>OX463853.1:19883497-19930809 GCA_949825065.1 Odontocerum albicorne
ATATATATATATATATATATATATATATATATATATATATATATATATATATATATATATATATATATATATATATATATATATATATATATATATTATATATATATATATATATATATATATATATATATATATATATATATATATATATATATATATATATATATATATATATATATATATATATATATATATATATATATATATATATATATATATATATATATATATATATATATATATATATATATATATATATATATATATATATACTATATATATATATATATATATATATATATATATATATATATATATATATATATATATATATATATATATATATATATATATATATATATATATATATATATATATATATATATATATATATATATATATATATATATATATATATATATATATATATATATATATATATATATATATATATATATATATATATATAATATATATATATATATATATATATATATATATATATATATATATATATATATATATATATATATATAATATATATATATATATATATATATATATATATATATATATATATATATATATATATATATATATATATATATATATATATATATATATTATATATATATATATATATATATATATATATATATATATATATATATATAATATATATATATATATATATATATATATATATATATATATATATATATATATATATATATATATATATATATATATATATATATATATATATATATATATATATATATATATATATATATATATATATATATATATATATATATATATAATATATATATATATATATATATATATATATATATATAGTATATATATATATATATATATATATATATATATATATATTATATATATATATATATATATATATATATATATATATATATATATATATATATATATATATATATATATATATATATATATATATATATATATATATAATATATATATATATATATATATATATATATATATATATATATATATATATATATATATATATATATATATATATATATATATATATATATATATATATATATATATATATATATATATATATTATATATATATATATATATATATATATATATATATATATATATATATATATACGTAGTGTAAAAAATAGTGAATTGTGATAGTGTGTGTATCTTGTACCTAGTTCCAATTATGAAACTAACATTTTTATTATCTCAGTTGTTTTGTGTAGAATTTTAAGAAGTAAATCTATAAAGTTCAACGGCTGTAAAACAAAAGAGAAATAGAAAAAAAGGTAAGAATTATTTTCTTGAAAATAAATACAGAATAAGCATGTGGTGTGCACGCACATTTAGTTAGCTCGGCCTGGAATGTTTAGTGCACTCATAAACGTCTCTCGATAAGGATTCGTCGCCGGTTTCATGTGTTTTGAAGAATTTCCAGCATCTCTGTATGACATTAAGTATTTTATACGCAGTGAATGTGTTAAGTAACTGAATGATTTTTAAATTAAAACTTGAATAATGTCACTAGAAAACATTTGGAATTCGAGTAATCACTTAAATTCTCGTAAGAACCCCCTAGTTGTTGCTTCTGCATAAGTTTTTTAAGAAGTGTGTTCAAAGTAATCTATTAGTACTTCAACTAATGATGAAGAACAAAAGAATGTCACAGAAGATGACTGGATTAAGTTATGGAAGTGTGAAACAGGCTCAATTGAAAATTTGTATGATGCAACGTCGAAGAAAAGAGCAGAATATTTTTAAGATCGTATGAAGAAGATTATGTTTTCGGAAGCATGTACACATATGGCTTTTAAAAAATTGCAAACACGTGCAATAAATGGAAAAAATATATTTCCAGCACCAAAAAACTACTCTTGGAAATAAAAACAAATGATAACGGAATATTTTATTTGAAATTAAATAGGCTTTTATTCTTATATTTGGTAGGTTTTTATAATTTAATTTCTAAGTTTGAATACATTTATGTAACATACACGTGAAATATATTTTTATTATTGTATAATAAAGTCAACATATTCTAGCATCTATTGTTTTCCTGGACTAATCCTTTAGTTTAATAAGTCCATTAAAAAAGACAGAGATTTCACTACACTAAGCAAAACAGGGCCTTGAGATCTTGTAAGAATTATTGTTTGCTCAACTATCCATTCATATTCTGCATCACAAAATATAAAAAAAGTTTTCTTTAAAAATAAATTCTTTCTGACATTGAATGTGAACCCAATCTCAATTTAATTGAGTAAAATAAGAACAAAATTTAATGTTTATAAAAAAGCTAAAACTTATCTGTGTAGCAGAATTTGGATTGAACATGACTAATTATTTAAAAAATATTTAAAATTACACATGGAACGAACACAACTTAATTATAGATTTATCTAAATTCACAGGAATTAAAAATTCAGTATAAAACTCATATCATGACTAAATACTTATAATATTAATTAGTTCTGCTGAAATAGTCATCAAAAATATAGCTAAACATGTATAACACACAATGATGTAATTTTATTATCCTAAATATATACAAACCTAATTAAGCTATTCAAATTATTTCATTCATTAAAACTGTTGATCTAAATCAGTTGAAAGTAACATTTTAAAAGTGGGTCAATAAGATGCATGTGCTGATGACATCTATTCAGAGTACTGTTTTAAAAAATATTGTTTGAGTACATACATGGTTATATCCTTGAGAGGTGAAATATGATACAAATAGAACCATTTCAGTTTATGATCCAAAGGTGCATTATAAAATTATCAATGTTATCAAATAATGCACTACAAGTAGTGAACTTCGTCATAAGTGTAGGTGTCAAATTGCATTGTAACCTCAGCAGCTTGAGTAGCGTGATACAGGTATTCCTTACTTAATTAATTCTATGACTAGAAAATTGCATGACTAGAAAAATGCGTTAAGTGAACTGATTTTAATGAGTGAGATAGGTTGAAGTAAAAAAAAAACAAATATTTTTATTTTCAATTAGAAGGCCTACACAGCTTATTCCCTTCAATCGTGTAACGAATCGGCCAATTTAAAATATTCACCTTCACATTGGGGTTAACTACTTACTACTCCTATAAACACATTTATATCAATTTGCCAAATAAAAATCACATTAAACACAATAATACCGACTCGATATATCAACTGATAGTTGAATGTCAAAACTATAAAATCCTCACTCGTGACTATTATTTATTCAACACTACATCAGGACATGGATAAAAAGAAATATTTCAATTATATAATTAAACTATTACAGCGCATCATTTTATTTACAAAATTGAATAACAATAGTCGACATCTGTTATTACAAATCAGAATTATGTAAATTATAATGGACAATAATTGCTATTTGGGGATACCTGTTTTTAGATTTTACAATATTTTCACTTCGGATGAATTTCAGAGCATTCCGGATAGATCTGGGTAGTTATTATTATAATTAGTGGGGGGGTATTAAATGTGCTATCATACAGGAATTAATGGCATGATCAATATGTATAACTTAATTGAATAAAATCAGTGTAGGTAAGCAATACATGTAGTACATTTTGTTCTATGAGTAGGTAAGCAATACATGTAGTACATTTTGTTCCGCCGTATTCCCCGGACATTGCTCCTTCTGATTACTGGTTGTTCCGAAGGATGCAGCACGATTTGGTAGGTCACCGGTTCACTTCTTTCGTAGAAACCGAAAATTGGCTCCAAACTTGGATCGCCTCAAAAGACGAGTCATTTTTTCGAGATGGAATTCGAAAATTGCCTGAGAGATGGGAAAAAGTAGTAGCCAGCGACGGACAATACTTTAATTGATCTGTTCATTAATGTTGTTTAGAAATAAATGCATTTTTGAACACAAAAAAAAAAACGGACCGAACTAATTTGTACACCCAATAAATTTATGATTTATTAACACTAAACACTTTAAGACCCAATCGAATTCAAAACCTTTTCCAGCTCATGGCATGTTTTTGAGGAATTCTTATTTTGGTGAAGGGTTTACTAAAATTGCTATACCTAAGTAAATATTTAGAATATTGTAATGAAACTTTGTATATTTATTTAAAATTCATAAGTAATTTAGTTTCGTGTGTCAATTCTGCCAAAATTTTCCTTTTTGAAAAGGTACATCACACTCTTTAGACATATGTCAGGTCTCACTTTTCTTCTTAACACACTCCTTCAAGCTCTGCAGGGTTTTTCTTTTTCAGTTGATAAAATACATATCAACACATATTTAGACACTTTCTTTGACAATCTGTGTGGAGGATTTTACAAATTCGTTATTCTACGAGGGTCATCTAGAAAGTAAGGTTACAAGAGCTCCTGAGGCCGGTGGATATTTTTTGTTTCGAAGTTGGCGCACCTAGCGTGTAGGGGGGATCCTAACGGTCAGTTTGTTTGGTCCCGCGTGTTTGTCGGCCATTTTGTTGTCACAGTAAATTTTTCCAATGGAGGTTGTCGCGCGCTCCCGCCACCTCCCGTCCGTGCGAGATCCGCGCGGTCATCCGTTTTTTGACTTTGCAGAACAATACCGCTGCGAATATTCATCGGAAGCTCGTGGAAGTTTATGGTAGTGATGTGATGAGTCGACAACATGTCACGAAGTGGGTTAGGTTGTTCAGAGAAGGCCGTACTGATACTCACGACGAGGCAAGGCAGTGATTTCTGACGAACTTGTGCAAAAAATTGAAGAACAAGTGCGAAATGACTGCCGTGTGACGTTTGACGACCTTCACGAAGAATTTCCTGACATTTTTCAAAGTCTCCTTGGTGATATTGTGTCGGAAAAACTTGGTTACAAGAAGTTGTGTGTGAGATGGGTGCCCAGAATGCTCACACCGGAGCACCGTCAAAATCGCGTGACCGCCGCGTGTGAATTTTTGGATCGTTTTGCACAGGGAGTAGCTTTTCTGGACTCTATCGTGACGGGGGATGAGACGTGGGTGCGTCACTACACCCCAACAATTTTCCAACAATCAGGAGGTCGAGGAAGCTATGAAGAAGTGGCTGAAAGAGCTGGCGGCGGAGATCTATGACACTGGCATACAAAAGCTGGTGCCCTGACTACAGAAATGTCTCGATCTCGACGGCGATTACGTTGAAAAATAGTTTAATATATTTGTGAAGTATCCTGTGAATTTCAATTAAATACAAGCATTTTTCGATCCTGCATAAATGTTGTAACCTTACTTTCTGGATGACCCTCATATTTGGACCTGGAGACTGTAGTTGGTCTCCAGATTCATGTCGAAATCTTTGAGATCTGATACTTCACTGCACACTGATGACGCGCCATCAGAATATCCATCATATCTCCATTAATTCAGGCACATTTTCATTATTAGGATATTGTCCGTGTAAAAAATCAGGATTATGCCAGAAACTAGGATTAGGCTAGATGTTAGTAATATTCCCTTTTTTAGAAGAAGTATTGACCACGTGAAAACATGGGTCTGGGACTCAACGCTAATCTAGTTTATCATGTTAAAACACGAGATCGGGATAAAAAGTGTTTATAAAGCTCTTTGAAAAGAACAATTAAGAAAGAATAAGATTGTGTTAAGTGAATTCCTGTTGGAAATCCAAATTATCAATAAAACAAAGCGGGAAGTTTTAAGGTTGATGCAAAAGTAATATGCCCCTTTTTTTAATAAAAACACATGAATATTTTAAAAGGAACAATGTTTTATCAATTATATAATTTCCATTATTGGATATAACCTTCTTTACCCTATTTGTTAATTTACATATCCCATCCCTATAAAGATCTTCAGGTTTTAGAGTAAAAAACTCAACAAGGGTTTTTTGACTTCTTCCAGAGTTTACACCTTTCACGGCTAAATTCCCAGAATGAAACATGATGAATTGAAAATGACAGGTTCGAGTTTTTACCACATCTTTACCATTTAGTCGCAGTAGTTGAATTACTTTCTTTTTAAATTCATATAACATACATTGTCGGATATGAATTTTATTCTCGGCTATTGTCAATTTTAGGGGTGTTACACGTTTGAAGATGAAAAAAACACTAGACAGAATGAGTAGAAAGTATTCTTTTTATGCAATAAAAAAAAACATGCTTTAAAAACAACCATTAAAACCATTTGCAAATAAATACCATTAACACGGCAATCGTTTTCGAATCAACCCAATATACATGAATATTTATTTATAAATCCTATAAAAAATTTAATAAATTATATGCATGATTGATACCTAAATCTGTAATGGGTGCCTTAGTATCATTGCTCTTCAAATGTCCTGAGTCACTGAAAATGGATTCTTCAAGCAATTCTGGACTTTCTGGTAATCCGGCGATTACAAAGTAATCTGCTATTCTTCTTTCATCCATTTTGATATAAAAATAACACCTAAAAATACATAAAACATTTTTATTAATAAGGACAAAATATTATGTTATTCAAAATGATGAACCCTTGATAGGACAAAGCAAAATAGGAAAAATATTGAGAATTAGATACATATAAATGAGTTGGGGTAGGCAGAATACATAGAACTAAACTTCCTATTATAATATACTTGCTTCGCCTACTCTGCATTTATACATCTTCTGACACAGTTTCTCATAATCTTGAACTCACTTTCTTTGAAAATTTCATTCACTAGGTCAAACCATAACTTTTTGAAGAGATATAAAATATCTATCAATTTGAAGTATGTAATTAAAAATATGTATAAAAAATATTTATTAATACATACATACATATAAAAATATGTACATACCATCCCTCCGTGTCCCTTGCGGGGTAGGCAGAAAGAACAGATCTCTAAACTTTTCTATCCAAGCACACAGCATTCACCTACTCAACATTCATACATCTCGTGATGCACAATCCTCTATTATTCATATTATTCAGTCCAGCCACGTTTTCCTCAATCTACAACTTATACGCACACCTTGCACTTCTGACATGTGTACTCGCTTAGTCATTCATTCTCTCGACATGTCCAAACCATCTTAAAGTTCTTTTCATCTTACTTAAAATATCAATTTAATCCATGTATTCATTTCTGATGTCTTGATGAGTTAACCTATACATCGCACACATTTTTTACTACACTACTTTTTATAACCGTAACCTTTGATTTAGCTACATTCATTTTCAAACCTTTTACTAGACACCTTTCATATACGAGTAGCTCACTTATCTCCTTAAATCACCTTAATTTTCAGCAAGTATAACCATGTCATCTGCGTACAGAAGTCCACACATATTTACTTCACTCATTCTTACATCTCTCCATCATCTTTTAGATTGTGCACACATGAATCTATATATAAATTAAACAACCAAGGTGACATCACACATCCTTGTTTTACACCATATTCATTAATGTCCAAAGAAATTTAAAAAATATATATAAATCAATTTTTATTTTAAGCATGTATAGGATGAACTATCTACTCTCAAGTGATATTCAACGTTGGGGGGACCTAACATGACACTGAGAAGAAAATAGGATGAACTATTACAATTATTAAATGGGGTGGAAATTCAACTGTGGTCTAAAGAAAAAATCTAGTGTTAAGTGTGCTTTCTAATCAAGACAGATTTTGAAAATGGGAGGAAATATTACTACATATTGCAGTACCAACAGTCCTCAACATTCATATATTTAATTTTCGTACAAACTGAAACAGAAGACGCTGATAATACAGAAGTATTCGTGCATCTTAACAAATCTTTGAATGTAAGGGAAGAATATGATCCCAATGAAGAATGTGTATAACAAGTATGTAGGGATATTCATAGGGATACAGAATGCTACAGAACTATCTATCAAGAAAAGAAAAACAAGGGTAGTATTCTAAAAACTATCTCTGTATAGTTTCCAGTGACAGTGTATAAAGAAAACATCTGATAGTAAAACTAATATGCTTCCTATACTTTATTAATATGTCTCAGTAACTAGTTTAGTAGTATCAAAATCTGTTAAGATGATAGTCCACAATAGTATTTTGGTGCCAACTTTGATGTATGAGAATGAAATGTGGACGTGGAAAAATACTGATAGGAGCCGAATAAATGATGTAGAAATGCGTGCATTGAGAAGATACATACAGTGACAATGTCTGACAGAATATATAATGAAGTGATAAGGGATGAATGTGAACTTAAATCAGTGTTAAGTAAGATGAAGAGCACGCTAATATGGTTTGGGCATGTGAAACAAATGAAGAAACCACTAACAAAACAGATATATAGTGAAAATGTGAGTGGAAGGCGTGTGAAAGGAAGACCAAGGATAGTATGGTTGGATTAAGTGAATAATATTCTGAAAGAACGAAATGTAGAAATAAAAAGAAATCGTAGAAGTCGTATGAGGTGTGTGGATTTGGAAGAGGCGAAAGATATGTCGAGATAGCAAGGCACTCTGTCCTCTCTGCCTACCCTGACAGGGAAATAGCGTGATGGTATGTATGTATACACCTGTCTATGTTTTTTTATATCGCTCTGCTTTCATACACATTTTCAGAAACCAGTTATGTACAAAAGTTGATGACTGCCTGAATGATGTCATTTAGTGTTAATATTCTATTCCAGGTGGATATTGGCTAGTTTCAGTTTATTTCTAATGTAAATTGAATTTGTATATTGATACTTGGCAACTATTTTCAACTCCCTTATTTATGGTGATATTTATCACAAAATACTACTTTTTATATTGGTTGATAAATACAAAAAATATATAATTAATTGATTCATTGGGTAAAAAAAATATAAGCAAAATGGTCATTTGACGTTGTAACATGAAAATTTAAATCGAAATTGAAATATTTATTAAATGTTAACTACATATTCGAAAGGATTTTTCATTGTCAAGAAAATATTATTTGTTGGACGGGCATACGCCTTTTATAAATTAAAAAACAAAATCCATTGTAAATGTCAAAAAGAATAAATTTAAAAACTAAACAAAAATATATATAGTGTAAAATTGAGACAGGCATCGTAGGAAAACTAAATAAATCAAAAGGATAAAATAGACAGTGTTAATATATCAAACGATAAAAACAAATAAAGGAACATTTCTCTTAAAAAATGTCAATAGAATTAGAAAGAAATGTTATAATTATTTGAGTATATGAAAATGACCAGGTGGGTCTACGAGGCCAATATATTTAATTTTGTACGTGACGGATAAAATCCAAGGAAAACAAGATCAATTATTTAAACAAGGACAAATAACAAGGCAAGGGGAATTCAAGAGCGTGTGCGAGTATGTATGATCGTGGAAGAAGATTAATAAATTATAAAGTATGGATATCTGTCCTTTCGGCCTACCTCGCCAAGGGTTGTGCGTGATGGTGCGGATGTATGTAAATTTGTACAAAAGATAACATGATTTATATACTTACAGATAAATTCTAAACTAAGAACAAATAACTGCTAACAATACTCGATTAAATATCATATCTATTAGACAATCGGTTCACTAAAAACAAAATTGTGACTCGGAGTCCTTTGGGTGATATTCTATGAATTTGACTTATTTCACGATATAAAAGCAAATTAAAATGTTATAAAATGTCAATTTTCACGTCAGCCATGATGTGATAAATATTTTTACTTGACGTATAAGACGGTCACTGTTTTACCGAAGTGTTTTTTTTAATATTAATTTATTGTATGGAAATATATTCCTTATTGCCAGGTTCATGCGTTTTTTCCCCATTACGGAGAGTTTATTTCTTTTTGTAAAATGGCGGCGACCCCTCTCAGCGGGAAAAACAACTTCTATACGACAACTTAAAAATCCTTGCACTCCAGATAACTTGATCCTGTTTTAATAATAACACCATCCAGTGAGAAGACACGATACCTCTGCAAAAACAAAAATCAACCACCCAACATGAAAAAAAGATCTTCAAAACTCAAATGAAAACTTATACTGCTTATCGATAGGCATCCCGCCACTTACCGAACGATGGTTTTTCATTAGTGTGGCCATCTAGTGAAAAATAATTCTGTATTGTCGCATACAAGAACTTCTTAAATCATTTATATAAAACAAACATTTAGACCATGAATATATTTTTTACAATGATCAATTGAATGTTTCTTTTAGGAATTCATATCATTTTGGTGCCTAATGCTACCCCAAGGGTAGCCCTGAACATTATTAAAACACAATCTTCTTAAAAGTTCAGAGCAGTCCTTAAAGTTTAAAATAATATTTGTCAATTGCTCAAATCCAGAAAGAACATTAGTTTCACTAATGTTCTTTCTGGATTAGACTTGCCAAACTAAATGTAATACAGATATTTCATCCAATTTGTTTGATTTTTCAGTATTCCCCTTTCAACGCTGTTAAGTGACGCATTAAAAGTAGTTATAAAAGGTGATACCAACTTCCAGTAAAAAAAAAATAAAAAATGTATCTACTACGGTACTACTACCGTGACTGGAGGAGTGTATTCACGGGGCTCAGGGTGACAATGACAACAAAATATTTTTTAAATTTTATTTAAACATAGAAACGATACCGTAGACCGGTAGCGGTTCTAGAAGTTTAGACGTGATGGCCCGAGAATAGCGCTAGGACGGCTCCAGATGGGCAGCGATGCTGATCAGGGCAGAACGGCAGGGCGGCAATGCTGGTCCGGGCGGGACGGCGAAGCGGCTCCAGTAAGGGGCAACACTAGTCCGTGCAGGATGGCAGGGCAGCTCCACACAGCGGCAATACACCTGCATTGCCACTGCCAGCAGTCGATCAGCAAAGGCGTCTTCACTCCAGCTCTCCAGTTTTCTTCACGGGTTGGCTTTCCCGGCTGGCTTTATCCTACCCGGATTAACATTGCTATCTGCTGGAGCCACCTCATCGTTCCGCCTGAACCAGCTTTGCCGCTGCCTGGAGCTACCCTGCCATCCCACCCAGACCAGCATTGCCACCTGCTAGAGCCATCCCGCTCAGATCAGCATTGCCGCTTGCTGGATCAGCTCTGCCCGGACCCGGCCGTCCTGCTTGGAACAGCTTTGCCGCTCACTTCAAGCTCTCCTAGCGCCATTCTTGATACAACGCGGCTAACCTACCTGAACCGCTATCAGCATACTGTATCGCTTCTATATTAAAATAAAATTGAAAAGTTATTTTGTTGCGTTGTCATTGTCACCCTGAGCCCTTTGAATACGCTCCTCTAGTCGTTGGTAGTAGTACCGTAGACATTTTTTTACCGGAGGGGGTATCATGAAGTATGTTTAAAATATATTTATATAAAAAAATATTTTTCTGAAACTTTAAATTTCATTGCGATCACAAGACTATTTTTGTAAACTCAAAAGGATAAAATAATGATTTAAAAATCAATCCCAATATGTACAAAAATAATTTTCCCCATATTTAAAAAAAATATAAATCCCTTTTTGCGTGTTGGAATATTTATAGGTATATTTTTTTGTCATATTTACCAACCTCACCCAGTAGTGTCAAAATGTTTTCAGAGACGTGAGTAAATATTATCTATCGTGTTTTGATAGAAAAATAGTTATTTTCCAATTAGTAGGTAAGAATTTTAACTACTTAATTTATTCCTAATTTAATATGTATATAGTTTTTTTATGGATTATATGAAATTGTTTAATTTAAAGGTTTTGTCTGAAAAAATGTGTATTTCGCAGATAAAAATACAGAATAATTTTTATTACTAATAGGAATGGTATAAGACATTGTAATATTTGTTATAATTAAAACGTAACTTTTTTTGTGCTTTGTAAATATTGCGTATTGAACTCTGCCATTGGAAAAGCAATCTCAATGTCGTACTTGAATAATTTCAGCGTAAGGTATTTTTTTTCAAGGTTACGATGAATATCTAAAATGATTTTGATCAAATTTCTTTTTCTAAATTCACTTAGAAGTCAAATTTTTGATAGGTAATCTATTTATACACCGCAAATCATCGCTAAATATTGCCGTACAAGGTCAATGACGTGTTTTTGTTTTTGTTATTTCAATGAAATGTCGATATGTCAGATTTGACCAATGACTAACAGAAGTGAAAATATTTTTATAGTGGTTAAATATAACTTAATTTTTTATATTTTTTTTAGTAAATCTTGATCCCAGTGACTTATCTCAATAAAACTTCCTCGATATTAATGGTATTTTAAATTTGATCCCTGATCCCAAAATAAAATTCGTTTTTAAGTTGATTCTATCAATTAATATACTTCTTCGATAGACAAATTGGTTATACGGTTTCTTCAGGTTTCTATAGTCTAAGATAGTTGAAATTTGTACATCGGTGTCTTCCAACAAGGGAAATAAAAAAATAATTAATTTGTGTCACATCTAGGCTATTGTACCTCTATTCTGGTTTGCCTGATTCACAAATTTCTAGACTGGAGTCTGTTTTCAATGCAGCTGATAGGTTGATATATGGTAGTCATAAATATTGCCATAATGGTTCGCTTCTAAAAAGTCTTCACTGGATTAAGTATCGCGAACAGGTTGATTTTAAACTTTGTCTCTTTGTATTTAAGTTCCTTAATGAGATATCTCCATTGTGTCTTTTGCATCTGTGTCTGAGGGATGTTCCTTCAGAGAGAAATAGAACTTTGAGGTTGATTTCTTCTTCATCTAATAAATTGATTGTTCCAAATCAATCCAATAGGGTGGGGTAAGATGATAGAGATTTGGCTATCGTGGGTCCTGTGGTGTGGAATGATCTGCCTCCTAGTGTCAGAGATATGAGTGGCATGTGCAGCTTTAGGAAGCACTTTCAAACAATCATTTTTGGGAGGTTTTATTAAAAATTGGTTCATATCCTGATTTAGAGCGCCCTTGAGCAGAGTTTGCTCTCTAAACAGAATTATATAAATTGTCCTTTAATTATTAATGGTTTTAGGTTTTTTATTGTTCTCGATTCGATTTGATGGTAATTTAGTCCGTTGTATAAGACTACAAAGAAGTTTTATCAGTTGTGATCCAAATATTCTTCTTAATGTGCACTAGGAAGATTGAAAAAATTTCGATCAGTCCATCCCATCCTGTATTACAAAATGACAACAGTATGCTGAGATTTTGATGTTAAACGCATTTGACAATAATAATATTCACTTAGATGCAGATGGAAATGTTGCCTCTGTTTTAGAAAGTGTTGCTTATTTATTATTCATGTCATTCTGACATTAATTATCATGGAAGATTTCTACTATTTGAGTGATGCTGATTGCTATTTAATTTCTTTAGAACACCTTTATATTTTTTGGCCACTTAACAGAGGCAGCAGTTTTAATCAAATGGCGCTAGTTTAAGATTTTCGTTAACTAGCACCATTTGATTTATCATCCCGTTATCTTAATATAATTGTCATCTATAAATCTACCCAAATGCCTGAGGCAGTATTATGAATGTTAATAGTCTGGATGTTAATAGAATTTTCAATAATTATTGGTGGTCTTAAATGAACTTTCAGTTATTCAGTGGCACTTGTAAACTGCCTTTTATAAATTTAAAAACAGGCACGCTTGAAATGATATATAATAGTATTATAAAGCAGGATTATCCATTCTTTTATGAAGATCTAATTTTGACAAATAACTCATTTCAACCAATATGAAAACGCTCATTACAAACTTATCTTCTCCATTTTCAGAGTACTAAGAAAATTTATTGTTTCTAATGAATTAAAGATATAAAATTAGTATTCTTATTTGTTAAATGTGGTATTATTATAAATCTTGATAGCGTGAGCTTACTGTAATTGTGATTCAAGAATATTATGTATTCTCAATGAATCAACTTATCATTGTTTACTGATTGAGAACATCCAAATTTGGGTGAATAACCACAAAAATAAAATCAGGACTATACTAGTCATCTATTTTTTTATATAACTTAAGATTTTAATTTTCAGTTTTGTAGAAATCAATAAAATGTACATATTTGCCATTTGAGAGAAAATTGTGTATTTTAGAATATATTTGCATTTTAAAACTCTAACCTATTCAAAATAAGTTCATGTTACGATCATCCATTTAAGTCTTTGCTAAATTTTCCATGTGCTCTATTTCAGCGTATGAAATGATTATATGACTTTACTATTAGAATCGAAATTGGCAATACGAGGGTTGCTACTTAAGTTTTGAGATATGGCAACACCCGTGTAGATACGTCAAATTTGACATCAGCATCGTTAAGTTTGAAGTTTTTAATGGTATACTTGCTCAGAAAGTTTTGTCATACGAGTGCTATTTGTGTTGTTTACAGTGACTTGAAAAATTCATCTCTGCCAAAAATGGAATTAAATCGTGAACATTTTCGTATGTTGATTTTTTATGATTTTCGACGTGGACTAACTGAACAACAGTGTGCCGATCAACTCGTTTCGACTTTTGGTGATGAAGCACCATCCCGGGCCACCGTGTTTCGCTGGTTTTCCGAATTCCATCGTGGTCGTAGTTCGCTCCAGGACGAATTTCGTGAAGGTCGTCCGAAATCGGTTGTTGTGCCAGAAAACATCGATGCTGTGCGTGAACTGATATTGCATGATCGTCATGTGACTTATCGTAAGATTGAGGCATGTTTGGGCATTAGTTCCACTTGCATACATTGAATATTGCATGAACATTTGGCCGTCAAAACGATTTGTTCGCATTGGATACCGCATAATTTGACAATCGCTCAAAAAAAGGCTCGTGTCGATTGGTCCAAAGAAATGTTGAAAAAATTCGATCGCGGTGCTTCAAAAGACGTCTATAAGATCGTGACAGGCGACGAATCATGGATCTATGCATATGAGCCAGAAACTAAACAGCAGTCGACTGTATGGGTCTTTCAAGATGAGCCAAATCCAAAAGTTGTTCGCGCATGAAGCACTTCGAAGCAAATGGTGGCTTGTCTTCGGTATAAATGGTCATGTCGCAACAGTGCCTTTAGTAGAACGTCGTACGGTAAATTCTGAATGGTACACCACCATTTGTTTGCCAGAAGTGTTCGGAGAAATGAGGAAAACCAACCGCCGAAGACGGATCATTCTCCACCACGACAATGCGAGCTCTCATACATCGGCTCAAACAAATGACTTTTTGAGCACTCAAAACATCGAATTGATGGGTCATCCGCCGTACAGCCCTGATTTGGCACCCAATGACTTCTTTTTATTCCCGAACATCAAAAATAAATTGCGAGGTCAACGTTTTTTGACGCCTGAAGAAGCGGTTGATGCGTTCTAAACGCATGTTTTGAAGTTACCTCATTCGGAGTGGAAAAAGTGCTTCGAAAATTGGTTCAAAATTGGTTCATGGAGAATGTTTTGAAAAACAATAAAGCTATTTTTGATGATAAATATTTGTTTTTACTTGTTTGTCTCAAAACTTAAGTAGCAACCCTCGTAACATCGATGAAACATTTAAATTCACCTAAAAAGAACAAACTGCTCCTTTTTCATGATTTCTTTTGATTCATTTACCAATATGCCAAATATTAAATTGGCGCAAAGTTTTATTGATTTAAATAATTGTGATCCATCGAGCAACATATAGTTATTAAACGAGAGTTAAAACTCATTTTAAAATGTTAATCATAAAACAAAGGCTTCACACGATTAACATGTATTAGGTTGTCCAGACGAAAATGTCGTTTTTTAAATGGAAGAGGTAGATTGAAAAAAAATATATATTTTCTTATTACATTGATAAAATATTAGGGGGACCGGAAAGAAATCAAAATTTTCGGGAGTACCACTTTAAGGTCAGTCTGCGTCGAGACACAAAAGAGAAAACACGTGCTTTTTGGTGCTAGTAGTTTGTGAGGGTTGTAAATTCATTATTTTTGCAAAGATTATTTTTTCCGTCGTTTGTGAAGAATGTCAAGGCCGACTATTGACGAAGAACATTTACGCCACTGTATGTTGTTTTTATTTGACCGGGGATTGAAGGCGAAAGAAGTGACAGAAACAATTACTGCTACATATGGAGACGTATTAAGACTCAATAAATGTCATAGATGGATAAAAAAATTTAAAAATAATGATAGGGACCTGAAGAACGCCCCTAAAACTGGAAGACCAACAAAATTGGATGATGATGCGCTGACGTCATTGGTTGAATCTGACCCTCGTCAAACAATAGCTGAATTATCAATTAAACTCGATTGTCCATGGTCAACAGTGCAGGAACATCTTAGTCGCATTGGAAAAATTCATAAACAAGGAGTTTGGGTTCCGCACGTGTTGACGCCAGCTGCGCTCGAGCAGCGAATAACGATATGCACGTCTGACATAGCCCCTGACATAGCCCATATTCCCCTGACATAGCCCCCTCAGATTATCACCTTTTCAGATCATTGGAACACTCCCTCCGCGATAAAACATTCAAAAATATTGATGAAGTAAAAAATCATATCGAAAAGTTTTTTAAGGAAAAACCATTTTTTTTTTACAAAAATGGAATTGAAAAGCTGCCTGATAGATGGAGAAAGGTCTTGGAAAACGATGGAAACTATTTCATTGATTAATTTCTTTTTGTATTTTTTTTAAATAAAATTTTTAAATGTATTACTTTTTTTTTGATTTCTTTCCGGTCCCCCTATTATATTCTCCTTCGGTAGACACAACCTTTTCCATCTATTTAACAAATTTTTAATACCATCAGAAAATTTTGTATTAGATGTTAACATAAGTTGTGTCCGTTTTTTTTCAAATTTTAAAATGAGCACCAAAAGTAAAACAAAATGGTAAAGGTTATACGTCATTCGAAAGAAAATTTTTTGCTCTACAAGATATTGTATTTGCTTTTACGTTTCATATATTATTTTATTTGATTACAAGCCTTCAAAATGGAATGTCAAGTAGACGAAAGTGAGCATTTTCGACACCTGTTCGCGTTCAATCGAGGAAATAAAGCTGCCAAAGCTGCTCGCGATATTTGCGAAGTGTACGGTGGAGATGCTATGAATGAAAGGACAGTTCGTCGATAGTTTTTGCGTTTCAAAGACGGTAATTTCGACCTGAAAGACATGGAGCGTTCCGGACGACCAGTGGACTTCGATGAGGACCGCTTAAACCATATTATTCATGAAGATCTCCTTCAAACCACCGTAGAATTGGCTAAGCAGGTGAATTGTAGTCACATGACTGTATACCATTATCTTAAATCAATGAGAAAAGTCCAGAAGTTCGGCGCTTGGGTTCCACATGTTTTGAGTGAAAACAACAAAAATCAATTGTCGAACATTGATTTTTGTTTTCACTCAAAACATGATACATAAAAACCGTCGACGAGCTGTCCTTTTATTCATAGAATGTTCACTTTCGTCTACTTGACATTCCATTTTGAAGGCTTGTAATCAAATAAAGTAATATACGTAACGTAAAAGCAAATACAATATCTTGTAGAGCAGAAAATCTTCTTTCGAATGACGTATAACCTTTAACATTTTGTTTTACTTTTGGTGCTCATTTTTAAATTTGGAAAAAACGGACACAACTTATGTTAACACCCAATAGATTTGAATACAAAATATTTCTCGATGGTTTTTTTCACTTCTTCGTAAGTGTGAAAAAAAAAATTCAGCTAAATAGTGCTGCAGAGATCTAAATAAATGATAATATGAAGGAGCCAAATCGGGACTATATGGTGGGTGAAGAATAGTTTTCCATCCAAGCTCCTTAATTTTATTTTCAATTACTTTTTTTCAGCCATTTCAGCAATAAAATTGAATGCCGATTGAAAAAACCAGGTCTCTTTAGCCTTATTGCTGCATTCAAATTTTCAAGTTAGGCGCAGTATACTTCACTTGTAATTATTCACTCGTAACTCGTAATGAAGGACTTCGTGATAAATTATGCCTTTTGCATCCCACCATACACTCAAAAGCACTTTTTTACAGTTAGACCCGGTCGAGGGTTCGGTTTTGCTACCTGCCCCTCTGAAAGCCATTGGCGTTTACGTTGTTGGCTTGAATTTAGCACCCACTTTTCGTCTCCGATCACTAAATGGTGTAAAACCGGAGTGTTTGTCTCTTTTTCGATTAAATCTTCACATATGTGCTGGCGAACCGTTTTGGTCTCATCCGTTAGATCGTGCGGTATCCATACGCCCCGCTTTACAATCTTGCCGATTTTTTTCAGATGTTCTTGCACACTAGATTTTGAGTATCCAAGCTTGTCAGTGTTGGATTTGATTTGATTTCTGTACACAATACGTCATCATCCACTTTCACTACTTTTTTACTTTGAGGATTGTTTTTTAGATTAAAATCACTTTTAAATTGTTTAAACCACCTTTGGCATTGCCGAACAGTTAAACATTCTCCAAATGTGTCGCAAATGTTTTTAGTTGCAGTTGCATTATTTTTTCGACAGTATTCGTATAACATGCAAGTTCATATAAATTGTTTGTCAGGTATATAACTCTCCATCTTAACCCACATTTAACCTCTGTATGCAGAGTTTCCTGATCCACTACAGGAAACTCTGCATACAGAGGATAGTGAGAAAAGTTTAGAACAAAATAAATATTAAAGTGCCTTAGATTGAAAGTATCGAAGTCTCCATTATCAACACTATGTCAAAGCCATTCTCATCTATAATGTATGCTCACAATACACCCAATAATCCACACTCTATTGTCAGTTTCATGAACTGGTGCTTTATGCAAGTTATTAATTCATGAACTCATTGTGAATCTACCCCAAGACAGTGTACATTTAATTTTCAACATATGTATCATCACACCGTTTGTGTAGTTTCACAATTAAAGGTATTTTTAAATTGTAAATTAAATTCATATTGCATACCAGTGGCGGCCATGGACAAAATAATTGGGGGTTTCACCAGAGTAGTTATCCAAATACCAAATAATATAAAGAAAAAAAAAATTCATATCTATTTATAAAGAAGTTCTATTCTCCGCTCTTTTTGTTTAGCGAAGACCTCAATGACCCTTTTGTTGAAATCAGGTATAGACTGAATTAGCTCTTTTTCTATGCTTAATATTGATAAAGCGTTCAGTCTGTCCTGTCCTGGCTCATTGTATTTCTCAAAAATGATTTTATCCTTTTTAACATAGAGAAACACCTTTCACTCTCAACATAAGTCATTGGAATAGTGCATACGAGTTTAAGTAACTTTACAGTCTGAGAAAAATCTTCTAGTAAACCAGTATTATAAAAAAGTTGTAAAATAGAAAAAGCACCATCAGCATTGGCAAAATCATCGCCATAAATTGCACTGAGTTCACCTTTTAATTGAACTTTATTTAAAAAATCTATGTTTTTACCGTCAAAATAAAATCATATTCGGGAAATTTTGGCCTATACTCAGTAAATTTTTCACAATAGAGTAATTTTGCTGCAGTTAGGTGATTACTGAATGCAAAACATTGTTTCATTTCACACAAAATTGTATCGTAGACTTCTTTACAAATAACTGACTTGGGGTTTTTTTTTAGTTTAGTCGGTGGTTCATGAAAATTGTCCGTGGAGTTACGCACATTTTGAACACATTTTTCAAACTCACCGATATTGTTACGAATTATAACGGGATCTAAATTCTTAAATTTATTATAAAATATCACAGTGTGGCATAATTTTTTGGAAAAAGAGATTCGCGATTCGTGCTAATAGTTTTAACTGTTCTGATCTTAAAATTCCACCTCGTCTGCGGAACTGTTGGAATTTTGCGTTTTACTATTTCACTTAAAATGTCTGTATGTTTAGATGAACGCAAAAAAGAATTTGGAAATGTTTGTAAGTTCGAGAAAAACATCTCTATTTTGGGACACACTTTTTTCGACTATTAAATTTAGTTGATGAGCGTAACAGTGAACATAATGCGCATAGGGAAACATATTTTGAATTTAGTCCAAACTCCTCTAATTTGACCGCTCATCACTGCAGCACCATCGTAACATTGAGCGATTAATTGCGTCTTAGATATATTTAAATACTCAAGTTCTTGAAATAGAGAGTCGGATAATCCCACAGCGCAATGGGATTTTGGTGTTAAATACTTCCAAAATCGTTCGTGAATTTTGCCATTCCATTCATATCGAATGACCATAACCATTTGCATAACTGTCGATACATCAGTTGTTTCATCCACTTGGATTGCTACAAAATCGCATTTCGAAATTTGTAATTTTATTTCTTCGTAATATACTTCCAAAATTGCATCCAATATGTCGTTTTGTATTGTCTTTGAAGTGCCCTTGAATAAAGAGTCCGATTCCATGTGCTGCTTCATCGATATGTCAAGTTCAGCCACAAAGTCAATTAAACCACGATATACTCCGGGATTTAAGGAATCACTAGTCTCGTCATGACCACACATAGCTAATTCAAACAAACCGCAAAACTTCACACAATCTATTAGTTTGGACAGAATGTATCGGTTTTTGTTAACGAGCTCGGTATGATATTTAATATGTGAACGATAGCCTGAATCCAATTGCATTCGGATATCAACTTTTCCTAACACATTTAGGCTTAAAACATTTTTAAGATGAATTTGGCATGAAATATGTTTTTTGATCTTTTCTGAAAGGTGAGTTAAATCGTTAATGCCGCCAATTGTCCAAGCTGAATCAAGATCATAAATAAGACACGGAAAACAAAATAAACTATTGAGTTTTTCACATCCACAGAGCCATGAAGCTTTATTATACATCCTCTTGTTAAAGGAACGAATAAATTTTTTAGCACCAGATTTACACTTTTGTTTTATCACAAGCTCAGGTCTAGGGGGACCGTTGTTTTTTATTGTCACTTTGTTTTCAAAGCTTGACTTATTTTTTTTAATATTTTCCAGTTATAATAGTCATGTTTAATAATTTACGCAAATAAACACAATAAATAATCCAAATTGTTACGTTTATCTTGCAAATGGCTCGTAATATTATATACGAGGCGTATCCAGAAAGTAAGTGTACTGAGGCTCTCACGACCGGATGGATTTTATTTTCGACATGTTGGCTACACTTCCGTGTAGCCTGACCCTTCCCCTCCGCAACGAGACCGGTTCGAGGTCAGTACGTTGAGAAGTGTCGACGCGACAACACGTTTCGTGAAAAATGTCAACCCCATCTCCCGCCAAGTTGAATCGAGTGGAGGCCAGGCAAGAGTTTTTGAGGCGCTGCAAACTCCATGGAGATGAATTTCTCCGCTCCATCGTTACTGGAGATGGAACTTGGGTTGCACACTGGGTTGAAACCAAAAGACAGTCTCAACAGTGGCGTCACACCTCTTCACCCTCCGCCAAAAAGTTCAAAACCACAATTTCAGCCAAGAAAATCATGGCATCCGTGTTTTGGGACTGTCAAGGCATAATTTTAATTGAATATATGCCTCAAGGGGAGATCATCAACTCTGCAAGATACTGTGAGACCCTAAAAAAATTGTGGAGGGCGATTCAGAACAAGAGGAGAGGCATGCTGACAAAGGGAGTCTGCCTGTTGCACAATGCCAGACGGAACTGCTTGCCTCGTTTAAATGGGATGTCCTGAACCATCCCGCGCATTCCCCTGACCTAGCACCTTCAGATTACTATCTCTTTACCTCCCTGAAGCTGCACATGGGTGGAAAAAGGTTTTCAACCGACGAGGAGGTAAAGGAAGAGGTGGAGAAGTGGACGGAGGGGTTGGCGGGAAACTACTTCGAGGAAGGCATCAAAAAGTTGATACCCCGCTTCACCACCTGCATTGAGAGGAATGGCGACTATGTCGAAAAATAGCTTACATATGTACTACGGTAACCACGTAATTTTTTTGTTAAAATAAAAAAAATTGTAACCTACAAAAATTCAGTGCACTTACTTTCTGAATATGCCTCGTAGATAGGTAGAGAAGAATTTAGGTGCGCGACGAAACTGCAAAAATATCATTGACGAAAAAGGAATTTCTTAAAAGTTACTAAACAAAACAACACATGTTATACTTAAAATAAAGAAAGAAAGTCGCTACCTAATTAAGCAAAAACTTTTGTTAATTTGGAGACATATACTCGCAAAGATATATGTACTAAAAAGACGCCCCAGTTTAAACGCTAGGAACAAATCATCCCTTCTCTGCGGTGGTCATATTTAAAAAATAAAATTTTTAATTGATGTAACAAGCCGAGCGCACTATCACATTGCGTCATTCGGGTAATTCCAAGATCACTCAGATATTTACCGAAGTTGTTACGTGCACGCACTACAATTACTAGGAATTCCTAGAAATCCCTATTCAAATATAGCTGTCTCAAGATTTTCTGTTCTCTTCTAATTTCAAGCAAATTGTCAAATTTTGGGACGGACTCAAATCCGCACAAAAAGCGAGTTCTCCTACATGCTCGCAGATTGCGTCCAGATGTAAAACACATGTATACAAAAAATGAGCTCTAACAAATCGAGTTGCATGTTGTAGTGAGCCATGTCGACATAAATATATTTATTTTTCATAATAATATACATTTTCGCTGTACTCGTTTACAATAATATACATTTTCGCTATACTACAATATTGTTATGATAATATACATTTTCGCTATACTTCTTTAAGTGTTTATTGTTATATAAATTTAGTAGTTCGGCGCACAAGAGCACTAATGAGCCAACCGCTACTGTTGCATACAATTGAATACATTTTAACTATTAAAAAAATCTTTGCAACCAATAATGAATTATTAAAGTTTTATGATAATTTGAAGTATGTTTCAATTCATAAATACATTATATCTACAAATTTACAATAATTTTTATTCTTATTTGGATATTATTCTACAAGTGTTTTCATATTGCATTCAACTGCCATCAAGTAATCAGTAGTTTTTTTTATATACGTGTGTAGAAAAGGGATTTTTTTAAGAATCATTTTTTATAAACATGAAATTAAAATTAACAATGTTTATATTTGTAACAGTGGAAGTGGATTGTACAGTGAATGTAAACTATTACTATTTAATGTACGTCTATCTCCACTGAATAATCAGTAAATGTGGAAGAAATGGTTTATTTGAAAATAATAAATCCATATTTACTAGTGATTGTGTACCCTCTCTCTAGTGTTTGTTAACCTTTACTATCTGGGATTAAGAAAAGTAAATTTAAAATAAAATGATAAAAGAACCTTTTGATTAATATTCTTATTTATTGCAACAAGGCAGAGTTATGACATTTCGACATGCATAAAGTGCCATTCTTCTTGCATTTGCACTTGTCGCATTTCAAAGTGCAAGAACCACAGCTGTGCATGGATGTTCACTAACGACGAGTTGTGCACTTTCAAGAAGAATAGTTTACGTTTGCTGATCATCCGTTTCCACTGTAACATATCAACATAAAAACATCATTTGAGTAACATGTTATGGTATTCTTTTTCAGGAAAAATGGAATCAAATTTGGTTTGTGAACTTAAAAAGCAAACAGGGGCCTCAGAAGAATTATGTTATTCACTTCTTCAGGGTCAAGGCTGGGATCTGACATCTGCATTGGTGGCATATTTGCAGCTAGCTGGTAAATCATTTTATTTATTTTTCTGTAGTGGAATTTTCACAAGAGTGCAAATCAATATTACATTATGGTAAATTTCAAAATTAGTTATTTCCATGACTTTTACTGACCAACAGGCTACGATAGGGAATAAACATAGAGAAACTTCATTTTTTACACCTCTTTTATCTATCTTACATTGTTTTGCTAAATTTCCCTTATATTACTTTAGTTCAGTATCCAGTCATTGTTACTTGCATAAAATTTCATTGTTTCTCATTTCTAAAGTTATGATGTTCAAAAATAATGCTTGTTAATCGAAAGGCGGAAAAGACATTGTTTCAAGTTATGTCAGTTTTCGAGATGCAACACCTGATCTCAAACTGAATATGCTATAAATCCGAGGATTACCTGTATTGTGATTTGTTTTCTATCACAATTACAATCCATAACACCGTTTTTTTAAACTGTCACCTTCTGATATGAGCACTGCAGGAAAAAAATATTGTTTCATGGTAAATTGTATCATAAAAATTCATACATCCATATTTGTGCATTGAAATTGATGCTATTTTAGTATAACAATTTTCATAATTTCAGTGAATAAATTAGACTGTTTTCTTTGGAAATATATTAGTTTTCTGGGTTACAAATTGATTCATTATCTGATCGGAAACAGGATGCACTACTTAATAGTATTGTAAAGTAATGAGTACAATTTGATATTTTCATGAATGATAAGTAAATACACCTGATTTACTACTCAGAAAAGTGAGTTATAGTGTACAATGATAAATAGTTCGATTATTCCCAAGAAATTCACATATAAACATACATTAATTGTTAAAAAATGAATTGAGAAATTGTACTCCTTAAAAATAAAATATCGGTTTTTTATCTTCTTTTTTTCTTTCATATGGTACCTTCACCATATCTGTATTGGTGAATCAGATATATTGAAGAGCGAGGCCGAGAGACAATGTTGTCTTCGACCCCAGTAATTTAGCCTTCGTGTTTAGAATCACTAGAGTATGCATGGAACTCGTGATTCGTCATTGCGTGTGTTTTAATATTACTGCATATGAAGGGAGAACACACTCACCATTGGGTGAGTACTCAGCACATACGAGTATTGTTATCTGACGAAGTCTTGCCAAACTAGGACTCTTTTTTTGGGAATCGGACCCAAAAGTCCTGGGTAAAAGTCGAGCATCTTACCAACTAGGCGACGGAGGTTGTTTAATATGCAAATACAGTGTTGCTCGGATTTTACATTTTCTATATGTAAAATAAGGTAAAACGTAAATTGAAGGAAATATGATGATTTTAAATTTTCTTCTTCGTCTACGTAAAGAAATATTTTTAACTGCTATTTTATCAAAGATCATAGCATAAATTTTTGTTTTATCGAAACACATCATTTTCAGTACTTCATGAAGAAATTTTATCGACAATTTAATATAAAAATACAAGTATATCTTGCTTTATGAGTTTCCAGTATGATAATGAAGAAACTCAAGATTAATGAGATAGCCATTCTTTATAGCCATCCATATCTTTGCTAGTAAATAAATAAGGGAAACACCGATGACCATTCGTCAAGTGTCACAACTCGCATTCCTATACCAGCGTGATGAATTGTGCACCTTTTTATTTAAAGATCTTCATTCATAACAGACTTTTATGAGCTATAATAAATTTTAAGTACAACCAGGACTGTCCCTAACAAATGTGCTTCTAAGCAAATGCCACATACCTTCATGCATTGAAAAATGCGTGATTCAAAATTTTAGTATCATTACCAAACTTATTTGTTTACAGAAAGAATTTTAAATTTGTGAATCCATTTAGACACTCGTCTCTATATTATGTCAACAGCGTATACTTAGTTTCTTTGGGCATATAGTTAGGCACCAAGAGATCAGCTTAGAAAAAACTGTAATGCTAGGAAGTTACAAGACACGAGAACAAGAGGCTATTCACTTTTGCAATGCAGCAATCAAATTAAGGCAGTAATTAGTTTTACTCTGTATGAGGCAGCACGTCTGGCCAGGGATTAGGAGTCATGGAGGAGACTGGTGCACACAGCCAATGAGAATTATGACCCTTAGACATGAGGAGAAGATGGCAGAAGTGTATATCCATTAACAACAAATGAAATAACTTATAAAGCAATTTTTAGTAAACAAATTCATATGAAAAATTGTTAGGAAAAATTTATCTTTCAGAAATAAACCTGCTATACTAGAATGCAAAGTAAAGCATGTTTACCATAATACCACTGCTACTGATTTGACATTTTTGAATTACCTACCTACTGTAGATGGCCATATAACTCTTGTAGAGCTTTAGTTTCCCGAAAAATTTATTGCCAAGCCAATCGATCACTCGCTCTCTCCTCCCAGTATCAGCCTCTTAAAATCCTGCTGCATATTATCTAAAGCCTCTGTCTCGGTCTGCCAAGTGGCGTTCTTCTGTGCTGTTGGGTTTGTATAATATATTTGCTGACCGTGTCAATTAAGATTTACTTACATGGTCTTTCCATACTAACCTTTACGACCTTATGTCACTGGTAATTAGTAGTTGTCTCGTCAATTTATGAGTTCATTCCATTTCAGTTGCCACTCCTATTTTGGGCCAAGTATCTTTCATATTAGTCAGTTTTCGTAGCTCGGTAACTTTTGTCGGTTACTAAGTATCATCACCCACTCCTCGGATGCATGCATAGTGTGGGTAAGATGATCAAGTTGTATTATATATTCTCAGCTTAACATTTCGGAACAGAGCTTTACAGCTCAGCAGTTTGTGAAGTGTCATGGTTACTTTCGTTCCTCTTTATATCAATGCCCATGTCCACCTCATTTTTAAGTGGTCTTTGAGTTTGAAAACTTCTAATTAGTGTTGTATAAATCAGTGACGCCCACTATTCTTTTCAAAAGATCTTCTCAAATGTAAATCTAACCATGATTTACTTAAAATGATGCCAGCGTTTCTTGTACTTTATTCACTTAGAATGCTGGTGTAATAGAATCTGTTGATAGTAAATAATTGGTAATTATTACTCTTGTCATAACATAATACATATTATTCACATAGTCAAATAAATTCATTTCTCAGAGCATCAGGTCATGGTCATAAGACACTCATTTCAATTTGACTGATTTCCAAACAAACTGCAACTACTCCAGTACCAAGGAGGTATTTGCTAGTTTGTGTAGTTATTGAAAACATATTTAAGTTTTTTGAGGCTTTAGTTTTTTGAAAACTATTTTTTTAATAGTAACTGGCAATCAACTTAAAATCATTACGAGACAATTGCAATTCAACTAAAATAGTACTTCAGTTACAAGTGATACATAATGTATGCAAAATTGAAAATTTTGATCCTATAAGGATGTTAAAATCATTCTAAAATGTGAAAAATGTCATGAACATTAAACAATGTTTCTTGGGTTATTTTCTTTTCTTTTGTTTTTCTACAATTTTGTGTTTTTATGAAATACATCTAGAACTAAAGTCAGCTGCCTAGACTTGTTACTCGACTAGGAACGGCCCTGAGTACAGCAGCAAGTGATGAGATATAAATTGTTCTTGTATAGAAAATCATTAAAAATATGATGCAGTCGTACAGAAATATTCTATGAGAAATTTTAATGACATATTTATGTCATAGTAAAAATTATTACACATTTTTCATCAGAAAAAAACAATATACTTTTATTATTGTTGTTTCTAATGGTGAGTGTTATCTAAGCTTTGCATTCGTCATTTTGTTTTACAGTTGAATTTTAAAAGGATTGTACTTGTTAAATTGTGGAATCAGCACTTCTAATAATATTGAGGAATATGTCACCTGGTGGATCCCGTACTGATTTATGTATCTCAAATTCATGTTGCATATTACCAGTATTAGGAGATACAGTAAACCATCAATTATAAATGCTATTCGGGGGACACTCAAGCCCGGATAGTTGAAAAACACGGTTAATACAAATTTAGTTTTTATTGAATTAAACATTTTTGATAAATCTTGTTATGCAAGAAACTTTCTCAATGTTTGACAAATACAACCGCTAAATGCCCATATCATACCGCGACAATTACATTGGGAAGCCCCGGATCCACATATTTTTGTGTCGTCGTGGATGCAGAGAAACACCGCCAACATTCTAGCGTTAGTCAATTGGTCCAATGTAAACTGTAGATTTTATAACAGTTTAGGTTCTTGTAATTTTCAAAACGTGGAAGTTTAACCCTTTCCGGTCCTATATTGAATGTCATTCGACATCGACTTTATTCCAGTGAGTCCTATGTCGAATGTCATTCGACATTTTTTTCTTCATCAGTTTATTGTAAAAATACAAGCAAACATATTTTTTTCTCACTTGTATTTAGTGTAGCGGTATACTGGGATGAGGATTCAATGGTTTTTATGAGCATTGGAATGTGTAACTTTCTACCTGAGAAGGATACAAAAGGTTTGCTGGCTGGCTCGGTACGCGTCTCTCGGATGCCCGGCTGCCGGCGCTGGGATCAGTTACGCTCGACCCGTGCACGTGAAAACTACTTGATAATTATTATTACCGATACTTACTATTGTTCTAATAATACGAACCCCGCAAAAATGCCTAGAATTACAAAAAAACGCGTTGACGAGTTTGAAAGTAGTGATGAAGAATATATGAATGAAGTGAACTATTTGTTGAAAGTGAAAATGAAGACATTTCTGGTGTAATAAAACAAACAAAACCGAAGAAGAAGACTATGTATAACTCTGATCCTGGACCATCTATATCCCCGAGCGCTTGGAGTTCTGATTCTAGTGAAGAAATAAATACTCGTAAAATACCACGAGTCTACAGAGTCTTGAGCAGCAGTGATGACGATTCCGAATTTCGATCAAGATTATTACTTCCTGTTATCCATAATAGCCCACGTGTATGGAAAAATGTTATGCTCGACAATAATTATCGTGCAGATATAAATTTTTCTGTTGGACAAAAATCAGTGGGTCCTCAAGTTCCATCAAGTTGTACAACGCCATTACAATACTTTCAACTCTTTTTTACTGAAGAATTGATACAAAAAATTACCTTTGCATCGGTGAATGTTTTCACCGATATCATACTTTAGATGTCTATAAAATGTAATAATTAGAGCATACCTTCAAAATAAATAAAAAATTGTGAACATAAATATAGTTTTATTAAAAACAACCTGGACGTATTGTTTTACCCTGTAATTCTGTAAATCTTTTGTGGACCTGATGGAACATTTTTATTTTTTTTTGTGGACCGGAAAGGATTAATAAAACTTTGGAAAATAATATTTTTTAGAATTACTAAAAAAAAATTGTACTACAGAGGACCACGGTTAATCCAACTCACGGATAATTGAGCCCCGGATAATCGGGGCTCTACTGTATTGACAAAATATATTTTTGGAATACTATATATAAATTGTTTTCATTTTATGGAAACTCTTGAAGATCTTTCTAATTTATCATATTTTTTTCCAGACCTAGCAAAGTCAGATTCGAAAGATAAATTCGATGAGAACTCCAGGTACAACATGTCAGGCAGCTGGCGAGCCACATATGATAAGAAAGAGACTGACTGTGTTGACGGCAACCCCACATCATTGGGCTTCACTCAACCCGCTACCGTCAACATTAGCAACACCAAACCTATACTACAGAAAGCCGATGCCATCGATGTTATTGATTGTAAGTTTTTTTAGCCATCGATCAATCAAATAATCTCTTCTTTCTGTCAGGAACACACGGATCCCTTAATATGCTTTCAAGACCTTGAATCTCTTTATCTTAACACTGGCGTAAACAGTACAACTCTTACCCAGCTTCCTGATTGCATTCTCAATATATTTTACCATATTTTGAAACCATTTTCTTCTGAATTTTGTATCAAATTACTTATATTCTGGATCAAAATTCTAGTTCCATTTATATATGACAACCACAGCTGGTGCTAGCTTCTTTCCATCATATTATTTATTTTACATTTGAAACAGGTTTAACCCAATATCATCACATAAAATGTATAATAGTGCAAGACAAAAAATTATAAAAGTCTTTAAAAAAACAAGAAACACAATGAATGATACTCATGCTTCCCTGTGAGGTAGTTCAATTATGCCTACAATTTTTTTTAAGGATCTCAATTTATCTACCATGATTTGGAAGATATCAATATTGGAAAATTTATTTAACAAAATCATTCATGTACTTTTAATAGCTCAATTTATGAATACGACATCGAAAACAATCTTAATTATACACGACACCCGCGGCAGAAAAGTGAACAGGGTAGTATTTGAGGTGGATATTCCTGTATGAATATTTTTTAAGGGCATAAAAGTAATTTTATAAGCGAGATTTTTTTTAAATAGTGTGTTAAGCGATTTTCTCTGTTTACTTAAATTGTACTAAGAACAAAAAAACTAAGTGTAATTTATAGAATATAAATCCTATGATGTTATAGTAAAAAAATATACAATTTATTTTTTTATTTATTTTACACATGACAAGAAATATACATAATTTGTGAAAAAACAACAGGTAATTTAATTTCGACACATAATTTTAATGGATCTGGATTTGTTGCCTTTCATTTGCCATTTACCCAGTAAACTAGGCTTTTGCCTGTATCTCACTGAGGACATAACATATAGCATGAAAAAATAAATCGATACTTCTTTCCGATTTTTTATTATATAAAACCCCGTTGCACATTCTCATCAACCTGACAAACAGTGACACTCAATTACATATGTATACATTACGCGAATCAAACCCCTCACACTTCATCACTCCAAACAGACCAAAACGTTCATCCCATAATGTACCGCACATAGTCCCATTCAGATGATGAACATTGAACATTAAATCAAATTTTAATCAGTTGCCATGCGTTTACAATAGCTTTGAAGTTATCAGTTTTTGACTATATTTTGATTATATGATGTAATAATTTTTTACAGTTTTGCTGTTGATTAGAGCAACATTTATCAAAGTATAAGCCTTTTTAAAATACCAGATTGTATTTAAATGTTATCAATACAAATATTTATTTTCATATGTACAAGAAAATAATTTTTAATGCAATTAATTCAGCCTGTAATCATGTAAATCGAATATAATAAACAATTGGATTAATTCTAATTAATGCACCATGATATAGTTAAAAAAATACACTACATATAAGTTATATTAGAACAGTGGTTCTTAACCTTTTTGAAGTCACGGAGCACTTTTGATTATAAGAAAAATTTGTGGAGCACCAAAATCATCAAGGTCATGAAAAAACAAAAAATGCATGAACATTACTTTTATTTAGAAATAAAAATTACAGATTAAAAAAAAAATAAAAGAATAAAACATTACTATAAAAATATAACATAAAATATATAATAACAATTTGCATTCAACAGCAATTCGCCAAACTTCAATCAAATGTTTTATATTTGATGGAGCACTTGTAACATCCTCGCGGAGCACTGGTTAAGAATCAGTGTATTAGAAGGTAAAAATATCAAAGAATAAAAAAAAATTCATAAATTTTTATGTAAATTTTATGTTGTCAAGATATTGAGAGCTTTAAGAGGTATTAATTTCTGGTTACAATCCTCAATCCAAATTAATAGAATACGTTCCATCTCAATCATATGGCATCTATTTCATGTGATTTGCATCTTTAAAAAAGCAGAAGTCACTTTTCTTTGTTCTTTGTATTCTTTGTGTTTACTTTAGGTCATAGGTTCTCAACGTGGGCGATAACGCCCCCTTTTGGGCGTTTGAGACTTTCAGGGGGGCAGTAGAAGACCCAGAGAAAATTAGGGGGCGTTGAGATGGCACGGAGGGGCGTGGGCAGATTAAAAAAATATAGTAAAAAAAAACACGCTTATCACGTACTAACTAAAGTAAACTTTAATATTGGTCAATTTTTGTTATTGTATGTATTTTAATCATTTTTATCACGTGTGCGAAAATTCACATATTTCGGTAGTTCGGGAAGTGGATGAAAATTGAACTTAAAGATTCCATTAGATTCAGATCTACATTAAATTGGATGATATAAAAATTTTTAATTTTAGATTTGAATTAAAGATAAATCGGCTCCATGTTACTGAACGCGGCGACTTACGGTTGTTTTTAAGTAAAATCGAGCCTGATATTAACAAACTCCTTAAAATACATCAAATTCAACCTTCTCATTAGATAAGTTATAAATTCAATGTCTGTTGAATGTTAATAAAAATACTTTTCAATATAATTAGGTATGCGTTTTAATTGTTCTCATTGAAACAGTCTTCTTTAAACTCAGAAATAGGATAGGGTCATATCCTATCTTACGACTATAGTATATAATATTACACGTTTAAATATAATCGTGGCAATAGCTGTTTCAGATTCGCAAGTAAAAAAAATTGAGGGTCTTTAGAAAAAAAAATATTCTCAAAGTGGGCGATGGGCAAAATAAGGTTGAGAACCTATGCTTTAGGTAGTCCAAACTGTAGACTCGCTATATCCAAGTTCTCGTATGATCTTCGCATTACTACTTCCGCTTTCATGCCTTTTAATAACTTCAAGCTTTTCTTCTAATGTAATTACTTTCCTTTTATTTTTATTACTATTGTTTTTTTTTATATAATTCTTTAGTTTATCCATAACAGGGATTTAATATAATATGCAATTGTAATGCAAGGTGACAGAAGTTTCAATGCAATTTAATGAAAGCGCTTGGGCAAATGAAACATACATCGGAGTATGGAGATGGCTTGGAGGCAATTGCCAGTGAGTGTGCGAGTGAGTGCCGATGAGAGACTTTCCTCACCACGCCTGCCACCATAAAGGTGCAGGAAAGGAGGGCAAACGACAACCACGTTAACTGATTAATCAACCGCTTAACACGTTTAATGCTAACAACGCGCCTAGTGCGTTCTTCTTCGCAACCGTCGGGTGCTAACGACGCGCCTGACGCGTTTTCGTATGCAAACCCAAGATACTATTACCGCTCCTAGTGCGTTGAAATTGTATACACATACTCAATTCGTAGCAACGCATGGATGTTTAGTTTATTAGTATTAGCACACACAAATATTCACCAGTGTTCAAATATACTTCAAGCGGAACACGTGTGTGTCAAGTAATTTTTTAAAAATTTTAATAATTAGTCAGCCACACGTGAATTACCTTAATAATTTGATCGCATTGAATGTGTTAAAACGGGAAATAGTATCATTTTGCCTAAATGAGCAAATTTAATTAGCACTAAACGAAGTTTTCCTATATTACTTAGCTCGTAATTTTTTTTTCATTAGTTAAAATTATACTAAAAATTGTACTTGGTGAAAGCCTGAAACAGATTGAACCTGTCCTTCTTTCTTATATTTAAACCCTATCCATCCAGAGAATCGGGGCTTAAGTGTAATATGGCAGTCTTCCATCTATAGCTGCTCTTTGCAGTATACTTTGCTTTTCCCCATTACATTGAGTATCTTCGTGCTGAATCCTTTGTATTTTCCTTCCCTAAGTAATTACATACTGATTCAGTAAATTGTTAGCTGTCCTTTTGAATCTACATTTTATTTTAGGTAAGAAGCTGCAGAGAGGAATATCTCGTGCAACAGACAATGAAAATATAGTCTCCAAAGTGAGATCTGAGTGCGCCCAAGACGTGACTACCAACAACCCCAGCTGTGCGACTAGCGACCAGTTTTATATTGAGACTCCAGAATATACCTTCACACTGCCTGATATCACTACTTATTCTGAAGAATTTAGGTACATTTTAAAATTATTTAACTATAATAGTTTTATCAAAGCAATATTTGTATAACTCAGAGAAACTGAGTGTAGGAACAACTCTGGAAGCTTCTGTACAGGATTGGAGGTTTCATAAAATACGATAACTACACGCTTTGGAAAAAATTAAAGCTATGATTGATTGTGCAATCTAGATTGGCCCAAATTCTAGATTTATTATATATTATTTAAAACGTCCTTAAGGAGAGTCTGATCCCTAAACTGCGCTATATAGATTGTCCTTTTATCATTATTATTATAAAATGGTAAAGGTTCTTTATGGAACTTGTAGTAGAATTGTTGTTTCCACTCAAAGGTTCCAGGTTTAATTGCTTATGGAATAAAATAAATGTCCACATATTATTTTTTCATTTGGAAACTAATTCAAAACTATTAGAAAACATACTGTCAGGCCACATAGATAATTAAGAATTTAAGAGCTATGAAATTCTAATAATACCTTAATTCAATTCATATAATTCTCCAACAGGAAATTTTTGGAAAAAGATCTCTTAGAAACATCCACCCTGGTATCTTTAGAGCAGAGTGGTCGTCTGAACTGGTGGTGTCAGTGTGGCGGTACAAGCGCAGGGCCACTGTGGCCCCTGGCCACCTCTGGAGATGGGAACTGCCTGCCTCACGCTGCTTCCCTGGGCCTGTGGGGCTTCCACGATCGCCTGTTGACTCTCAGAAGATTGTTGCACTCAGCCCTTCAGGATGCACCATGGAGGCATGCCATTAGGAGACGGTGGAGGTGGACACAGACCAGGCTAGTTTTTTTCTCTTTTTGTCCGATTAGGGTCTGAGGCCCATCACTAGAATAAGAAGCTGCCACTCAGACTCTGCATTCTTTTTATACAATGTTCCATCTCCTTTTTTCTTATCTTTATGATTAATTTTCTCCATATCTTAAGATGGACTGGATACATTATTTTCTTATTATGACAGCCAAAACAATAGTCATGAAACATTTTTTTTTTTAATAACAATAAACAACATGTAAATATCCTTATTGTCAGGTTCATATTTTTATTCCTTTATGGAGAGAGATTACTTCTTTCTTTAGAATGGTGATTAGCCCCTCTCAGTAGGAAAAACAACTTCCTCATGACAAATTCAAAAATACTTTCCCATCGCACCAGATAACTTCTTCCTGCGTTGAGAGTAACACCATCTAGTGAAGAACACAGACAATGCCTCTATAAAAACAAAAACCGCCCACCAAACAAAAAAATCCACACTTGAATGAAAGTATCAAGAAATAAAATAATACCATGTTACTAGTAATAAAAAATAAAAATATTGATTTGACTTTGGTCAAATCTATTCTTTCGAAAAAAAAACATGCCCGATCGGCTCACTTTGATATGTCATAGGACCCAGTACAGCGGTGTGGTCATTGAGTTTGCTGGTGTGCAATGGCTTGGCAAAAAGAAACAAAACTCTACGGCACAGCTTCACTAAATGAATTAACATTGGCGAGGGGATCCTCAATGACAACAATGAACTAATAAAATATGATTTATTTATATATATAAAAAAAAACAATGATAATAATTTGATGTACTCATTAATTCAACATTTTTCTCAGTGGATGAGTCTTTCATCGTTACAGTTATAGGTGTTTTAATTTTTGATGTTGATGGCATAAAAAATATCTATATAGAGTCTGCTGCTTGACTCTTCTTTTTCATCTCTCTAGTTCCAAACAGAATAAACTGTGACAAAGAGAATTTGCATAAATACAGAGATTACTGTATATTTTTTATCCCTGATTAATTATTAATCGCCCGGGGGGCGGAGAGCAGTGGGAAGGCCGAAACTCCGATGGCTGGATGGAGTGGTGAGGGATGCAAACAACATCGGTATCTGGAACTGGTGTAACGCTGCACAGGACCGTCAGTCATGGGGGCGAGCTCTGCGGGAGGCCAAGACCCGACCTGGGTTGTAGAGCCATGGATGGATGGATTAATTATTACTTTAAATGTTCCCCTCCAGGCAGCACACAGCGGCAGGGCTGGTGCTAAGCAGCGAAGAGTGGCAGGCCGAGTGGTCACATGTGGTGGAGCGTGCCGCTCCGGCCCATCACTCCTTGGAAGAGGTGCACGTCTTCGCTTTGGCTCATACACTCAGGAGACCCATCATTGTCATCGCCGATGTCATGCTCAGGGTAACTTCATTTTGTGTTCTATTTAGGTCTACTATCCCTTGATCATAAATAAGTATACACTCTTTAAATAATCTGTGTACCCTACGGTTTACTAATGCCCTCTAAAAAAATACCAACTGGTTCACTCATACAAATTTTATCCTACCTACCTAATTTATAATATTTTTTCCTTTCAGTTCTAAATTGTTTCTTATTTAAACTTTGGTAGACATGTATAATACATACCTGCAAACAAGATAAAAATATATCAAGAATATAAATATTTTAAAGGAGTAGGAAGTAATATATGAATCTTTTTGTTTTGCTCATTTTATCTGAGGTTGCAAATTTTATCAACCGGTGCAAATCCATAGGTGGATATCGGGGGTATGTTTTTTTATTTGCAGAAAATTTACGAGGTGTTCAATAAAAATAAAAGTAACAAATATTTTACTGATGAAAATATGACTTCCATGGCCTAGCTAGTAAAAAGCTTATTTTCAGTTCTAAACATTTTAGGTTCATTTGCAAATAGATCACGAAAAAAGTTCCAGTCTGCATTTTCACATAAAGCATTATAACTATAACATATTTCTGATTGGTTGGAAGAATTTTCCATGTATAATAAAAGTCCATTCATTTGAAATTCGGGAGGCCAAATTTTACAAAAATATCTAATTAAAAATTACACAATTACTAAAGAAACAATTTGAATTTGCATGGCACTTGCCAATGGCTGGGAACATTACTGCCAATATTTTCTTATTGTAAAAATAATGTTAAGTCAAATAAAGTTTTCTTTACATATTTCTGCAATTTTGAGACATAGTAACATATTTAATGGTAAAATAAATAAAAACATACCTAATTTCTTTTCATTTAATTTTACCTATATGTGAAAACCATACTGGCACCTATTTTTTTGGGTGTTATTAGGAAATGAATCTGAGTCCACCAGGTAAAATACAAGTCTTCTACTAACAAGACCACGGAGATTATCTTTGAGATATATATATCACAAGTAATAAAATAATACAGTTATACTTGAATTTACAAAATATTTTTAGAATGTAAATATTCTCTAAATAATATTAGTAACATTACTATTTAGGATTTGAATGGTGAAGCGATGGCCCCTATACCATTTGGTGGTGTTTATCTTCCTCTGGAGATCTCTCCAGAGTACTGCCACAAGTCTCCCTTGCTGCTAGCATACGACATGGGTCACTTCTCAGCTCTAGTCACCATGGACCTGCCCCTCAACAAGACCTCACCCTCTCCGTTTGTTGTGCCTCTCACAGACTCCGAAGGTTGCCTCCTTCCCATACAGTTCTCTGTGGATCCAGGGGAAGATTTTGAATGGAGCAGAGATGAAAATGATCCAAAGGTTATCAATAGACTGCTGTTGACAGAAAAAGACCAAATAAATCTTCTGTCGGAATATCTTGATGTAGTGTTTTTGTCTCCTTCCTCTAGTCCCGGACAAGATGAGCCTGACCTCATAGATTTGTCAGAAGAAGATATAACTAACAAATTTTCTGAACTTCTGACTGTTAACAACAGTCCTGAACCTGAACAAGCTGAACAAAATATGTTTGACAATAAAAGCAAAGCGGCCAAGCAGATACACTCTGTGGCCAAACAATTTGGAAGCATTGGTAAGTCTATGAGCAATAAACTGAAGAAGAACTTAGGATCTATCACCAAAATTGGAGCCAAAAGCAATGGGTCAAATAAAAAATTGTCAAATAATCATTCATCATTTCCATCACAAAAAAATAAAATACTTTGCTGTCAGCTTAAAGCAAAAAGGCACACGATCCAAGATGAAATGGTCAGGAATTATCTCGAATATGCCGAACATCGATTCATCAACTCTGAACAGATGAAGGGCAAGCAAGAAACTGAAAGAAAACATTTTGAGATGGTGAAGTTGCGAGAACAGGCGATGCTAGAAGGACCCCTGAAATGCATCAATGCGGGTTGTGATCAATATGGCACCGCTCTTACTAGTTATATGTGTCCAACTTGTTTTCAAAAGCAAAGACAACAAGAGCTCTCGGAAGCTAGACATTTGATGAATTCTCCTAATCACAATCTCAATGGAATGCCTCGTTACGGTACAGGGAAATCCAAATTCTATACAGAATCCGATTCAGAATACCATGACAATGTTAGACGCATGCCTCCTACATCGGCTTTAAATAAAACAGATCAAACACTTTATTTATCCAAATCAACGTTTTATAATGACACTGGTAAACCTCTTATTTGTGCCAAATCAGTAAATAATCTATCTTTAGATACACCAAGTTATCAAAAAAACGGTAAGCACTGGAGAAATGGGTCCAGCGATGATCTTATAAATCTTTCTGGTGATCACAAGAAAGAAAGAGGAAAGCGAAGCACCTTACCGGCCAAAGTTCACACGACTGCCAGTAATTACAGAACAGGCTGGGATAGTGGCGGAAGTTCTTCCCATCTTCCAATCCAAGAAGATATACACAATACGGCTGATATTTTTAATCAGCTCCCGTTATGTAGAACACCTTTTTGCGTTTACTTCGGTAGTCCTTTATCAAATTATTTGTGTTCCAAGTGCTGCGAAGCTACAAATGCTGGCTATGCTATGAAATTTAATCAACCCTAAATTCTTCCATCTGATTCTTGTCACAAATTATTTAACCTTTCTTTAGTTTTTATTAAATGTTCAGTTGATTTTTTTCTGAAGTGTTTTTTTTTTCATTTGAGAAGAATTTTCAATATTCATGTTTAGGTTCAGTCCTAATTTTTCTTTTGAATTTTGTGTGTTAATTATTATGTGCTTACTTGTTAATAAACATAAATTATGATAAAAGTAGACATGGACAGTTTAATTAATTTTGGTGAATTCTGGAATCTAATTAGTGTAGATTGTATCAATAACAGTCATTGTTTTAAAGTAATTTGTTCTAAACTTGCATTGTATTTTTAACAAAAATATATTTTTTTCATAACAATACTAAAAAACTAAGTTTACAGCACTTTGTAAAAATATGCGCAATTAACAAATATGCTTTATGCGCAATTAACAAATATTCCCTGTTTAAAACTTCAATATAATTGGTTTCTCGATTATTTCCCTATTTAAATGTCTCTGAAAAAGAAATTCAAAATGCTAAGATGTAATTATCCAAGAATATGAAGTGATGCACACAGTTTCTTTGTATTCGAGTCATAATCATTTTAAAAATATTTAAATCTTTAAAAAAAATTAAGATTTAATTTTAATAAATCAATTGGAATATTTCATTATAGAAATTAAATTAAGATTTAATACACACAATAATCACTCCATTTATGCAAATTTGTTTGAAATTTAAATGCATAATAGTGACATATGTTAAGTATTGATTTGACTTCAAAATAAATAAAAAAAATTACTACTGGTAACATCGTATTATTTTATTTCTTGATGAGTGGCAGGGTGCCTATATAGCGAGAGGTTGTTTTTCCCGCTTAAAGGGCTTACCACCATACCAAAGAAAGAAGTAAACTCTCTATGTAATGGAAGAAAAGTACGAGCTTGGCAATAGCAATTTCCATGTCATAAATTTTAATTAAATTAATAAATAAAATTGTTTCTTAACTAAGGTTTTGGCTATCAAAATCACATGACTACAGGGGTTCTTGCATTTTATTTACTGTCGTTGAAATGTGTGTTTTATTATCAGTATCTACTTACATAGACTTGTTAAAAAAGCTATGTTTTTAAGCAAGAATAGAATATTTGGAAATGTTACATATGTAAAAAAATATCACCTATTTTACAAAGCATGGCTTCATTTATATGTTATTTTTTCTAGAACCCATGTAAATGGAGAGATTACTGTATATATCCCTTATGTTTTCTTATTCACAGTTAAATTTTATATTAAACATGAATTCCCAAAAATTAATTAAACTTCCAATAAAAAAGTACTGCATTAAACTTATGAATCAGACTCATCAATCTTCCAATAATAATTATAATAAAAAATATTATTTATTTAAATTAACTTGTCATAATTATAATCAAGATTGAATAAAAATACACCAAAACTTATTAACTAGGCTAGATTTCTAACCGAGTGTGGTTGAACTTGGATGATCTAATCATTAAGAAAAATGTTAAATGATAATAATAATAAAGCCAGTACTTACTCATCAATTTAAAATTGAGCTTGTATTTAAAATTAAGGTATTTATTATCTAATATAAAAATATTTGTTTTTGCACTACAGGGCATAAAGTTAAAATTAAAAAAAAATTTACCATTTCATAAGGCCCTGTTCAGATACACAGCATATGTATGTATGCATCTACAGTAGACGATATATCTTGACAAGAAAAAGAGAGAAAACATACTTAGTAGGAAAACCCATGATTAGTTCTTTTATTAGTGCGATACAGAATCAGATATGACTCATCATTAATGCCCTTAAGAGCCAGAGGGGACAAGCCACATCTATTATTTTAGTTAAAAAAGGATATATTTTTTTATATATTTAGTCATTGTATTACCAGCTGTCATACTCCTATAATCAACAAAAATAAACTAAAAAAGTTGCAAGGTTGACCGAAATTTCCAAAAATATCGATATAAAAATATTCTTAAGCAAAATAAATTGTTACTTTTTAAGTATAAATCTTCAAATTGGCAAAAGTTACAAAATTTTCATTTATTTCAATCTTATTCATAAGTCAAAAATATCCTTTAGAAACAGAAAAAAAAATTGAATATCGACATAAAATATATAATCATTATTTTGTATAAAGGAAGAAAAATAACTGAATTTTATCCTAGCATTTTGAGTATTTATGAACCGCCACTAAAAATAAGTTTAAAAGCGACAGAGGCTATATATACTGCGTATCTGACCAGGGTCTTGCAATGACAAGCATAAGGAATTGAATAAATTTTTTGATATGCTTATAGTAGTATGAGATATAGAATTAACGCTTTCCCTTTTCTCAGCTCTACTTAAACTTTTTGTAGAAACCATAATAGCTTGTCTAAAATATATGCAGATTTTGCCCATATGCTAATTATTTGCTGTTTTTTTTAAATCAAGTATAATTTTAAAATATATAAAAAACTCACAATTAAAAGTTACTTTATACACATTTAAAATTTTTTAAACATTCATTATTTTTATGTTTTATCTATTTTTTAGTTCTTTGTTATGTGCGGTACAGTGGAACTGTTTTTCAATTATTCTTTCTTCCATTCTCCTAAATTCCTATATATTTGCTATTTTCCTAATCTTGTTTTGCTCATATAAAATATCTGATCTTTCCTTCATTATTTTTATCATCCAAAATGCATATTTATTTTCTCATTATTCTTAAGACTACTTTTTTATAATATTACCAAGTTGTCAAAACATTAGACAATGAGATATAAAAGTTCCACTGTATTTTTTGCTGTTCATTTATCGACACAAAACTTTTAAAAACTATTTTTGTTTTCATTACTACTTTGAATATTTAATTTTAATAATATTAAGTTATAAAATATTACTTGAGTTAAACGGTTGTCGATATTTGACAAATTAACAGAAATGCACTTTTTCTAGTCACATTTTGTTTATAAAAATGCTTTTACATTTCAACTTTAAGTATTATTTCAATGTATAAATATCTATATTTAAGGAGCTTATAAATATAACTCATAGAAATTAGGACACACTCCAAGATGTCTGAATCAATTTACCATTATTAAATTGATTTTTTAATTTTATTTTAAGTATGTTTCTATAAATACTAATCAAAATGTACTTTTATTATTGAAATGTTGAGTTTCTATGTATTTATTTATATAAAGCCGCTTTCATATTGGAGCATCTATTTGAATTTAACTGGCATACTTATATATATTTTTCATATTTTTATTGAAACCTGGCATCACATAGTTGAATAATTATTTTTACTCAATATTCAATCTGAACTATATTTGTTCTTTAATTTTGACCTATCAATGAAGGCCATGCAATTCTTAAAAGGCCTTGTTTGAACTCTATCAATGTTTTCTATTTAGTTGCCAGGGTCAACTACAAATTCTGGTTTACAAGGGTGTCGACTCCCATATAATTTGAATTTATCTTTAGTAATTTAACGTGTGTAATGTAATACCTTGGAAGATCCAACATTTTTTAAATATATGTTTTTGTTTTACTTTATATGACACGTAATTAAATTTTTCTATTAACTTTTTTGTAATCGGGGTTTTTCAATTCTATAAACCATCATTTCATTTTTAATCATTGTAATTTTTTAATATTCTATGTATGGTATATTTGTAATATATGTACATTCTGTGTTTTTGTTAACTTTATATTGTTAATACTTTAAGTCAGTAAACATTAACTGAAAACAAAATAATTTATTCATATAACTCTTCAACATACAAACAAACGAAATATGGTCAGCTATATTGTGTTGGACCCTGCTATTCGAGTCTTGGGTAAAGAACAACTGGAATAGACATGCAACTCGCAGTCCCCCCTCGTACATGTTAATAAGAGTGTGTTCAAAGAGAGATAACAATAACCTAGTAGATAAACTCTTAACCTTTTTTTGGGTACTATTGGGAATCAAACCAAGTATTTTACCAACTAGGTTGAAATAAATTGGCATGTAGCCATGAGAAAAACGATCTACATCCCTAAAGTTTTTGCCAATGTTGAAAGATTTTACAAATGGTTCATTCCTGGTATTACATTTACACTTATTTCATAGAAGTGTAATATGATTCCTAGAATTGGCTTCTATGCAATTTGCGTCCATGTGAGAAATGTAATTAATATTTTATCGTGACTTCATTATCATCTATTAATTTGTTTCTGAATTCCATTTTTATTATTTGTTTCATATCAAGTTAATATATTACAATTAACTTGAAAGAATTTATGGAATTTTACATTGTTAATGATAACATTCTATATTGGAACATTTTTCTTTGAAATGAGTTAAAATATCTATCAATAACACAGTTGCCAGAGGGAAAAATACTAGAGTTCATGTCCTATTAGTTAATTATTATTTTCCCCATTTTTATGAAACAACTCTTTTTATCTTGTTACTTTAATAAAATAACTAATGAAAATGGTGTAAAATAAATTAAAGAAAAATTATGGCAATAATCTTGAATATTATTTGTAAAATTCATACTGAAATTAATTCTTTTAATTTTCAATTGTGTTCATCTTATAATTTAAAAAGCTACATTCTCATAAAATTTAGAATTTCTGAAATTCTAAAAATACGCAGTAACACTTATAATTGACTAAATATAATCTTATAACATCAGAAATTATCACAAACACTATTTCCCTGACAGGTTAGGCAGAGAAGACAGAGCTTCATACTTTCCTATATTTCATTACCTATACATCTTTTCAGACATTGTCAGAAATTTAAAAAATTTAAATGAATCTGAAAACTTATGTCACATGAAAATGTTAAATGCTATATTATAAATCCGGGTGACACTACTATATACTTGTTATAATAAGAAAGCAACTTTTATCAAGTATTCAAATATATCAATTCAGAGTTTAATTTAAAATTAAAGATAACATTTCTATCCTTCAGCACAAGTATACTTAATTTGTAACATTGCAAAGCTTTTTTGAATATTTGTTTTATTATAGTAATGATAGTCTTTTAAACATATTTTCCTTTTCTGTTTATTTTACAATGTTTTTTATATAATATATTTTAAGCTCTACATAAATTAATTATTTTTCAAATTTTATCAGTCTTTTTGAAGATTTAAGTAAATAATTTATGCATATAAATTATATTAAAATAAATACAGGTGTTATTAGAAAAAGACAGAAATGTTAACATATCAAAGTATTTAAAAAATAAATATGTTTGTAACAATACAAATAGCAATTGAGAGAATCATATTTTTTAAAATATTGTTATTCATAATATATTTTAAATGTGTGTGGTTTAGTATCAAATGTTAAGCAATTTTTGTTGTTTTTTTTTTACTTGAGATTTTTAGAATGTTGTGGTAAATAAATTGATTGAAAATCCTTTACATGAAATTTTAAGAGATATTAAACACAGCAAAAAATTATTTTGTTTAATAAATCATTTTAGTTTGAATCTCATTTCAAAGGTTGATAATTCAAATATGGAGTATCTTTACTATCAACCAAGAGCAAATTATTCCATTCTAACTGTGTTAACAATACCAGATCTAAATCCTACCAGTCCAGAAGGTGGCAATTGCGATGGCACTGGGGCTTCCCCTCAGCGGGCCCCCCTTTGGGCAACTCGTGTGTAGTGGGTAAACCATCATGTGCTATATTGATTGTATGTAGCCACGCATGCATAGTAATGGGTTCTCTGTGCTAATATTCTATCTGAAAAGGTAATCTTGTGATCTGTCTTGGTAGTTTTCTAGTATTCAGCCATTCATTTCATAATATATATTCTGCTCTTCGTAAAAAATTTAATATTAATCTCTCTTATTATCTTGTATATTTAAAAAATATTATCTATAACTGCTTGTGAATCTCATAGTATAAAGCCTTCATAGTATTCATTATATATTAACTATGCGTATAGTTTTTAGGACTCTATATATTTTTATATCATTGATGTAAAAAAAATCATACTTTGTAAACAATAGACAATAAAGATACTGATATTTGAAAAAAGTTTTAAGGAGCCAAATAAAATAATATGGAAATAAAAATATTACTCGAAATCTGATGTTGAATTGATTATGTATTAAAAGGTTTTGGTGCCAAAATAGACATTTTTAAACTACCAGAGTACTTCCATTTTTTTTAACATATCGAGGGCATCCGGCAGAAAGGGCGTAAGTACATATTTTTGCAAAACTGAAAGGGCGTTACACCGTAAAGTGTTCTTACGCCCTTTCAATTTTGCAAAACAATGTACTTACGCCCTTTCTGACGGACCCCCTCGATATATGCTTTTTTCCTATTAAGGAATCCTTAGAAGTGCAGCTAACACAGTTTTATTCAACAGTATATTTTTTTCTTTTGTATACATTTTTTTCTCTTAACATTTTTTGAGAAAATATAGTATTATTAAAATACTGTTACAGCTACTTTTAAATCTATAGTGGCGTACTACTCAAGCAGCTGAGTACAAAATAGAACAGTGCTACTTTACAGCTACTCTTAGATAAAATTCGCTACTTGTACCAAACAACACAGAAACTATTTTATAATTTGTTATTGTCGTTACAGCAGCTCTTCATGATTGTATGGGATGAAAACTTTTTAGAAGTATTTATATATTCAATCAACAATGGCTCCACAACCCAGGTCGGGTCTTGGCCTCCTTTAAAGCACGCCTCCATGACTGGCGGTCCTGTGCTGCTGTTCGCCAGTTCTGTATTTATATATTGGGTGTACAAATTAGTTCGGTCCGTTTTTTTTTTTTTTTTTTTTCAAAAATGCAATGCATGCATCCAAGTTTGGAGCCAATTTTCGGTTTCTACGAAAGAAGTGAACCGGTGACCTGCCAAATCGTGCTGCACCCTTCGGAACAACCAGTAATCAGAAGGAGCAATGTCCGGTGAATACGGCGGGTGCGGTAAAACATCCCATTTGAGCATTTCCAAATATTTTTTTACAACTTTTGCGACATGAGGCCGAGCGTTGTCATGAAGAAGAATAACTTTATCATGCGTTGTCATGAAGATATCGAGCATTGTCATGAAGAAGAATAACTCGTATTCCGGCCGTTTTTCTTGCAATGCACGGCTCAAACGAATTAATTGTAGCCGATACCGATCGCCCGTAATGGAATCGCCAGGTTTCAGCACCTCATAGTAAACAACACCCCTTTGGTCCCACCAGATACAGAGAATGATCTTCGAACTATGTATGTTCGGTTTTGGTGTTGATGTTGAGGTCGATGGCAACGATTGACCGGGCTTAGTGTAGTATTTTTTCTTCTTGGGGTTGTCGTAGAATATCCACTTCTCATCTCCAGTTACAATCCGATGCAAAAAACCTTTTCTTTGTTGCCTTTGAATCAGCTGCTCGCAAGTGAAAAATCGCCTTTCAACGTCTCTCGGTTTCAGTTCATAAGGCACCCAATTTCCTTGTTTTTGAATCATTCCCATGGCTCTCAATCGTACGGAAACAGCTTGTTGAGTCACTCCCAATGATTCTGCAAGCTCCTCTTGCGTTTGACTCTGATCTTCTTCAAGTAATGCCTCTAATTCTTTGTCCTCGATTTCTTTTGGCTGTCCAGAGCGAGGCTTGTCTTCGACGCTGAAATCTCCATCCTTGAAACTTCGAAACCATTCCCTACATGATTTATCAGTTGGAGCAGCGTCACCATAAACTTCGACAAGCATTCGATGGGCTTCAGCTGCACTTTTCTTCCAATTAAAGCAGAAAATTAAAACCTCCCGCAAATGCTGCTTGGTTAACACAAAATTCGACATTTTCAACACTGTACAAAACAAGGTTTTTGCATGAAACTCAAAGCGAAATAAACTGAATATTATTGGCAGATGTCTAACCTCTTTGAAACCGCCAAAATCGGCTGTCACTACGAACCATTCATAACAGCCAGAGCCATCTTTTGGAAACGGACCGAACTAATTTGTACTCCCAATACTCTAAAATATGAGATCTTTCTACTTAGAAATGAGGAAACTTTACTAATTGAATCTCAAATATTTTTTTTGTATTTGTTTTATAATTTGACCAAAACATCACCCAATAGCCATTAAAATTATCACAATTAATTTGCTTTAAAAGAGATGTTACAAACATTTGTTTTACTACTTTTTAAATTTTGCATCTTATTGAATATATTCATTTTATTTTTCATAAAAATTATCCAGTTTTGTAAACTCGAGTATTGTGAACATGACTGCATAATATTATATATATTTTAGTAGCATAATATGTTTTGATTAAAAGTACTGATAAATTACTGAGACATTAAATATTTCTTCGAAAAATAATCAATTAGTAAGATTCTTTAAGACAGACTTAAATTAAAAATGTTTGTATAATAAAACATATTTTGATTAAACATTATTTATTTTTCCTGCATTTTAATTTTTTCTATTTTATGTTTACTATTATGTGATTCTATATTTATTTGATAACAAAAGTACAGGATGGCATATATATCACTGAGGCAGCTCTCGATTATATAAACAATTATATAAAACAAGTCGAAACATTAAACCATCTGTAATCCAGCAGAAATGGAATTAGAATGACATAATGGGAACCAAAACACTATTAGACCACTGATAAGAATAGGTTTTTCCTTTTGATAGTCATAATTGAAAAAAATACAAATAACTTACTTTAATACCCTGGAAAAAAAATTATATATATATATATATATATATATATATATATATATATATATATATATATATATATATATATATATATATATATATATATATATATATATATATATATATACATATATATATATATATATTATATATATATATATATATATATATATATATATATATATATATATATATATATATATATATATATATATATATATATATATATATATATATATATATATATATATATATATATATATATATATATATATATATATATATATATATATATATATATATATATATATATATATAGTATATATATATATATATATATATATATATATATATATATATATATATATATATATATATATATATATATATATATATATATATATATATATATATATATATATATATATATATATATATATATATATATATATATATATATATATATATATATATATATATATAT
>OX463853.1:19931009-20365610 GCA_949825065.1 Odontocerum albicorne
AAGGCTTGAAATGAAACTGTCCAAAATATGTAGTTCCTTTATTATCAGTAAAATTGTTAAACAATAATTTATTATAACATAATAAAGCTGATTCAAACGAATTTATATCATTGGCCCAATATTGATTTGTTACATAGGAAGAGAAGATAAAGAGGGATCAAAGGTTGTTAAAATATTCCAAAACCTTTATTGAAATATATGTTGTCGTGCAATGTGCAAACTATATAATCTCAGTGTAAGCATATGACATTTTTTAGTTTCTTTTTCTTAATTTTAATGTCTGCTAAAAAACTTCTTTTTTTTTTTAAACATTAGCAACCCTATGAGGAAGTATTTTTCCTAAGTATTTGAATAAAATATAATATAAAAAGATTATATAAATTTCAACCCCTTAAGAAACGCAAATTAGTTCTTATTTTTCATAAATTGAAAAGTAATGAGGTATAAGAAATTTTCTTTTATAGTGATAAAAACTCATGCCAAAAACTGAGACTATTTAGTTTGGACCTTATTTGACATTATATTGAATTGAAAATATATTCTTCATTATTGAAGCTTAATGGAAATAAATAAGTTTGAATAAATGGATATTAAAAATGTTAAATTATGTAAGCTCTATAATTTATTCAATGTATAATCGCTCTTACATATCTTATAAATTTTAGAATCGTGAAAGCTTAAAATTAAATTAAGTCTTCAACTGAATTTCACTTCTCACATTTGCAGAGTAAAATGCAGGTGAGTTCAGTCATTGGGTCTTGACGTTTGCGCAGATCTTTTCAGCAAAGTTCAGTTCCGAGCAGGGCCCACACTGAAATACAGGTGAATTGCAAAAACCCGCCCTTGTTACGCAAATTATAGTAATTTTATTTAAATTTATTTTCTATTTGAAATGTTTACTTTTTGAGTAGTTAAGTGATTTTTAATATTTATACTTTGTGGTGAGAAATATCCCATGAACTCTTATTATACATATTTGACAATTTTTTTAACAGATTGATACAATAAAGATTTAAAATACAATTACCATATATAATAAGTGTATATGAGTATAATTTAACGTAACGTTACAAAAATAACAATTTATGATGATAATAATGATTTTTTTTGGTACCATTTAATGACTGATCCATCCCAAGGGCACCTTGATAACTTCTGTAAAATAATGTTTTTAACTTTCCCCTGAAGGCTTCCAGATTATCCTTAGTGCGTGACTTCACAAGCAGACTATTCTACTGAACACATTCAGCAGCACAAAGGTTCTATCAGAAAACTTTGACTTAGTATTCTTGTTTGGCATAACCCGGTTTATTGCTGAGGTGGCGGATCAGAGCTCGACCTCGTCTTTCAGAAGCATATTTAATTTTTTTTATAAAAACTACCTTGGTCTCGGTCTGGCCCTATATGTCTGCACAATCGAATTGGATATTATCAGAATTAACTGATCTAAATGTCTTTTTGGTGTGTTTTCAAAAGCTATTTCTATTTTATTTTTGCTATTAATATTTTATTAGCTAAAAAACAAGCAAACTCATAAGATTTCATTATAAGATTTTTTCAAAAATATTAATATTTATAAGAATTATCGTTTAAATTGGGCACTTCTACAAAGCACATTGATTTCACCCAAGTGCGCCCGGCCCTTTTGAGACAATGTGACTGATACGTGACAAGTAGGTATTATATGCAGCATGTTGGCACATCTCAATATAAATTGATTTTCTCCCCATGCAAGATCATGGCTGAATTCATCTATTTTACTATATTCAAATTTATATTTTTGTCTTGCTCATATTTTTTCTTTTTATATTACTTTCAAAGTTTAATTCCCGTTTTTAATCAATTTATTGATCTATAATACAAACCTTTTGTATTTCAAGTTTAATTAAATTACACAGATAAGAATCATTTAATTATTAATCTTATTATTTATATATTTGTTGAAACAAAAATAATTGGAATGACAGTTTTACATATTTATATTAATCTTTTATTTTTCATTATCAGTTTCTTTTAGTTGACATGGTTCTCTATTTGTTTAGAAATCATTTACCTGTGAGCATAAAGTAATTTTTTTTATTGTTAATAATAAATCCTATCCAGTGTTACCCAAACTTACAACATGCTCTTACCCCTTTAGAGACAAATTTTATCACTGTACCCTACTTTTGACAAAAATAATTAGGATTAAAAAGGGTATTTTGTAACTGTTATATATACAATATGGCATATAAGTATATAATCTTGGTCAAAAAATGTATTAAAAATAAATAAAAGAATTAGTTTATTACAACTATTTAAATGTATTTTATATTTTCAAAAATACAGGAACAAAAGTGTTATACATTCAAATGATTAAAACTGTTAAATGGCTAGAATGGAACTCTTTGTGATTGGAACTCGATGATGTTAGTGGTGCGATATCTGGCTCTATATAGATATTAAGGTGAAGATATGATAGAAGAATGTCAATAATTAGATTTTTGTTTTTAAAAAAGTTCAACTGCATACCACTTTCACATACCACCAGGGGTACACATACCAGAGTTTGGGAACACTGCTATAAGCCATAAATTGTCTAGTATTATTCTTTTTGGCAATAAAGAGTCTATAAAGCTTTGTTTATGTTAGTTTTGATTTTTATTTTATTGGAGTAAAATTTAAATTTAGATATATATTTGTTAGTTGTGCATATTGTGTGTTCCTCTAAATGTTATATAAATTAATAAAACACTATTTGTGAAATTCTATAAAAGTTGTGTATTACAAGATATTAAAAATAACTTAGAATATTTTTTCCTAGTATCGAGACTATTTTTTTTTAATATTTGGTTCATTCTGGATCAATTTGTAACTATGCATCAGATCAGTAACATTAGAAAATAGTGATTATGACTCTTCTGATTTGGTGATTTTAATTAAAATAACAATGTACATTTATTTTTACATAATTCTCTGAAATGTTACAACATATGTTTAACATATTGACTGCTGAATAATTTCTTTTGAAATCACGGCGGTGCTAAAAAAAATTGCCCATAATTAAAATTCTTATAAATATGAAAGCCGATGTAATTCATTGTCGTGTACCCTTACAAGCCCTATCACTCCGGGCTCTCTTCTTTTTGAATCCATCTAAAGAAATTCTAAATGGAACGGCGATGGGTGTTTTGAGCACCCAGCAAAAGTTTTTATAAACGCCTATAAGCGTTTTCAGCACTGAACGTGTTAAGAATGAAGGAAAAGGTTTATTGATTAGTTAGTAATTTAAATATGATGAAGTTGTTCCAAAATCACTACAAAGTTTTCTCTTTTGACAACTAACTAACTAGAGGCAAGGAGTCTTAAAAGTACCTTGGGTTTTCTAAACAAGCACTATTAGATTTATCCTTTTGATATCTATTTACACATCAGAGATAGCAGTGCCAATGATCTGGTGAATAGTAAACTTGTTATTCATTATTGACATCCTGGTTCTTATGTCTTATTTTCAGACCTTATTCCACCTGAGTTTATTAAGTGGCACTTATAAGTTGCTTTCTATAAATAAAAATACAGCACTCTTTTAAGGTGATATTTTGTCACGAAAAATATAATATTATTATCATATAAGTTATATTATGGACAGCTTCTTTAAAAATTGTGAACACTTCTATAGAAATTAATTTTTAATAAAATAAACATAACAGCACAAAGGGAAACGAACGTCTTTTTTAAGATACAAGATATACTAAAGAAAATTTATTGTTAGCTTTATTTATTATAACTTTTAAATACCATAATAATAATTATCAAACTTTCCAAAACTAAATTCAACAATAATCTAAGGAAACATATTCCTAGCCGAGTTGTGCAATCTTGGAACTGCCCAATACCCGTAGTGTAGTGAGTGCTGTGACATTGAACCAGTTTAAAAACTGTCTGGACAAGTTCCTATACATAGACCCATTAGTGCTGCTTTAGTGGTGTTTTGTTTTCTTTGCTTTTTCTTTTAACTATTTTTGTTTATGAACATATGACAGTTAAACTTGATATGGATAATAACAACATTCATGCTGCCTGTCAATAATAATAATACAAGAAGGTAATTAGTTTAAGAAAAAAACATTTTAATTTACTAATTGTTTAAAAAAATATTAAATTTTATCAAAGATTTCTGTGCTGACTCTGGAACTTGATATTATAAAATTTAACAAGAAGTTACAAGATTTAACTTTGTAATTATTATTCTTGATATGAAAACTCCTTGTTCTCTTTAATTACTCATAGCTTCTTTTAAAGTTTGTTTTCAGTGTCAACAATAATAGTTATATACAAATAAAAATATTTTACATCGCTTTTATTATTTGTATTCGACTATATTATATTTGGGCTCCCATACCATGTTGATTTATGTAAATGTTGATACATATTTTTATTGAATAGATTTTTTATGGATCAGTATAACTGTACGATTTATATATTTTAGATGTCGAAAAAATAGCAGCACATTTGTTTAAATATCTAGTTTATGTTTGTTCAACTGTTTATAGTGTTTAGCTCTTTTTGTATATTGTTTTATTAGAAATAACTCCATATTTGAACACTATGAATATTTTGGATATCAATCACAAAGTGCATTCGGGAGAATGAAGCAAGAACTTTGGTGAATGCATTACTTTTTTACTTGACTACTGCAATGCAGTGCATGTAGGCTTGTTAAGAAAAAGCTGGTTAGGCTCCAATTCAATTAATAATTGATGCTGGTAAATTATAAATCGGTTATTAAAAGAGGTTTAATGCCCCTGAGGATGGAGTTCAAACTGTCTTATAGTATTTAAAGACTTACAACAGTTGAGCGATATTTTACATGACGAAATTATGTTTTAGGGAAAAAACCCTACGGAAGGCGTAGCATGTTGAAATTGTTTGGGTCTTAAACTGAACAAATGAGCCCAGCTACCTTGACAACACTTTGTAAAGTGTTGTCAAATTCCTATTATCAACACACAGGACAAATTCATGAATTCTGGGTGAACTACAAATTGAAAGGCTTAAATTCTACAACTGGGAATCCTAAGGTGCTTTGGTCATATTTTCAGACAGGAAGATACAATGGAGAGATTGGTAATCCAATGCAAAATAGAAGGGTTCTGATCACAACTCAGATCACCAATGTAATGGATAGAGGCGGTAAGGAAGGCAACCGACAGCTCACTCCAAGAGTATAGTAAAAATGCTACTGACAGAGATAGAGATGTATCATTATTTATGTAATGTAGGGAATTCACTCGCAAGAGCACAACAAATAAGAAGAAGCCATTTTGTATGGAATAAACATCCTCTAAAATGTTTAAGGCGTGTGAAAATTTAAACCAACAAAATGCCACTTTTTGAGATACACTGCAACAAATCAGATCCACCCTTATAGGGATTTAGGTATCTAAAAGAAACCATCAAGATTGATTGAAATGTTTAAATATTGATATAGAGTAGCAGCTTTATATGATTCTTAAAACATCAACTGAATATTTTATTAAATGTGCTGTCATTATGCGTCCAATGTCTTCAATTGAAAAATAAAATGAAAAACCCTTCATAAAAGAGGATTTCAAGCTAACATTTCTTGTGCATTTCTAATTCGTTTACAACTTTAAGGTTTAGTACTTCTTCTTTTAAATATGAGTTTTAATGAAATGATTCTTTGAAAATATCTCTTGTATAAAGAGTTTCATTTTAAATTTAAAGAAGGATAAAAAAAATATCTGCACATAATACAAAACTGTTTCTGTATTAGTATAGCTGGAAAAAATATTTGTCCAATCAAATCACAGTTTAATTCATGTATGTTATGTGGATACATTGCCTATGTGAACCGACACTAACGTAGTCCTACAGAGTGAACACAACTTGAAACTGGTGTATACCTACTCTTTCAAATAAAGAAAATCACGGTTATTTTTCAAGAGAGACAAGTTCAAAGCTTTTTTAAAAATATACATCAACAATAAAATCACATAATTGGGTGCCCTATAAAATGTTTTGTTTTTTATTATTAATATTCTAGCCCCTTGTGCCAAAATAGTGGGTTTGACTTGTTTATCAAAATGTCTATATTTCACAATTGAGAGGTTTTCAAAAATAGATAAACTGATCTTTTTTCGAGAGTTCGTTAAGTTGTATGAATCAACATTGCTAAACAGTGGTGAAAAAATATAAATATAAAATTTTGATTTATTAATGGATAAAGAACACCAGGTTACAAGGGGTTAAATCAATTTCTTTGATCATGTAAATGAAACAAATTGTAGCTTTATTTAATTTTCAAGCATCCACACACACTTATGGAACAAATTGAGTTCTCATTCAATGCGATCTATGCTTGATTATTTTTTAAGACATTATTTGCTTCACAAAAGGTACTCAGATGACATCACATTGAAGTGAGAGTAAGATTATTACAATGCAGAAAAAGGTTTTTTGTCACTGGGGGATAAGAATTTCTTACAAAGTGGAGAAGTAATTTAGCTTGTTAGCTTATTAAGCGTTGGCTGCTAGCTTAAATGACTTGACTACCTATATTGTCATAAATTTATCAGAATTAAACAATGCCATTCCTGAACGTCACAGATCAGAGTAAGCTATTGTGACAAATACAGTCTGATGCAAGACACTGTGGAGCGCTTTCTTTCGGAAGTTAATAACTCTTTTCATCACAATATTACAAAATGTGTTTATTGTGGTTAAGCATTTAGTCACAATGATTCAGAAGAATTGAATAAAGTCTCTGTAATATCTTGATGCCTAAAGATACGAGTAGTATACGGGAAAATAAGTATCCGGCAACACAAAGTAGACCATCTATAAAATATGTGTAAGACCTGTTTGACATATGCTATTGAAATTAGAGCTGATACCATATGAACAAAGGCACTTGTTAGAACAGCAATGAAAGTATTACTATGTATAACTGGTAAAACACTGAGAAAGACTAATAAAATAGAATTAAAAAGAATTTGTAAAACTAAAGATATAAGATGGGGAAAGCTGAAAAGTTGTTATTGACAGTTATATTCAAAGAATGGATGAGATCCAAATGAGTTTAGAATGTATAGTTTCTCTAGTTGGTTACCTCATAGTAACCGGCCACCAGCTAGACCTCCGAAAATTTGGAGGCAGTCCATGTCCCGGAAATATAGGAAAAACAGATAGAGGATGTATTTTTTAAAAACTAATAATTTGTATGTTCTTGAATGGTCAAAATAACCACTAATTCATAAAAATTAAATATACCCACAAACTAACAGTATACATTATAATTTTTTCTACTTCGTACTTTAAAATCACTAAATGGCCAGCCCGTCTTGAAATTTTAGGCATATGAATTTCGCATATGCATAATATTCTATTGAATCTCGCATAAGCATAATGCTCTCATGTGAAACATTTTCATATAGAATACATTTGTTATTGGCAATAATTCAATTTATCTAGAAAAATTGTATTGTTTCATTTACTTTCTCAAAGAAATACAGTAATGTACAGCAAAACCCTCAATTACTCTATCAAAGGATCGGCAAAATACCGTAAATGGAAGAAAACTATAAATGGGCAAAATTTTGACCCTTATAATGAAACTCATTTTTAAAAGCAAAAGAGTTGTCAACTTCAAGGACTGATTGAACTTTTTCGAGGAAAAACGGTCAGAAGTGACTTCTATGTCATATTTTAAAAGTGATGTGAATTTTCCAATTGGAAATCAAGTGACGAGACATACTAACAATAATTGATCATGTCACTTGATTTGGAGTTGTCAATATTTGTTTTTTTCTAGATGGAAGTGATTAATCTTTAACACACACTTGAAATTTATTTGAAAATGGATGAAATTATATGATATACTATTAAAGACATCTTCGAATGAATCTTTGAAACTTCAATCCATAGACACCAATAACTCAAATTATTTTTGTTTGTTGTGATTAATTATTGAATCTAAATATACTCAAATGCAATTGTCAAAAATATAAGCATTTTTTGTTTCGTAAATGTTAAAATGTGTATTATTAAGTCAATTTTAAGAAAAACACAGTATTTATAAAACTTGGAAAAAATGTAAAATTACCAAGAGTTTTTAAAGTAAATTATAGAAAAAAAATGCTAAAACAGATACAATTATTTAGTTAAATCTCAAATCAGTTATAATTTGGTCGCAAATGATGTACAAAATGAATGTAGGTTGTACTAAATATTGCAAATTGACATGGGACCACTGAAAAGGAACGTAAATAGTGGGAAAACCAAATTGCCGGGACGTAATTCAGGGTTATGCTGTATTGTTTCGTTCTTAATTTACTTTCCTATCTTTTGTTGTATGCATAAGCTGATCCTTGGAGTGTATACTCGTACATACTAATATTTTGATGTGCCTTTAGTAGATGTAATCATTAAATGATATTCAAATATTTTTGTAACCCTATAAAATGTAAAGTACTTAACACATTGTATATTATTTTTTCCAATGTAAATGTTGATATGACATAAAGTATGCTCACCCAAATCATTATTTTATTTATATAATTCTCCTTTACCCACTTAGACATAAACATATATTAAAAAAGGGTTTTTCCATCAAAGATACAGTTTACAAAAATATAAATTTGGTGTATAAATATTAGGCTTAAATACAATATAAGTAGAATGCAATATACCGACAATACAAAAACAACAAAGACGAAATCATAGAGACTTGATTGACTACTATAAAATCTTGAGCAGCCATTATAATTGCTTAACCCTTTAAGTGCCGGAAGTTATAAGTATGGCCGTACCCAGCAGGTCGGGATTTTTTCAACAAAAATAAAATCTAAAAAATTTATATTTTTTGTATACAGATATAAAGGATATTATGAAAACTTACTAAATATATACACCGTGGGGCGTTTGAGCTGCCGTTAACTTAGAAAAACACAGTTTAAATATTCACAAAATGTCAGGGTTGTCACAACTTGACACAGAAAACACGTTTACTTATAAATATAGTGGAATATAATATACTTGGTAAACTAAAATCAACAAATTATCTGTATGATGTATAATAAAGCACAAAAGGTAAATAAACTATAAAATAAAACCGTAAAAAGTCTATATAAACGTCGTATTATGCCGCAAAACTACCGCCAATAACCAAAGAATACATGAAACGAACTTTGTAAATAAATACTTTGAAAAATTAACAAAAATAACGACAAAAGTTAAAAATCAACCATTGAAGAAAACTACAAACGAAGTCATTATAAATCATCGCAATTACGTCGCAAAAAACTGTAGTCGGTAACCCTGTATTAGAGACACGTATTGACTGTCAGTGAAAGCTTTTAGAAAGATGACTGTAACTTTGATAATATCGGTAAATTGTAATATTTAAATATTTCTTGACCATCCCAATAGATGTCACTATGTGTTACAATTTATAAATTATTACAATTGGATTTGATATTAGCTTGCGACAAGCTCAAAGGAGAGCGCGTTTACGCGTTCATTTTGTATGGCCGGCCTGGCAAGCACTGAATCGGAAAGCACGTCAACACGCTCGTGGCAGTGAACCGGTTAAAACTTCGCTAACAATTTTCTTTTAGCCAAAACACATTTGAAAGGATGTTAGACGAAAGTATTCATAGTTAAATTTCACAATAATCTGAGGAAACATTGTTTTGCTAACCAAATTGTGAAATCTGAGTACAAACTACCCAAAGAATGTGAAAGTTGTAAAGAATATGGAAGGTATGAATAAAAAAAGGTGCTAAGAGTGTGTGAAATAAAAGTGAATAAAATAAGTTGAGGACTGTGTGTATCTTAGACTTAGAAGCATGTTCACATTGAATGATTATGTACAAGGTCTGTAAATATGAAACTGGAATTTTTTATAGAAAATACACATTTATTGAATGAAAATGGTAAAAAATATTTTATTCAAAGTATTGCTCATCGCTAGCTACACATTTTTCCCATCTCTGGGAATTTGTGGATGCCACGCCAAATAAATTGTTGCTCTTTTGAGGCAAACCAATCATCGAGTCATTTTCGTAAGAAGTGAAGCGCTGCTCAGCAAGTGCGTGTCCCATCGATGCAAATAAGTAGTAATCGGATGGAGCCAAGTCTGGTGAGTAAGCCGCATGCGAAAGTATTTGCCAACTAAACACCTCAAATGTTTCCTTGACCGGTTTTGCTGTGTGCGATGGTGCATTATCATGAAGCAAAATTACTTTGTGTTGCCTCTTGATATTCTGGTCATTTTTCAGGCAATGCTTGGTTCAAATCCATCATTTGTTGTCGGTAGCGTTCAGTATTAACGGTTTCGCCAGGGTTTAGCAGCTCATAATATATAACACCCTTCTGATCCCACCAAACACAGAGCATTGTCTTCCGTCCATAGCGATTTGGCCTTGCAGTCGATGTCGCTGGTTTGCTTGGAGTTACCCATGATCTTTTACGCTTCGGATTCTCGAAATATATCTATTTTTCATCGCCAGTCACAATTCGATGGACAAATGATTTTCTTTTGTACCTGGCGAGTAGCATTTTGCAAGTGGTTTTTCAGTTTTCCTGCTGTCACTTTCGGTTTTCATTCAGTTCATGTGGAATCCATTTTCCCACCTTCTGAGATGGCTTCTCGTGTCACATTTAATTGATCCGCGAGTTGTTTTTGCGTTTAAGCGTCATCCTCATCCAATTATGCTTACGATTCGGCATCTTCAAACTTTCTCGGTGGTCTTCCACGTTCTTCGTTTCTCACGTCAAAATCGCCACTTTTGAATTTTTTAAACCACTCAAAACAGTGATTTACCAAGAGCATGCTCACCGTAAGCTTCGACAAACATTCGATGCGATTCTGCAGCAGTTTTCTTCAAATGGTAACAGAAAATCAATGCTGTCCGCAAATCGTAGTTTTCAGGCACAAAAACAGACATTTTCAACACTATGAAAACATATGTAGTTGTATTAAACTTGTATTGTGAGTTAAAAGTCTTTGACAAATGTAAACACAAGCAAAAGGCGCCAATGATACAGTTTGACCGTCACTACATTGACAACTAGAGCCATCTATGAGCAAATTCCAGTTTCATATTTACAGATATATGTGTTATTAAAAAATGAGTAGCAGCAGCGAATAAAGTGAATGTGAGTTACTGACAGTAGCATTTTCATAGAAAAAACTGTACTCACTATACTGTAATTTATTTTTAACAAACACTGTTTATTCCACTTTTTTATGACGGTATAACCCTACCGGTTTCAAGGCTTTCACCTCATCTTCAGGGGAGTACAAGCAAGACTCCCCTGAAGATGAGGTGAAAGCCTTGAAACCGGTAGGGTTATACCGTCATAAAAAAGTGGAATAAACAGTGTTTGTTAAAAATAAATTACAATGTCTTTAAACCTCCACAACGTTAATGCCTTAACTATAAACAACATCACTATACTGTCTTAGTTTCAACATAAGGATATAAAAGCTAATCTATGACATGTCAAAAGAGATGAAAACAAGATAAATGCGACAGTTACAATGCCTCATGATCGAGTATGATTGTTAGCCATCTTTTGGATGGAAGACATCTATGTATGTATTGGTTTATTGTGAGCAAGCTGTTACACTCCTGCAAGCACAATCTTGACAGATCAAATCCAAAGTTCTGATGGCAAGAGGATCAATGGCCCTCCGAAGACTTCTGTTTGGCAAATTTATGTAACGGTATTTTTCTGTTGCTTAACCTGTAAGCTAGTGAGTTATATAGGAACAATAGGTACCCAGTGAGTGAGTTTTTTAATATTTTTTTACATACTTTTTTTATATGAGGTTGAAGAATTATGATACATATTTCGTTTTATTATTATTAGGTGTACAAATAAGTTTCCGCCGTTTTTTATCAAAAATTGGGCATTTATTGTGAAAGAACGGAACCTCATGTTTTATTCTAAGTATTGCCCATCGCTTGCCATTACTTTTTCCCATCTTTCTGGCAGCATACGGATACCGCGTCGGTCATCATCATCATCTTTTGAGGCTATCCATGATTCGACCCAATTTTTGGTGTCTTCATATGATGTGAAGTGCTGCTCAGACAGGCCATGCGTCATCGATCGAAACAATTGGAAATCAGTAGGAGCAATGTCTGGTGAATACGGTGGGTGGCGTAAAAATTCCCAATTGAGTGTTTCCAAATAGGTTTGGACCGGCGTCGCAACATGTGGACGAGCATTATCATGCAGGAGAATAATTTTGTCGTGTCTGTAGTAGTAGTGGGCGTGCTTTTTCTTGAGTGTTCGACTCAATCTCATCAATTGTGATTGGTAGACAGCCCCAGCAATGGTTTCGTTCGGTTTGAGCAACTCATAATACACGACACCAAGCTGATCCCACCAAATACACAAGAGTTTTTTTCCATGAATATTTGGCTTAGCCGTAGATATTGAAGCATAGCCAGGGGGTCCCCATGATTTCTTCCTTTTTGGATTATCATAGTGGATCCATTTTTCATCACCAGTGACTATACGGTGCAGAAAACCCTTTCGTTTATGCCTGGCAAGCAGCATTTCACATGTGGAAAATCGGCGTTCAACGTTTCTTGGTGTCAGTTCATATGGAACCCAATTTCCTTGTTTTTTATCATTCCCAATGATTTCAACCTATGTGAAATTGCTTGTTGAGTCACTCCTAATGTAAGCGCAAGTTCTTCTTGCATTTGGCACGAATCTTGATCCAATAATACTTCCAATTCCGCGTCTTCGTTCACTTTCGGCCTTCCGCTACGTTCATTGTCTTCGATGTCAAATTCACCGTTCTTTAACTTTTAAAACCACTCACGACAACTTCTCTCAATTAAGGCAGCCTCACCATGTGCTTCTACAAGCTATCGATGCGCCTCAGCTGCAGATTTCTTCAAATTGAAGAAGGAAATCAAAAGTTCCCGCAAATGACGCTTATTCGGCTCAAAACTTGACATTTTCGCACACAAAAGAATATATTATACTGCTAAAAATTCACTAATATTTCAAGGTTATGTTGTTGACAGATGTCCAACCTTACGACAATGACGTTTTACATCTGACAATTTTAACCATAACTTACTGGTGGTGCCAACTTTTGTCAAACGGTTGCGACTTATTTGTACACCTGATATACGAGTAAATCGGTAAAAGCGAAAACTGTATTGTGAATTGGAATTTGTTATGACAAATTATCCATAGATATAAATACAATTAACTTTTATGGTATAATCTATACTTTTCTTGGATATTAATGTGAAACGCACCAGTGAATTCGTACTAACTTGAGATAAGTTAGATTCACACACACCCATGCGTTCATACTCGCTTACAGGTTAATAGTGCTTTAAAAATATGGTAAATAGCTGATGAGCTACAGGCAAAAATAAATTGAGATGTAATATGGTCTAAGAGTTAAACTAGTCCAAAATTAATACACCGCCAGGAATCGAAGCTGAGATATCTGCTTGTTTAGCCGCCAACAAATAAATAAATCTTTTAAGAAGAGCTGGTATTCCCTAACAAACGACCCAATGAACACTTTCAACCAATTGACATGCATGATCTGATGTGGAGTACTACATGAATTGTTACATTTAGGTTTATCTCTTAATCCCCCCTTACTAAGTATTGATTCACAAATTATGTTTATCTTAAGTCAACATCAGTCACATTTCAAAATCTTTTTCATAACACGGGACTAAATCAGATAGTTTACAACAATCTTTTTTCATCAGCGTGTATCTTCTAAAAAACCAAATATTGAGCTTAGTAACATGATTTATGTATACAGTGATCTCTCCATTTACACAAATTAATTTTAATCTGACTTTCTTAATGCCATCACTAAAATATGGTTTATTTAGTGTTAAATTATTATAGAAAAAAAATCAACCCTTATGTCACATTTCTATTCACACGAACATATCAAATCTCCAACTTCAGAGAAAATATAATCTTTTTTCCGGTTGATTTATAATGTACCAACATTCTAAATGAAATTATCGCTCCTTCAATTGAAATTACAAAATAATAATACACTAGTTACAACCCGTGAAATATTCACGGAAGTAAAACAAATTCTACATTTATGAAAATATATATTCATAAATGTAAAATTTGTTTATATAAGGTAAAGCGGAAAGAAATGACAATATTTTTTAATGCGACGAAAAATTGATTTAAACAAAAACTATACAATATTATTCCGTTAAATAATTTTCGTTGTTACCGATGATCTTCCTCCACAGAATAGGCAGTTTTTTAATACCTTTTTCGTAAAATTCTGGCGGTTTTTCGGTAAAATATGACTCCAAATGATTTCGGATTTGTTCGACATTCGTAAATTTTTCATCTCGAAGCGAATGTTCCATCGACTTAAAAAGATGGTAATCTGAAGGTGCAATATCAGGTGAATATGGTGGATGTTGCAGAACTTCTAAATCTAGCTCTCTTATTTTGTCCTGCGTAATCTTTGCTGCATGTGGTCTTGCATTATCATGTTGTAGAATTCGTCTCTGATTGTTTACTAAAACTGATCATTTTTTAAGCAGTTCTGCCTTTAATCTTTCTAATTGGGCACAATACACATCTGCTGTAACAGTCTGACCAGGTTTTAGTAATTCATAATGAATTACTCCCAAAACATCCCACCAAACACAAAGGAGAACCTTTTTCAGAGTCAATGTCGGCTGAAGGGTAGACACAGGTACCTGATTCGTCGAAAGCCATTGTTTTTTTCTCCTTGGATTGGTGTAGAGGACCCACTTCTCATCCTCAGTAACAATTCTTCTAAGAAACGGATCAGTTTCATATCTGGAGAGTAAAGATGAACAGATTGTTATTCGTTGTTCCATGGCCGTTGGAGAAAGTTCGTGCGGCTCCCAAATTCCTTGTCTATTTTGTTTTCCAAGCCTTTTCAAATAGTCCTTCACTGTTGACAACTGATATCTCGTGACAATTCCTTGATGGTTTTACGCAGATCGGACCCCACTAATGAGTTTAAAGTGTCATCATCGATTTTAAGAGGTCTTCCTGATTTTGGTTTTTCCTTTAATTCCCTTTCATCACTTTCAAACTTTTGAAACCATCTATGGCACTTTTGAGGATTCAAGATGTCTCCATAAATATCGCAGATGGTCTGGGTAGCTTCTTTTGACTTGAATCCTTTATCGAATAAAAACAGCATAAAATACCGCAAATGTGTCTCTTCAATCTCTGGCTTTTGTACTATGGACCAAAAAAGAATATCAAAACAGAAAGGATATTAATAGAGCTTCAAAACTATACCAACCACGACGTGTTAACCCAACGGTAACTGGTGGCAAACTGGTTTCAACGTGACGCAAAATGAAAATTGACATTTCTTTTCGCTTTACCTAATATTGTCCCCTTTTACACCAGTTCAAAAATTGTTAGCTAGGTATTTAAAATTCGTTCAGTATCACGGACCCACCGAGATTCAAATTTCGAATTACTTTCGGAGAGAATCCAAGTATTCCTCTCTCGCTCTCTTGTATTCAAAATTCGTATTCTTTCTTTGACGATAACCATCGTATGGGTTTTGGCCTATTTATACTATGATGCCATTTTCCAAACTGTCATTCAATATTTCAAAAGTACAAGGAACATACTACCCCCTCTGTGAATAATATTGAACTATAAAAAAATTCATAGAAGGAAATTTAATGAATTTCTTTAAGTGTTTATCATAAAAATCTTATCAAAATTGAAGAAAAAATGCTGTAATATTTTTCTTTGTTTAAATAAATTATAAATCTATCAAAATGTGAGCTTTGTTAGTGATAAGTACCACTTCGAGACTTGAAAAAAGCGCATCTTGCTAGAAATAAAGTCCTCCTCATCCCTAAACTCCTCACAAATGTGTGATATGATAAATTCTTATACGAGTTCTCGTAGCAAGTTCCAAGTAAACGCCATGGTTTAAAAGTATGTATGATATACATTTTTTTGGGACTTTCACATAACAATTTTTCCCGGAAATTAATGTCTTATTTTTTTTCCTTTTTGTTTTTTTTTTATTAAAAAAGTAATATATTGTACAAATATTTGTCAAAGCTATACAAATTTATTACTTAACTAATCTTATTTATGTGTTATAATTTATGAACTTACTTAATCTTATTTTCCTACATGTCATTTTATTTTTTACAATCTTAATATATGGCCCGACTTAATATCTACATTCTGTACAATCCGCGGATGTTTCTATTAGATTCTTATTTGCTTTCTGTCAAACTTCAGCAGAAGTTAAACCCAGATGAAAAAAAAATTGAATAGAAATTTTACGAAAACGCTAGGAATCGAATTCGGATTATATTATATAGACTTATATAACTAAGCGTATCAAAAAAATATATTGTTTAATATTGTAATACCATACATTGAGAGTTTATATGTTGGTTTTAATGCATTTAAATTAGTGGTGAGTCCATAAGAACTAAGTATTGATATGCATACATATTTTTAATGTATTTTTTCATTATTTACTGCAATAAGGTTTTATTTTCTTATTAAAAAAAAACAACGATTTTGTTATGTAAATACAAAGACTTCGAGTATAAAATTAACAAAAACAAATTGAACTAGTTTATTGACAGAGAACTGTGAACTAAAATAATAAATTACCAAATTCCATCTCTATGTCTGTCAAATTAAAGGCCAGAGATCAGTGGTGTGGTTTATTTTTTAATTTATTTAAATCTTATAATATATTAACATTAAAATTAAAAAAAAAAACATTTTTAACGTATGTATAATATTTTGTCTTTCGTAAAAAAATATTAAACGAATTCACAATTTTCTCACTAAGATCAAAATTATATATTAAAAAAACAATGGACCGTATGATATTTCACTTTCGTTGTATGAAGTACAAGTTATACTTTATGTCCATCTTCAATTTATTTAAACCTAAGGCATCGGCCACACAAGTACGAGCCTCACTTGATGCTTACAGCTATATTGCGAGTTAGGCGACATATCCTAGCGAACCGACGTACCGCATATTATCGCAGTGGCCACACTGCACGCTTCGCGCGACGTTGCATGACGATTAGTCATCGAGTGAATCTCCTAGCGAACAGACGCGTTGGTTAATTTACAAGATGGCGGAAGTTTTAATGACAGCTGTGTATAAAAGGGAACCTTTGTGGAACCCATCGAGCAAATTATAGAAAAATGTAATAAAATCACTTTGGAATGAAGTTGCACAGAAAGTAAATAAAGATGGTAAGTTTTAATGAAATTGGTTAGTTTTGAGGGTGACATCGTATGTTGACTCAACCGCTCCCAACTGTCAAATGAATTTGTGCGTAGCACTTTGATGTGGCCAGGCATTAAGTCACCTAGTATATGAGTCACGTAAAACCTAGCTTAGCACCTAACGAAGCACTTTGGTGTGGCCTCGGCCTTAAAGTGTGCACTTCGATGTCCTGGTGCGTAGCGATCAATTTCCAGGGGTACGCGGAATATTAAATAAAACAATTCTAAGCAAATTTTGTTGAGTATAATAATGCTAAGCAAACTTTACTGATATTCAAAGCTCAACAAATTTTGTTGAGCTTTGAATATCAGTAAATGTTGAATATATTTTGCTGAATGCTAAATCTCAGCGAAACCTAGATCTATTTGCCACAGTTTAACTCTGCAGAGCTGGATTTCCAGCGGTAGTTGTAATAAAAACCAAATATCGCTTAAAACTCAACGTTGAAGAAAAAACTAGGGTTACCGTGTCTAGTTTCATTCCAAGATTTGAGAAACTGTGTTGTGAACAACAGGCTCACTCATCTCACTAATTAACAAGTTTTTTTAGGACGCCGTGAAAAATGTTTATAAACTAAGGGTGCAGTTAAACAAAAAAGTTTGAAAACCACTGCCATAAGAAATTGAAAGTGTAACCTCAGCAATATGCAGAACATAATGTGATTCAGACGTAATGTCGGATTTTGATAAATTTCTCAAAAAAAGGGAACGAAATCTAGACCAGATTAGTCATCAAGACAAACACTTCTTTTGGCGTAGATCTTGGATCAGTTGTTGCGAAAATCATTCTTGGGAAGCACAGCAATACCTGACTGTTCATTTTTTAACCAACCTTTCTGGCATACGGTATCCTGCGGGGATCTCATGGGCCGCTGTGCATGTCTCTGCCCATTCTATCTACACGGTCACGCCAGTACCGCCTTCTCCTCCTGATCCATTTGAGTATAGTACATCCTCTATTTTGTAGATCTGTTTGACTAGGGGTCTCCAAACTACGGCCCGCGGGCCAACACCGGCCCGTGAGCACCACTAATCCGGATATGCCCGGTATCCGGCCCGTCATAGTTTATTTTGATTACATTGTAAAATTTAAGTAAATCATACAAAATAATAATCTTTCTTTTTTTTTAACGACCAATTAAGAAACATAATAACTGACATACGTAATGAAATTGAACATTTTAACTCTAATTAATGATATGAGATTTATCCTAAAAACTTACAATAAGTGACATATGTACATAGGTAATGCACATAATGAAATTAAACATTATAAATATGATTAATGAGATTTATGTTGCTGTAACTTTCCACTGACAATTAATTGTTTGCAGTTGTGAGTCAAGTTTACTAGTGGAAATTATCAGCAGCGACTTCAAATGCTCATCAGTTAATTTGAATCTGTAAATATTTTTTGTATATTTCATTTTGGAGAATGTTGTTTCACACAGATAAGTAGTGCCGAAAGCGGAACAAAAGCCACGAGCAAATTTATGCAACTGATCAAACTGTGTGAGTAACTTATAAAATTCCAGCAATGATGACTTTAAATATTTTTCTTTAAAAATATCGCTACACCAACCGTAAGTACCAATCGAAATTGCGAACGGAGCGGAGTCCACCCCAGCACCCTGCGCCATAGATATCTCACTCGTCGGCTAGTCCCAATACGAAAATTTGCGCGTAATTCAAAACTACAGTATGTTGTTATGATTAGCTAGCTGGGTCTTGGCCCTTGGGACTTAGTGTATGAGTCAGTGTGGCCCTTAGGCTAAAAAGTTTGGAAACCCCTGGACTAGACAAACACAAATTTGATAATTGCTATCTCAATATCAATCTTCGAAATATCTCGATTATAAGGCAAAAACAATCGAGAAGGATGGAAACACTCGATTGCTTAGTCCGAACAGCCTGTAGCGATAGGAAACAAAGTCAATAGGACACTAAATCCTACATACTCGAACCAGATAATATCAAAATCCGCTAAAATGATAGTCCACAACAGTATTTTTGTACCAACTTTGGTGTATAGGAGTGAAACGTGGGCGTGGAAAATGAAGTGATTAGGAATTAATGTTGCATAAGTAAGATCAAAAAGAACACTTTCAGATGATTTGTACATATAGAACGAATGAATAGAGAAAAACCAACAAAACAAAGATATAGTGCACGTGTAACAAAACAAATATATAGTGCACGTGGAAAATCAAGGAAAGCATGGTTAAATCAAGTGAATTATATTTTGAAAGAGGAAACGTAGAAAGTCAGAGAAATCGTAAGAGTTACATGGAAGTAGAAGAGGCGACGGATATGTGTCGAGATAAGAAAATTTGGTGCTCTGTCGTCTCTGCCTACTCCGGTAGGAAAATAGCGTGTATATATGTTTATTAAATTGGTTCCAGTTTAAGCAGTCGTTTTCTTTCGTTACCTATTTAATAAGATATTATAAATTAAATAATTAGTTTATGTAAATTGAAAAAATTCTGCTGTCTTGATAAATGAGTTAAACATAATGTGCGTATATTAAAAATTACGTAAACGAGTATAATTTAAACCAGTCGTTCTGTTTAAGATGGGAAAGTACGAGTATGTTATCTCTCTTGAATAAATTTATTCTCAGCAAATGTTAATGTGTAAATAATAATAAATGATTTCCTGCAAACTTAAATATATAAATAATAATAAATGTATTCTCCGCAAACGTTAGTATAATATGTAAATAACAAGAAATGTATTATCTACAAACGGTAATATGTAAATAATAATAAATGTATTCTCTGTAAACGTCAATATGTAAACACATAATAAGAAATGTATTCTCTGCAAATGGCAGTATGTATATAATAATAAATGTATTCTCTGCAAATATTAATATGTAAATAATAATAAATTTACTAATGCAAATGCTGATATTTCAAATAATAATAAATTTACTCTCTGCAAATGCTAATATGTAAATAATTTGATTTGTGAGATTCAGTGGGAGTTTTCATTGACTTTCTTAAAATTGACTTCAGTAGAGATCAAAGTTCCAAGACGATTGACAAATTTAATCTGCTGCAGCCTTTAGTTAGACAAAGTTTGAGATAACGTTATTTTTGTATAATTTAAAAGCGTTATAAGAAAAACATATTTTTTTATGTAAAATGGACCGAGAGTAAAACAAGTCAGGAAGTGAATCGAACATGGAGCGCCCGGTTGCTTAGCGTAAATGCTAAACCTCACGAGCACTGAAACTGTGAAGCCAGTATAGTGAAAATACTAAAAAATCTAGTCCTCAATGACTAGAGTACGCAGATGCATCATACGCAAGGCATATACCGTGCAAATAAGTATCTATCCAACAAGCCAATGAGGCATTTGAAAGTAAATATATCGGACGTATGCGTCACCCTAAAATATGATAGATATATTTTTTTGTATGTTTGATTGTATGTGTATTTTATATGTGAATTCTTAGTTACTATTAGTCAAAAAGTTTTGAAAGCGGAAATGAAAATACATTTTTTTTGGGGGGAAATCACTTTTATTGCTCAGTATAGTCTCCCATAAGATCAATACACTTGGTCCAACGATCTTCCAACTTTGTTGTCCCATCACGGAAGTGACTTTCTGGAAGGCCTGCAAAATACTCCTCTACGACGGCTATAACCTCTTCGTTTGATGAAAAATGCTTTCCACGAAGGAATTTTTTGAGGTGTGAGAACAGCCAGAAGTCAGAGGGAGCTAAATCTGGCGAATAGGGTGGATGCTGCAACAATTCGTACCCCAATTCACTGATTTTCGCGATGGTTTTTTGAGCTGTGTGAGTAGGTGCATTGTCTTGATGAAAAATGATTTTTTTCTTCTGCAAACCGGGTCTTTTTTCACAATTTTTTTCATCCAACTGGTCCAAAAGGTCACAATAATAATCAGAGTTGATTGTCTTACCAGTTCGGAGATAATCTATCAATAAAATTCCTTTTGCATCCCAAAAAACTGACGCTAACACCTTCTTGGCCGATTTCTGGACACGAACTCGCTCCGGAGCCAAAGTACCTGGTTCATACCACTTCTTAGCCTCTTGTTTTGATTCAGGATCATGGTGGTAGACCCAAGTCTCATCCATAGTGATAAATCGACGCAGAAAATCATTTTTATCCTTTCGAAATTGCTCCAAATGTTGCTCAGAAAGTCGCATTCGAACGTGTTTTTGTTGCATTGTTAGCAAATGCGGCACCCATTGTGCACACAGTTTTTTGAAACCCAAAACTTCAGCCAAAATATGCCATGTTGTTCCATGTGAGATGCCTATGGTGTCAGCTATCACATCCACAGTCGATCGATGATCTTCCAAAACCATATCCTGTATTTTCGCTATGATTTCTGGTGTTGATGCACTTTTTGGACGTCCTGAGCGTGGATCGTCTTCAACGCTTGTACGGCCACGCTTAAACTCCCAAACCCATCGGTGAACGGTTGGAAATGAAGGAGAAGACTCCTTTAATACTTTCACCATCTTTGCATGGATCTCAGTAGCCGATAAACCTTCCAAAACAAAGAATTTAATCACTGCACGATATTCGGATTTTTCCATTGTTAAAAAATACACTGACACGTCAACTTCAAATGGCTTGTAAACAAAGAATGAATTGACAGATCGAAATGAAATTTTGAGTACGTTTTTATGAAAGATGAAATATTAAAATGGCGTAGAAATTTTGGTTTTCTACTGCTCCATAGATGTCGCTTTCAAAACTTTTTGACTAACCTTATATATAGTTATATTTGATATTTGTTTGGTTTGTTTGTTTGGGTCCGCGCTGCATCGCGACTGCAGTGAAAATGATACTTACGGACGGTCGTCTTGAGACTATATTGCTGGCCGGCCGGCCTCTGCATTGCGCAAACTCCCGAAAATTGTGGTATTTTGCGAGGTGTGAGCGCATGCAGTGGCGGAAAATGGCGTTTGCGATGAGCGATTGACCGTTCATAAGAAGGGTCCTTTCAAAATAAATTATTATTCTCAGTTCACTCTACCTACTGTGTTTTACTTGACACCTGCTACAACCTGCCATAGGGAAATCTCTTCACCCCGCTACCTTCTCTCACCGATCTATGCCTTTGGAATTGATCCGAATTCTCCGAGCATTGCGTAGCAGCCGTCCACCTATGTTACAGTTCTTTGTACCGGTGCCGTACAGTAAAGATGATTAGATTGTGAGACGGAAGATAGCCACATAATTGCTGTGATCAATTATAGGATGGGTGCTAGTGTTAGAGATAAATTGGGAAAAATCTTGCGGTCAGCCGAAGCTCATCCCGAGTTATAATTAGGGGTTTCAATTAACCGTATAATTTGACTTAACGGTTTTCGGTTATTTTTACATACAAAAAACCTTGAAGTTATGCAAAAACCCATCCAAGAAGTTATGCAAAAATAAATAAAAACAGTTGTGTATGTAATTAAAGGATTCAAATTTGCAAGCAAGTAAACCGGGTAATTCCCCCACCATCTACCATTATATAATACGATCCTCGTTCTGCAGCTCTCATTGGTTGAGGCGTTAAGGAGATCTTTACACTTTTAACACTTGTTAAAGGCAATCAAATTTATAGCAAGATTAAGGAATCTTTGCAAACACAATTAATATATTCACTATTTTAAAACACTTGCACTTGTATTTGAATGCTCACAATATGAATAATTAATTTATGATTTGAAAAACTTCACAATGTTAACCGACCGTTGGTGTCAAGAATGTCATAAAAATAACCAAACGCTATATCAAAATATATATAGCAAAATAACGTGTTTAATTTTTTGTTTATTTTCTAACCGGTTAACCGAATAAAAATAACCGTTTAACCAGTTTCAGGTTAAAATGGTTTCGGATTGTGTTTCACTAAAAATGTCATTTCGTGCAAACAAAACAAGCATTATAAAAAACTTCATGTAACGTCACCAGACAACAAAGAATAAATTATACAGCTGTTTCAATATTTTTTTTTGTCAAAGAATCTCTTGGAAGTTTAATTAGGTTTCTAAAATATTTATTTAAACTTAAGAGTTTCTAAAATATCTTATAGCTTAAAAAGTCTCATTGTTTTAACAAGTGAGTGAAATTTTGAAAGAAGTGCATTTAAGAAGTCAGGAAAGTCAAAAGAGCTGTATGGGAAAGATGCATGGTTGTAGAGTAGACAAAATATGCGTATCATATTATAAATGTTCGGCACCATGTCGTCCTTGCCTATCTCAACAGGAGAACTGCCTAATTGTATTTATGTGTATATTACTAAAAAAAATCAGTGGATCTATCAGCAAATTATTGATTTATTAAAATTTAACCCAGAGGTTCCCAACCCCGTGCCCGCGGGCACCATGGCGCCCGCGGAACGATTCGTATGTGCCCGCCACTATTCCACAGAGACAGAATTTTTTCATAAACATTAATTAAAAATGTGAATTATTTTGATTTATTTGTTAAAGTTTTAATTTTTTTGAGTGCCTAGGTTTATTAAATACGTGCGTATGTTTGCGATATTGTATAGTGGTTCCTTTGCTGACAGTACTTGTCGCAACTTGTATAGCGGCGAGCCAGACTGCACTCTTTACGCTAGCCTGGAACGGGGAGTGCTATTTGCACATCACTCCTTGTACACGCAGAAAAACGGATTTTCTAACAAACGTGAGATTGTCTCAGCAATACAAGCCTTACAGTTGTCAAATAACACCGTCACAAGAAGAATACATGCAATTTCAACAGACATACAAACTCAGTTAAAGACTGACTTGGAAATATGTGACTGGTTTTCGCTACAATTTGACGAGTCAACAGATATATCAGACACCGCACAGTTAGCAGTTATGGTGAGAATGGTATTTAGTAACTTCACAGTAAAAGAGGATATGTTGCAAATATTACCTATGAAAGGACAGACAAGGGGTGAGGATATTTATAATACATTCAGAACATACGCCAGGTCAATAAATATGCCTTTGCACAAGCTGTCTGCGATAACCACTGATGGGGCACCAGCAATGGTTAGGTAAAAAGGTTAGGTAAAAAGGATTTATTGCCCTCTGCAAGAAGGATGAATCATTTTCAAACTTTATGTCCTACCACTGTATTATCCACCAGGAAGCTCTGTGTTGTAAAATATTGCCATTTGAACACGTTATGAAAATAGTAACAAAAATAATAAATTCTATTCGAGCAGCTCCTTTGCATATTCGAGTCGACTTTTCAAGGCCCTGTTAGAAGATACTGAAGATAAAGAACATGATCTTATTCTGCATACTGAAGTACGTTGGCTCAGTAAAGGAAAGGTTCTTACAAGATTTGTGAGTTTAATTGAAGAAATAAAAACATTTATAAACGATAAAAAGGAAAATTATGATGAACTAGCTGACTCTCGCTGGCTGATTGATTTGGGATTTCTCACAGACATCATGGAAAAATTGAATTCTTTAAATTTGGAGTTGCAGGGGAAAGACAAAAACATAGCTGAAATGATAAGCTCTGTAAAGTCATTTAAAGCTAAATTGGATTTGTTGATAACACATCTGCAGATCAATTATCTCGTGCATTTCCCACATATGAAGCAAATGCTAGGTAACAATGAATTAAACGGGTCATTATTTATTAAGCATCTTCAAGTGTTAAAAAAAACAGTTTGAAGAGAGATTTTTGCCGTTTACACATATCGAGCCAATTGTTTCCTTCTGTATCAATCCTTTTACTTGCCAAATAAATGTAATGGAAATGGCCGCATGTATTGCAGATTTTGTTCAAGGTAAGACAGAAGAACTAGAGTTAGAAATTTTGGACCTTAAGAATGATATTTTGCTAAAATCCTTAATATCAGAGGACTTTTGGAATACAGTGGGCAGAGAAAAGTTCCCATTTTTGAAAAAAGCGGCATATAAAATAGAATAATTTTTCGGTTCGACATATTTATGCGAATCATTGTTTTCAAACATGAACTGAATAACATCAAGATATAGATCTCGACTCACCGATGAGCATCTTTATGATTGTTTGCTAACAGGATTATCTGCTATCTGCTATCGTCATACTCTCCTAATTATGAGTATGAGGCACTGGCCAATGTTTTCAAACATGAACTGAATAAAATCAAGATATAGATCTCGACTCACCGATAAGCATCTTTATGATTGTTTGCTAACAGGATTAACTGCTATCGTCATACTCTCCTAATTATGAGTATGAGGCACTGGCACTGGCCAATGATATGCAATGCCAAAGATCACATTGACATATTGATATTATATTTTTTTATAAAATGTTTTCTTTGTATTTGTGTTTTTTGTTTACGTTTTGTAAATACATTTCTCTGTGTGTATGCAATTTGAATAATAATTTTATTATTTTGAAACATTTTTGTTTATTATTTATTAATAAATTATGAATATAAGAAAATAAATTATGGGAAAATGAGAAGTTAAGGAAGGAGTTTGTCGATTGAAAATAGGTGGTGCCCGCCACCCTACCGATATTTTAGGATGTGTTCTAGAGTACAAAAAGGTTGGGAACCCCTGATTTAACCTATTACAATAATTAATTTCCTATTTAATTTTAAGTTACAAATGTGAAAAAAAAATATTGTACTAAACTTTTGTTGTTCACAGTATTGCTATATAGTCTCTTACAACCAATCAGAAAAAATGCCTGAAATAAAAAGAAGATTTTATTTTTAAATAATGGGTACCGACAGGAATCAAACCCGCAATCACCGGGTCGGAAGATGAGCGTTTTACCAACCAGGTTACAGAGATCGTCGAGTATTTATGATTTTTCAAGAGTTAAAACTATACAAGCTAACTTTTAGCATTCAAAATGTCGCAGATATGCATGTTGAGAATCACCTTGAGACAATGAATATACGAGTATGGTACACAAAATGTCAAAACAAAATCAGTACCGCATTGACACTAAAGAATGATTTTTTGCTTTAGTTAGAAAAAAATAAGTAAAATATTAAGGCTTCTCTGATTTGCGGATTAAGTTTAACATACTAATTAATACGTAAAATATAGTAAGTACATTTTATTACATTAGCTAATTTATTGGTTATCGCTCTTACATCAACCAGAAGGTGTTAAAGAGGCCTTGAGCGGAATCCTTTAAAAAAATCCAAGATGCAATGAAACATTTTATTTTCACTGTTATCCTAGACTCCAATCCATTCCCAGTTCTTCATTGGCTTAAATGTTGCGAACTAGTTGATTTCAAACGTTTTCTCTTTGTATTCAATTCCGTTGAGGGGATGACTCCGTTGTATCTTTCGAATAGGTATGTCTGAGATGTTGCTTCGGAGATTTTGACACGGGTTTTGTCGATGCTGGTTGCCCGCTGCCTCGTTAGTTAAGTGTTAGAGATATGTGTGGCGTGGGAGCTTTATGAAGTACTTGAGGGAAATCTTTTTTCGGTCCTATATTAAAAAAATACGATTATATATAAACATTACATGTGCACACTACACTCCACCTCAAGCCGAATGTATTATTACATATCGAAAGATCTACAAAGATTTATTTGTAGTTAATTTTGCCTTTGTAAGTTTTCTGTGCTTTTCTTCTCAAATATGTTTTTCTAAACATGTATGGTATATTGTAAATGCAAAGAAGTACTCAATATAATGACTGAAGCTAGCACCTTCCTATCCTTACAAACTTATTTTATTTTTTATAATATTTTTAATCTTTTGATAAGAATGGGTACGACTTAAAATATCCTTGAACACATTCTGTTCTCTATACTGCGTAATAAAATTGTCCTTTTATTATTATCAGCTGTATGTTATCTTCGTTACATTATTTATGGGCTGAGATACAAGATTTTACTTCTTTGCTCATTTGTATATTAAAGTAAATATTTGATTTTTTACTGTCGAGATGAAAACAAGAGATAAATCCTATCAGTACAAAAGTATTTAGTTACAGAGCTGAAAATCTACAATAATTGGAAATATGATTTGTTTCTTTTCCACTATACACCAGTGGAAAAGAAAGATAAATAAATAAATTAAACATTGTCATTTTTATAAACTTCATTTTGAATTTTCAACTGAACAAACGACTTATAAAACCATGTTTAGTAAAGGTGCTGGGGACCGCGTGAAATGGAGACAAGCAATTAGAGCTGTGCAGAACCGAAATATTAGTCATTGACTATTATATTACACTTTTGTTGTATATTATAACAACCTATCGGGTTTATTACTATGTAGAAATATCTTCCAGTTTTGCACATCAGACTACCGAAAAATTCTCGGTAGACCGCCTGCCCAATCCACTGCTGATGCGTATTCAAGGTTATGGCCTTGTAACAGATCGCTTGAATTCGCAGTTTTTGTTGATTCGTCCCACATTGACAGAAGCAATCTCTCTTAAGACGTAGTTTTCGGTAACCGACAAATATGCCACAATGTGTGAATCCGTAACCATAAGAAAGATTTCGCTAAGATCATGTCTCATTTAATTGTAGCTAAAACGAGAAATCATCTATTAAATTTGACCACATATTTCAATAATGTTCGAACTGATGCCCGCTAGACATGATGCTGTATTCTATGGAATTTATATTTTGACAACTTCAAGTTCATTGATTGATTATACAAAAAATGTTAGATATTATTTTGAGGTAAGCATCGGTCCTCGATGAAATCAATAAATATTAGCGCTTGCTGTAAAATAATAGGATTTCATGCTATTTTAGAATCGTTTCAAGCAGCCATAAGTTGCTTAAGAAGATTTAAGATCATACTTAACTTCTTTCACGAATGTTTAAATATGTATTCGTTAATCTGTTTTCTCAAAATTGTTAAGTTCTCCCTTTTAGTTCGCTATGAACTATCTTATCGAAGATTTCAATATCAATTTTATTTATTCTTACGGTATCCTTCAATATATCCGAATGATAATACAGACATATTGATGAAAGAGGCTAGAATACAAAATTCTTTCCGCCCCCAGTAAGAATTTAATTTGAAAGATTCTTAGCCTATACTCTGTAAAACGCAAGTCTTCAGGCGTCTTACAATGTAGAATACGAGTACTTATCAAATTGACAGGCAAACTTATTCTCCCGCCAATTTTGCGAAATTCCGGAGAGCTCTCGGCAAACTTGATTATGTTTTATCAAAAATCCTGGTGTAAATCTATCTCGTTGTACTTTTTAGGGGCTAAATAATATTTTTTTAGATCGATTGTCAAATGTTTGAAGCATAATAAGTTGACACTTTGAATTATCTAGAATTGTCATTTTTTTTAAATTGATTTTATTATATTGACTCATATAATTGCATAATGTCTTTAATTTTGTGGCACGAATCATCTTAGTTTGGGAGGATTGCCTATTTAAAAAAAATTACAATCACGATTTTTAATAAATTTATAAATGCTAAAAAATGTTCAGTTGAACAATATCACACGTGAAAGATGAAATAAAAATCAATATCGTTACAAATAATTCAAAGGTCAGTACTGGTTCATTTTAAAATTTAAATGTAACATATAGTAGAATTTAAATATTTATTACATTATATTTCGTAAAAGTTAATTGTTTAATCTATTTTTGTTAAACCACTGCTTCTATACGCTATAATTGTCAGTAAAACATATTTTTATTTGATTGTCTGATTATCTCAGCTCATTAGCGTAGTGTAGCGTATTGCTATATTCGTGATTTCTGACATTTGTAAACGATTACTTTTCTAATAAATTCATAGTGAAGTTCAATAACGCAAGATGTGACGCACAAGTTAGGAATTGTAAAACGCGCGTATTAAATAATACGAAATGAAATAGGTACTGTCCCAACATTTCGTCTCAAATCAAAATGCGATTAAAAATAATAATCTAAACTGATAAAACCGTCAAGATAAATTAAGTAAATCAACAGCTGCAACGTTATCAAAATTAAAACAAATATTTTATCAATATCTAACTAAGTTATAAACTATTTTCGTTTAACCTGTTGTAGAGGAAGGATCTAAAATAAATTTTCATTTGCGTTGCATTATAAATTTGCGTTTTGTGATATATTTGATTTTCAAATACGATTTTTGAAGGACGCGGGTGAATGTGGAGTTTGATATTGACGGGATTCCCGCTCGAATTTTGAGTGTTCTAGTGCTTTATGATAAATATTAAATATACTTAAAAATAAACCGCATAATGTGTATACGTGATCACAAATGAAATTACTCACACGAACAAAACCCGTGATAAATAATGACAAATGAATGCTTTGTTTAAAAAGAGCTGCAATCATTAGTTGTGACTCATTTTTAACAAGTTCGTACATGTAGTGGATACTTGCAAGCAATAATTTATTGACTTTGTAAATTAAAAAGAATCAAAATGGATTTAGACGAAACAAAAATTATTGGGATGGTAACATTGGGTATAGGAAGTTTCTTAACCGGTATCTTACCAGCCTGGTTGAGTCCACTTACCAGACAGCGATGTCCACTCTTCTTGTCATGTTTATTGTGCTGGGGAGGCGGAGTGCTTTTAGCTACATCACTTCTTCACATGTTACCAGAAGCAAGAGAAACTGTACCAGAATTTGCCGAGTTATCCCTTTGTGTCGGGTTTTTCATAATTTATTTTGTCGATGAATTGGTGCATTTCTTCTACGGAAACAGAATAGAAAATAGAAGACAAATCGATACCGATGCAAATGTGGAAGACGCAAATAGAAGACACGATCATCATGGACATAGTCATCAGCCAGACAGGTCTCAATACGGAGCATGCGAATCTTCCAGTTTGATAAATCCAAATCACTCCAGAGACGGAGCACCATTTGGGGAAAATCAAAATAACTGTCACATGAACCACGAAGAGCCTTGCACGCGCAGCTCGGCTGGATCTCTGGGCTTACTACTTGCTCTACTGCTTCACGCTATTCTTGAGGGTCTTGCCATAGGCCTTGAGACTGTTAGCGAAAAGGTAGTTATTTACATTCAAAATATCCTTAAAGAAAAATATCCTCCACGGCCAATGGTAGAATGTTTGTCCTCATTATATGGTATATGTTTTGAGTTTGATTTCTGTTGCTAACCAAACATAAAAATATTCTACTCTGAATTATTCTGATTCAGTTCTTTCAGTATTGTTCTGGTCAGAAGGAATTCGACAAAGTGACGTGATTGGACATAAATTTAATATGGTCGAAAAACTCCTTATACTTTGAGAAATCATCAAGTTAAGTTTAAACTAGATTACCTTAGTTAACATGTTCAGTACTGAAAACGCCTATAAGCATTCATATAAACTTTAGCTGAGTGCTCAAAATGCCTATCGTTATTCTATTTCCAATTTCTTTGGGTGATTTCAAAAACAAGTGAGCCTAGAGTGGCCTTACTACACTGATAGGATTTCTAAGGATTATATGGCGATTAATTATACTTGCTTTTTTAATTCTTTAACAGCACAGCAATTATAAAAGAAATTATTCAGCAGTCAACGTTTTAAGCAAATTTTCAAAAGGTTATTTTAAGATTTTTAATGTGATAGGCTATGTAAACTATTCAAAGAGTAAAACCAATTCAAAAGTGAATCCTCTAGGAATCAAATCTGCTTACTTAGCAAAGAACTAACTAACTTTAAATAAATTAAATTAAATCAAATCATTAACCATCATAAAAAATGTATATCTGGATTTGGTTTTTTTTTATTCTGAGAAATCAAAAACCCTCATAACTAAGGTATGTTTTTACAAGTATGTTGAAATAACATATTGTTCACCCCTAAATAAACCCTTTTATTTTTTATAATATTTGGAAAGATTTACTTTTGTGGAAATATGAACTGGATAATGCTGATTTTGGAAATAGTTATCTCATTTTCTCTAAAAACTAAGATGATTTTGTTTGCTCTTTGCATGACAAAATGTTAATTTGTAAAAATTAGCATAATTTAATTTCAAACTGATGTAAATTTTCTAACTTGTATTTTTCGTTAAGTTATTAGAAATTGACTAAAGATAACAGATATATGGTACATATAATTTTATACAGTTTACAAATTACAAATCTTTACAGTGTATAAATCACAAATCTTTGATTTAAAAACTTTTCAAAATTTGAATATAAAGACAGAAGTTTTGTTTACATTTCTACAAATCGAAACTACTTAAGTTTCTAAAACTTTGCTAATTTTTTTTTCTATTTCTAAATAATTTATGTATTCGGCAGAGTGGAGACAAGGTGCAACAAGGCATTAGCCCCAACCGCGATATCTAAAGAATGGCAAAATAGGTTGGCAAAAAAGAACAAAGCATAAAATAATTAAATAATTTTATTTTGTCTAAAAATAATTAAATATCATTCTAAACAACGTTGTCAATGCCTGCGACAAGAAAGAAGTTTAATTAAATTAAAAGTAATCAATACTTTTTTGAGTTCTATTCTTGGAGAAGAGATATTGTTAAGTATTTTCTCTAGTTTTTTTATGTGGACCCATTGCGAACCGGTTCGGATGTTTGAGTGGTACTACTGAACCAGTTGCAGACACATATTGAAGAATGTAGCTGGGAGACAATATTGGCCTTATCTTCGGCCCCATAATTGAGCCTTCAGGTTTAAGAATCGCTCTACAAAGCCGAAGTTAGCCGATTATGGCTGACAGTCTCTTTCTTAAACCCGATGTGTATTACTTACCACCAGGTACTGTACATATGTCCGTGTGTAACAATTGGTGTTGTCATAGTTACGGTTTAATTAATGTCATCGTTATGGTTTAGTTAAAGAAAAATTATAAATAGTAAATTAATATTAGTATTGTCTTCAAATAAGTAAATTATTGTCATAATTATGGTTTGATTAAAGGAATATGGGTGGCTTGTGCAGCTTTAGGAAGCACTTAGGGTTCAAATCCTGAGTTAGATCGCCATGTGGATAGTTTGCTCTCTAAATGGCGCTATATAATTATCCTTCTATTATTATTATTATCATGAAGCAGAAAAAATACCACGTTAATATTTACACTTGAAGTAGTTAATCATCATTTACTCAAAACCAAAAAAGTCTTCCAGAGCAGGTTTTGCACCTTGATGATTCATTTATATTGTAGGGTCAAGATATTGCACTTCCTTAATTTTAACTTTTTTTGAAAACTATGAGGGGTTGATCTTTTTTAGAAAGTAACAAAAAAATATTTCATTTTAAATTCAATGGAAAATAACAACAATTTTATCTGTTCCCGAAAGTGTTAAAAAATGTCACATTATTATTTGAAATGGGTGCCCCAGTACAATTCTCTAGTATTCAGTACAATTTAATATCTGCGTATTTGAACATAATGTCTATGTCAACTGAGCACGGAAAGATATATATTTTCTTGACTTACTTTACACAACAATGTAAATTTTAAATGAGATGGGTGTAAATTTATCATTCTTGTTTTTATTTAGTAAAATTTTTCTCTTCCACCTTGATATCCACAAAGTTGAGTTCTTGTTTTACTTTATTTAAAAGAAAAAAATCTATATAGAGAGAAAACAAAAACATTTCATATCTTCTCCACATTTGATTTGTCTTATAGAATATTAAATAATTTAATTATTCCACTCATTACATTAATTCCCGCTACACACACTTGCCATAAATAATTAAGTGCCTAAGTAAAAGAAAATGTGCCACTGTATTGTATTATGATGTATGAGTGGAATCAAAGATAGGAATGGAAGGGTTTTGTGAGAAGAAGGAAGGGTTCGTTTGAGATAGAAAGAATGTTTTGAAGAATTGTAGGAGAGTTTTTATACTAGTAGAAACAACGGTAAGTCTGGTATAGCTGAAAGTGGCATGCATGAAAAACATGAAAAAAGGAAAAGCATTGGGTAGGTTGTTTCTTTCAGGCAGACTTGGAATTAGCATATGAATGTGTGATAAGGGACAAACTATGGAAAATATTGAATGAATATGGTGTTGAATATAAATGTGTATGTGGTATTGTACGGCAAAAGTATTGTATATATTATTGTAGAATGAATGGTACCTTGACTGAATGGTTTAATATTTCGGAAGAGGTAAAATAAGGATACATTATGTCACCCTGGTTGTTCAATATTTATATAGATTCATGTATGGAGGAACTAAACAGGTCAATTGGTGGCATAGGAATGTCGAATGGGAATGTATGCAGATGACATGGTAGTGTTGGCAGAGAGAAGATGAATTGTAGAGTTTGATAAGTAAATTGTATAAGATATGAGAAGAGAAAGTTCTGAGAATGAATGTTGCAAAATTTAAAGTAATGGTGATAGAAAAGTGTGAAAGGAAAAGTAAATGTGATATATGGGTGAATAATGAAAGATTGGAGCAAGTAGAGGAATTCTACTATTTGTGTAATATTTTCTCAGATGATGAAATACTTAAAAAGGATATCGAACAGCATGTGGCGATATAAAAAGTCAATGGGGTACTAAAACATATATACTTGAACCGGAAAGTATAATAAATAGTCCACAATTGTATTTTGATGTCAACTTTGATGTATGGGAGCGACATGTGGACGTGGAAAAAGACAGATGAGCCGAATGAATGCTGTAGAAATGCGTGCATTGAAAAGAATACATGGAGTGATTATATATTCTTGAATACGAAATGAAGTGATAAGGGATGAACGTGAACTGAAATCTAATGTGTTAAGTAAAATGAAGAAGAGTACACTGAGATGGTTTGAGAATATGGAATGAATGAATGAAGAAAGGCTAACAAAACAGATATATGGTGCAAATGTGATTGGAAGATGTGTGTGAGGAAGACCAAGGAAAGAATGGTTGGATCAAGGGAATGGTATTCTGAAAGAGGGTAACATAGAAGTTGTATGGATGCGTGTCTGGCTCTCTGCCTACCCTGACAGGGAAATGGTGTGATGTATGTATGTACATTAGTATGTATGAATTCATTGATGATGATGGGTGTTTATTTCCAGTTATAGTAAAGATTTTAATTTTATTTATTTAGCAGACTAACGAAGGAATATTCTTATAATTTCGGGTTCAATTCCAGATGGTTTCCATAAACAAAAGGATCCTATTCTGGTTGAAAGAATTTGTCATGTATAATATTTGCCATTATTTTTGCACCCATATAGGGGCACCGATAAGTAACATCGTATTTTTCAATGAAATTCAAAACAATTTTTCTTATCCTTTATTTAACTTTTCTTATACAAAATAATTCCCCATATTATCTATAACCTTCTGCCACCTTTCTTTCAAATCATCCATGCCCTTCTTGTAAAATTCAGCGGGTTTTGACTGAAAATAGTCTAAAAGGGCTGTATTCACCTCTTCTAAGGAATTAAAATTTTAATCTCTTAGAAAATGTTCCATAGAACGAAATAAGTGAAAATCAGATGGTGCGAGATCCGGCGAATATGGAGGATGCAACAGGGTGACCCAACCAAGATCCTGAAGTTTTTCACGTGTTAATTTCGCAACATGAGGTCGCGCGTTATCGTGCTGAAGAGTAATGGTGCGTCTATTCACCAAAGCTGGCCTCTTTTAGTGCAATGTTTCATTCAATCTATACAACTGTTGACAGTATAACTCTGCCGACACTGTCCGACCTTGTGGCAATAGTTCGAAGTAAATTATTCCTTTAGAATTCCACCATACACACAATAACACTTTTTTAGAATGCAATGACCGTTTAGGGATTGAAACAGCCTTTTGTCCGCGTTTTAACCATTGTTTTTTTTTCGTTACGTTTGAATAGAAAACCCATTTCTCATCACCAGTCACTAAGTCACAAAGAAATGGGCTTAATTGTTCTTTTTCTTGCAATAATCTGCTGATGTTAAGCCGTTGAGCCATGTTGCGGTCGGTCAATGCGTGTGGGACCCAAACACCTTCTTTTTGAATCTTGCCCAACTTCTTTAGGATCTTCTGAGTACTGGATCAGGATGTACCGACCTTTTCCGATAATTTTTCAGTGGTCAGCATCGGATCATCTTCAATTGTAGACTTCAGGGCTGCTTCATCCGCCTGGACGGGTCGTCCACTTCGAGGCTCGTTTTCCAAACACAAATCACCAGATTTAAATTTTTTGAACCATCGTTGGCATTTCCTGACATTCAATATGTCACCGTAATGCATACGAAGGATATCTCGCAGATATCCTTCGTAGCCTCTGTCGCTTGCTTTTTCAAATGATATTGAAAAAGTATATAGCTCCGCAGATGTTGTTCCGACGGACACGTCTCTTCCATTGTCTTCAGAGGGATAAAGGAACCGTTCTTTTTTGTCTCAAGGTCACGAGCAGGTAGCCGCTACACAAGAGAAACATAACACGTCCTTACTGCCTAACAGACTGAAGGAGACTATTTTAAAGATGGCGCATCAACAAAAACGACATTACTTATGGGTACCCCTAACTGCGAGTGACAACTTGACTACTTGAACACCTCACTTAATGACGCTAAAAGTAATGTGGTCTTCCAGCTACACTGTCTAACATATCCACACCAATACAGATATCATAGTATTTAAGAGAGTTAATGTACAAGTATATTGTTTGCTTTATGAATTGAGTATTACTGAAGATGATTTAAAGGCTTGCCTGTGACATCTCCTTTTCTTTCTTTTCTCCACTGTCCTCTTTCAGCATGTGCCTGAAAATTTCTAGATTTTGTAAACCTGGCGGATCTTGGGGCATATCTCCAGCTGTTGCGCAGATATTGTCTATTGGAAATTTATGATTAATTTGTTCTTATTTATGATTCTAGGTACTACTTTTGGTGGGTGCGGTGGCTTCACATAAACTTGTGGTAGGATTTTGTCTAGGAATTGAGTTGTCTGCCACTGGAAGAGGAAAGATCTGCACACACATTGTGTCTATATTAATATTTAGCTTGGGTTCTGTGGTGGGAATTGGCGCTGGAATGTTGGTTGAAGAATCTAAAGGAGTTTGGACCAAATCTACACTTGGGATTTTACAGGTATGAAAACCCTTTAAAAAAACACTGATATTGAAAACTAGCTAATAATGATATCCTTTATTATTACATACATACATACCATCATGCCATTTCCCTGTTGGGATAGACAGAGAGAAGAGTGGAAAATTTTCCTATCATGACATACTTCTTTCACCTCCTCCACATCCATACATCTCCTGTTTCTTACTCTTTACCTTTCCTTCGTTCAAAATTTCATTCACTTGGTCTAACCATACTTTTCTCGGTAATCCTCTACCATGACTCCCATGTATGCTTGTATTATACAGGCGAACCTCGACTTTCGCACATTCGACTTTCGCACAATTCGCTATTTCGCACATTTTTGAAAAATAGTTTTTTAATTATTTTTTTCCCGAAATAATGCAAAAATGTTTTGTTTCCCTGTTGCACCATGAAACGCTTATGAGCCCAGTCCGCACTGTGAAAAGTGTTATGTCCTGTTCGCACATATGTTCGCACATATGCATTAACATACGAGAGCGAGCGAATCAAACGCATGCATTTGAATTTACTAATTTGTACACACTCCCGTCTGATCTCGACAGGTTCAGTCTTGCGTTAGCATACGCACAGATGAATTGTTCTGCGAGTTTTGTTTCAAATATTACGTACCCGTTTTAACATAATTTATTTTGGGAGAAGTTGTACAGTAGTAATATTAAATAAATTATTTTGTTTAAAAAATAAAAAAAAAATAAAAGTTTTAACATGAGTGAGAAACGAAAAAACTGTGAAGTAAATATAGCTAAAAAAAAACCAAGAACCCATAAACTTCATACAATCGAAACGAAGATGGATATAATAAAACGATCTGAAAATGGAGAGTCGTTTGCTTCAATTGGCCGATCGTATGATATAAACAGGTCTACGATATGTTCGATATTAAAGAATAAAAATAAAATTAAGGAATATGTAAAAAATTGTGGAAATATATCATCAAAAATTGTTTCCAAAAAGCACGGCATAGTAATTGATGAAATGGAGAAATCTTTGATGTATTGGATTAGTGACCAAAATCAAAAAGACGTACCTCTGAGTACTTCGGAGATTCAAGCTAGGGCTATTAGCTTGCATAATGATTGGAAGGCTAGACTAAAAAATGATTCTGACACGGTGTTTCATGCAAGTAACGGCTGGTTTTCAAATTTTAAAACAAGGTATTCTTTACGCAATATTAAATTCACCGGAGAATCAGCCGATGCGGATAAAGATGCTGCAAAAGACTTTATTCCGTCACTGTCCAAAATTATTGAAGATGGAGAATATACCTCTAGTCAAATATTCAATGTAGATGAGACTGGTTTATTTTGGAAGAAGATGCCTAATCGTACATTCTTATCAAAGGATGAATCAGTTGCGCCTGGCCATAAACCTTCTAAAAACCGATTGACATTGCTTGTTGGTGGAAATTTAGCTGGTGATTTAAAATTGAAGCCATTGTTAGTTTATCAAGCAGAAAATCCTAGAGCATTGAAAGGGAAAGATAAAAAATTGCTTCCAGTCATTTGGAAATCCAATAAAAAAGCCTGGGTTACCGCTTTAATATTTAAAGATTGGTTTACTTCACATTTTGTACCAGCAGTAAAACATTATTGTGAAGTTAATAATTTACCATTTAAAGCATTATTAATCTTAGATAATGCTCCAGGACACCCAAAATCTCTACAAAATTTATACCCAGAAATCAATGTAGTGTTTCTTCCCCCCAATACTACGTGTCTCATACAACCCATGGACCAAACGGTGATAGCTACGTTTAAACGATATTATATGCGGTCGATCATGAATCAGGCCATCAAGGCAACTGAAATGGAAGGTGGGCCCACATTAATAGATTTCTGGAAAAATTATAACATATGGAATGCAATAAATAATATTGGAGATGCATGGGCTGAAATAAAAGTCAACAATGAAAGGTTCGTGGAAGCAACTATGCCCACAGATGATGAGTGATTTTCAAAATTTTGATGATACCCCAGAAACCATAACTCTTGAAATAGTTCACCTGATGAATGAACTAAGCCTTGAAGTCAATAGCGAAGATGTTAATGAATTGATAGAATCACATTCTGAACCATTGTCAAATGAATTTCTTGTGGATCGTCACGAGAATGAAAATTCTAGTTCATACATACAAAACGAAAGTGAGGAAGAAGAACCAGAAGAAATACCCAATACCTTAACATTAAAAAACTTGAACGAAGCTTTAACACATATTGAGAAATTTTTAAATATTATAGAAGAATGTGACCCAAATGGAGAACGCATATCTAAAGTGCGTAGGGAGATCCATAATAGCACTGCGTGTTACAGAACTCTCTATGAAGAAAAGAAAAAAAATAATAAAATACAAAAAACTCTTGACAATTTCGTTAAAAAAATATAATTTCAATTTAATATGTACTGAGTAATTTTTGACAAATAAAATTTTTGAAGTATATACAATCTTTGGTGTTTTTTTTTCTTCCCTCTACTTTCGAACATTTAACTTTCGCACACATTTTCAGGAACCAATTATGTGCGAAAGTCGAGGTTCGCCTGTAAATCCGTTTTTTTTAATCTCTCATCATCTATTCATTCAACATGTACAAACCATCTCGATTCCCTCTTTTTCATCCTACATAACACAGATAAGTATGGAGTCACAGGTAATCTCAAGAATTGATAGTTCATTTTAAGAAAAATCATAAAAACTCTTGACTATGGAAAGGGTGTTAACTATACAGCGGCAAAAACTCTTAACTATGGAATGGGTGTTAACTATACAGCGGAAAAAACTCTTGACTATGGAAAGGGTGTTAACTATACAGTGGCAAAAACTCTTGACTATGGAAAGGGTGTTAACTATACAGCGGCAAAAACTCTTGACTATGAAAAGGGTGTTAACTATACAGCGGCAAAAACTCTTGACTATGGAAAGGGTGTTAACTATACAGCGGCAAAAACTCTTGACTATGGAAAGGGTGTTAACTATACAGCGGCAAAAACTCTTGACTATGGAAAGGGTGTTAACTATACAGCGGCAAAAACTCTTGACTATGGAAAGGGTGTTAACTATACAGCGGCAAAACAATAAAATTGACCTAAACTAGTTCTTGTTAAGACTGTTAAGACCAGTATCATTAAAGAATGATAAAAAGTAACCCTGGTAACGTCTGCATCAGATTAGGCACGTTTAGATTTTTTCTCTTAAGTTTTTTTCTATTGGGACTTTAGGCTCAAAGACTTTGTACTTGATAAGTTCTAATCACAAAGATAAATCATTAATTAATCACAAATGTTTGAAATCAGCTAGATTTGGGTCAGTCTACTCATTGTTAGATATCATAAAGTATTTAATTAAACCTGGATGTGTGTCAGAGCTGCGCAAACAAACACCAGACCCTGTGACTTGATTGCAGAGGACACATTGCATGTAAGGACTACATGCAGAAGAAAAAGAAGTAGCATACCAATGACTATTTATACTTTGTCTCTAGAAAACATTTGAATGTTGCTTTGCAACTTGCATGAAGGACTTATAAGCTGTCAACCTGGAACTTTTTTCACCACTTGATTTGCATAACTAAGAGTATTGTTAAATTACACAGTACAAGTAGCGTACTTCGTCCTGAGAGTAACTGTAAAGTAGCATCGTTATATTTTTTTGCTTATATCATGCTACTTTAGTTCGAAAAGTAGCTATAACTATTATATTTTTCAAAACAGCTTTAACAACTGGTTCTTAATATCGCCATAAAAGGAATGGGAGGGAAATAGAAAATTTTTGTTCTTGTAGATACATTTATCATTTATGATGATAATAAGCAATTGAATATATTTGTCCTCATGATGATGACTTGTTCTACGATGCCATTTATTGACATTGAGCCCACCTCAAAGGTGCCTTGATGACTTCTCACAGAAGAATCAGTTTTCAATTTTCTTTCCAGTTCTTAAAATGCAACTAGACAGACTGAACAGTTCTACTACTCTGGAAGCTCTGTCGGAAAATTTTAAATTATTTTCTATGATTGACTCGATAACTATGTTCTTACATTTGATTCTCAATTTACTGAATGAAGTAAATTCCTATCAAATGTCTATAGACAACAGTCAGAAGAGTTTCTAGTAGGCAGTATTACATGCAGAGAAGTTGTGGTTTCCGCATGCTTCATGGTGCGAGTATAAGAAATAGTATAGTGGACCATCATAATCCCATGCACCAATTGACACAAGTCTGTTAAGTTCCAATTATAAATGTAAAATTTGGTTTATTAAAATTAGAATTGTATATTTTCAGTCATTAGCAGCCGGAACACTATTATACGTGACAGTGAGTGAGGTGCTTCCGAGAGAAAGAGCAAAATGGCATCAGAATAAACGTCACTCGGGATTGCTCCAACTGTTTGCAACATTATTTGGCTTTGTTCTCATGTTCCTCTTGAGTAGATACCTCGGTAAGCTTAAGAAAAATGTATTTAAATTTGGTCAACACAAGACAGATGATGTTGACATGCTTAACCTTGATGACCTTAGTTGGTATGATGGTTGTATTTGGCCTAAAGCTTTGAAATTTGATTCCCGATGCTAACCAAAAGGAAAAAAGTCTAGTTACGAGGTTGTTATTATCTCTTTGTGTGCGTTAGTATTACCGACATGTACATTGACCGACAACAAAGTAATTTGCCTACTCCAGCACTTCTTAACCTGAAAGCACAGTGAAAAATATTGTCTTTTTAACAAATCGGGGTACCAATGAGAATTTAATCCGCAACCTTCAGGTTAAAAGATATTAGTTTTATCAATTAGGCCACGGAGGTCATCTGATCGGTGTTTTCTTACCCTATTGATAACTCCAATAGGGTAAGAAAACACTAATGCCATTTTTCAAAGCCAGGTAAATAATATGTGCCGAAGTAGTTCCATGAACTGCTCAGTATATTGTCGGAAAACTTTGTAAATACTCCACTGAAGACTCCATAACTGATATACTCGTAGATGGTTATAAGGCAAAACTGAGAGATACTGAATAACGTTGTACTTGCTGAAATGCAACTTAATACATATATTTAATCCATACATGTTCAATATGTAGGCAAGTTTTTATATCTTGGAAGCATATTCACATTGGATGGCCACGCGAAGTGCGAAATTGAAAGAAGAGTAGCAGCAGGCAAGAGAGTGAATGGTGGGTTATACAATGTGTTTATCAACTGGAGCATTTCAAGAGAATCAAAGCTAACTGCTTATCTTGGTCCCAACATTAGGGTATGCAAACTAAATTTGGACTGGCAAAAAAGGGATATAAGACAAAGTCGGTAGAAATGAGAGTGTTGTGTAGAAAGTGTGGTAAAACAATGGATGACAATATGAAGTGAGGACATTAGGAATAAATGCGGATTGAAAGAAGATGCAATACTTTAGGTGATGAAAGAAGCATTGAGATGGTTTGGCTTTTTAGAAAGAATGTGTGATGAAAGATTTACAAAAATAATTTATACAAGTAGTATAGAGGGTATGAGAAGCTTGGGAAGACATAGAAAAATGTCACATGACCAAATTAATTAAATCCTGAATGAGGTAAGAAGAAGCCTTTATATAAAGTAGAAAGGAAAGATGTGTGTCAGGATAAAATGAAGTGGAGACTTGTTATCTTTTAAAGTTATATGGCATGATGGTTTTGATGATGATAATGTTGTTCAGAATGGATTGGCATTTTCATTAAATTGTAAATGATTGCTTATGATATTATTATGATAATCAGTTTTGATAAGTCTTTCAGTCTTTAATTGAACAAATTATTTCATTTATCTTTTCAGATGCGGATCACTGAACCAATTTATCAGAGCGGTTCATCATTCCAAAATATCTTGAAATGTGGACAAAGTGATTAAACTCCGTCTGAGTCTATCTGATCACAACATTTGATAAGTATATTAATTGTTTACACAATATTGTTGATAAGCAAACAATATATGTTAAGAAATCAAAGAAGCATTAGACAAAGTTAGATTGAAATTAGAGTTGATAAATTTGCTTCCATGGAAATATTGAGATTACGAAAGGATTTTTCTGTGATATTGTAAATGTTACAGTACTTTTTTATAGGAATATATCAATTATTGCAACTAGAACACCTGCCAAAAATTATGGAAGTTAGAAATGTAGGAAGTTAGTCCTTTAGTTCCAAATATTGATGGCTCAAAAAAAAAATGTTGAGTTTATTATGTATTTTTCGAGGGCTCATTCAATCGAAATTGGCTTCGAAAGTAACATTCACTTTAAATATATTTTAGTTAGAAATTTTAAGCTTGACAACTAATTAGAACGAAACCAATATTAACGGACTCAAAATTCTTCAAAGTATAAACAGTCTTCAACTTTCGTACATAATTGGTTACTGAAAATGTGTACTCGTAACTTGGATGTACGAAAGTAGAGCAATATAAAAAATATATGGAAAAGTGTTTTAATATTCATTAATGCAAAATACTAGGTAAGTCCAGAAAGTAAGTGTACTGAATTTTTGTAGGGTACAATTTTTTTTATTTAAACAAAAAAATTACGTGGTTACCGTTAGTACATATGTAAGCTATTTTTCGACATAGTCGCCATTCCTCTCAATGCAGGTGGTGAAGCGGGGTATCAACTTTTTGATGCCTTCCTCGAAGTAGTTTCCCGCCAATCCCTCCGTCCACTTTTTCACCTCCTCCTTTACCTCCTCGTCGGTTGAAAACCTTTTTCCACCCATGTGCAGCTTCAGGGAGGTAAAGAGATAGTAATCTGAAGGTGCTAGGTCAGTGGAATGCGCGGGATGGTCAGGACATCACATTTAAACGAGGCGAGCAGTTCCTTCGTGGCGTTGGCCGTGTGTGGTCTGGCATTGTCGTGCAGCAGGCAGACTCCCTTTGTCAGCATGCCTCTCCTCTTGTTCTGAATCGCCCTCCGCAATTTTTTTAGGGTCTCACAGCATCTTGCAGAGTTGATGGTCTCCCCTTGAGGCATATATTCAATTAAAATTATGCCTTGACAGTCCCAAAACAATTTCGTCAATTTCGTCAGTCACAATTGAAGGTCTTCCGCTCCTCTGATCATCATGCACAGACGTACGACCATTTTTAAACTCGCGACACCACTCGTACGATTCATAGCTTTATCACCATATGCAGTTTTCACCTCATTATAAACCTCAACCAGAGGTTTTTCCTTCCAAACGAGATAACGGATGACGCCGCGTATTTCGCACTTGGCGGGAGATTGGATTTACATTTTTCACGAAACGTGTTGTCGCGTCGACACTTCTCAACGTACTGACCTCGAACCGGTCTCGTTGCGGAGGGGAAGGGTCAGGCTACACGGAAGTGTAGCCAACATGTCGAAAATAAAACCCATCCGGTCGTGAGAGCCTCAGTACACTTACTTTCTGGATACGCCTCATATAAACATAAAATTAGTAAGACACCTATCCCTTGATTTACGCAGTTTTACTTTAACGTGGTTAAGAAAAATGTTTTTTTAAAAGATGATCTTTTTCTTCGTTATTTGAATTTAGTCTAGTAAATTATACATCTGAACGACTGCATCACCTTAATCAGCATGATCATCACTGAAGTTAAGGTCAGAAGAATAGCAATAAATAGCTACTGTTTTTTTTTCACTTAATTTTATTATCACATGAAATAAGTAATACCAGTGTATTGAAAAATAATATTTTTACCAATAAATAAAAATGTTTTATAATACTCGTAGCTTTCTTTGATTATTATTAGTTGGTTGATTCATTTTATGCGTTTCTTTGTACCTTTATTCGACATTTATATGAATTCTTTATCTCAATTTATGCAGATTATGATATTATAGAACATATCTTCCAATTTTAAATAAGTTTATTGCCTCAATTAGCATGATTTTTATCTGCCGCTTAAATTGAGGGATGGTTGTATAATTAATAAAGTTAAGGTGTATTATTATCAGGTGTTTTTTTTATACACAGTAAACTTGTCAAGAAATAGTTATATGTTATACTGTCCTTGTTTTTCTTTTCTTGATAAATAGTTATATAGCATGATGTGTCAATGAATTGCCATATGTACTTATACATAATATACACTCTCCATTATGATCACACTCTTCCTTGATATTGAATGATTTGTCAAAATGCATGAGGGTTTCATTTATATTCATAATTTTTAAAGTATTGACAATGGGTGTTTCATTATTAGCTTCTATTTCAGTTTGTGTCCTATTTACCTCTTGTAGGTCAATTATATCTTCGTTTGACTGAGGCTTTGAGTGAGATTTGATTAACTCATTAACATTTTCACTGTATCAAATGTGAATTATATGAAAGTTGAAGACTGCTTGTAATTTATAAACATTCCATACATCAGTATTTCAATAAGAGTTTTAAAATATGACTTGATTTTAATTTTAAAACGTCAAAAAAGACATAAATGGATTTATCAATCTTTGGAGCTAAATGGTTCATTTATGCAGGTTGACTGTACTTTATGCTATATGTTGAAGGAGTAATAGAGGGAACCAAAAAACATCAATGAATATTTTAGCAATTCTTTTTAAAAACAGTTAAAAGAGGTTCAATTTTTTTTGTTGAAACTCAACCAAAACTTAACATTCTTTCTCCATTACGATTGAGGTTGCAACACAGCCTCGGTACTTGTGTAGACGAATCCATTACGATTGAGGCTGCAACACAGCCTCGGTACTTGTGTAGACGAATCTTTCCTCGCTAAGGCGTTTCTTCTGCCATTTCCATATAGTTGTTGATTGATATAGTTGTTTTTCCCTGGGCACTGCCATAAATACTTTTTTCAGGTTACAGTCATCTGACATTCTCAACACATATCCCATCCAACTCAACTGGGATTTTTCAATAGAATTAGGGGTTCAACACCGATTTTCATATGTATATCCTAGTTGTGATGTTTATTTCTTAATTTAACTCGCAATGTTGTAAGGATATATATAATTTCAGCTGTTTGTATTGTTGATTGCTGTTAATCATTGGTCACAATTCATTGGCCAACTTATAAAAAAGCTGGAACGGAACAGGGTACTTTTCAGTACTTGTAATTATACAAAATTTACTAATTTGCACAGAAGCTAGATAAAATTATGTTAAATGCAAATATAATGCAGACTTTAGACAAAAAAGAATCTATAATTTCTAACTTTACTAATGAATAATGCCCCTTTAATCACTTCCTTCAATATGTCACATCAAGTGTCAGTCATCCTGTATATTTGTTATTGTTCAGTTTTTTGAACAATGGTATATTTTTTTACAATTTTTATAGACAAAAAGTATATAGGTATCAATAGTTTTATATTGTTGAGAGATCAAATATATTTTTATATGCGGTTGTTCAATAAAATATTATATTTTATACACATTGCATGTTTTTCTTGTTTTTTACCAGTCAAATTAATGTTTTGATGTATGGGAGTGAAATGAGCAAAATTATTTAAAGGAGCCGAGTAAATGCAGTGGGAATGCGTGTGTTGAGAAGAATATGTAATATGTCCAAATATGATGGAATAAGAAATGTAATTATTAAGAATGAATGTGAGCTAAAAAGTGATGTTTTAAGTAGGGTGAAAAAGAGCAGATTGAGGTGGTTTGGACATTTTATATGGATAGGAGACCAAAGATCAACTATACAGATTGATAATGCAAGCTCAAGCGGGAGCCATGGCAGAAGATGACCGAATATGGTTGGTTGTTTGGAGAAAAGTATGATTTAAGTGAATGAAAATTTGAATTAAGGAAAGGTAAAGAAAAAAGAAACACAATGAGCTGTATGAGAAGATATTTGGATGTGGCATTAGCGAAGGAAGTATGTCATGATAGGAAAGATTGGCACTCTGTCCTCTCTGCCTCCTCCAACAGAGAAATGGCGTGATAGTAAGTATTGTAAGTAAAGCTGGTGACGTAGGTACCAATTTTCGATACATTTTTTTAATCTTCGCGCAATTCTTCTTTTCTAAAAATATTCTGAGTGATTTGATGTCTGATTATAATTGCCATCCTAAGGCATTAAGATTTGGTGAGTAGTAATCAAATTAAAAATTTTAAAGTCAATTACTTAGACAAAAAGAGTCATAAGTCCAACAATCCTAAAAACTGTATCATTTTTTATCAATGATTGCCATCCTTAACACGATCAGTGTTGATAATACCTATAGGAGTCCATATAGACTTTTGCTGGGTGCCTAGAATGACCAACACCATTTTCCGAAATTCTTTAGATGGATGCAAAAACAAGAGAGCCTGGAGTGGCCTAACACTACTAATAGGGTTTGTTAGGGTATATGACTCACCTTTTTACTATTTTAAAAGAATTTTAAGTATTGGTAAATGATTTAGCACCATCGCAGTTTTAAAAGAAATTGTTCAACAGTCAATTTGTTAAACATAAGATTTCATGAGTTGAGTATAAAAAGGGTTGCTTGATTTTTTCATGCTCGTACAGGACATCTATTGGCGGTGGAAGGGGGCTATCATAGGTTCGTAATCTTCTTTCGCTTAAGTTAAGTTAGAACTGTGGTCTGTTATCATATCTGCTATCATCAGAACTGTATCTCTTGAGATATTGACTATCAGCTATCCTTCCATCTAAAACGTCTTCTTGGGGGACGATTGCCAGTCGGTATTTTATATATTGCCACATAAGGAACCCTCGTGTTAACCCTTGGTTAAGTAAAAACAAAGTAATTATGAAATTATAGTTTATTTACAAAAACAAATTAAAATCATAAATTATTTCTGTATTGTGATGTAATTTACAAAAGTTATATTACAGAAGTAATATTGTGCCTTTCTTTTATGATCTGAGCAGCTTTTTCCGCAATAGCTATGATAACTGAATTGGGGGGGGAGCTCACAGGAGTTGGAAGAATACTAGCATCCACGATGCTCAACTTCTTAACTCCATTTACCCTGAAATCAAAATATTTTCAAAGAAAAAGATAAAATATTTTCAAATATAGACTTCAGTCATAAATATCATTTTAAAAAAAGTTGATTAACCCCAACCCATTTTAATATGTAAATATTGAAACACCCTCATTAAACATGAGGGCATTTAAACGTACATTATTTTTACACTAAATGTGTAAATGTTTAAAAAATAATGAGTTCCTGAACTAATGGCCAAAAATAAAGATGTTTTTTTTCTATGACATTACACTTAAAATAAAGTCACCTAAAAACTAAATTTGAATTAGAATCTCAGCTTTTAGGATATAGTAAACAATGAGAAAAGTACATTTCAAGTGCGTAGTTTACCGACAAAATGGTTTGTTTATATACCTGTTTTTGACTATTTTATAATGGTTGGAATAAATATAAAATTCAAGTGTGCATTTAAATGCACCATCAACAAATCTGATTCATGGGCCTCTTAGTATAGTAAAGGCATACCAATAGATGGGCATATTGGGGCTATAAGGGTTCAAAAAAGTATATTTTAGGATTAAAAAAAGAATTCAATGCAAATTAGTCATAACTATTGAATGTCAGTCTTTCATGCAAATTTAATGATTGTACTGCACCAAATATAATGTGTAATATACGAGAAGTAAATATATGAATGCAGAGTGTGAATTTTAATTTTAGCTGGAGTGTTTTACTATTACAGAAAAATTAGTGATTGAGGAATGAGACCACTTTGTCACAGACCTTGCCTAACAAAGTTGTTCTCGATATCTGTGGGTTTATGTTCGCCTTTCCATTAAAACTTTTTAAAATTCTAAATGTATTGCGGATAACATAAAAAAAAAATCTTACATGAGAGTTGAGTCAACTACAGAAGTGTTTCCAGCCATACTGCAAGTTCCTGCCGCATGATGTCCGGTAAGAGCGGTAAACCTTATGATGCACTCCAAGTAGTCGTCTGTTATTATGGTTTCACCTTTCCACAAGTGCTTACAGTCTACCAGTTTAGGCCAGTGAATAACAGCACCAAGTCTTTGAAATGTCGGTGTTTTAATAACTTCAATAGTTAAACGTATTGCTGAAAATGTTGAAAACATTTGATTAATTTTAATCTACATATTTCATATTATGATGGTGCATCATTTATTTATTTTATTTTACATTTTATACAGGTTTAACCTAATTACATCAATCAAAATGCATAGTATAATAATAAAATTAAATGGATATAAATCTAAAAATAATAATAAGATAAACAATGATTATTCAAGTTTCCCTGTGAAGTGCTCAGTTATGCCTACAAAGTTTTTAATGAGCTCAATCCTTAATTTATCCACTGAGATCATTCAGTGTACAAATGGTGAGACTTAATAATTCAGTTCATGAATATGGCAATGAAAGCAATCTTAATTCATGATGGCTTAAATAATTATCAGGTATATTAAACAAAAGTCAGTCAATCAACAAGTTCTCTATTTTCCTGTTAGTAATTTGTATATATACTCGTATATACAAGGAAGTGTGTCGATCTATTTTAACATTTAAGGAGTAGAGTAGACAAGCATGCCCATTAAAAAAAACATTCAACTTATTTTTGCATTATATTTTCTACTGCATATTCTGGTCAAGTAGATAAAATTTACAAGGTTTCCAAAAATATCAAATAAAATAAATAAGTTCTATTGCATTTTATTCCTACTATGTTAGTTGTATGAAAAATTACATAAAAGTCTTGTATGAATGTTTATTTCAATAATATTTATTTAGTGGTATTAAGCACACATTGTAACAGTAAGTGATGAATATGTGGAAAAATTCATTACACAATGAATAAGAAGTATAGCAGTCTATTTTATCAAAACTAAGATCCTATATTAATCCAAAAAATATAGAAAGGCAACAAGGATTCGGAAAAAAAAAATTTACCGAATTAACTTAATGATCTTCAGCGATTATGTTTGGAGAACGTTAGATGATGGAAAACAAGTTTTATCACAATTTATCAAAGGTTTTCAACCAGGTAAACCACAAATTGTTCATAGATAAAATGGTAAGTTTAGGGGTCTCGGATAACTTTATCGATTTATTATTTAACACTTTCATGTAAATACACACTTGGTGGATTTATTACTTTAACACTTCCCTTACTGTGCTAAAAAATTACGCCAGTTACGGTGATGGACACTGAGGGTACACTAAAAATGTATGTTTTAAATTAAAATTATGCAAAATCTATTAGTTTTTTTTTTTAATTAGCTATAAACATCATTTTATTGTGTAATAAAATGTCGAATAATATAAAATAAGTGTAAGAAATGATAAAATAATAGTTGAAACAGAGAAGTGAAATTTCTATATGAATATAATTTTCCCACTGCGTCGTTCGGTCTGCGCAACGTTCAGAATGCGCATGACTGAAAAGAGGTCTCGAACCTTTTAACACTTCCCTTACTGTGCTAAAAAATTACGCCAGTAACGGCGTTGGACACTGAGGGTACACTAAACATGTATGTTTCAAATTAAAATTATGCAAAATCTGCTAGGTTATTTTTTGTTATTAGCTATAAACATAATTTTACTATGTAATAAAATGTCGAATAATATAAAATAAAGGTAAGAAATGATAAAATAAGAGCTAAAACAGAAAGGGATTTCTATAACAATATTATTTTTACGCTGCGTCGTTCGGTCTGCGCAACATTCAGAATGCGCATGCGTGATAAGAGATTTCCAGCCTTTTAATTTTTTTTCATAAAATTATACAATAAAATGTAGCGTGTATTTTTTTGGCAATAAAACCATAATTCGAATAAAGACAATAAATAACATATAAACAAAATATAAAATGAATATATAAATTCAAAAATCAAGGTTTTAGGGCGAGAAATTTATATAGTATAAACAAACACGAAATTCAAAATTACATATAAACAAATACGAAATTCAAATCAATAAAATATATGCAATTTGGAAAATATAAACACTACAGAAAATTTGAAAATAGGACAAACATATCATATAATCAAAGTTTAATCCTGTGGAGAAAGTTATCGCAATTGGGGCATGAAACCACTTTTTTTTTACTATATTCTACGTACTAAACACGCAGGTGTTTGACAAATATTGCAGAATAGCCTGGTTTTTTTTCTCGAATGTTTTTAATAAAACCCACAACTTCCTCTTTTGAGGACCTCACGGGGTGCCAACAGGGTATTATTTACTAATGTTTCGGATATTGACTCGCCACAATATGTTAAAACTGTATTAAAAGCATCTTGTTGTTGCTATTTTTCCTTTTTAAGATATTGGGCATTGAAAATGAAATAATAAATAAAATGTACATTTATTATAAAAAGAGTAATGGTACAATATAACATACCAGATAAAAAATGATAATAGAAAAAACATACCAGATAAAAATAAAAAATAACAATCAGGATTATAAAACTGGTGACGAACCCCTGGAACGGGGCGGTATACAACTGTCAAAAAAGAATGAGTGTTTGACATTTCGTCAATTCGCGATTTAAAATCATTAATTTCTGTTGAATTAACTATGAATGTTTTGTTTCCTAATGACATCATTCAAATCATAGAGGTTTCGATGAGGAATACATAAAGTATGAAGACCCTGCAAGCAGTATATTTCGAGAAATTAAATAAAATATAAGTCATGATCACTCGCTATCCATCACCGTACGGCAAGTGTTAAAGAAATTTCTTCCAAATAGCCATGGCCATGTTTTAAACTTGGTAAATTAAAACAATAATTTAGTAAAAGTAACAGAAATTAAAACAAAAGATATATTTCAAGGAAAATAGGGATAAAGATGGGAGGTTCTACAGGAGGGAGGAATATTTTGAGATAAAGAATTTTTTATATCTTAAAAATTGATATGGACGAAGCACATCTGATTGAACCATGAAGATCGTTCCAAAGTCGAGACAAGTGAACAACAAGAGATGATGTGTGATACATTGGTATACAAAAAACTTGCCATCAGAGGGTCAATCCATGCTCGGAAAGAAAATGAAATAAACTATGATCGAGAATTTGTTTCAAATGGGTTATATAAATCTGTTTACTTCAAAGCAATATATGGAATACTCGTATTCCCGTCAATATATAGAAAGACCGCGGTATATCACCAATAAATACTAAGACAAGATTTGTGATCTTCTCTATCTTCCTCTACGGAGTTGATACATAGACTATGAACTCAATAGTAAGGAGAATCGAAGCATTCAATATGTGGTATAGGAGGAGAATGCCTTGTTTATCTTGGACCCAGTGAAGAAAAAATGAGCCAATATTGCAGGAGCTTCATGTATACATTCGTATCTCTACATTATGCCAAAAGCATATAATTAGTTTTTTTGGGCACATAGTAAAGCACCAAGGAACCAGTTTAGAAATAACTGTGATGCTAGGAAGTGTATATAGCACGAGACCAAGAAGCCATTCATCACTGCGTTAGATCCATCGAATTAAGGCAGCAACTAGTTTCCACTTTGTACAAAGCATTACAAAGAGCTAGGGATAAGGATTCATATGGTTGGTGCATGAAACAATGAAAATTACGGATCTCAGCTACGAGGAGAATGATGACAGATCAAAGTCAGAAGTGTAAACTCATCTTTTTCCAAAGCAATAATTTTTATTACTATGGATTACACTCTAAATGGACTAATGATTTATAGAGTAGAATGCATCAGACTTGAGAATTAATCTTAACAGTAGACTGTCAATTAGTCCTCATGCGGAGGAATTGTGTAAGTCTCCATATAAAGTATTGGCATATATAATATAACATATCAAAAAATATTTAAAAAAAGAACATCTAGCTTTTACAGTTGATTGTTTGAACAGAACAGTTATATCATAAGTACTTATTTTATATCATTTATATTTTAATTTTGAACTTACTATGCAATTGGGTTTTGACTATATATGCAAGTTATACAAAATAAAATATAAACATATATGGGGTGGGGAAAAATTAATTCCCTTATTGGAAAAAGCTCTAATTTTTTTATTTTGACTTGACTATCATTTTTTTTCCAATTGTAGAGTAGCAAAGCTAATCATGAATGAATACACAACAACATGTAGAAATTGTGATTGTTTTTGTTCAAAAGAAATGTCAGTTGTGTTAACTCATTGAAAATATATAAGAATAAATCGGAATCAACCAGTGCCTGATAAGAAAACAATTCATTCTTTAGCAAATCAATTTGAACAGTATGAAATTACCTCAGACTTTCACCATCAAAAAGATCAAGAATCGCCCATTCTGAAGAAAACTTTGCCTCTCTTAGTATAATAAGAAGACATGCTCAACATTCCTTCACATGAAAAAAGATTTACACCTTTTCCCTTATTAAGTCCAGTTAGTGCATCAGCATTCAGAGTACAATAATGCCATTTTGAATCTTGTAAGAGAAATTGATGATTTTAGTGGAAAAAAGTTATGAATGACGAGGCACTTTTCGACCTCAGTAGTCATGTCGATAAAAGAAAATCTCAATTTTGGGGAAGTGAAAACCAATAAATCGTTAATAAAACATGTCCAAAATGTCATTAGACCTTACTTTTTTAAATGAATATGGACAAACACCATCTGTTACTGTTCAAAATTATCGACAAATGATTCAAGGTTTTTTAATGCTGCAAATTGAATAACAAAGCCTGGAAAATGTGTGGTTTTAACTGGATGGTGCAACACCACAAACAAACCCAATTGGGGAATTCATTTTACCCTAACCCTGTATATTCTTATAGTAGTCAAGTACCAATATTGCTACTTTTTATCTATCTGCTTGAGTAGCATGTTACTTTAGTTTGAAAGGTAGCTGTAACAATGCTACTTTAGTTTTAACAACACTATTTATTCAATGTAGAAATGTAACTAGACTACCCTGTGTCTTGGCTAGTCTATTGTTGAATGGTTTACATATTGTTTGTAATAAATAATGAACATTGGCAAGATATTCATCACAATTATTTTAAGCTTTATATATCTCGTACTTCTATGTAATTTATAAGATAGACAATAAAGAAAATTCTATCCTTTGGAGATAAAGGATAATACCAAGGATTTCTAGTCATGTATGATGGGATAATGGAAGGATAACTTATTTTCAACATTTCAAGAAAGGCCATGATAGTGGTACTTTAAGAAGAAGAAGAAAGGCAACCCTGGCCATGGGGAAGAAGAATAATTATATGAAAATTCCTTATCAACTTACCTCTTATTATGCATTTGATATCCTTTAAATCTGATAAATATTTGGGATTAACAAGTGGAAGGCTGCTAGGGTTTGTGTTTTTCAATTTAACATAACCACGGCTTGATGGTTGTAGGCATGTATTCAAAAATATAAATCCTTCCTTATCCGAGTCATTATAAAATGGAAAGAGTGATCGAAATATCTGTAAAAATGTATACAAAATGAGTAAAATAATAATTTATCAATATGAGCTTTTAGCGACAAAATATAATTGTGATTAAAAGTCCTTAATATACCTTTGGTCTAAAGTTGGCTATCTCTCGAAGCAAGACTTCATCTACAGATCCCATAGCAAACAGAATAATTGCAGCATTCTCTTCCCCTCTTCCAATAGCAATTACTCCAGGAGAGGCTAAGAAGCCTGGTAAAAGCAAACAGAAAAATGTAAGTAAACCCTTTAGATAGAGCAAAAATATAGCAAGTGAATGCTCATATACAAAATTATTTTTACATATTAGTTATTTCTGTTATTTCAAAATTGTAATTGTATTCAATGAAAATAATAGATTCAACATTGCTCATTGGCTAGGAACATTTAAATTTGGGAGAATAGCAATTTCCAAAAAAATAATAATTTAAATAATAAAATTTAAAACAACAAAGATACCTTTTCCTTCCCAAAAATATGTAAACATCGATTTCAAACTGCGTATCTTGTTAACAGTCATCGTAATTGGTTGTTGAATGCTTATATACAATGGGATATTTAAATGGTCATGCAAATTTGATCCGACTCCTTCCGAAACAGCAATTTTTTCTATTCCATACTTATCCAATTCCTCTTTTGGTCCCACACCAGACAGCATGAGAAGATGTGGAGTATGCAAAGAGCCAGCACATAAAATTATTTCATTTTTAGCTGATGCATATTGGAACATTTTGTCTTTTAGGATTTCAACTGAGTTGGCATAGTTTCCTTCAAAGTTGATCTAAAAATATTTCATTATTAAAAAATATCTTCCTCACAGTTGATTCAATATTATCTGGTTTTATTATTATTAAATTCAAATGTCAAAAGATTATTAAATTATCATGTTATCAAGTTTTGGTTGAACCTAGTAAATATTTATACCCGAGTTTTTTATAGGAGAGAGACAGTTCTCTTCTACCATACTGTTTCTAGAAACAAACCGGGTTCTACACAAGTAAAAAAATTAGTCAAATCATACAGTGAGTGATTAAAGATTAGCCTCGGTGGAGCTCCTTGGTACAACAAAACAGTGTGAAAAGTAGTGATAAGTAAGTTCTCACAAGGATAGTTGCCACAGAAAGAGAGAATTATATGAAAAAGTAAGAATAAAAGTTTTTTGATAGTCATAAATTATTTGTTCTTTGATGTAAAGCTGCATGAAGCTCCTTCCTATGATTAGAAATTCCATTTTTTTCAGTTTCACAAATTGTGATCTGTGGATTGATCAGGATAGTCATATCAATTACAACAGGACAAAAATATTAAATTAAAAGTATAAAAGTTTTCCATAGAAATTTCCATGGCTGGTGAGGAGTTGAGTAGTGTGGAACCGATCATACATACACATATAAACACAGACACACATACACACGCACTCACGTAAATATTTAAAACAAACAATGTGAAATTGTGTAACATACTAAATTGAATATAAAATTGTTAGTTTAAATTAAACTAATGCTCGTTTATTAAACTCATTTACATTTCAAATTTGAATACATGAATTATTATTGTTTTACCTTTGTCACAAGTGCATTTTTTAAAACATGTAGATTTCCTCTATTCAGGGCTGGAAGAAGATGCACTTTGTATGATGATTCTCTTTGCCCTTTGTGTATTGTATTTTGGAAATTTTGAACATCCATTTTCATGTGCTTGGGTAATTCTCTGGATGAGTCAATGAAGGCTCTACTCATTTCTAGGAGCTTGTTATCTGTATCTGATAACTTGATTCCAGGATCTAGCTATGAATAAAATATAATTTGAGAAAATAAATAAATAGAATTCTATAATATTTCAGATAAAAAAAAACATTATTTAGTGTTAAAAACACTATTCTATATATAATTAAAAAATATTATGAAAAATTCCAAGATGCACGATTAATAAAATATTCTTAACAAATTTCTCTTTGGGATGTTATGCTGAGTTTCAATGTTTGTTTTAAGGGATTATGCATTTTTTGGAAAAACTTATACAACCACATTTTAGTTATGTTCATCACTAAATAAAAGGAGTTATGATTATCACTAAGAAAAATGTTTTATGTTCATAACAAATTTGGCACACTAAAAAGAAAAATGGTTAAGAACAGGGGCGGCTCGTCTTTAAGGGCAACCGGGGCACTGCCCTACACACATTTCTCCTAATGAAAAAATAATAATTAGCTGAAATGTTTTTGAAACGTGTTTTCATTATTGGTATAATTGCAATTATTCTTAGTTTTTCAGAATATTATTTGCACGTAATGATTTATAAATATTTGAAAAAAAACTATATTAACTTATTACTGGTAAGTAGGTGTGAAATATAAACGCGCGCGAAGTACGAAATACGATGCACGCATACAACCAAACGAGTTGCGGGGCAGTTTTGTCTCTGCCGTGGTCACGTGGTCGCTAGCTTCAGTTTAGCTGTCGCTCTGACGCGAGATCTGATAGTGTTTGGTCAGTCAGTGGAGGTAAAGAGAAAAGTTCCATATTACCATATACAGAAGGTCGCTTTTCGTTTGCTGCGTAAAGGTATGTTTGGGGCAGGAGCACGCCTGCCCCGCTGTAATGAGCGACATTCTTTTTTTGTTTTTCATGTTCATGTATTATATTAATAAAAACGATATCCATTTGATTTTGTGAAAAAATCATATTTTTATAAGAGTTTTGTTTATTTAATTTTTATACATTAATAAAAAATATTTTCATTTGATTTTGTGAAAAATACATTTTTTTTTATAATGATAGTTTTGTTAATGTAAATAAAAATTATTTTTGTTTAATTTCGCAATAAAAAATTTGATGATTCTTAGTATTCTTGGTTCGACCTCACTGTACTAAAAATAAAGTTCATTTTTTTTTTTTTTTTAAATAGGGGGGGGGCACTTCAGCCTCATCATGCCCCACCTGTTTTTAAAGTCACGAGCCGCCCCTGGTTAAGAATAAATATTTATTTAACACAAATAAATTATTTAACTATTAGTAAAATATGAGTTCAGCTAACAATAACACAGCCCCCGAGATAAATATCTTGAGAGCCGTGGGGAGATTTAAAAAAAAATAGGTAGTAAAAATATATGTTGTGCAATGCAACCTATAAAAGAGATTTGTTCCTTGTAGACTTAATAAACTAAGCTGCAAATCTATTTAATTGTTTACTTTAGGGAATGATAAGTTCACTCTATACTGAAAGTAAAAAGGGTTGTAGTGTTAATTGATAATTATATTAATAATATGTCTTATGTATGCAATTACCTCATTTTCAAACAGTACTGATTCGGTCAATTTACCAGGAGAGTAGAAATTGTTTTTGATATAAGGCTCAATATCAGTGTGTTGCCATCCTCGCGCTCCCATTGTAGCCCATGTATCAAAATCTTTTGGGATTCCCACACCGTGGAGAAGATAATTAATTTGGCCTGATCCGCCCAGACCTTTCCCTCTTGGTAAAAATTGTATCTAAAGTACAATAGTATTGACTTTTAAAATAAAAAATAAAGGAAATCAAACAACCAAACAATACATTTTAAAAAGGATAATTTTTAATATAAAAAATCAAACGGTCGGGTTTCATGAAGACAAAAGAAATCATTTTCTCTCACCATAAAAAAATTTCATTTTATTCGTCATAGTGTGGATATTTAATTGAGGAACCTTTTAATAATACAATTGTTCCCTTATTTGGGAGGAAATTAAGTAAAAAGTGTATATATGCTTTGTTTAGGAATGACGGTAATGTTTAGGAATTTAGGAATGACAGATTAAAAATAATGTAAATTTCTGAGGCATTTGTAGTTTAATATCATATTGACAGCTTTCCCATGTTCGAGTTCCATTAAAAATAAAATTGTATCAAAATAAATAAATGTGTTTTACTTTTATAACATGTTATCTAATAAAAAAAAAACAAAAATATTTTTTTTTGGACATGCAATATCTGTTGAACAGTCGGTATGATATATTATTGAATAAATTAATAAGAAAAAAATAAGAAAACAAACAATGCAGAGAAAAAATATTAAATACAAATTCAGAGTGCAGTGTATCAAGAAATTTACAAAATAAGTAACAAAATTGACATTACAAAATCAGTTCAATTCCTTGAATTTGGCAAAATTTTAAGTTGTACTTCTTTTTATTGGAAAATAAACAAAGTTCAGGTGAAAAAACAACAATTATACATTCATGAAAACTCATTATTAAACATACCTTGTTGATAAGTCCAAAGGAAGAGTGTATCTGTGGCTCTGTCGAAAAAGACCAGTCATTGGATCCTTTCTGCATGATGGTTGGCAGTATTGGGACCTTTGATGCAAAACCAAATTGATCGCCTGCCTCTATAAGGAGGATTCGAACATTTTGACTTTCTGAGAGACGGGCAGCCAAGACACAACCAGCAGTGCCAGCTCCAACTAGAAATATAGAGAAATTATCTTTCTATAACGTTTGATTGTAATAAAACTTGAATTCCATAAATGATATATTTTCCCAATAAAAGTAAATTTAGATCAAGTGACATTTAAGCAACTGTTAAAGGTGCTTGCAATAACTCAGCTGATAATATATTATATTTCCATATTTCATCTGGACTGCAATTTTTTTAGCTTTAGACTTAAAAAAAATAATTTCATTATTTTTATAATTGATACATTTTTACTTAAGTATAGATTTCTACACTTTTTTCGATGGAATTTATATAAGGTAATCAATTTTTACAAATTTTTGAAACTTTCGGTAACTCCTTCATCTATATAATTCACAAATAATTTCCATTTTTCACATGAGTAATACAATAATAAAAATTGTCAATTTTTTATATTTATACAATAAAATTTATGACTTTACAGCAAACTGAGGGATCATATTATGAGCTTGTAAGGGACATGAATCTCATTGAATGTGTATAAATGGCAGCAATTTGACCAATGTCATACATTTGAGCTAAATTGATAACATTATCATCACTATTAAGCCATGTCCTCATTAGAGTAGGCAGAAAGAACAGAAGTTTTTGACTTCATTCTACATTGTTAAAAATGTGTTTAATATACAGATGTTCATTCATCACCCACATGTCCTATTCCTATTAAGGTAAGCAGATAGATCAGATCTCCTGTTCATTCTATCCTATCATCCATACTCTCTTATTTTTTATACTGTTCCCTTTCAGAATTTTTATTCAACATACTGAAAGGAAACTTGATTCCTTTAAAATGTAAATGAGGGAGGTGATTGGGATTTTAAAAATGTATATGAACAGCTAATACTATCTTTCATTTATAAAGGTTAATTCAAAACAATGTTTTCTAATCGCAACAAATCCATACCATTCTCAGTTAGTACCAGCCTTTAGAAGTTATGTGTCAAACTTTCATGACATTCCGACATTGTGTCATTGGTTACATTGGTTTTAGTGACGCTACTTTTGCTATTTTCAAAACAATAGAAAAAACCGAATTTCGTGTGTTGATAAAACATTGTTTTTTAATGGGAAAAAATACCATTCAAACTCAGCGATGGCTTGAAAAGTGTTATCCGGGCTCTGCTCCGTCGAAAACAACCATTTTTCGGTGGTATGCTGATTTCAAACGCGGTCATACAGACACAAATGATGCTGAACGCTCTGGTTGTCCAAATGAGGCTGTTACACCAGAAAACATTAAAAAAAACTCAAAATCGTGATGGAAAAATCGCAAAGTAAAGTTGCGTGAGATAGCTGACACCCTGAATATTTCATTTGGTAGTGTTTACACTATTTTGCATGAACATTTGGTCATGAAAAAGCTTTTTTCGAAATGGGTGCCGCGTTTGCTCACAATGGAACAGAAACAACAACGCATCGATGATTCAGAGCGCTATTTGGCACTGCTTACGTGAAATAAACGAGTTTTTGCATCGGTATGTGACAATGGATGAAACTTGGATCCATCACTATACTCAGGAATCAAATCGGTAGTCAGCTGAGTGGAGAGCAGCCGGTGAAAGTCGTCTGAAGCGGCCAAAAACTCAACAGTTGGCCGGGAAGGTTATGGCCTCCGTATTTTGGGATGCGCATGGTATAATATTCATCGATCACCTTGAAAAGGAAAAACCATCAATAGCGAATATTACATAGCGTTATTGGAGCGTTTGAAGGCAGGAATTGAAAAAAAACGGCCCCATATGAAGAAGAAAAAAGTTCTCTTTCATCAGGACAATGGACCGTGTCACAAGTCGATGGTAACGATGGCCAAATTGCATGAGTTGAACTTCGAATTGCTTCTGCACCCACCGTATTCTCCAGATTTGGCCCCCAGCGACTATTGGCTGTTCGCAGACATCAAAAAGATGCTTCAGGGAAAGAGATTTGGCTCCAATGACGAAGTGATTGCCGAAACTAATACCTATTTTGAAACCAAAGATAAATCGTTCTACACGGCTGGCATAGAAAAGTTAGGAAAGCATTGGAATGAATGTATCGCTCTTGAAGGAGACTATGTTGATGAATAAAGAAGAATTTTGGTAAACAAATGTTGTTTTAGTAGTTAGTCCCGGGGCTTATTGATCGATGTGTTAATGGTAAAATGCTTTTCTAATATGGTGTTTTGAGTTCAATTCCAGATGGTGACACAAAAATGTCCCAATCTGCTTTTGTCCATATATATTTGTTGGCACCTTTCTGGTTGTTTGGAAAAAGACTCCACATCGGAATAAGACCACCAGATTGCACGGCGAACAAGAAAAGTGTAATAATAAAAAAATACTTATAAAGTACTCTTTCAAAAGTGAATATTACCTTAAGTGTTTTTTTCAATATGTAACTAAATAAATAAATTCACTAAATATCTTCAAAGGTCACTAAATAAATTCAGCTGGAATGTGATCTTAAAGTAAGAATAAAACCAATATGTTGGCAAAGGTAAAACAATATTTTAAGAGAACTTAGTTCATTTGTTTTTCATTTCATGCACATACAGTTTGTTTTCTACAGATTTCCATTAGTGCAAATAAAATTTTGCATAAAAACATGCTGTGTTGATAAATTTAACAGACACAAACATATTATCAACAGAACACGCCTGGTGTGTCATACGCACTGGGGGTAAGTTTGTATGGACATGTGAGGCATGTTCTTAACACTGAACCTGTTGAACTTACTTATATTTTTTTAACATAAACTTATCTTTGACTCATTCGTTGTTCTATCAAGACTGATTTTTTAGTGCAAATGTAAAATGTCTTGTCTTTCTAATAAAAAATCAAGTGTTTTATTATAAAAATAAAGATTTTATTTAATTACCAATAATAAAATCATATTCTGAATTCACAAAAGACACAAAACTTTTTGGTGTTGGCCAAATAATTTGCCATAATATTGCAAAACACACAACCACAAAACAGCAACAAGTTATTAACTTTACATTTCCCATATCAAACGTCTTCACAACACAGCACTTGGAACTTATCTAACACTGTTCATTGCCAATGTGATACTGAAGGGGAAATTTCTTCCTCTAAGTGGATTAAAGAAGTCACATAGTTACGTTTATTGCATCATACAAAAATCAATAAATCTGTCACAATAGTAATGTATGTTTTTTTTTAAATAAGCCATGTCCCCTTGTAGTATGACCATATAGAAAACCTTTGCACAATTTAATAAAATATGATTTTATTATATAAACTCTCATAATTGGATTTTTGACTTTACAGTGATTTTTGGCTTTACACAAATCACCCTTGTGTGTGGATTGCCTATATAAAATAACATTGTCATTCAAGAAATTCATGAGCGCTCTTTACCAAGCCATTCCATTGGATACCATAGCATAGCCTTTTATCGCCACGTTTTTGAGGCTATAATTATCTTTAGTATAGATTGATTCTATACTGTACAGGAAAAAAGGTACAACCATAATAAAGTAATAAAAAGAGGGACAAATTTTCAGATCTTAAAATTAGATAAATTAAAAATAATATATTTAAATTTCATAAATGTTTTAAATTAATAGTAACCGAGACAAAACAAATTCAGTATTTAAATTTTTATGATTATGGTTACGCCTGTTAGATTACATGCTATCAATGTATGTTTTAAAGAACGCTTTTACTTGTCAACCTGTGAATTGCGACCTTTAGGGGAGATCATGGTGAAATATCAGGGGGGTTGGTAAAATAAAAACAACTTACATGTTCTAAAGGAAAAAACATATTTTCTGAGAAAAAATGAGAAGGCTTATTGTCTTTGTGCAAGTACAACATTTGTGCGGCCATGTGCACCAATAAGATATTAAGTTTTTGAAGGGGGGGCTGCAAAATCGTTTTTATCTTTTGTACCCCATTTTTTTAACTTTTGGTGTGTCGAAGCTAAAAAGGTTGAGAAACAATTCTATAGGGAATCCAATTAAACCTGAAAACTGAGAGGGAGACTGTTCTTTCATTGGATCGTAGAGTTTGTGAAAATACACAGATAGTTTTAAAAATTAAACTTGAAAATATTCTTTTAATTTAAAAAAAATTGTTTTTCCTGTTTTGTTACTTTCGATTGCATCAACGATAACTTTATGAGAAAATGTGGTTAGGGATAGTCAGACTTTTTGTTTTAAAAAAGTCAAAAGAAAATGTAGTTAAATTTAAAACTTTTTATCATTAGCAATAATCCTTCTAATTAATCATTTTATTTAAAAAACAAGTTTTGGAGATAATTAAAAGCAAATTATTTTTTTATTATTTTATTGAATAATTGTACATCTGTCATATTTTTTACCCATAGATATATTTAACATTTGCGATGGAAAAATTTGTACATAGTAAAAAGTGATGGTTTTGATTCCTCTTAAAATGTATCCAGTTAAATGGTAATGACAACTCTATGAATAAGAACCATAGATAAGGAATCTTAGGAAAAATATATGTTGTAAAATGATATACTGCCAGTAATTTTTAGTGTCATTTATTTAGAATAACTGTTTGATATCATTCAATTTAAGGAAATGCTGAAAAACATAAGCATATGCTGAATTTATCATTCACAGGATTTAAACAATGTATGGTTATAACCAATTCCAGTTTTATAGAGACAAATGAATCTGATTCATAGGTATATGCTCCTTCTCCTACCATCTTTATGCCATAGGCAATAAAGATTTTTTTTTCACGGAATACGTATTCCGTCAGTAAATTTCTTTCATTTTGCGTGGAATAAAATGGTGATAATACATGTATCTGTGGAATTAAACTTCTAGCATCACTTCTTCATCTTCTTGTATCGAAGTTTCTTCAATAGGTGCCTCAACATAACTCTTATGTCCCTTGGAATCTATCACTTCTATCATTTGAGGTTGAGACTCTGTTTCCAGTTCCATATTCTCTTGTTCTTTACGTTGTTTCAAACCAGCAGCAGGTGATCTGAAGAAAAAGATAAGAAAAACATAAGTATTTGTATTGAAAACAGAATATTAAATAAATTAGCACATTAGTACATTTACAGCTTGATAAAAACTTTTATTTTATAAAAAATGGCTGCTGGACATAAAATGTGCATGCAATTTCCCAAATAATATGTATATTTTCTTCGAACACATACTAATATTTATTTCATCCACGATCAATGCTTATCTCAAAATAACATCCTATTTACAATTTTTTTCAACATATATTGAGGAAATAGAAAATGAAACTATAACAAATAAAAATTTTATGTAACCACTTGTAAAATTTTACAAGCCTTTCTTTTAAATCAAATTTACAATATCATGAAGTTGAATAGCTCTGAATATATGTAAAAAGCCGGTATTGACTGTCTGCTTTAATCTTATAATGACCTACTTTACGTAACCAACATTTTTAGTAATGGAATTGATTCAATATCAAAGCCAAATAAATGCTTTTATATAATGTTTTCTAAATCAATAATAGTAATATGGCCGCATAAATTAAACTATGTATCTTAGATTCAATCATAAAACACATATGATCGAAACGCCAGGGCTAGATTTTAAATTGACTATGCACAAACTGCAAGCTGCCTTTAGATTAACTGTGAGCTAACTGTAGTATGTCCACGGTATGACAGGTTTTTCATAAAAAAATTATTAGTGAGTCAAGTCTGATTTATTAGTGTGTCACGTCTGGTTGCCTGCATGCAGATTTTTTTAGCGATGATTGATAGTTGAGACAGAAACCAACCAGGAAGATAAGAGGACTTAAGTTAAAACCTGCCACCCTGGATTGGAAGAAGACTTAGCAACTATGTCATAGAAGTTGTCATATAATGCTTGGTTAAATTAAAATGGAATGATGGAGAGGATAAGTATAGCTCCCTCTTAAAATTCGTCTTCAAACGTGCACTGCACATATTGCGCATGTTGAAGCAGCAGTCCAGCATGTCTTTTGCCAGTCTATCAAAAACAACACACATAAACAGGTATCCATATACAGACTCGCAACACCACCCGACAAAAAAGAGAGGTCTTATCGAACTTGACACTCACTAGAGAACTCCAGAACAGTTAAAATAAATTAAATATCACTCAGATTATCCAGAGATGTCGAGGTGGGATAGAAGCGGATCAGAAAAAACAAAGGACATTCGGTGTAGCCTTCCTTCCATACGAGAGAAATTTTATGGACAGGACTATCAAAATATTGAAAAAACATATAATTGGAACCATCTTCAGTACTAAGTTAAAGCTGAGAAACCTAGTAACACATCTAAAAGACCGCGAACGTTTAGTCAAGTGGTGTCTACAAATTTGATTGCCTGAGATGTAAGAAGGTGTATATAGGATAAACAATGAAAACGTTGCACAAAAGAATAGCCGAACATAAGAGAGCCTGCACTCATTTATCCCAAAACATCAGCTTTGGCCAAACACTTCATCGAGATAGGCCTATTCTTGTACTTGTTCTCCCGTGGTGGGATGGAACCATGTGCTTACATTACAGTTGCGAAATGGGATGCACCCATGGGTTACCTTACGGTTGAGACTCCAAGACTTACATAGGCCTAAAATTGGTATCTGGCGCGAATCCATTTATGGCAAAGTTGATTACAAACAAGCCCTGAAGATGAAAACTGCAATGTTTTCAAAACATCTGCACCATAAGTCAAACAACACTCCGAAAGATCCTATACTACGTAGAGGCATGTTTGAAATGACTGTTTTCATATTGGTCCGTCAATGGTAAATTTTGCATAAAAGGTTTGATTAACATCATTTAGTGGGCATTCGAAGAATATATATCCAACATTTCCTCGTCACATTCGCAAATTATAGAATTCATATAAAATGCCCCTTTGTGGAAGAATGTCCAATACGCAATTGACAAATCACAAATTTAATGTTAAAAGTCTCTATGTATATTGTTTCTGATGCCAACATATACATATATGAAATGTAATTTTGTTTAGTGTTTTCAATAAATTTAAAAAGCTTGTGGGTTGGATTTGTTTTTAAACGTTTATACATTGACTTCATCACCTTGGTCACAACCTCCAAACAAGAAGCATCAATAAAATAGATTTTAATAGTTTGAAAAAATTAAATAAAACTTACTTGATGAGGGAAATATTTCTTTGAACTTCCTTGATGTCCTTATCAATTTCCACCTCTCTGCCCTTCCTCAACCTCTGCATGATGTGGGCATTCTGTCTCTTCTGTCTGATGCTTTCAACCTTCTTCATCGCCTCCACGGTCTTGTTCCATAATTCCCTGCGGTACTTCACTGGGACATTTCTTCGCTTTTCAAATTCAAATGCTGGATCAATGGTCAGTTCTTTGCCATTCATTTTCCTGTATGCCTTGGTCCATCTTGCCTTACGTGGGTTCTTCTTCCTTTTGAAGGCTGCGTGACATTTTGAACGACAAAATCTAAATATCTAAAAAATAAATTCAAATATGATTAATTTTGTTTGGATAGAATAAAACTCACGGAAAATTATTTTCAAACATTAAGTGACTGTTCACGCCAGTGTCAAGTGATGAAGGTACTGTTAATTGATCAAACATTTCAAATTCGTCACAATCATGATTTTTAATGTAAAATTACTTCAGTTGTTCAAGTAAAGTAGCCGATAATGCAATCATGATGTTTGAGGTAAAAAAAAACTGGGCCTAAGAATTAATTTTTTTTCGGTGAATATCTCGAATTCATATATATAATAATTAGTTGGGGTTTTGATTTCTTTCACACATTCAATGTGGTGGTAATAGATCAGATAAAATACTTCTCTATTTTTAACCACCAAAAGGATTGTGTTATAAAAAGGAAAAATTATTTGCCTTAATTCTCCAATTAAATAGTACTGACAACCGTGTTAATTGAGCTTCAAAATATTTCGTTTTTGTGACGCAATATATTTTAACTCAAGGAACGCCTAAAATCAAAACAGATACTAGTTTTTATACATGCAGTTAGAATGTTTTAAGTCATTGTAATAATCAAACTATAAATTTTGAACTATTAAAGTTGTGGTGTAAATAAACAGATGACATAAACATAAGTGAAATAAATGCATTTTTACGATTAAAAACGAATAATATAATAATCTTACCTTACAGTCGTTTCTTACAAATTGTATTCCATGGCCAGGATACATCCTGGAAGAACAAAAATAACACGTTTCGATACGCATTTTGTCACGTGTCGAAGCAAAAGACAGAAAATGGCTTTATGCACATAGACAAAAACTGTAAAATTTTGACAGCTGCCATTTAGTTTTTCTCTTCTTCTTCTTGAATAATGGCCGTGAACTCCTATATATGAAGGAGTATACGCCAGTGTCAAGTGATGAACAATTCTTCTTAAATACGCTATGGCCATTATTCTAGAGCAGTGATAGCGAACTTTTTGAGAAGTAGGTCAAATTTTGTTCATTTTTTTTAATACTAGCCCGTAGGTTACTAAATCAGTGGCGTCACTTGGAAGGGGGGGGGGGGGGGGGGGGGGAGGATGTCGTTAAAAGGGTACCAATAATTTGGAAACATTGAAAATTTGTTAACAGAAAAACTTGACAGTTGACCCTTTTTTTGGTTCTCACTTTTAAAATCCTCTAAAAGGGTTTACGTCTCCTTTTTGTTTTACAACTTTTACTTTTGCAAGTGAAAAGCAAAAAATAAAGGTCGACGTTAAAAAATGTATTTCAATGGGGTGATACCATGAATTACCGCACCAGGTGACTCGTGGCGCCTGCCCAGTGGAGCCTCTGTGGCCTGCCCAGTGGAGACTACCGTTTTTAAGTTATTCGTACTTTTGTAAAATTTCGTAAAACCTTGCATCAGACTTTTTACTGCGTTGTGTACAAATTACCATTTTTGTATTTTTTTTAATGTGAAATACCTTTGAATAGTAGCCTTATCTATTGCATGCACAATGATTTCCAAAATTATTAGGGGTGTACAAAAAAAATACTTGAAAAATAAAAAAATCTTAAATAAAATTTTTACACTAAACTTTGGCCTTCTGTGGTAAAAAAACATTGTACTGGGCATTTCCAGAATACTACTTTAAAAAGTTACTCATTTCATGGAGATTTCAGAATGGTGCATCACTACTAGATTGTTTTACGGAAAACGAAATAATACTGTTTTTTATTCAAAAGAGGCTGATTCTGACCAAAGTTCAAGTGAAAGGTATTAATGCAAAATCTACTTCATTTTATTTCTGTCACATGTTTACTGTTGTTTTTCATGTTAGCAATATCTACAGTCTGGCAAAAAAAGAGTAGAACTTAATAAAATTGGAACTAAAAAAATTAAGCACATATCCTTCCGGTACGTCATGAGATCTCAATGCTGCCCAAGTCAGGCTTCGGGATACCCTGTAGAATGCCTTTTCCAGGTCTATAAATACCATGTGTAGCTTTTTTTTGGCATCTCGATATTTTTCAACTGGGATTCTGACTGTTTGGATTGCATCTATAGTTGATTTTCCCGACACGAAGCCGCATTGATCGTCGTGAATATTGACAACATTCCTTATTCGGGTGTTGATAATCCTCTCGTATATTTTCATGGTGTGTGACATAAGCTTTATCCCCTATAATTGTCGCACTTCCTGGTGTCTCCCTTATTTTTATAGAACGGGAGAAGATAGCTCTTCCTAAAGCTTTCTGGCACTGGTACTCCAGTCAGTATTCTATTACAGAGGTTGGCACAGCCATTTATGACCCACTTCACCACACTCTTTCCACAACTTCACTGGAATATTGTCTGGTCCCACAGCTTTCCTATTTTTCATTTGTGATATGGCTACTTTAACTTCTATCGGAGTGATTTCTTCAACTGGCCCAAGCACTGGTTGCTCTGACGCATAAGTTGTTCGTGGAAATTCCTCATTTAGTAATGTAGAATAATAATCTTTCCATCTATCGCATATTTTGATTTCCTCTGTGATCAACCTATCGTCCACGTTTTCTATGTATTTGGGTATTCTAATAGATTTGGCCCTTTCTTTTCTATACGCTGCAATTTTGTCTATACTTTGTGCTCCCTTAGGTGTTTCTAGGTCATCATAAAGATCTTTCAATGTCTTATGCTGTGCAGAGGCAACCAATTTCTTTGCTGTCTTTTTGGCTTGCCTGTACAATGCCCGAAGTTCATCTTTCTCGTTATCGCACTTACAGAAAGCGATTTTCTTCTCCTTTAGACACTTCTGCACGTCATTTGTCCACCACCATGATTCCTTCCCTATCCTCAATTTACCTTTGGAGACCCCCAGATGTTTGGCCTCCCGCAAACATACCTGCTCAAATGCATTCCACATTTCAATAGGGTTTTGTGCGTCGTCATTTTGGAGATTCTCTATCATCCAATTTTGGATTTTTGACGTTAATTGTTTTCCATTTTTCTTTGAGATATTGAACCACTTTATTTTGGTTGTTGGTTTTATCTTATCTTTGTATGATTTATGTCTCGTTACATGCAATTACAGCAATAGCAGACGGTGTTGGGTTGCAAGGGGCTCACCCGGGATAACTTTACAGTCTCTGAGCATTTTTCTCATTTCGTTTCTACATAACCAATAATCTATTTGTGTTACAGCATTTCCACTTTTGTAGGCTATAAGATATTATGGTTTCTTACGGAAGAATGTGTTGACAATTGTAAAACCGTATGTATCTGAGAAATTAAGTAGCTCATCTCCTAGTTCGTTTCGTATTCCATATCCAAAACCGTCTTGACTAACATCATGGTCAATTCTTGACGTCCCCACATGCCCATTCATATCTGTCTCCATCATGGTAGCTTCATTTTTTGGAATGCTTTGGATTAGTTATTCCAGCTTGTCCCAAAAGCGATCCCTCTCTACTCTATCAAATCCCATTTGTGGTGCATATGCACAAATGATAGTGTAAATAGCGTTGCATATTACCACCAGCTTTAACATTATTATTATTATATCATTTGGTGCTATTACTTTAATCACATTATCGTGAAACCTTTGCTGCAGCACTATTGCAACTCCGTTTCTGGTACTGCTTTCTCCATAGTAATACAGTTTGTAATCATTATTCTGTGCCTTCAGGTAACGGCATTTTTCTATGTTCGTATTTTTCCATTTGGTCTCCTGAATGCATGCAATGTCAATCCTGCGTATTCTTATCAATTCGGCGAGTTCCTTGCTTTTTGCTGTAAGCGTTCCCAGGTTCCAAGTTATGGCTCTTCTCTTTTCAAACCTTGAACGACTGGCTTTCCTCTGATTCATTTTGCTTGCCCCTGGAATCCTGCAAGCTGGTCCTGACATGATGTCAGTCTCTGGGTCGCCGAGGGGAGAATCACCCTCGCTGCCAGACAGGGTATTGTATATTTGCGTACGTTTTTCCATGAAGCTTTGGTTTGTTTGACTGTATATGTTTTATCCACCGATGGTCGTCAGACGTGGAACCGGAGTAACATAACTAACCAGGGCTGCATCCGCTATCATTGGCCGTTAATGGCCAACTATCGGATTAAACTTATGAGCCTGGATACCCATTAGAGATGGTGTATGCGACTATTACCCGAATACGTCGAGTTGCCAACACTTACTCATTTCCTATAATTGTGCAAATTCTCATTTATTAAAACCTCTTGCGTTTATAAAGTTGATGACTTTTATTACAACTGGCATTACGTTGGAAAATGTTTTTAAACCTTGTTTCACACATAGAACTTGCTGGTGTATTATACAATGAAATTCAATCAGAAAATGTCTAATATTTTATTTAAGCTGCTGAATAAAACCAATGTTTTTTCCCACCATATTGGGTACACCGTCTGTTGTTACAGAAACATTTCTTTAAATGCAAATTCTTTAAAAATATCAAGACCGGTACACTTCCCTTTCAACCTTATTAGTTTCATTAGCTCTTCTTTCATTATATTGCCTGATTTATATCGAGCAAAAACTGCTAGTTGTGCATAACTTAAAATTTACACCATTACTCTCATCTAAAGCAATTGAATATATTTATGCATACTTTAAGTCGTTATGTATTTGCGAAGAAATATTTCTTTCTAATTCTATTACTCGATCTTTAATTGTATTGCTATTGACTAATTGGTAACTCATTTATACGCTTTATAATCAAGCATAATATTTTTCTTTAAAATCTGCAAACAAAGTAGCACTACATTCTAAAAACTCTTGTTTTACAAACTCTCCTTCTGAAAGAGGTTTCCCATGGCGAGCAATGCAATGCATTGGCTACTTGAAAACTAGCAGCTGTAATGTTATTTTTTTAATCAAAAAAGTTTTCAAAACATTGGTTTATGAATGATTCCGATTACTAAACCATTTTAAAGACATAATAATAATTATTATTAGTAAGGAGTAATCAAATTATAATTATAATTTGATTGTGATTATATAGTGAGCTTGCGTACAGGAACTTCATGATGATCAATCGTTATCATGTTGTATTTTACTCACTTAAAAATAGCAGGATTTATTGATAATTAATTTTTCACTCTTATCTTTAAGCAAAAGAAGGCACTAAATATTTTATTATAGTGACAACCTCAATGACCTAGATTTTAATACGATTGTCTTCTACACAGACGATACCTGGTGGTATTAAAAGATAAGAGATTATCCCAGTTTGGTCAAGAGTTCATCTGAAAAGGCCTATTTTTTTCATATTGTTATTTCAGCTATACGGCTACGGGTAGTGAGCTACGTGCCTACTTTTCACCCAATTTGACGTGCATGGTCGCGCGGTAACGCACTGGACTTCCATGCGGACGGTTGACGGTTTGAACCCCACGCTGTGCTACTCCTCTCGAATGACAGGCATATTTTTCGCCTAAAACTCGGGGGCATAAGGATACCTGTGATTTCGATCATATCTATTCTTTCAAAAAAAGGGGAGGGGGGAAACATGTCGGTATGTTCCAATCGTCTCTCTTCAGATGTGCTATTGGATCCAGTACAGCGATATGGTCGATGAATTTGCTGGTGTGCAACATTGCGTGCGCACTCACTTATAGAGGAGAAAAAAATAAGAAAGAAACGAAAATTCCACGACATAGCTTCACTTTTTAATTGAGTTGATGGAATGGCTAGAGTATACTCGACTACAAGGCTTAGCAACAACGACGTGCTCACTCCAATGACCCTAAGACTCAAGGCTCAGTTAACAGGACCGAAGACAACGTCTTGGGCATGCACTTCAATCTGTCTACATTACTAATGTGAACATGTAGACGAAATGGTTCTAATTTATGAATAGCCTGGACATGTGAATACTTAAGTTTGAAAATGAAAAACTTGCCAATTAAGTTCCTTAACCCTTGGGTGGGCGCATTTAATCTGTGAGATGAGGTACCTAGTTTTTTTTGTGCCAAATGGCGAGGTTTACCGACAGAGGGGAGGCTTATAGTAGCTTCCAGACTCCCTACTCCTCACACAAGGGTATATTTGTTGTTTCTCAAGTGCACCGTTCGTCTCCGTGACGGACGCTTTAACCTGCTGGACGAGTTGCGCCCGATTACGTAAGTATTTTTGATTTCCGAAGTTTCATTTTTTTTCTCAATATTTCTTTCTATGTACCTGCAATAGTTCGTATATCTAGGTTGTAGCCCCTAATTCAATTATATTGATCATTATTTACTATATGAATACAAACATGCACGCACGGTATGTGAAAATTGTTAAAATAATGTTTTAGAAAATGTTCAGTATGAGCCTGATCAGGAATAATTTTCTAATCATATTTTGATTAATCCCTTTTGTTTTTGTGAAGACGTTTTATGATCACAAGTGAATTTGAATTTTACATTCTAAATAATGTTTGAAAAAGTGCTAGCATAGTGTTCTCGAATGGAAAGTTATTGCTTTTATTTTTGTCACATGAACTACCTTCTGAATATGTAACAGTTAATTCCACATACTTTTTATTGTGCTAAATCTTTTTTACTAACCTATTGTGGGTATTAAATGACTGAAAAAATTGTGATGTTACTGAATTGCATTAGTTGTGTTGATAAGCTGCCAACGAAAGACTGAGAATGTTGTAAACTAGTTATCTTCTATTTTAAGAAAAACAATATGAGAAAATTTAAAATGTTGGTATTGAAAAGTGCAAAGAAATGTACAAATGTTATATAATCATCTTTGAGTGAAGAGTTCAGTTTGATAAGCTTTCCCTTAAGCGTAAACAGAAATAAAAATTTTAATCTCACAGATGAGTTGGGCCCGAACGTGTTAAGATTTGTATTGCGCCCGACAGAGGGTTAATATTTTAATAATTGAAATCAATTTCATCACTTGACACTGGCGTATACTCCTTCATATATAGGAGATCCCGGCCATTATTCAAAGAGAGGAAATATAATTTACATGGTAACATTTTATTATTTGACATTCAAAAAAGCTGTTCTTCGGCAAGTTGTGGGTTAAAAGTGGATAATGTCTTTTAAAAGAATACTATTTACAGGAAAACACCTATTTCATAACATAAAAGGATTGAGCATTTATAATTCCATCAATAAAAATGTAATGGTGTTATCGTCTGGTTCGGTCAGGCTATTTGCATCTGATATTACAGGTTAGGAAATCTCACGGATCATTTTAAAGTCTTGTTTTCTTTTTAACTTAAAAAATAATTATAATATTTTCATATTTGATAATATCTCAAATTTACGAACATTCGAACATTCGAACATTAATTAATTCTTTTTTAATAAGTTTTTTAATATCTGAATAATACGTGATGAAACCTAATCGGACAATTCCAACTTAATATATTGAATCATTGTTTCTTCCTTTTGAAATACTATTTCACTAGGTTTTCTATAGTTACATTTCGTGAAAAGCGTTCGACTTTCTAATATTTTATAGTTTTCGTTTATTCTATCGTTGCAGTATTTTATTCCATAAAAAAATAGATAAGTGTAGAATTACAATGAAAGACTTGTACCTAACAACAGAAATAGGTTCTTGATAAATCATTTTTATGAAAATTGATAATTTGCTGATAATTAATTTGTTTATGTTCATGAATTCATACAAAAATACATTGTTACTTTTATATAACATGATAATGATGACAATTTAACCTGTTTTGAAATCTTTGTGGAAACATTATGTTGTTTTGTATGGGTTTTTATGGAATGATATTTCTACAAATTGGAATTTATATTTTTATGGAATGATGATTTTGTATAGATTCATGTATGAAGGAACTTAAAAGTCAATTTCAATTGCCATACAAATGTTGAATGGGTACATATGTGAATAGTTGTATGCAGTTGCTATGGTAGTGTTGGTGGAGAGTGAAGATGAATTGTAGTTTGATAAGTAAATTTTATAAGAGATGCGAAGAGAGATCTGATAATTAATGTTGCAAAATCTTAAGTAATGTTGATTGAAAAGTGTGAAAGGAAAAGTAAATGCGACACATCGGTGAATAATGAAAGATTGGCAAGTAAAAGAATTTTACTATTTGTGTAGTATTTTCTCAGATTATGAAATAGTTTCGAGGGATATCAATGATAGAAATAAAGTCAATGGGGTACTAAAACATATATTCAAACCAGATGTTACTAAAATCTGCTAAAACGATAGTCCACAATTTTATTTAGGTGCCAACTTTGATGTATGGGAGCGAGAGTTGGACATGGAAAAAACAGATGAGTCGAATAAATGCTATAAAAATGTGTGATTGAATACAGGATGAATGTGAACTTAAGGTTAATGTATTAAATAAGATGAAGAAGAACACGCTAAGATGGTTCGGGCATGTGGAAGGAAGAAAGACTAACAAAACAGTTATATAGTGGAAATATGAGTAGAAGGCGTGTGAGAGCAAGATCAAGGAAAGTTTGATTGGATCAAGTGAATGATATTCTGGAAGAAGGAAATGTAGAAAGTCAGATAAATCTTAGAAGTTGTATGGACGTGAAAGAGGCTAAGGGTGTGTTGAAAATCTAGCAATCTGTCCTCTTGACCTACCCCAAAAGGGAAATGGCGTGATATGTATGATTTTGAATACTGAATGAAATAAACATTTTATACATACAGTTTGATATCTGCACCTATAGGATTGAGTTGTGCTTATAAAATATTTCAAATAAACTAAAAACTTGTTTTTTGGGTTAGATAGTTTTTCCATTCATATGTCAACTTGTTTTATACATACCATCATGGCATTTCCCTATTGAGATAGGCAGGTGACAGAATACCAAATTCTATCACAGCATACTTCCTTTGCCTCCTCCAAATTCATACATCTTCTCATACAGTTCCTTCAATTTATCTTTTTCTTCACCTTTCCTTTCAAAATGTCATGTCATGCCTTTCAAAATGTCGAGCCCTACTTTTCTCGGGCATTCTTTATCATGACTCGCATTATAAATTTGTTTAGTTAGGAAAAACTAACCAAATTTATCATCACTAATTTGGTTAGTCTTTCATCAGCTATCAGTTCAACAAGTCCACAGCTCTGTTTCACCCTACTTTACAAATCAGTACACCATGTATTCTTTTCAGTGTATACATTTCCACCGCGTTTACTTGGCTCTTTTCGTTATTTTTCCATGTCCACATTTCTTTCGCATACTGGCACTACTACAATGTTGTGAACCATCATTTAGGCAGATCTTGATATGCCTTAGTTTGCATATATTTTTTTAGTGCCCTATAGACTTTGTTTCCTGTGAGATTTACCATTCAAATTATTTTGTAATCATGTTTATTAGTTTACAAGTCTTTCCACTTTCCATATATCACATTTAATAGTAAAAATTTATAATTTGAATATAATGCTATAAAATTAATTTAATGGATATAATTTAGTGTGATTATTGAAAATTGCAAGAATATTGGCATACAACATAAATATTGGTTGAATATATAAGATGCAAAACATACTTGAGAAGAATTTTAAGTAAGGGAAATTAAGTTTTGTTGTGGATTGGGAGATCTACATTTGATAATGAATCGTGTAATCAAAGGTTTTTGTTTTCATTATTGTGCGTACATTTTTTTTCTACTAGTAAGCATACTCAATACGGCCAATTGTGAAAACTGTGTATGTGACCGATAAATAGATGTATTCATAATAATAATACCTGAATTACCATAAAACAAAATTTTGTTAACTCTAAATCCGCTCCAGTCTGTGTAATATGTCGAATCAAATATATTACTTGTTCTTTTAATAATAAGATATTTTAAATATTCAAAGCAAAATTAAATATGATAATGTGGCAAAATATTTTTTTTAGATAATGCAGCAAAAGACAATCGACTTGGACAGAACCCTAATTTGTTAGGACAATTATTTCCTCAAACTACTTTAGCAGCTCCAAATACCGAGGAAATTCAGAAGAAGCAGGAGGAATTAGAAAACGAATCTAAGGAGAAAACTCAGGAAAATAAAAAGCAATGGCAAAGGATGAAATTGGGGTTAGTTCAAAGTGTATTTGTAAATATTTTTAACCTTTTATTATTATTCCATGAATGGAATACTTTATATTTATCAGTGTTTGTTTTGTTTATTCGTAACACTGGGATATTTCCGCTTATATAGAATTCCTCCTTGGATAAATTATTTAAAGGCCATACCTATATTATGTATGGTAGGTGATATGCGGTGAGGTGCATGACCGCATGGTAACGTACTGAACTTCCATGCGAAAGGTCACTGGTTCAAACCCGGCACTGTACTATTCAGTGGTATAAGGATACTATTCTTTCAAAAAAATAAAGGAAAAAACATGCTAGTGTGCTCCAATCAACTCACTTTGGTGTGCCACTGAATCCAGTACAGCGGTGTGGCTGGTGAGTTTGCTGGTATGCTACAGCTCACTCACTTAAAGAAGAGAAAATATGAAACGAATAAAAACTCCATGGCACAGCTTCGCTTTCCAACAGAATTGACGTTGAAATGGCGAGGGTAACCTCGACTACGAAGTCCAGTAACGACGAGGTGATATATAATTGCATACTTTTTTTGATGTTTATAATTTTTATGAAAAGTTGTATTTATATTCATGCGGACTCAAAATTCTAATTTGAGTATCTATTCTAATCGGACTCAAAATTCTAATCTCTTGTAACAAATACCTTTACTTTGTGAAACTCCATAATGACAATCATGATAAGATTTTCTATGTTAATCAAATATTTACTGTGTTAAATTAGAGTTACAAATATCTTTGTTACGAGAAAAAATAATCCGGAATTATTTGTCTTCATTAACAATTTTATCTTTATAATGGTACTTTATTTAGTGCTGTTTTATAGTAAACAACATTACCCCAAGAGCCAAAGCAGCCACTAAGCACCAGAAAACATAAATTCAGTTGAAAAATTTCAGAATTTATTTACAGTGCCTCAATTATTTTCTGTTTATTTTAACTCCTTTGTTTGAATAACATGTGTTTTAATTTTTTTTAGATAATTGTTTTCAAGCCTTTTTATCATATTTCAGCTTTGCAGTTTTTGGGATTTCACTATCTGCAATGGGTGGAGTAATGATTTATGAAATGGGCTCCCCAAAAAGTGACGAGAACGGAAAACTTATTGAAGATGAATTCACTCATTTGCCTGTTGTCCAGCAATACTTGAAAAGAATGTGGAAAGAAGTTACATTTTATCAAAAGGTTATAAACAATTAGTATTGTTTGAGTCTGTTTCTGTACTTGATAAGTACATGGTTGGTGATCCATTGTTACAAATTGTCAAAGATATATGTAAAAAAATGCTTTTGTGATGGTCTTGTTTTGTTTATATTAATTAAAGACAATTATTTAGATATTAGATATTAAAATAGCAAATAAAATTGGATTGCTGGAATTTATGATGGAATCTATAGAGTGATGATGTTGATATAATTCAATTTTATAGAGAAATGGACCACCAACATGTATATGCACAATATTTTATGTGAGTTCCATTATAAGAGATTAAATTTAGACTAAAATCGTATTATGTTTGTTGAATGAAGAAATACTAATAAAATATCTATAGTGCAAATGTGAGTGGAACGTGTGTGAGAGGAAGAACAAGGAAAGTATTGGATCAAGTGAATGATATTCTGAAAGAAGAAAGCGTAGAAAGTCAGAGAAATCATAGAATTTGTATAAGAATGTGTATGGATGTGGAAGAGGCTGAAAAAGTTTTTAAAACAAAAGGTTGAGTTGTCTATCTAGAATAAGCCAGTACGAAGGGAGTCATCTTTCACCAGGATAACCCCAGACCTCATGTCTCTTTGTAGACCTGGTAAAATTGGTACAGCTGGGCTAGGTTATCTGATCCTAACCTACCCACTGTATTCAACAGATCTAGCACCCTCCGATTAGCACTTATTCCCATCTTTACATAATTCTCTTAACACGTTGACTGCCGGCCTAAAAAGAGTGGGGCTTGGGCTATGCCGATTTTTTTTTCATGCGAAATCGCTTATATGGTGTTCGTTTATGCTTTTCGTGAAATACTTTAGATTTTAAATATTCATATACTAGGCGTATCCAGAAAGTAAGTGTACAGAGGCTCTCACGACCGGATGGATTTTATTTTCGACATGTTGGCTACACTTCCGTGTAGCCTGACCCTTCCCCTCCGCAACGAGACCGGTTCGAGGTCAGTACGTTGAGAAGTGTCGACGCGACAACACGTTTCGTGAAAAATGTCAATCCAATCTCCTGCCAAGTGCGAAATAAATAATGCCGGGCAAGAGTTTTTGAGGCACTGCAAACTCCATGGAGATGAATTTCTCCGCTCCATCGTTACTGGAGATGAAACTTGGGTTGCACACTACACGCCTGAAACCAAAAGGCAGTCTCAACAGTGGCGTCACACCTCTTCACCCTCCGCCAAAAAGTTCAAAACCACAATTTCAGCCAAGAAAATCATGGCATCCGTGTTTTGGGACTGTCAAGGCATAATTTTAATTGAATATATGCCTCAAGGGGAGACCATCAACTCTGCAAGATACTGTGAGACCCTAAAAAAATTGCGGAGGGCGATTCAGAACAAGAGGAGAGGCATGCTGACAAAGGGAGTCTGTCTGCTGCACGACAATGCCAGACCACACACGGCCAACGTCACGAAGGAACTGCTCGCCTCGTTTAAATGGGATGTCCTGAAGCATCCCGCGCATTCCCCTGACCTAGCACCTTCAGATTACTATCTCTTTACCTCCCTGAAGCTGCACATGGGTGGAAAAAGGTTTTCAACCGACGAGGAGGTAAAGGTGGAGGTGGATAAGTGGACGGAGGGGTTGGCGGGAAACTATTTCAAGGAAGGCATCAAAAAGTTGATACCCCGCTTCACCACCTGCATTGAGAGGAATGACGACTATGTCGAAAAATAGCTTACATATGTACTACGGTAACTACGTAATTTTTTTGTTTAAATAAAAAAAATTGTAACCTACAAAAATTCAGTACACTTACTTTCTGGATATGCCTCGTATGTTGGAAAATGGGAAAATAAAAATTACGCGTTTGTGCGTGATCGGTACTCGGATTGAAATTTTCATTCCCAGTGCTGATTACGCACTTACGCGTAATGATTTATTTCGAACTAAAAACGTTAATTACAGTATAATTATAAAATGTTAAAATACAAAATTATATCTAAACAACACAACGAATACTTAGTTATAAAATAAAATATTGTTTGTTTCAAAAACTTAAGAGTATAGGTATAAATATTGGTTTATTATTAAATAAAATTAAAATAATAATTAAAACTTATAGATTAGTACTCGTATGATATTCTTCAAAGCAATCAAAACATAAAGCTGGTTTGTCTACGCAAAATTCACATTGCCATCTAGAGTCTTGATGCTTATTCATTTTTTTATAACACAAATGAAATATTCTTTGCATGACTTTTCCTTTGGCATATTTTTCGGTTATTTTACTGATTTTGTGTTTTTTTAACATTACCATGTGTCATACTAGATCTCGAAGTTATTTTATTCAAGGGATCTTCGCTCACTTCATCTGAACAAAAGTGTAAGCATTTCATTATTAGTAAAAATCTATTCCTGCTCATTTGCTGCGCGAAGATGGGTAAAGAAAATAGCCTGTCTGTTTTCCAGTTATCTTGGATTCGGCTGAGTTGAATAGTACGCATATGAAAGAGCAAACCCAAGAAGATTTTAAAATCCGGTATATCTAGCTCTTTCCAATCCGTAATTCTAGATTTTGCTTTCTTCCAGGTTTCGTAAACAGTCTTATAGCTTGAGCATTAGTTTCTTCACAAATCATTTTTAAAAATTATCTTCGAAAAAAAAATTGAAGTAACTGATTGGATCACTTAAAGGATTGGCAAAAAACTCATTCTCTTTACTCAAAATAATGTTTGTTATTTGGTATACAGTTGTCCATGTGGATGTAGAGCCTTCTGTGGATGGTTCGACAGGTACAGCTTCTGGAATAGGTCCAGCCTCTCTCGATCCCTCTGGTACAGATGTTGCTGCATTGTTATCATCGTCATCATCAATATCGTCATCATCTGAGCAGTCCAGACCTTGGCAGGGAAGAAAATCGTCATCACTGTCACCACTACCATTCAAATCGTTTTCAATATCACTGTCCGTAAAGATATATTTTGATGTTAATTTAATTATTTTAGGTCGTGAAGAACCCTTTTCATCATCCATATTGAAGTAAAAAAAAGCTAAACTAAAAAACCACAGATTTGTACGATAAATTACAACGTTCAAGCATATTACCGACACACAAACGACTCACTACAACGCTTGTCGGCGGCAGACTGATCAAAAGAAGTGACATGATGATATTACGCGTAAGTGTGTGATCGGCACCCAGCGCTCTCTTCTCATTACACAAACGCGTAATCGGCAGTCAACGTGTTAAGGCAAAGAATTTCACTTAGTTGGAGGCCTGCAAAAATTATCTGGATAAGTTCTTCGTCCAGAAAGATACGAAGTTCTGGGTGAAAAACTATTCCAGAGAATGGAATTTTAAAGTTGCCCAAAAAATGGTTTAAGGTAGTAGAACAGAATAATGTATAAATTACAGAATATATTGCATCTAAATATAACATTTTGTGTCTGTATTTGATCTAAAAATACGAAATTACTTTCCGGATAACTTAATTTATTAATAATTAAAAATAATTTATTATTCAGAGTTTGGAATTAATGAGGAGTTTGAAATGAATACCAGCCATTGAGGAATGAAAGACAAATTGTCTTACCACATAGGTTACACACCTATTAAAAAATGGATGGTGTCTTCACGGTTGGCTTGCTACAAGTTGTTAAGGACTATTTATGTTTGTTAAATGTTTCTCTGGAGGAAAAAAAAGGTTTTAAAAAAAAAGCTGATTTCTGTTAGGTCTGTTTTTCACATATTGACATCATCTGACCAATCAGCACATTTTCGTTTCATTGAATACTGATTGGTTTTGATTTCTTTGGAATATCATTATTAAAAAATAAGATCAGACCTTTGAAAACACAACACGTAAGTCACGACCAACTCTTATAAAGAATATTTTTTTTACACAGATGATCAAAGAGCCATCTCGAGAAAAGCTTCTCCCTGACCCTGCCCCCTACCCTTATCAGCAGCCCTATACCCTGGTGCTGGAGTTCACTAATGTTCTGGTACACCCGGATTGGTCGTACCGAACTGGTTGGAGGTAATTTATACACATATCAATTTAATTCAATTTAATTTTGTTATCACTGGTTACATGAAATACGTCCTTTTTTATGACAGGTCTCAGAGAGGACAAGTAGATTTTTAGGCATATGATCAGCAGTGAACTATCTTTATAAATAGTGCTCTCCAGATTATACTTTTCCAGAGGAAAATCCAAAAAGTATTTTTTTCAAGTGTCGAAAAAATTTAGAGGAGCACATATGTAGAAATACAATGGTAAAAAGAGGCGCCCATATATGTTTCAAACAAACACGTTCATATGTGTTGAAACTTGAGATGACATTATCGGACAGAACTTTCCGGTAGACCTAATATTATGATCAATATTGTTTTTCATGTGTTTTATTCTATATCTTTTTTAATTTTTGTTATTTTAGTCTCTTTTGTAAAATTATGGCGGCTTGTGTGTAATTACACCATTCTGCACACTGGCTGGAATGATAATATTATTATTTTTAGTTCAAAGACCATAAGGCAGAAGAAGAAAAAAGAGTGTTGACCATTTTATGGACTTTTAAACAAAGCACCATAAGATGTATGGAACTAGGCGCGCCATGTTATGAGATGAGAAGATATACATTGGATCGAGATATAAATGGAGTAGTGACCCAGGATTAAACATAAAAATGTTGTTAGACCAAATTTTCAAAGGTTAGACATTGCGTAACCTCAGTGGAGACCTTTGGCTCGGGGTTGGCCCTGACGGATACACAAAGGAGAGGCCTTCGTCCAACATTGGAATGAAGAAAGTTGATAACATATGAACTAATGGATCTTCTTTCTAATTAAGTACATTACACAATATAAAATGACTTGGCTCAAAGTTCAAAACTAGTGATGCCACGGTTGGTTACGAGTATTAGATAATGTTCATTTTACCATTTGTTTCATAGTTTTAGTATTGCATTCGATTCTGTCTGTTTTTATTATGATACTAGCTGTACCCAGCCACGCGTAGCTGTGGCTCAGTCTGGTTAAATGGAAAAGAAAGAAAAGAGAAAGCACACGTTTCAATTGTGTTTAATTTCACAATGCGTATACAATATTTTTGATGTCTTGTATACAATATTTTTGATGTCTTGTATACAATCTGGGTATACAATATTTTTGATGTCTTTCAGGCACTCTCAGTCTGTCGCGTTTATCACCGTGCTTGCAAATGATCGCGTCACTCCAAGAGGTCAATTCACGATATGATTTGAATTCAAATCAAAGATCGATTGCACTGAAAAAGAAGAAAAATAGTTATAACAAAAACATATAAAATTGCGAAACATTAAAAAACGAACTCAATAATATTGTTAAGTTCGGATACATCTTTGTTCTTGCCGCCAACAATAGCTCACTTAGCCAATCGTGATTCTTATAATTGATTTGAATATAGCGAAATACGTTTTCAAACAATTCCTCTTTTATATTGTCTGTTTTATATACAACTGTTTATTAAATTTCACAATGCTTGTGGATAAACAATATTTTTTGTTGTCCCATTGTCTGTGCAGATATAGAGATTGTCTGGTTTGCCGACTCTAGAACACGCAACATATAATTGTCCATGTGAGAAGCAATCCGTCTCTAAATCTAAACCGCACAATTCTAAAGATTGGCCCTGAGCCTTGTTGATGGTGATCGCAAACGCTAATCGAATTGAGAATTGTAATCTCCTAAATTGAAATGGCATATCCGTTGGAATCATAGGAATGCGAGGAATGAGGACATCTTCACCTTTGAAAGGTCCTGTCAAAATTGTCGCTTCTACGACGTTGCTCATTATTTTTTTTTCTCTTTGGCTTGGCGGATTCCCTCAGTACATTTCGTGGCATCTCTGGAAGAAAGGAATCAAATTAATCACATATTCGGTTTGATGTTTCTGAATAATATTATTATATTTCGGAAACTCTAGGATGAGTCCTAAGACAGTTGACAAATTTGCCCCAATACAACGATCTAACGACGTTCAGTAATTTTAATTATTTTATCGACTTTAATATAAGGGGATCGATTCTAATAAATAGCAAGTTATTTAGGTAAATACATTACAAAAAACTAACAATATTGACATTGTTACAAATCTCCATTACTACATACGATTTGATAGATTTTGAAATATAAACAAAGATACAATTAAATTGTCAAATAATATTTGGTGACGTTTTAATAAAATGTTCGTAATTAGTATTAATTCACAGTGCATCTAGGCCGTGGGCTGCAAAACATCTGTTGTCCCCGTGGCTGGGTTCGCCCTATATTGGTGGGGTGTATCTTGGCCGAAGGGATGCTATTAGATGAGCCCAGACCTTTTGATAGCTTCTGTATATAATGTATTATCTGCAATTTATGTGTTTTAAAAGTGTTATTTAAATATAATCTGGACATACTATGCTGCTATCAATAAACCTATTATTTATTTATTTATTTATGTAACAACGTTCAGTAAGAAAAAAGAAAGTTAAAACATATAAAATTGTGAAACATTAAAAAAGGAACTGAGCAGCGTAAAAGTTTGTTTTAATTTTCATTCATACAATACATTAGAAAGTCAGTATAATAAAAATTAGTAATTAAAACGTCAGTTTAGAGAAAACAATTTTTCGATTTATAAAAAAAATCAACAGCTTACCATTTTACAGTTGACAAATTTGCCCCAATACGATGTGCTGGGCTGAAAAAGCTAGGGTGTGGGCTGCAAACTCCATTACTACATACGATTTGATAGATTTTGAAATATAAACAGAGATACAATCAAATTCTGCCAAATAATGTTTAGTGACGTTTTAATTAAATGTTCGTAATTAGTATTTTTTTTAAATAAACGATTTTACTTCATATTTTTTAATTTAAATATAATATCGATAACTTACCACATTTATTGAAGTCAATTATCTATTATCTTATCTATATAACTAAAATTTTATATATATTGAACGTAAATATGACCACAAGTCAATACTTTTCTAAAATGGCGATCTCAGTGAGCAATTACGTAATTTAATTGCTCAGTGAGATCAGTGTCGGTAAAACAGATCGCAATTGTTTCGTGTCTCGACTTATAAAGGTACGTAATACATAAAAAAATTCTATTATTTATAAAATTAATGATTCAATTTTTATTTATATAGATTATTAAACATAAAATTATTAAATAATTTATTTACATTTTTATTTATATAGATTTAAGATTAAATCATCGTAAATTCCGAAATGTCGAAAATGAAATCTGACAGATGAAATTAATTCCATGTCGAAAGACAGGTTCGCGTAAATATTAATTTCTTAATTAAAAATTTTATTATATACACTGATATAATAAAAATCAAAAAACATTTCCGTTGACGAATATCAACTTTACTCAAAATTTCAAAGCGATCGGTAGAGAACTTCCGGAGATTAGCGATCTTCAATTAACGAACATTTACATTTTTATTTATATAGAAGATTAGTCTCAAATATTTTATATCTATAACATATATCTTTGATTTACATTTCTCACTATATTTTATTCACGTTAATGGTTTTATATTTATTTGATTCATGTAAAATATATTTTTCAGGTTTAAAAAGCGTCCTGGACTGGATGCTTTTCTGGAAACGATGGCTTCAACCGCCTATGAAGTTGTCATCTTTACCACAGAAAATCCACTGATGATTTGGCCAATCATTGAACAACTGGATCCCAATTCAAATAGAATAACACACAAATTGTTCAGAGACTCGACACACTTTGTAGACGGAATTCACGTTAAGAACTTAGATAATCTCAATCGAGATTTAACAAAGGTGCGTTTTATTTCCTGTTGGAATCTGCATTTTTATTTAAATTTATGAAGTCGCGTTAATTTTTCTTCATGTTTATTTAGTTATATACGAGGCGTATCCAGAAAGTAAGTGTACTGAGGCTCTCACGACCGGATGAATTTTATTTTCGACATGTTGGCTACACTTCCGTGTAGCCTAACCCTTCCCCTCCGCAACGAGACCGGTTCGAGGTCAGTACGTTGAGAAGTGTCGACGCGACAACACGTTTCGTGAAAAATGTCAATCCAATCTCCCGCCAAGTGCGAAATACGCGGCGTCATCCATTATCTCGTTTGGAAGGAAAAACCTCCGGTTGAGGTTTATAATGAGGTGAAAACTGTATATGGGGATAAAGCTATAAATCGTACGAGTGTGTACAAGTGGTGTCGCTAGTTTAAAAACGGTCGTACGTCTGTGCATGATGATCAGAGGAGAGGAAGACCTTCAATTGTGACTGGCGAAATTGTGGAAAAAATCTAAAATGCGCTCCGTGACGATCGCAGATTGACTGTGGATGAACTTTCTGCGATGTTTCCGCAAATCTCCAGATCTCTACTACACGAAACCATCTGTCCGCGAGGTGGGTCCCAAAACAGCTGACAGACCACACAAGTTGAATCGAGTGGAGGCCGGGCAAGAGTTTTTGAGGCGCTGCAAACTCCATGGAGATGAATTTCTCCGCTCCATCGTTACTGGAGATGAAACTTGGGTTGCACACCACACGCCTGAAACCAAAAGGCAGTCTCAACAGTGGCGTCACACCTCTTCACCCTCCGCCAAAAAGTTCAAAACCACAATTTCAGCCAAGAAAATCATGGCATCCGTGTTTTGGGACTGTCAAGGCATAATTTTAATTGAATATATGCCTCAAGGGAAGACCATCAACTCTGCAAGATACTGTGAGACCCTAAAAAAATTGCGGAGGGCGATTCAGAACAAGAGGAGAGGCATGCTGACAAAGGGAGTCTGCCTGCTGCACGACAATGCCAGACCACACACGGCCAACGCCACGAAGGAACTGCTCGCCTCGTTTAAATGGGATGTCCTGAACCATCCTGCGCATTCCCCTGACCTAGCATCTTCAGATTACTATCTCTTTACCTCCCTGAAGCTGCACATGGGTGGAAAAAGGTTATCAACCGTTGAGGAGGTAAAGGAGGAGGTGGAGAAGTGGACGGAGGGGTTGGCGGGAAACTACTTCAAGGAAGGCATCAAAAAGTTGATACCCCGTTTCACCACCTGCATTGAGAGGAATGGCGACTATGTCGAAAAATAGCTTACATATGTACTACGGTAACCACGTAATTTTTTTGTTTAAATAAAAAAAATTCTAACCTACAAAAATTCAGTACACTTACTTTCTGGATATGCCTCATATAATACCTCCTATAGATTCAATACATATTTTTAAGAAAATTTATATCATTTAAGAAAATTTCTCAAATTAAATATTTAAAAGAGTATTTTCAAACAGAACTCACTGTTACAACTACAAGATCACAGATGGGTGTTGTTGAACCGGCTAACTGCCACAGCAATGTGACCAAGTTGACAAGTTAAAAATATAAGTGCAAGCCCGGATTAGCGGAGTAAATTTTTGTGGCGCAATGTGTTTTATTCATTTATCTGGTTAACCCTAGATTACTTCGTTAAATCGCATTGGTGCAAGTCAGCCTTGACATAGTGTTGTAAATTGTATTAAAGTTTTATGGAACTTCAGTGTTTTGATGCTTGCTTGCTCACATACCACTAGATTGAAGTTCGTATCTTACAAGTGGTACGGATATCATGGTTTGCGGACCGTTGTTCTATACAAGGATATATTGTAAAAATAATTGTCTTCAATTAATGTGAACAAATCTAGGCCACAGAAATATGCAGTAGATTATCCGAGATCGTATTAATCAGGTTGCAAATTTCCAAACATTTTATGTATAGTTTCAGATATCCATTTTTGAATTAGCAATTAACTTATTAAGAAATTAAAAATCATTACATAATTTTAGTGCTGGTATATATGCATTTGGCATAATTCTATAGAGGTTGTGACGTAAATTAAAAAAATTATAAAAATAATTTTCACTAAATATGTCGCAAGTTGAGTAATATTTGGGATTTTTTTTACTTAGTATACCGATGTTTAGAACTTTCTTTTCTTGACACATTCAGTGCTAAAAAATAAGCATTTCTTTAAACTTTTGTTGGGTATTCAAAACACCCATTGCCATTCTATTCCAAATTTATTTAAATGGATTAAAAAATAGAGGGCTTACAATACTATTTGTAAGGGTATATGGCAATGAATTAAACAGTTCTCACCTTTTTATTATTTTTTAAGATTTTTAAATATGATAAAAAAAATTATCACCACTGTGATTTTAAAAGAAATTATTCAGCAGTCAATGCGTTAACATTCCATAGTTAAAAAAACTCGGGCATTAAAAATCTCATCCTCTTTTTTCAAAAGGTTTTGTTCAATTAAAACGCGTCTGTTTTCTGATTTGAGAACAGATGTTTCAGGAAGATGATGGGTGTTAAATAGTATATCACATGGCAATAGAGACAGCTTGTCTTCAGATACAGCAGCAGTCTATAACCACCATGATATGGGTGAGAAGCTGGAGGTGGCTTGGGTCAAGTACTTATTAAGAGTACTGCCCTTATAGCTGATCATGAGCGGCATTGTTTAATTTCCCTTCAGGGACTTGACGAATTGGCGTTAACATAACGTCATCCACTGAAAATAGTTCATTTCAGGTTGACCAAACAACTGAAATAATAATGTTAAGGTAGATTGCGATCTAACACGAGTAGATAAAGTTTGTAACACATACATACACGGCAGTCACTGTGTACGAAACAAAGCGAATAAATTGTAATTTTTTTCAAATTACAATTAAATTCTCGTATTGATTGAAATCTTACTGTTTATAGGGCATTCGTTTTTTTACTATCATCAGTCTTATGGAAGTACTAGCTCCATGAGTATGATGCCTGATTGAGGTTTCGAAACTAGTGAAGCTTAAAAAGATATGCGTGATAAAAACTATAAATTTTCAATTAATACTACCTTGATCAAAAAGTTTTAGGACTCTTTTCATAAAATCAAAAATACAAGTTTATTCATCAAAATCGATATGGTCCCCTTCAAAGTACTCCCCATCGACTGCAACGCACTTACGCCAGCGCTTGATCCAATCCTCGAAACACCGCTGGTACTCAATTTTCGGTATGCGACGGTGCGTTATTATGGTGCAAAATCCACGAGTTGTTTGCCCACAAATCCGGTCTTTTTTGGCAAATTGCTTCACGCAAATGTCTCATAACGCCCAAATAATACTCTTTGTTGACTCTGTTTTTCTGGCAAGAATTCATGATGCACAACACCATTGTAATTCATGAAAACCGTGAGCATCGCCTTCTTTTTTGACTGAAAACGACGTGGTTTTTTCGGTCTCGGCTCATTCGGTGCACGCCATTTACTCGCTTGATGTCTTGATTGCGTGTCATAATCATAAATCCACGTCTCGTCTCCAGTGATGATCCGTTTGATAAATGTTGGGTCGGATTCGGCCTTGGAAATCATGTCTTTCGCGATTGCAATGCGGTCGTTTTTTTGCATGAAATTGAGGTCTTTCGGCACCAGTTTTGCAGTGACACGTCTGAGGCCCAAATCACTAACCAAAATGTCTTGAGCGGATCCATAAGCGATGTTCAAGTCCTCTGCCAGCTTTCTGATGGTCAATTTGCGGTTTTCGGTCAACATTTCTTTGATTTTATTGATGTTTTCATCGGTTTTCAACATCGACAGCCTGCCACTGCGTTCCTCATCCTCGACTGACTCACTACCACTTCTGAAGCGTTCGTGCCACCGAAAAACGTTTGATCTCGAAAGAGTATCGTTGCCGAAACACTTCTCCAACATTTCCAAGGTCTGCAGACCGTTAACACTTCCCTTACTGTGCTAAAAAATTACGCCAGTTACGGTGATGGACACTGAGGGTACACTAAAAATGTATGTTTTAAATTAAAATTATGCAAAATCTATTAGTTTTTTTTTTTTAATTAGCTATAAACATCATTTTATTGTGTAATAAAATGTCGAATAATATAAAATAAGTGTAAGAAATGATAAAATAATAGTTGAAACAGAGAAGTGAAATTTCTATAGGAATATAATTTTCCCACTGCGTCGTTCGGTCTGCGCAACGTTCAGAATGCGCATGACTGAAAAGAGGTCTCCAACCTTTTAACACTTCCCTTACTGTGCTAAAAAATTACGCCAGTAACGGCGTTGGACACTGAGGGTACACTAAACATGTATGTTTCAAATTAAAATTATGCAAAATCTGCTAGATTATTTTTTGTTATTAGCTATAAACATAATTTTACTATGTAATAAAATGTCGAATAATATAAAATAAAGGTAAGAAATGATAAAATAAGAGCTAAAACAGAAAGGCATTTCTATAAGAATATTATTTTTACACTGCGTCGTTCGGTCTGCGCAACATTCAGAATGCGCATGCGTGATAAGAGATTTCCAGCCTTTTAATTTTTTTTCATAAAATTATTCAATAAAATGTAGCGTGTATTTTTTTGGCAATAAAACCATAATTCGAATAAAGACAATAAATAACATATAAACAAAATATAAAATGAATATATAAATTCAAAAATCAAGGTTTTAGGGTGAGAAATTTATATAGTATAAACAAACACGAAATTCAAAATTATATATAAACAAACACGAAATTCAAATCAATAAAATATATGCAATTTGGAAAATATAAACACTACAGAAAATTTGAAAATAGGACAAACATATCATATAATCAAAGTTTAATCCTGTGGAGAAAGTTATCGCAATTGGGGCATGAAACCACTTTTTTTTTTACTATATTCTACGTACTAAACACGCAGGTGTTTGACAAATATTCCAGAAAAGCCTGGTTTTTTTTCTCGAATGTTTTTAATAAAACCCACAACTTCCTCTTTTGAGGACCTCACGGGGTGCCAACAGGGTATTATTTACTAATGTTTCGGATATTGACTCGCCACAATATGTTAAAACTGTATTAAAAGCATCTTGTTGTTGCTATTTTTCCTTTTTAAGATATTGGGCATTGCCAATTCCAAACTTAACTCTCTTGTGAAATGTTTTCGGTGGTATTAATTATTTTGTTTCCACTCTGGATATTTGTCTATCCATAAGAGGTATGCATTCAATGCAGCCATATCTATAATTTCCATAAAAAGACGGAAAGGCCATCTTCTCGTTGACCTTGAGCAAGAGTACTCTCAAGTAATTTGGTCTCCCGTATCTACTCCAATTTTCGTATTATTATAATGATGTATAATTACTATAGTGGCTTTTGTTTTTCTGAATAATCAATTTCTGCATCATTGAATTGAGTGGATAATAATAATACTGCTTTATTTTTTGTGGTACACACGAAACAAGTATTTTATTTTCAGCTACTATGGATTGTTTTCTCTCTAGACGGTATAAATTCAAGTGAGATTACTCTTTTATTTTTTCGAAGCGTGCCAGTTAGAGTTAAACCTTTTAATAAAAGATTATCGGCTAATTTGATGGAGGTAATAAAAATACCTGTGGTTATCCTCCTGTTCGTGCCATACTGCGGTTGAACCATTTCTATAACTACTCAGTTACCTTGATTTATCTCTCTCTACGATTATTTATCATACCAGAATAAGCCTGTAAATTTGTTATGCGTCATATGCCGCCGCAGTCGGCAGCAACCCAGATTTTGATGCCATATTTACCAAGTTTAGACTTCATGTACACGCGAAATGAACAATTCTCTCTAAAGTTTGCCAAACGTTCATCTACAGTTATATTCGAAGATGGAGAATAATTGCTTTTGCACATATCCATAAACATTTTTGAAATCCACTTAATTGGTTCTAATTTATCTGAAAAAACCCTGATATCTCTCTTCTCGGGTTTCTTTATCATCAAAACGAATATGACTGTAAATATAGATGAATCTATCTCGAGACAGAGCTGTTGTGAAAAATGACTGGCAAAAGGGACTTTCACTTATCCACAATTCACTCAAAGATAGCTTTCCAATGAATTCATATAACTCGTCTTTTGATATTGGTTGGTTCTTTTCTGAATGAATTCGATTTAAATGACGATTTGTTTCTTAAACATCACTTTTACCACCTTTTCATTTACAAACAGACAACACATATCTTTTATGGAATGTACATTTATACTTGAATTTCTCAGTCCAGAATCTTCGATGAGAATATTTGATACCCGACCGATGCCTCGAAGATTGAGGTGGTACTCGTAATGAACTCCATTCGAATCCATGTTTTGCTGTAAATAATATTTCTTCGTCTTCTTCACTCGTCTCCAAATCAGAATATACTTTATCCTGTACCTCGACAAAATCTTCTGATTCTGATATATTGCCTGTCGCCTTAAATTCCAAATCGCTATCATCGCCGTCGATATTTGCCGCCATCTCAATTATTATATTTTTGAAAATGAAATAATAAATAAAATGTTCATTTATTATAAAAAGAGTAATGGTACAATATAACATACCAGATAAAAAATGATAATAGAAAAAACATACCAGATAAAAATAAAAAATAACAATCAGGATTATAAAACTGGTGACGAACCCCTGGAAAGGGCGCTATACGAACTGTCAAAAAAGAATGAGTGTTTGACATTTCGTCAATTCGCGATTTAAAATCATTAATTTCTGTTGAATTAACTATGAATGTTTTGTTTCCTAATGACATCATTCAAATCATAGAGGTTTCGATGAGGAATACATAAAGTATGAAGACCCTGCAAGCAGTATATTTCGAGAAATTAAATAAAATATAAGTCATGATCACTCGCTATCCATCACCGTACGGCAAGTGTTAAATCCGTTTTTCACACAAAATTTAATGCAAACTCGTTGATGCTATTTTCAAACTTGAAAAAATCTAAAACACGCACAAAGGTAGATGTTCTCAGTACAGCGTAACTTTTACAAATGTCAAGCTATGACGATGAAATTTGGAGGGAAGTGTCAATGACAGATGTGGTAACCTAGCAAAAAAAAAGAATTCCAATCGGGTGACTGACAGCGCCACACGGTGGCCGGTCCTAAAACTTTTTGATCAAGGTGGTATCTGTCTACGAAGCGATTGTTCTTTCTACACTTCTCTATGAGTCTGAGACTTGGGTTCCCTGTAGGTGGCACATTTGAAACCTTGAAATCTTTTACTAGTGTTTTTTCACCGCATCTTTTGGAACCACTGGAATGATGATGTCACAAATGTCTCAGTCCTGCAAAGCTCTAACTGTACCTGAGGATATGGTTGTAGAGGCGAAATTGAGGTGAATCATGTATTACACATGGACGATCAAAGGATTTCAAAATGCGTTTTATACAGCTAAGTAAAGGGTCGGTGGGCAGAGGAAACTCTATAAGGACAGTATGCAAGAGTCGTTGACTTGTGCAGGGAGCTTAAAGACTGGGAGCAGGTGTACTATAGTTGATAAACTTCAAGACAGGAGGTTAAGACAATTTGATCATGTTAAAAATACCTCCAGAATACATCAGATATACAGCATTAAATTTCTAGCTATATATCCAGTGGTAAACCCAAATGTCGATGACTGGATGTGGTGAGGAATAATACAAGAGCCTGCAGAGTTGCCAAACATTTTCAGAACATTGTAAAGTGGAGAACGAACATAAGAAAATGGGATGGTTGCAAAGAAGTAGAAGATTACACATTCACTGGTGTTATGCTTATATTGATTTAGGGCTCTAAGTCTTGGCATGTTACCAAGGCCCAAGAGAACCTTATCACGTTTTTGAACAGGTGTCTTTATTCCGGAAATGGATTATTAAAAGTAACCTTAAACTGTGAGTTTTTTATTGTTTATGCAAGACAAAGTTTTAATTTCAAGTATTACAGAGACTTATTATTATGGATTAAAATGATAAGATTTCTGCTAAAAGAGCTGCAGATGGTAAATACAAAACGATTGCATCAATCGAAATTAGCAAGCGAGACTAGAAAACAACGAGAATATGAAAAGCAGCTCAAAGACAAGCACAACGTTATATTGAAAATAATTTATTTACTTCTGTCTTTTTTGATGAGTTATTACTAGTTAATTATATATTTTTTAGTTTTAATTGGTGTATTTTCAGGTTATAGTAGTGGATTGGAATGCAAATTCAACCAAATACCATCCACAAAATACATTGCGACTACCCAAATGGAAAGGAAACGATGATGATACAACACTTTTAGATTTGACTGCACTCCTCAAAAGTGAGTTTTTTTAAAATCATTTAAATTTGTTTTCCAATTTGAATAAACTTGGTGTGTACACATTTTCCTACCAGAGTAGGCAGAGAGAAGTGCCGAACTTTTCTATCATGACAAATTATCCTTGTCTCTTCTACATCCATTTATCTTGTCATACATTTATTTGGTTTTTATTCTTATCTATCACTTGTTCTAACCATATTTTTCTTTTTTCTGCCACAAATCCCACTAATATTTTCAATTTTTTTTAAATTCTGGCAGTCTTTAGTCACGCATTTCTTTAAAATATGTCAAAATCATCAAAACTTGCTACTTCATCGTACTTAATCTCTCAGTCAATAGTTCATATTCATAAATACATTTCTTATTCAGTCATACATTGACACACCACATTTTTTCTCAGTACACATATTCCTAGCTCTTTTACTCTGTTCCTTTCATAAATTTTTCACATTTCACACGTACATAAATTTTTACATTAATATACTATTACGAGGGTCATCCAGAAACTAAGGTTACAAGAGCTCCTGAGGCCGGGGGAAATTTTTTGTTTCAAAGTTGGTGCAACTGGCGTGTAGGGGGGATCCTAACGGTCAGTTTGTTTGGTCCCGCGTGTTTGTCAGCCATTTTGTTCAGTCACAGTAAATTCTTCCGATGGAGAGGTTGTCGTGCGCTCCCGCCAATTCTCGTCCGTGGGATACCCGCGCGGTCATCAGATTTTTGACTTTGCAGAACAATACCGCCACGAATATCCATCGGAAGCTCGTGGAAGTTTATGGTAGTGATGTGATGAGTCGACAACATGTCACGAAGTGGGATAGGTTGTTCAGAGAAGGCCGTACTGATACTCACGACGAGGCAAGGCAAGGATTTCTGACGAATTTGTGGGATAGGTTGTTCAGAGAAGGCCGTACTGATACTCACGACGAGGCAAGGCAGGGATTTCTGACGAATTTGTGCAAAAAATTGTAGAACAAGTGCGAAATGACCGCCGTGTGACGCTTGACGACTTCACGAAGAATTTCCTGACATTTCTCAGTGTCCTTGGTAGTATTGTGTCGGAAAAACTTGGTTACAAGAAGTTGTGTGCGAGATGGGTGCCCAGAATGCTCACACCGGAGCACCGTCAAAATCGCGTGACCACCGCGTGTGAATTTTTGGATCGTTTTGCACAGGAGAGAGAAGCTTTTCTGGACTCTATCGTAACGGGAGATGAGACATGGGTGTGTCACTACACCCCAACAATTTTTCAACGATCAGGAGGTCGAGGAAGCTGTCAAGAAGTGGCTGAAAGAGCTGGCGGCGGAGGTCTATGACACTGGCATAATAAAGCTGGTGCCCCGACTACAGAAATGTCTCGATCTCGACAGCAATTACGTTGAAAAATAGTTAAATATATTTGTGAAGTATTCTGTGAATTTCAATTAAATACAAGCATTTTTCGATCCTACATAAATGTTGTAACCTTACTTTCTGGATGACCCTCGTATGTACCATAAATTTGGCAGATCCCAAATTCGCTTGTGATTTATTAATGTTAAAAAAATATTTTGTATTAGTAAATTTTTTTTTAATAAAATATTTTAAGTTTCTTGATTTTGCCATATCTATTACTTTGTGGACTATGTGGACTATATGGTCACCATGTTGTGCCTATATGATCAAGACTTTGTGGACAATGTGGTCACCACGTTGTGCCTATATGATCAAGACTGGTACGAGTATTGTACGATTTTTGCTTCCAAAAGTGAAAGTAAATGTGTTATATGATAAGAGCAAGTTAAGGAATTCTGCTATTAACCCTTGTAATCCCAGCATATTTTGGCAAAAAAACAGTAGTTTATATTTTATTTTTTATCTCAGTTAATATTTAGTTTTAAATGCATTCTTTTAAAAGTGAATGATTCTCAAAGTTTAAAAAAATATATATTCAACATAAGTATGAAAACTTTGAGGCCGATGATCGGCCCCGTGGGATTAAAAGGGTTAAGGTAGTATTTTCTCAGATGATGAAAGGATTACGTGAGAAACAAAGTCAATAGGGCACTTAAATATATACTGGAACCAGGCAGTATGAAAAGTCACCAAGATGATAGTACACAACAGTATTCTAGTGCCAACTTTGATGTATGAAAGTAAAACTCGTATGTGGAAAAATAATAAAAGTAGTCGAATAAATGGTCTAGAAATGTGTTCTCTGAGAAGAATACATGGGGTGATAATGTATGACAAAATATGGAATGAAATGTTTAAAACTTAAAAGTGATGTCTTAAGTAAAATGAAGAAGAGCACTCTGAAAGGGTTTTGGGCATGCAGAATGATTAATGAATGAATTATCAGAATTAATGAAGAAAAACTAACAAAGCAATTATACAACGTAAATATGAGTGAAGGCGTAGTAGATGAAGATCAAAGAAAGTAAGGCTGGATCAAGTGGAAGATATTTTGAAAGGAAATGTAAAAACTTAAAGAAATCATAAGAGTTATTTAAGGTGTATGGATGTAAGAAGCGAAAAATGTATATCATGATAGCAGTCTGGTGCTCTCTTCTTTGCCTACTTTGACAGGAAAACGGTATGATGGTATGTATGTATTTTGCTTCCAAAACAGACTTTTTTTGCTTACTATAAAATTTTAGTTTGACAACAATTCATCGTTGTTCTGCGAAAAGGGTTTAAGTCCATTTTTGCTTAAAATGACTTTTTGATGCCATTTTACTTAAAATAAAAATATCTACACATGGAAAAAACATTTATGTCCAAAATTTATATGGTTTCACTGTTATGAAAAGATAAAAAGTCATATAACTTGATTTTACATCGCCCTCCGAAACTTAAATTGCATTTATCTCAAAATATTTGGACTTAAACGTTTTTCGCAGAACAACGACGCATTGATATACGAGGGCGGTCCGATAAGTACTTAGCCTCACCGCCCGATGACACCACTATCGCAAGAGCAATTTTTTATCGCGTAGTACATTCTCGTTGGCAGCTACTGTCAAAATTTCAGCCGAATCGGAGGCGTAGTTTTGTTTTGACCGCGTGTGGAAGCGAGCGGATTTGAGAAAAATGGAAAAAGAGCAATATCGGTCGGTGATTCGATTCTTGTTTTTGAAAGGGAAATCGCGCAGCGAAATCAAATAGCGCTTGGATGCTGTGTAAGGTGACTCTTCTCCTTCGATGGCGACCGTCAAAAATTGGTTTAACGAGTTTCAACGTGGTCGCACGTCGGTTTTTGATGAGCCACGCCCAGGTGCCCCGAAAACGGCTACCACGGAGGATAACGTGATAAAAATCCACGATCTCGTATTGGCAGACCTCCGATTGAAGGTGCGCGAGATAGCTGAGACAGTAGGCATCTCAAAAGACCGCGTGGGTCATATCCTGCATGAAGTATTGGGCATGAGAAAGCTGTCGGCGCGATGGGTGCCGCGTTTGCTCACTCCGGATAACAAGCGCAACCGTGAGACCACTTCAGAGCAGTGTTTGACGATGTTTAAGCGCAATCCGAAGGAGTTTCTGCGTCGTTTCGTGACCGTCGACGAAACATGGATACACTGGTACACACCCGAGACCAAGGAACAGTCGAAACAGTGGACTTCACCCGGCGAACGTGCTCCGAAGAAGGCGAAGACTGTCCTATCGGCCGGAAAGGTGATGGCCACCGTTTTCGGGGATTCAAAAGGTGTGATCTACATCGACTTCCTGGAGAAGGGCAAAACGGTCACAGGGCTCTACTATGCCGAATTATTGGGCCGATTCGACGCTGAATTGCAGAAAAAACGGCCCCATTTGGCGAAGAAAAAAGTGCTCTTCCATCATGACAACGCACCGGCTCACACCTCCGCCGTCGCCACGGCCAAATTGGTAGAATTAGGCTACGAACTGCTGCTCCATCCACCGTATTCTCCGGATTTGGCCCCCTGAGACTTCTTTTTGTTTCCGAATTTGAAAAAGTCACTCGCCGGGCAGAAATTTGAGTCGAATGAGGAGGTTATCGCCGCCACGGAGGCCTACTTTGCAGACCTCCAGACAACGTATTTTTCAGACGGGTTAAAGAAGTTGGAGCATCGCTGGGTCAAGTGTATCGAACTCAAGGGAGATTATGTTGAGAAATAAATCGCCACTTTTCCAAAATTTTTATTCTTTTGTAGGCTAAGTACTTATCGGACCACCCTCGTAGTTCATAATAATCATACATATTAAGCTTAATAATCATCTACTTTAGGTGTTTTCTTGCCTAAGAAGCTGCATTTTGTTTTGAAATTATCTATTTTACGAGGGTAGTCTCAAAAGTACCCGACCTAACAAAGAAAACAAAAAATTTGGGAAAAAATATTTTTATTTCTCAACATAGTCTCCTTTCAGCTCGACACACTTGTCCCAGCGATGTTCAATAGCTTCGATACCCTGTTTATAGTGAGAACCGTCGAGCGCCTCAAAATAGCCATCAACCGCAGATTCCACCTCTTCATTGTTGGCAAATCTTTTATCACCGAGCCATTTTTTCAAGTTTGGAAAAAGAAAATAATCCAAGGGGGCTAAATCTGGCGAATAGGGTACGTGAGGAAGCAATTCGAACTTTAATTCATTGATTTTGGCCACCGCGATAACGGATGTGTGAACTGGACTGAACACTTTCTTTTACGCCAAATGCGGCCGTTTTTTCTTGATTTCATCACTCAAACGCTGCAATAAGTTCGCATAATACTCGCTGTTGATTGTTTTTCCTTTTTGAAGATAATCAATGAAAATTATCACAAAAATTCAGTTTTATTGCTGTGAAACATCGCCAAACACTCGATTGAAACATGCTCATGACGCTGTTTTTGTTCCATTGTGAGCAAACGCGGCACCCATCTTGCGCACAGCTTTCTCATGTCCAAATTTTCAGTCAATATGTGATGTACAGCACTTTTTGAAATGCCTACCATGTCTGCTAGCTCGCGCACTTTCAATCGACGGTCATCCAATACCATTTTGTGGATTTTCTTTACCATTTCTGGCGTGGTCACATTATTTGGCCGACCACTGCGATGTTCGTCTTGGCAGCTCGTATGGCCTCGTTTAAACTCTGCCACCCAATATTTTACTGTTGTAAACGAAGGAGCAGACTCCTCCAGAGTAGAATCTAGCTCGGCTTTGATATTGGTTGGACTTCTTTCAAATGAAAATATTGTATCATATAACGATGACCAATTTTTTCCATGTTTACAAATTCACTGAGCGTTCACTATTGATGGCTGCCAAACAAATATTAAACAACGTAGTGTCTTAAAACTTGAAACTTAAGCTTTATAAGTTTAGTACTTTCTACCATAGTAATTTTTTAAAGCAACAACCGCCATCTATACGTCAGGTCGGGTACTTCTGGGACCACCCTCGTATGATGACCTTTGTGGCCTAGTTGGTGAGACGTTTGATGTCTCAGGTTCGATTCCCAATAAACAAAATAAGGATCCCAGCCAGGTAAAAGAATATGTCTAGTGACAATACTCACATGTACTAGATGTGTGCGAGCATTGTTGCATCTTAACGTGTGGTAGTGTTGCTATAACATGCAATTATGAACGAGTTCCGTGTCTACTCCAATGGTTCCAAACCCGAAGGTTTGATTACTAGGACTGAAGACAATATTGTCTCTCAGCTACGCTTCTCAATATATCTGTATCTTCAATTTGAATATGTCGAAAAGTACCATACGAAAGAAGAATCTGTGTTGGAACAGATTCCTCAAATACTGCCATCTTGCAAAGGTTTCCTACTTATGAAGTTAAAATTTTACTCAAAACAAAAAGAATTTCACTGTTGACTTTATGCCCTTATCTACTGTAAGCTGAAATGGTCATCCAAGGAGGACAATCAAGTCAATAAATATCAATGTGTTTGATTTATTATCATTCAACAATTATGGAAGTTTATTGTCTAAATGCTGTTGCATTAAATAAAAGTAAATTAACTTTGATAAAAATATTCTTATATCTTGATTTACAACAAATCTTTACTTTTCAGCAATTGCAGTGTCAAATGTGGAAGATGTTAGAGAAGTCCTGATGTATTACAGTCAGTTTGATGATCCAATAGCCGCATTTAGAGAAAATCAGAGGAGACTCATGGAGCAAATGGAAGAAAAGGAAAAGGAGGCGCGGACCTCACAACCTCCCATAACCAGTAAATGGTCCAGGAGCTTCCTTAGAAAGTAATCAAATTTTACAGTAGTCTTGTTAAAGTATTTAGCTCATCTTGTGGCATTTATAGTATGACAAATTATGTTTATGAAATGTTAATATTGAAAATTGGGTTATTATCAATATAAATCCTAAATATATACTACCTTGATCAAAAAGCTTTAGGACCGGCCACCGTGTGGCGTTGTCAGTCACCCGATTGAAATTCTTTTTTTTTTGTTAGGTTACCACATCTATCATTGACACTTCCCTCCAAATTTCAGCGTCATAGCTTGACATTTGTAAAAGTTACGCTGTACTGAGTACATCTACCTTTGTGCGTGTTTTCGATTTTTTACAAGTTTGAAAATGGCATCAACTGTGCATCAACGAGTTTGCATTAAATTTTGTGTGAAAAATGGATTTAACGGTCCGCAGACATTGGAAATGTTGGAGAAGTGTTTTTTGGTGGCACAAACGCTTCAGAAGTGGTCGTGAGTCGGTCGAGGATGATGAACGCAGTGGCAGTCGAAAACCGATGAAAACATCGATAAAATCAAAGACATGTTGACCGAAAACGGCAAATTGACCATCAGAGAGCTGGCAGAGGACTTGAACATCGCTTATGGATCCGCTCAAGACATTTTGGTTAGTGATTTGGGCCTCAGACGTGTCGCTGCAAAACTGGTGCCGAAAGACCTCAATTTCATGCAAAAAAAGGACGGCGTTGAAATTGCGAAAGACATGATTTCCATGAGTTTTTTACCAAAAACAACACGACTACTATCCAGCAGCCTTTGAATTCACCTGATCTGGCTCCCTGCGACTTTTTCCTGTTCAACCGACTTAAAAACCGCTTCGCGGAACGCGTTACAGCACCCGAGAGGATGTCATGAAAAAATCGAAGACGTACCGATAATTGAGTACCAGCGGTGTTTCGAGGATTGGATCAAGCGCTGGCGTAAGTGCGTTGCAGTCGATGGGGAGTACTTTGAAGGGGACCATATCGATTTTGATGAATAAACTTGTATTTTCGATTTTATGAATAAAGTCCTAAAACTTTTTGATCAAGGTAGTATTCATTAATTTCCGTGTCCGGACCATTAATTATACCACGTGTTTCCAGTAGGATGCAACCTAGTTCACCTTATCATTGCATAAATCAGGTCCTACCCAAAGCATTGTAGTCCCGATGTTCGGACAAACTAGCATGTGTTGTGAGTCCTATATATCCCTAGTCACATTTCCTAAATTTATATCAAGAATGTTGACAGCAATAAATTAAAAGATTGTAAGTCTTAAATCAAAACTTAAACCAAAATCTTTCTGGTAAATCTTAACGCAATTTTGCACAGGCTGCATCATTAATTCTATTATGTCTTATATTGGTTTGTTCAAGTTTTGCTTACTTAGACCATGTTTCAAGATTTATTGCCTTGTGAGTTATTGCCTTGTTAAGTTTGATTAAAAAATGACTGACATTTTGAAGGCATTGCAACTTTCATTTTCAAAGTGCAGAAAACAGATTCATCACAATCACGACTTCATTATCAACTGTTTTTAATATGCAAAATTGTCTATTAGCATGCCGTGATTGTAACATACCTGTGATATTGTTGTGGAGCATGCAGAGATGTTAGTACACATTATTTGAATATATTTTCTTGATATTACCTCCTTTGAAATTGAAACTTCAGCGAACTTTTAATCCATCTAAATATGACAACTATTTTAGAACTATTTTGCTCCATTTACAAAAATTTTAAACTTCAAAGAATTTAAGAGCTGATCTGACAATTTGATTAATGCTGCATATTAGAATCAATCGACTAATAATACAATATTTTGAACTGTACTAAACTGTGCTTTAAAAGCCCTTGATACTTTTAAGATCAGTCTGTGGTGCATTTTATTAGCAATTCAATTGGTAAATAACATGATTAGATTGATGAACGTAGCGTAATTGGTTCGACACCTGTCTCCCAACCCAGGGGTTGTGGATTCAATGCCCTTTAGTTGGTAACCATTTTTTTTTAAAGAAAGTCAGTCTGGTTTTCACTTAAGACCTCTTTTAAAACTTTCTGGTTAGCTAGAAGAGATTACCACATGGCAATAAACACATTAGCAAAACTTGAAAACAGTTCAAGTATCGGCTCTTTAAATTTTTTTTCCTGAAATTGAATTTTGAGAGCTTTTCTGTAATATTTAGACCTCAGGGAAAATATCTGCATGTAAGATCTAAAATGCCTAATATGCTAATTTCAGCTGAGGAACTAGATGATCTTTCTTTGACACGTAACGTAAGTGATTCAACCTTAAACCTACTCTCTCTTGGCTCACCTAAACTCTCTTGAAAGCTAACATTGTTCATAAAATAATTAGCATCTCAAGGTAATAAAAATATTTGATTATTGTACATTGAGCACTCTAAATGCATATTTTTTGAAATAACGATTTAACTCTATTTAGTAGTTTATAAAAAAAAATTCGAAAGAATTTTGCTGAAATAAGAATCTGGTCAACACATTGTAAATATTTTTTATGTTTGGTGTTGTTTAAATAAAATTATTAATTTCATGAATTCTGATTTTTTTATTTTTCAAAACTATATCCTCAAAAGTATGGAATTACTAAAAAAAGGCCTTAATGCAAAATAGAAAAAGGCCCTCGCAGGAGTTTTATAACCACCCACAATCCCCTCGAAGACTCCTGATAGTCAGCATGTTGATTTTTGGAAAGCTAGAACTGAAAGCCTGTGAACATGGATGCAGCCGACGGAGGACACCTATCATGGGGTGTATGGAGATCTCTTAATCACTTTCGCACCCATATGGATAGATCAAAATAAAATCTCCTCAGATAGAGGGTTGGCACAGAGGATCCACCACTACGCATGTGTGGTGACATTGAACTTGATAGCTTGTCCAATGTGCCCCGTTAGCTGCTCGGAAAACTGAATGGAGGCCCAATGATATCACAGTTGCTTATTTTTGGGCTGATACGATATATAATAGATCTGGTCAATACGATTGGAATAGAATATTGGAAGGCTTCATTACTGAGGCCGAAGGTATTGTCTCCCGGCTACACTTTTCTATATGTCTGAATCACCAATTGGGATATGTTGAAGAGGTAAATAAATCAATATAGGTTTATTGATAGCAATATAGTATGCACATATATCCTGAAATTGCATATATATTTCAAGATAATGCTTCTAAAAGAGAAGCTATCAAAAGGTTAGGTTTCATCTCATAGCAGCCCTCAGTCGAGATACACTCCCACCAATAGATGGCGAATTTAGCCCACACCCAGGGTACTATACGAATGAAAATAACAGGTAACTGAGGTATATATACGAGCATATTAAGAGAAAACATCCAACTAAGTTTTGACATTTTTTATTAGGTAATAATAAATTTTTAAATATTTTCTTAAAGAACTGTTAAAATAGAACAATCACATGGCTTGAATTGTACATCAGTAGTCATCATCAAAGGCAAGATGCTGATTCATCCAAGAGTCAATTTTGAATTTGGTATCTGCGGGAGGAGGAACCAAGTTATCAACCCCTTGCTTGGTTTCATCCAGTTCCCATACACTCAAAAGTTCATTAGCCCACATATCCACATACTCATTTAGTCCAGTCAATGACTTTTTCCAACTCCTATTGGAAGTCAGAAATCCTTTACTTCTGCACCTTTTTATTTTTGGATTGTTTTGTCTTTTCAGTGCAGTAAAAAGATGGTTCATATTTGTTTGTGACGAAACAGTAAAAGGCAATCGTACCTTCTGCAGCTGATCAGTCCACGCTTGTAAATAAATATTTTCATTTGACTCGTATGTAACAGTCTCATATTCTGGAATAAGTCTTTGAGAGAAAATATCTCCGATTGAATTTAGTGTCAATATATGATCATAACAAAATGTTAAACCATTTCTAGACATATCAAATCTTTTTTTTAAATTAATTGTAGGATCTAAGCACATTCCAGATCTCTGAGCGTTTTTGTATGTTTCAGAAATACAAGGAAAATTATAGGGCAAATATGTTTGTTGATTTGTATTCCAAGATTTGGCATAACTTTCATCATCTTGAATTGCACACAAATCTGGTATTTTTTCTTCAGAAAAGTATTTAGAATTATTTATTAAACACAATTCATTAATATTTTGACTTCCAACAGCTACGATTTCTTCATTTTCTAAAATTTCACTACTTATAATTAAAGGAGATGTTTTTAACCCGTGGGTCCATTTGTTGACTGGGGATAAGTTATTTTTGAGAAATCTCAAATCATTAAAATACACATTGTGAGTTGTGCCTAAGAAAATATAATAAGGATTCAAATTCATTTTGCAAGTAGTTATATTATCACAGTCACTTAGAAAAAGGTTAGCAGTGTTTATGGCCTCATATTGTTTTCTTCTATCTAAAATTTCCAAAGATTTTCTTCTTACTTGAATAATAGTATTTGTATCAAAAAGTCTGATTGATGACCAATTATTCACTACGGTTTCTTGAGATTCGCATTTCAACTGAAAGGTTTTATTACTATCGACATTGTGTAGGTTAATAGCATTATCTATGGTGGTATAATACATATTGTTATCGAAATTCTCCAATAAAAAACTAGTAATTGGTATTTGTGTATTAACACAGTTTAACAATTTTAAATTTGGATTGTTGCCATCTTTATATTGGACTAAATGTATTTTGTTTTTTTGACGGAGTCCAATCACAGTCATTTTTGATATTTCATCACAGATTGTTTCATGTATAAGCTCCTTATTCGGGCAATCATATTTGGCATATGAACCGATTTTCTGATCCTCTATTTCATTTTTATTTAGTCTCTGTACACCTAAAATAAAGAATTAATTAAGAAATGCTTAGGACTATTTTCTATCGTAAACAAAGTACTTCTAATTATCAACTAAATTCCTCTATAAATAGAATGCATCTTTTGGGAAATCTGTTTTCCATAGTATGTCGAGCTATAAAAGTTGCAGAGTTGATAAAGTATTGAAATTGTAATGTACTTTTATATTTTAAGGTACATTGTACCGTTGATGATGAAAAATTAAAATAAGGATCTGGGGAAATAACATTTTTTCATGTCACAAAATTTAATAAAATCCTAATGAATAAGAAAATCCTCAAGAACTAGGAAGAGAAATATATGAACAAAAACTAGAATATACATACATTTATGTAAAAATCAAAGTTCAAATTCACTTTGATTTTCACACTGATCATATTTTAAAACATTTTTTTAACATAAATGAAATATTTGTGTGGTATACAGTTTTATTTCCAGTCTCTTCAAATAAATACTGCAATATAAATTATTGTTTTAAATACATATTATTTACTTTGCTGAAAATTCAAACATTTACTTTGTGGCTCTATGTCTTAAGAAAGTGGATAACCTCTCAAAGCTAGCTGGCTAATCAGGTTTGTAAATATGAAACTGGATTTTTTTTATAGAAAATATACATTTATTGTATGAAAATGGTAAAAAATATTTTATTCAAAGTATTGCCCATCGCTAGCTACACATTTTTCCCATCTCTCTGGCAATTTGTGGATGCCACGCCAAAAAAAACTGTTGCTCTTTGGAGGCAAACCAATCATCGAGCCATTTTTGTACATTTTCGTAAGTGAAGCGCTGCTCAGCAAGTGCGTGTCCCATCGATGCAAATAAGTAGTAATCGGATGGAGCCAAGTCTGGTAAGCCGCATGCAAAAGTATTTGCCAACTAAACGCGTCAATCGTTTCCTTGACCGGTTTTGCTGTGTGCGATGGTGCATTATCATGAAGCAAAATCACTTTGTGTTGCCTCTTTTGATATTCTGGTCGTTTTTCACGCAACGCTTGGTTCAAATCCATCATCTGTTATCGGTAGCGTTCAGTATTAACGGTTTCGTCAGGTTTTAGCAGCTCATAATAGATAACATCCTTCTGATCCCACCAAACACAGAGCATTGTCTTCCGTCCATAGCGATTTGGCCTTGGAGTCGATGTCGCTGCTTTGCTTGGAGTTACCCATGATCTTTTACGCTTAGAATTCTCGAAATATATCCATTTTTCATCGCCAGTCACAATTCGATGGAGAAATGATTATCTTTTGTACCTGGCGAGCAGCATTTCGCAAGTGGTTTTTTGGTTTTCCTGCTATCTTTCATTCAGTTCATGTGGAACCCATTTTCCCAATTTCTGGATCTATCCCATGACTTTCAAACGTATGGAGACGGCTTCTTGTGTCACATTTAATTGATCCGCGAATTGTTGTTGCATTTGAGCGTCATCCTCATCCAACAATGCTTGCGATTCGGCGTCTTCGAATTTTCTCGGTGGTCTTCCACGTTCTTCGTTTCTCATGTCAAAATCGCCACTTTTGAATTTTTTAAAGCACTCAAAGCACTGTGATTTACCAAGAGCATGCTCACCGTAAGCTTCGACAAGCATTCGATGCGATTCTGCAGCAGTTTTCTTCAAATGGTAACAGAAAATCAATGCTGTCCGCAAATCGTAGTTTTCAGGCACAAAAACAGACATGTTCAATGCTACAAAAACATATGTAGTTGTATTAAACTTGTATTGTTGTGAGTTAAAAGTCTTTGACAAATGTAAACACAAGAAAAAGGCGGCAATGACGTGGATTGACAGTCACTACATTGACAACTAGAACCATCTATGAGAAAATTTCGGTTTCATATTTACAGACCTGGTAGGGTATTTCAATTGACCAAGTTTAACAGCGATAGTAGTATGCAGCAAAGTGGGGAAAACTACTCAGCCGAGCAGATAGGACAGCAGTCTATTCATTCTACTCAGTACATTACATGTAACATTATACTTTTAGGACCAAATGAAATTTTTAAAATATTTGATTCTTGTCAGTGTTTAGTCCCAAGATGATCGGTTATCGGCTGTTTGGCGCATACATCCTGTTTATTTTACTGTATGATTCTGAATCTTGATACCTTAGAGAAAATATCTCTCAGTTTTGAGAACAGATGCCTTACGAGCATGATGGGTGTCAGGTGGTACAGTCACATATCAAATGAGATGGTTCATCTTCAGATTCATAAGTCTATACACCACAATAAAGGTGAGGCCACCTAGTAGCTGTGCTGTTTCAACATCTGCAAGGGACTCAGCTAATTGGACGCCCATCCTTCACTATAAACTGGTGTTATAATTGGGAGATTTGTGGTCTCAGTCTGACATGGGAAGACATTTTATGGAATTTCTGTGTACCCAATGGAAAGCAGAGGGTAATGATAGATGATGATAATGGGATTTATACTTACTTAATTTATAATCAGCAGACTGAACAAGATATTTTGTATTTTCTAAATTGGTTGTACACAGATTTCCATCGCCACTCAGGTACCAATTATAATAACTATCGAAGAATGGATCCGGGTCATTCCTTAATAGTTTAGTGAACTTTAGTAAGTACAAAGGAACATCTGCACTTCCAATGGGTTTCAAATTGACTTCTTTTATTTTCTTATGCTCTGAAATAAAGAGACACAAATATAACAAATTTATTACCTACCAATATGGATATCTTACAGAACTTTAGTCAATATAGCATGCAGATTAGGTGAATATCTGTATTACCATCATTCACTGTTTCACAATTCAATATAGGCAAATGTTTGGGGCACTAAGCACAAATAATATATTTTAAAGAAAAACCTATGATATAGCAAAAGAAGCAAAAAGATTCAAGTTATTTCATAGCAAGGTCATTTTATGAACAATTTCAACTAGCTTAAAATGCTTTTCGGAGTTGTTACCATGTTGAAATGGCTTAAATTATGGTCAAAATTTCAAATTTTGACCATAATTTGTGTGCTTCCTCCGAATTTGGTCACTACATAAGAGAAACAACCCTGAATGTATCAAAGCTTGAAAGTAACACCAGTCTGAAATACACTGAGAAACAAAATAAGAGTAGGTATAATTCCAGAAGTAAATACATTGAGTTTGTGACATTTAGAATTATATTAACTTCCAACATTCTTTATCTTAAACTTATTTTCCAACCTATCTTTATTTTAAAATCTTAATGAATTTTTTTATCAAGTTTTTATTAAAAATCTTAAAACCCATTTTCTCACAGGTAATTTGTATCTATCTGATTTAATTTCTTTGAGCTAGGAATTCATAAATCAATTTTTTAATTACTTACCGTATAATCTTTTGTGAGAAGTTTTCATAATTTGAATCTTCTTCTTCCACCCGTCTTTCAATGAAATATATTTAAGATTTGGATCTATTGATTTGGTGGGAAAAGCGGCAGATATGGGCACAGGAAGCGTGCTTTTGTATGGAAACTGTCTATAAATCGATTCGTTTGAAACAATTTCACTATTCTGTAAATTGTGAGAGATAAATAAATGATGCTGGATATATAATGATGGCATTTCCGTAACTTTCTTGTGAAACTGCAATGCATTAGGATTTGGCATTTTGAATTGTTTTTACAATTTAAATTTCTTTTTCACGAATAAACACTGCTTTTAAATAAAGTAAAATTAATGACACTTTTTATACAATTCATCCATGAACCATGTTTATTTCATTAGAATCTTATGGCCGTGAACTCCAATGTATGAGAGAGTATTAATTAACTATAATTAACCTAACATATCTGCTACAATTTGACAAATGTCAAAAATATTGCCCACATAACCCAAAAAAATTTAAGAACCTCACAATTTGACATATAAAATTTATAGGCAAATATTAATATCAATTAACCGAGCCCTTCTGTTTACGAACATGAAGAATTAAATCTAAAGAGACTTGATTATGATATTTTATAATAAATCTAATTTATTTTCAAATATACAACGGTTACAACGGTTTTCTTTTCAATAACTTCGGAAAATAAGATTTACGAGGGTGGATCAAATATTAACGAGACTTTTTTGTTTTAATATTTTATTTGTAGAAAGAAAAATACCAAGTACACATAATTTTTAAACATAATCTGCTTTAGAAAAGCATTTTTCTCAGCGGATCGGCACTTTTTTTATCCCGTCATCGTAAAAAGAAGTGGGTTGTGTCAGCAGTCAATTGTTCAAAAACCCCTCTACTCTATCGTCGTCGTTAAATCGTTGACCTCTCAGAGCTTATTTCAGTGACCCAAAGAGATGAAAGTCGTAGGGCGATATATCAGGTATATAGGGAGGGAATTACAGTCGTGTCTAACTCATTTTCTCCTATTGTTCGTGTATCGGACGTGTGCCGTCACCCTTGTGTGTGGGTATGTGGTATAATGAAAAGGACCTTGATGTGTAGATCTGGATATTGGACTTGTCATGTAAACTGTGTGTAATTCTGTATGTATAATCATTGTAAACTCTGCTATATGTTCTATGTAAATTGAAATGCTAACTATGTAAAATATATGTTTGTTTGACTCCGATCGCGTTCGCGACCGCAATGGAAAATGTGACTTGCGTGGCGATGCGTCGGAGTAGGTCTGGGCCCGGTCGGCCTAAGCGGCGCTCAGGACCCCGAAAGTTGTATTTCGCGGGTAATGAGCGCTTGGGATGGCCGACTGACCATTAATATAGAGGGCCCCCTAATTGCGAAATATACTACTTACTACTTACATTCTCAGTAACTGTGTTTTACTTGAGACCCGCTACACCTACTTCGACTGCCTGAGAGGAATCTCTCCCTGCTAACTTCTTCTTCTTCTACTTGATCCTCGCTTGGGAATTCGCGAACTCGATTCTCTGAGTGCGACGCAGCAACCAACGTGCCTAGATACAGTTCTTTGTGCCCCATCCGGTACAATTCGTATGTTATCGCTGCAGTATGGGGCGTCACATTGCCATGGAGAAGAATCACTTCTCGTATCGGCTGGTCATGTCTTTTGCATCGATAAAAAGTTTAACTTCTCTCAAAAGCTCGCAGTAGTACGCCGCATTGATGGTACGATGATCGTGCAAACAATCGATGTGCAAAATGTCGCGCCAATCCCAAAAAACGGTCGCAAGCACCTTACCAGCTAACATCCAAGTCTTGGCTTTCACAGGGGCTGCCTCATCTTTCTTTCTCCGCTCCATACTGGCTTGTTTCGACTCGGGCGTGTAGTGGTGTACCCAAGTTTCATAGCAAGTAACGATGTGACTCAAAAATGTATTCTTGTGCAAACCGCATCAAGAGCTGCTTACAGACGTGCCAACTTTTGTTCTACAATCAAAAGACGTGAGACCCATCGAGCAGACACTTTACGGAATCCTAGGACCTTTGTGATTATGGATTGAGTGCTCCCATAACTTATTCATATCTCAGAACAAATTTCGGAAACAGTCAAATGTTGGTCGCCTTCCAGAAGATCACGAATGTCGTTAATGTTCTGTTCGGTAATGCTCGTCCGTGGATGACAATCATGGCTCTCGTTTTTTACCCCTTCACGGCCTTTCATGAACTTCTTATGCCAAGTAAACACACGGGCTTTTGACAGTGTTCCCCGAACTGTACCGTCAGTCTCCGCAGAATTTCGGCCAGTTTTACGCACTCACGAGCGAGATATTTGATAATTATGCGTTGCGCAATCGACAGGTGCACTTCTTTCTCAGACACCGTGTGCCATACTAACGACGGAATCTGTCGAGGTCGGATGACCGCTATCCCCACTCCTGATATCACCATACAACACTTCTCGAGGCGGCCGCGCGCTCCGTTTAAAATTACGCGCTCTAAATCAAAAGCCTCGTTAATATTTGATCTACCATCGTATTTCTTAATCTTAAGATAAATATAACTATTCGTCTTAACATTAAGGATTGATTTAATTTTATATAAATTGTCTTGAAAATTTAGAGAAAATAATTATCAGAATTAATTTAGTCTAATTAAGGGAGCATTGTCCATGGCCATTATTCAAGAAGTACGTATGTTTTTGATATTTTTTTCAATTTCAATTAATTTTCTCAACAAATTTTTCCGTTAATCATGATGACTCATGCCTTTTTTAAATATTGCAAATCACTTTAAAATAAAGAAATTTACTATATTTTTATAAAGAGATGTAAACCTTTTGAAACTATAATAATAAATACAATAAGTATGACTTCCTTAGATCTCCCTTTTGCAATGTTGGTTTTTTAGCATATTTTTTCCCCCTCTTCTTTTTATTTTGATTAAATGGGAGAAAAAATAGTTTCTAAATAAAATCCCTTTTATAATTAACGTTTTTTTTTATGAAAAATAAAAGGAATACTACTAAAATGTATAAAAATACTCGTACAAAGAACTTTTAACGCAATGTTTCTTAGAACTAAAGAACAATGTTTCTCAGAAAGTGGCAATGTGGAAATTCATTTGATTCCGTTAAGAGTGGCGGGGTGCTTATCATTGGGACAGGATAATGTTTTTACTGGAGTTTTAAAGATTTTTCTTTCGTGTTGGGTGGTTGATTTTTGTTTTTGCATAGGCACTGTCTATGTCTTCCCGCTGGTTTGTTTTTAGAATACCACTGAGAGGAGTATATTTCCATGCCATAAATTGTTTTTAAATTTTTTTAAATCAATTCTCTATTCCTTTTATCATAGACAAGTATTTTGTCGTTGTTTGTCATTTTTTAAATGTTCTGAATTTTCAATTTATATAAAAAGAATAGTGAAACTTTTATTCCCGCTAAAAAAAGTTTCAATTATGTTACAGGCGGTATGCATTAATTTATTGTGAGAGGTGCATTGTGATTAATTTTTTGAAAATTTTAATTGAGCTTCATAAGCTATATTATTTAATATCAAAATGAGTCGACCGTTACATGTTGAAATTGTTCAAGAATCGAATTCTTGTTTGTTAAAAAATCTGGTAATAAATATGGTGAAACCATATTTAGAAACTTTGATTTCTGTATCTCCCGGCACAGCCCTCTTAAAAAAAGATTTTGAAGACCATTCAGAAATGCGTGATCACGTTGAAGCGATAAGTTTTTGTAGTAGTAATCAAACCAGATCTTCTTTGGACATCAATGGAACTGATGTTAGATTTCATGTGTATCGCTTACACCAATCCGACTATGACACGGACGACATGGCCGATGAAAATGATGAACTACCTTCAGCAATTCATTGGCAGTTACCATCCCAAGATTTCTTCGGTTTATGGGAAAGTTTAATTTACGATTCGAATGTTAAAGATGATACATTGAACTTTGTTGAATCAACACTGCTTTTCTCTGATAAGATGATCGATTCCAACGTGATATCGTGGAATAGAGTGATTCTTCTACATGGTCCACCAGGAACTGGGAAAACTAGTTTATGTAAAGCTTTAGCTCAAAAACTTTCAATCAGACTTGGAAGCAGATACGCAAGAGGACAACTTGTGGAAATAAACAGCCATAGTTTATTTTCAAAATGGTTTTCAGAGAGTGGAAAGCTGGTCATGAAGTTATTCAAAAAGATTCGCGAAGTCATCGAGGATCCCCAAGTGTTAGTTTGCGTCTTAATTGATGAAGTGGAATCGCTTACTCATGCCAGAAAAGCGGCTTTGGCAGGATCGGAGCCTTCTGATTCCATACGAGTTGTTAATGCCATTCTAACGCAACTGGATCAAATTCGTCACTGTCCAAACGTGATCATTCTAACCACTTCAAATATGACTGGAGCTATAGATCTGGCTTTTGTCGATAGAGCAGATATTAAACAGTATATTGGACCTCCGTCTCCGACGGCTATTTATCAAATCTACTATTCCTGTATTGAAGAATTAATGAAAAAGGGTATCATAACACCCTTAGAAAAAGTTTTTTCATATGAAACTTTACATTTGTGCCAACTGGAAAGGAACGATACAACGCAATCGAGTTTAGATCTGTTGGAGTTAGCCCATTGCAGTAAAGGATTCAGTGGTCGAAGCTTGAGAAAGATACCATTTTTAGCCCACGCACTGTTCATTGAATCTGCTTTTGTTAGTTTAAGTGTATTCTTAAAAGCTATGAAAAAAGCTGTGCTAAAACACAAAACTGATAGTGATCTTTTTAAAAATAATAATGAAGATTAACAAATTTCATTACAATACAAAATATATACGATTTTTAGTTTTTCCTCTGCGTTTGACTCTAACACATTGTCCGGTGTTAGGTGCTGTAGCTTTTGCACGTCTTCGGAGAACGCTTACATTGGGTAGCTGTACATGATGTAGTTCATAGTCTGGATTTTCCCACATTCACAGAAAGAAGACTCCGGTAAACCTCACATGTGCATATTATACGCAGTGCGGTTCACTCCACATCATCCTATATAGAGTACTCCACTCCTGGGGTAGGGAAAACCCAGACAACCCCACTGTCAAGTCATCCAATAGATATCTGTTTTTTACATCACTTTCTGTCCAATGTAGTCGACATGTATTGATGATCGGCCTATTGTTTATATGATCCAGAGTCTTCTATATTGGACGATGGGTGGTAAGATGGAGTGGGGGTGGTTCTCTTATTTCCATACCTCTTTCACATTTTGTATTAAAAATATTACAATGTTTTCCATGCAATTCTAAGTTTTCAATAGACACTAAAATGTATTTAACAGGTATTCTATGTGAATTTCAAAGTTAAAACGAACATTACATTTTATATTGCCATCAAAATGTATAATTTCAGTATAATAAAACTTTATTTAAATATTGTATCATTAAATGACAGGATTGTTTTCATTGATTTACAACCCAAAGCTTCAATATCCCTGAATTAACATTGATTTTTTTGGTAGTATATAAAAATGGGACCATTTTACTTTTTTAAATTTATTTTTTTTATATGACAAGGAAATATATAATAATAACATAGAGGAGTTTAAAGACATACATTTCAACAATCATAAATTAACATATTCCCCTTCCCACATCACACTTAATTACTATGTTCAGATACTGTAGTCCTCCTGGCCGACTAACTAGGAATTCCTGTTTTAAGTCAACCAGCTTATCACTTGTGTTAATTAAATGCTCTCATCACTGAAAAGAACATAATAAAAATAATACTAGATATACTATAGGTGAGATTCGCACTTTTATAGTTCATGGATCAAAATAAAAAAAAACAATTGTAGGATAACACAAGTAATAACCACATTCAAATTGATATATGATGTACAATGATGGATGAAATGGCTCCAACTCTGTAAATGTCATAAAATAATTGAAAACATGCTATATTATCTTTAACAATTAAAGCTTTGAAACACCTCATTCCTCTCATTTAAGTTTCATTAGATAATTATGATTGGTGAATGAATACCAAAAGACTGACAAAGTAAATTATGATCTGAACATGAGTGGATTGTGAGGTATAGAAATACCTAAAAAGGTATGGTTGGATCAAGTTAATAAAAAAATGAAATAAGGAAATGTAAGTTAGATACATTGAAGGAGCTATTTTTAAAGGTGTATAGGAGGTGAAAGATGTTTCATATTTAAAAAACTTAGAGAAATAGTCTGATGGTATGTATGTATGATTCGTGATTTCAAAATTTTGCCAATGCGAAGACACGGAATTTCTGTTAGCTTTTGATATTTTTTTTATTTAAGTAATTTTATTTCTATAGATATACAGGAGTTCACAGCCATTATTCGAGAAGGACTTTTAAGGAACAAACAAAAATATTCCTCCCTGTAAATCTTTCCTACCTGTTGAGCATCAATAGGACTTGCATCATTCATTTTATTAACCAAAATAAGATTAACTTGTAATAAAATATATACATGTATATAGTATATGCACATCGATGGTTGCCATTCAAACTGAAATCGTTAGTTCGCTTATTATACATTTAATACTCATCTAATTGTAAATATCATTTAGTTGTAAATTTTATAGTTTAGTTGTAAAATAGTTTCACTCCATAGTGTCTCACTAGATAACAGTATTCTCAGGTCAAGTTGCTTTAGTATAATCAAAATACCAACTACCGACGCGGCAACCAAGTATGCTGATATTGTCCATGTTAATAGAACTAATGAGATCCCATGATGTGGACATCACTTGAAACTTGCGTATATTCATTATTCAAATAGAAGAAAGTATTCTATATCATCAATGGACACTGGCGTATACTCCTTGATATATAGGAGTTCACGGCCATTATTCAAGAAGAACTTATGCTAAATGGTACCTACTATGAAGACTCAAGCTGTCTACACAATTGGAATTTCAGAATTTGTTTTGAAATAACAAAACAATAAGAACTTTCATAGAGTAATTTTAACCCTAGTATTTAGTAATGTTTATAATAGTTTTTTAATTTTTTTCCAGTAAAATTAGATTACATAAAAAAACCCACTTATCAAAATCTTCAAAAGATATTTCCAAATCATTTAAATTTTTTTGACAAATATGGGTTTAATATTTTCAGTAAGTATTCACAATTTTTTTTTAAAGGGGGAGGATTTAAAAAATAAACCAATGAAGGATTGTCGTAGTGCCTATCGATCGGGATTTCGTTTTCATTGAAGCGTTGAAGATAATTTTTTCACGAAGAGGCTGTTTTTCCCGCCCAGAGGGCTCAGCGCCATTCTGCCGAAAGAAATACTCTGTAATGGGAGAAAAGTATGAGCCTGACAATTAGGATTATATTTTCATGCCATAAATTTTTATTTAAAAAAAACACCAAAAAAGAGCGGCAGGGGGTGTCAGTGGAACCGGTTGATGTTTTCATTGGAGATTTGAATATCCTTTTGTTTTTGTGTTAGATGGTTGATTTTTTGTTTGATAGAGGCGCCATCTCTGAATGGTTTTATTGTTAAAGCAGGAAGAAGCTATTTGGTTAGAGGGTAAGATTTTTGAAGTTGTGGGGAGGTTGTTTTCCCACTGAGAGAGCTCACTGCCATTCCACTGAAAGAAGTAAATTGTCCATAACGAATAGATGACTGAATGGGTTTTTATCAAGATCTCAAGTGAGGGTTGTGATATCTCCATGAATCTTCAATGTTTATATTAACTCATTTGTGAATGAGATGAAAAGTGAAATGAGAGGCGTAAAAATGATAGATGTGAAATTATTGGTTTATTGAATGGAGATGATATGGTAATAGTGCCAGAAAATGAGAATAATTTAGTAATGTTGGTTGAACGTATGCAAAATATCTTTAGAGAAAGATTTAAGAGTGTTGTTGAAAAGAGTGAGTGTTTGTATGAGTGAATAATGCAAGATTAGATCAAGTTGATAAGTGTTGCTATTTGGGAAGCATGTTTTTGACATATGGTAAAATAGAGAATAAAATTGAAAGGTATATTCCTGTGGGAAACAAAATCAACAGCACACTTAAATCTGTATTAGCCAATAAATCAATTATAAAGTCTTAAAAAATGGTTGCGCATAATACTGTACTAGTTCCCAGCTTGATGTTTGGAAGCAAAACCTGGACATTGAAAAATAATGATAAGAGCAGAATAAGTACAGTTGAATGCATGCCTTCCGAAGAGTATTGAGTGTATGAAAGTAAGGAATGATATTATATGATAGAATTGAAAAAGGAAACTTGAGATGGTTTTTCATAATAAAAGGATGAGTTGAGAGGATGACTTACAAAATAAATAAATATGTCTAAATTTAAGGACGGTAAGAAAGAGGTAGACTGAGGAAAAATGGAAGAAGTAAACCAAGGTAAGAATGTACGAAGATAGTTGGTTATATTTGAAAAGAGGAAAATATAAGAAACAGAAGAGCATGTATATGATGTATGGATGTCGAAAAGGCAAAGGTTGTGTGTGTGGATAAAAAGACATGGAGAGCTGTCCTTAATGATCCATATTCTTTTCAGAAAGCACCGACAGGAATTCCTAAAGAAAATGATGAAGCAGTATCGTCATCAGAATTTCAACCAAGAGCTGTAGAGGAGCTTAGTTCGTTGCCTTTATCTGTGTTAAATACTCAGCCAGTAATTGAAGAAAATTCTATTAATTCTCAAGAATCTAGAAAAAGACCCAACCCATTTGTTGAAGATGATATGTGTTCCATTTGCTTCATGCCTATTCCAGAAGAAGAAATTGCTTCTCCAAGAGATTGCAAACACCGTTTTTGTCTTCAGTGTTTGTTGAGGTGGACTAAAGAGAGAAATGTATGCCCTATGGATAGGAAGCCGTACAGACTAATAGTGACCAGGCGGCAAAAGGATGGGAAATTAGTCAGAAAAATTCATTTATCGCAAATGCCACTAAGAACCCTTAGAAACCGGACAATTAATTCAAACAGTCTCAGTTTTTGTCGTGTAAGTGTTCCATTTTTAACTTATTCAGGTTCCCATCAAGCTGGAAGAGTTATTGATTTTTTGTTATGAACACTTTGCTCTGATTCTGAGTGAGTTCCATCTGTATTTCATATTGCACGACGATATAAAAAGAACAGCATATAGAATAACAATTTTAGTCCCTTACTCCAGGCCAGGGGTCTCAAAAATGTTTTGGGATTTGGAGAGTCAGCCCAACACTTGATTGATTTTTACTATTTTGTTATTTATAACAGGGGTTGACAAACTAGTTTTGAATTTTACCGTCCCCTAAAATTTTATCATCTAATACCACCAGTATCCCTCTCGACCCTCTCCCTCATCATAAGCAAACTTTCATAATGTAGGAACTCATATACCAACAACTCATTGTGTAATTAATATATAATACTTTAGAGTTTGTACTCATTGTGTAATTAATATACTTTAGAATTTGAGTTTAGAAAGTTTACGTATACAAAAAAATTAACAAATACACAGGAAATACTCGTAATACAAGGTGTATCCAGAAGGTAAGTGTACTGAGGCTCTCACGACCGGATGGATTTTATTTTCGACATGTTAGCTACACTTCCGTGTAGCCTGACCCTTCCCCTCCGCAACGAGACCAGTTCGAGGTCAGTACGTTGAGAAGTGTCGACGCGACAACACGTTTCGTGAAAAATGTGAATCCAATCTCCCGCCAAGTGCGAAATATGCGGCGTCATCCGTTATCTCGTTTGGAAGGGAAAACCTCCGGTTGAGGTTTATAATGAGGTGAAAACTGCATATGGTGATAAAGCTATGAATCGTACGAGTGTGTACAAGTGGTGTCGCGAGTTTAAAAACGGTCGTACGTCTGTGCATGATGATCAGAGGAGCGGAAGACCTTCAATTGTGACTGACGAAATTGTGGAAAAAATCGAAAATGCGCTCCGTGACGATCGCAGATTGACTGTGGATGAACTTTCTGCGATGTTTCCGCAAATCTCCAGATCTCTACTACACGAAACCATCTGTCCGCGAGGTGGGTCCCAAAACAGCTGACAGACCAACACAAGTTGAATCGAGTGGAGGCCGGGCAAGAGTTTTTGAGGCGCTGCAAACTCCATGGAGATGAATTTCTCCGCTCCATCGTTACTGGAGATGAAACTTGGGTTACACACTACACGCCTGAAACCAAAAGGCTGTCTCAACAGTGGCGTCACACCTCTTCACCCTCCGCCAAAAAGTTCAAAACCACAATTTCAGCCAAGAAAATTATGGCATCCGTGTTTTGGGACTGTCAAGGCATAATTTTAATTGAATATATGCCTCAAGGGGAGACCATCAACTCTGCAAGATACTGTGAGACCCTAAAAAAATTGCGGAGGGCGATTCAGAACAAGAGAGGCATGCTGACAAAGGGAGTCTGCCTGCTGCACGACAATGCCAGACCACACACGGCCAACGCCACGAAGGAACTGCTCGCCTCGTTTAAATGGGATGTCCTGAACTATCCCGCGCATTCCCCTGACCTAGCACCTTCAGATTACTATCTCTTTACCTCCCTGAAGCTGCACATGGGTGGAAAAAGGTTTTAAACCGACGAGGAGGTAAAGGAGGAGGTGGAGAAGTGGACGGAGGGGTTGGCGGGAAACTACTTCGAGGAAGGCATCAAAAAGTTGATACCCCGCTTCACCACGAGGAATGGCGACTATGTCGAAAAATAGCTTACATATGTACTACGGTAACCACGTAATTTTTTTGTTTAAATAAAAAAAAATTCTAACCTACAAAAATTCAGTACACTTACTTTCTGGATATGCCTCGTATAATACCTCCTATAGATTCAATACATATTTTTAAGAAAATTTATATCATTTAAGAAAATTTCTCAAATTAAATATTTAAAAGAGTATTTTCAAACAGAACTCACTGTTACGACTACAAGATCACAGATGGGTGTTGTTGAACCGGCTAACTGCCACAGCAATGTGACCAAGTTGACAAGTTAAAAATATAAGTGCAAGCCCGGATTAGCGGAGTAAATTTTTGTGGCGCAATGTGTTTTATTCATTTATCTGGTTAGCCCTAGATTACTTAGTTAAATCGCATTGGTGCAAGTCAGCCTTGACATAGTGTTGTAAATTGTATTAAAGTTTTATGGAACTTCAGTGTTTTGATGCTTGCTTGCTCACATACCACTAGATTGAAGTTCATATATTACAAGTGGTACGTATATCATAGTTTGCGGACCGTTGTTCTATACAAGGATATATTGTAAAAATAATTGTCTTCAATTAATGTGAACAAATCTAGGCCACAGAAATATACAGTAGATTATCCGAGATCGTATTAATCAGGTCGCAAATTAACCGGGGCAATGAAAAATTCCAAATTTTTTAACACTGATTAATAATTATCAAATGTTTTAAAAAAAACAGAATTTTTACTGCCCTCGATTAGTCCGCAACCCGGTTAATCGAAAATCTATACTCAAGAATAATATTTTGTACGAGGGTGGATCAAATATAAACGAGACTTTTATTTTAGAGCGCGTAATTTTAAATGGAGCATGCTGCCGGCTTCAGTATATTCTGTCATTAGTAAGGCACCTGATGTCTGAGAAAGAAGTGCACCCGTTGATTGCGCAAATCAGATTTCTCGCTCGTGAGGACGTAAAACTGCCCAAAATTCTGCAAAGACTGACGGCACAGTTTGGGGATCAAACACTGTCAAAGTCCCGTGTGTTTGCCTTGCATAAGGAGTTTATGAAAGGCCGTGAAGGGGTCGAAAATGAGAGCCATGATCGTCGCCCACAGACGAGCATTACCAAACAGAACATTAACACCATTCGTGATCTCGAAGGCGACAAACATTAGACTGTTTCCGAAATTTGTTCTGAGATATGAATAAGTTATAGGAGCACTCAATCCATAATCACAAAGGTCCTAGGATTCTGTAGAGCGTCTGTTAGATGGTTCTCACATCTTTTGATCTCACATAAATTCAATAACACGGCTGTTTTAAGGTGATGTTTTCTTGCTAAACACCACTATACAAGTGATTTTATTTGGTGTTGTTAAGCAAGAGGAAAGGTTAACTATTTGATGAAAAGATAATAAATTGCGCATATAAACGACACATTGTTTGGAATAGAGAGAAATTATTGAAAACAACCCTCAAGATCAGGTCAATCCATAAATACGTGCGCATGATGTCATGAGTATGATCCACCATGACTCATTTTATAGAACAATACACTTCCCAACAAGTCGTATCCTGTTTTGAAATGTGCACTCAAGTGGTCAGTTTATCTTTGATTGTTATAAATATCGGATGTAAATAAGAGCTCTTGGAAAATGAATATCAATAATCAATACAAACGTCATGTTCTACTCGTATACTTTTATTTTAAATGATAAAAGTGCAAGGTCTACAGTAGAAAAAACTAACAGTGTTCATAGTGAAAATGGTATCAGTGTAAGGATTGCCCAGAAATGGTTTCAAAGATTTGAAGATGGACAAAGTAGTGTTAATGATGAGCCCCTGTCAGGACATCCTGTTAATTTTGACAACGATGCATTAAAGAGTCTTGTGAATTCAGAGCCAGAACTAACGGTGGATTAGATTGCATCAAGACTTAATTCATCTCATGGAATAGTATTTTGCCACCTTAAGAAGATAGGACAGGTATCCAAACTTGGAAAGTGGGTACCACATGAGCTATTGGAAGCAAATTGCCAGCAGCTAAAAAAACATATGTCCTCTCTTAACCCGCTTTGAACATGAGCTGTTTCTTGACCGAATTTCGACAGGTGATGATAAGTGGATATTCTATCATAATATTGCAAGAAAAAGACGGTGGACAAATAAGGCTAAGAAGTCCTTACCAACAACAAAGTAGGAATCGCATCCAAAAAATATATTTTATCTATTTGGTGGGATATGTACATGTCATCCATTGTGAACTGTTGAACCTAATCAAACGATTAATGCAGATGTCTATTGTCAATAGCTTTCACGTTTAAATTGATTAAAATATATTCGGCATTGATTAAAAAACACCCACAATTAGTGAATATCAAAAAGGTTTTGTTCCACCATTATAATGCTAGACTGCACATGGCACAGACATCACTACAAAAATTGAAATACTTTAATTGGGAGCTCCTGCTTCATCCCTCTTACTCTCCAGATATTACCCCAAGTGACTATCATTTATTAAGGCTATTCAGAACTTTTTATTAGGGAAAAAATTAAACAATGAAAATGAAATCGAAAAAGAAGTTTCCAGTTTTTTTTAATCTACAAGGGTGTGGCTGAAAAACATCTGATGTCCTTGTGGGTGGACTCGCCTTCATATGGGAGGGAAGGGGGTGTATCTCGACCAGGGGGTGTTACTTACATCTTCAACATTCCAGAAAATGTTTTTAGATAAAGCATTCTAAGTACGAGGCGTATCCAGAAAGTAAGTGTACTGAGGATCTCACGACCGGATGGATTTTATTTTCGACATGTTGGCTACACTACCGTGTAGCCTGACCCTTCCCCTCCGCAACGAGACCGGTTCGAGGTCAGTACGTTGAGAAGTGTCGACGCGACAACACGTTTCGTGCAAAATGTCAAACCAATCTCCCGCCAAGTGCGAAATTTTGTAAAAAGGCAAGAGTTTTTGAGGCGCTGCAAACTCCATGGAGATGAATTTCTCCGCTCCATCGTTACTGGAGATGAAACTTCGGTTGCACACTACATGCCTGAAACCAAAAGCCAGTCTCAACAGTGGCGTCACACCTCTTCACCCTCCGCCAAAAAGTTCAAAACCACAATTTCAGCCAAGAAAATCATGGCATCCTTGTTTTGGGACTGTCAAGGCATAATTTTAATTGAATATATGCCTCAAGGGGAGACCATCAACTCTGCAAGATACTGTGAGACCCTAAAAAAATTGCGGAGGGCGATTCAGAACAAGAGGAGAGGCATGCTGACAAAGGGAGTCTGCCTGCTGCACGACAATGCCAGACCACACACGGCCAACGCCACGAAGGAACTGCTCGCCTCGTTTAAATGGGATGTCCTGAACCATCCCGCGCATTGCCCTGACCTAGCACCTTCAGATTACTATCTCTTTACCTCCCTGAAGCTGCACATGGGTGGAAAAAGGTTTTAAACCGACGAGGAGGTAAAGGAGGAGGTGGAGAAGTGGACGGAGGGGTTGGCGGGAAACTACTTCGAGGAAGGCATCAAAAAGTTGATACCCCGCTTCACCACCTGCATTGAGAGGAATGGCGACTATGTCGAAAAATAGCTTACATATGTACTACGGTAACCACGTAATTTTTTTTGTTTAAATAAAAAAAATTGTAACCTACAAAAATTCAGTACACTTAGTTTCTGGATATGCCTCGTAATAGGAGTTCGATGTTTCGATGAAAGAGTTATGTCTTATTCAATTGTTTTATATCAAATATATTTATTTTTAAGTAAGCTTTGTATGTGATTGAGTTTAACCTGTATACCATATGTAAGCTATACAAAAATAAAATAAAATATGTTTATTATTATTTTTTTCTAGATTTGCTTCTCTCCAGACTTACAAACAACGCTGACATTTAACTCTGCCAGATGTGGTGGTTTCCATAGACAATGTTTGGATTTGCTACTCAATCAGGGTAACTATTACTCCTCCTAGTTTTTGCCATAATTCACCTTTCAACATATGGCTATCATATAGTGCCTATGTGATATATGTTTGTTGAGTATGTGTATAGGAAGTTGTCTAGACAGTGTTCTAAATTGGTTCATTGTCACACCACTCATTACACTATTGGGCAGTTTGTTTTAAGATTCCACAATTCTGTGAACAAAACAATGTTTCCTCAGAATTATTGTGGAATTTAGTTTTGGAAAGTTTTAACTGATGTCCTCTTAAATGTATGCTATGGTCATTTTAATAAAATTCATATCTGCAATGTCCAAACTTATAAACATATGGAAAAATCTGTCTTTACTTTTCAACACCATGAAAACTTTGGTTTTCTCATTAGCACTCTATGAAGCGGTGACATGGATGTTGACGAAAAGGAAAGAGATGTGCTGGATTTTTTCGAAACGTGGTGTTGATGACATATTTTTCGCATCACTTGAACTGTAAGACGATGCACTATTGTGTCGATCCTCCAGGATCTACAGGTCAGAGAAAGGATGTCAATGACATGCAGGAAGAAAATACCGTCATATTTTGGACATATCACTAGACGAGATGAAGACACTTTGAAGAAGCTACTAAGGACTGGAAGCGTTGAGGGGTGGTGAGCAAGAATACAGTCTCCAGCAATGTGGTTAGCTCTTTGAATGCTACACTCATCATGACTCAGGTCAGGAAGGAGGAATGGTGGTGAATAATCCACCAAGTTCTAAAGTTTAGAATCTAAACCATCAACTGAATATATATATTTTTAATACTTTCAGATACTTAAGTGTCATCACTGAACAAAACAATGTTGAAGAATTTAAATATAACTTTTATTGTTGGCAAAGGTAAACTCAACGGAAACATTATTATTATTTTTTTAATACAAAGTGTTAATTTTTTTATACAATTCAAATATAACTTTTATTGTTGGCAAAGGTAAACTAAACGGAAACATAATTATTAGATTTTTTTTTAATATAACTTGTTAATTTTTTTATACAATGTTTTCTATAAACTGTTTTAAAATATACAATACTTTTATTAAACAACCATAATCAAAGGTAACTTATTGTAAATGAAAAGTTATTTGAAGTCATTTAGTGTTTTAAATATATAATTTTCTAGCGTTTTTAAATATATTTTTTATCAGCACTGAAATGTTTTTTTTTCATATGTCTAAATATAAAACTGTTTTATAAAAAAATATATTTTTTAAAGATGTTGATACATTATCTGTTGTTTTATAATTGTTTCTGTGATGTAAAGGACACTTTTATTTATTAATTTTGTCAATAAATAAATGAATATAAACTCAACCTGCTTTGGTGATGGGGGAAAATCAAGAAAGGCATAATTTTTTTTTTCAAAATTTCATTGTATTGTATTACCTATTACACTTTCATTTCAGTACTACTTGGTGTGTATATTGCCATATGGTAATATTTTCCAGCCAATCAGAAATATGTTATAAAGACCTAAAGAAAAACCAGATTGAATCCAATTCTTTTTTTTTTTTTAATGGGTAACGATGGGATTTGAACCCACAACTACGGAGTTAGAAGACAGACGTCTTGATTAGGCAACAGAAGTCGTCAGTCTCTTGATTTAACTATGATTTTCTTTGTCTTCCTTCATTACATATTTTAACACTCATTCGTTCTACACATGTATGATACTATATAAATACTTAAATTAGTTAAGTGTGCGTGTGCTCTTAGTTATCAGTCTTAACACGTCTGTCATTGTTTTATATTCATCTTCATCAACTATATACAATAAAATAATATATTATTCTGTAAATTGTCTCATTGCAAGAAGACAATACGAGTATTGTTTCCCAGCTCAGATTAGTTTATTAGGAATATTGGCACCAGATATATTTCGAATCACCAATTTGGATATTTTGAGGCGTATCATGCGAATGAAGAATAAGCAGACCTTGTGCCCACTTCATCCTTTATTGCATCTTCTTTGAGAGCTGTTATAATCCATCCTTCTATCGTACGAGACGCAGTCTGGGCTGGACAAAAGTAGACAATAAAACTTATGTTACCAGCTTGTTACATTTGTTGTATTGTATTACACTTTCATTGTATATAATACAATCTGGCAGGCTTATTGCCAACGCTACACGATCGGAATTATTTTTTATTTACGTAATCAAACTTGTAAACAAGTAAATATGCGCGGACTCCACACGTTTTAATTTAGAGAATGTAATGATATACTGTATTTGGATTTTTGTATGATGTTGGCAAAACTAATATGTAAATAATAAAATTTCTTCTAACCAATGAGAAAGAAACAGGCCTTTTTTATTTACTTTATAATATATAGACCTGTTGGTCTTTTATAGTACATATATACATCACACCATTTTACTGTCAAAATAGGCAAACAGGACAGAGTGCCAAACTTTCCTATCTCTACACATATTTCACCTCTTCTACATACGAGGCGTATCCAGAAAGTAAGTGTACTGAGACTCTCACGACCGGATGGATTTTATTTTTGATATGTTGGCTACACTTCCGTGTAGCCTGACCCTTCCCCTCCGCAACGAGACCGGTTCGAGGTCAGTACGTTGAGAAGTGTCGACGCGACAACACGTTTCGTGGAAAATGTGAATCCAATCTCCCGCCAAGTGCGAAATATGCGGCGTCATCCGTTATCTCGTTTGGAAGGGAAAACCTCCAGTTGAGGTTTATAATGAGGTGAAAACTGCTTATGGTGATAAAGCTATGAATCGTACGAGTGTGTACAAGTGGTGTCGCGAGTTTAAAAACGGTCGTACGTCTGTGCATGATGATCAGAGGAGCGGAAGACCTTCAATTTTGACTGACGAAATTGTGGAAAAAATCGAAAATGCGCTCCGTGACGATCGCAGATTGACTGTGGATGAACTTTCTGCGATGTTTCCGCAAATCTCCAGATCTCTACTACACGAAACCATCTGTCCGCGAGGTGGGTCCCAAAACAGCTGACAGACCAACACAAGTTGAATCGAGTGGAGGCCGGGCAAGAGTTTTTGAGGCGCTGCAAACTCCATAGAGATGAATTTCTCCGCTCCATCGTTACTGGAGATGAAACTTGGGTTGCACACTACACGCCTGAAACCAAAAGGCAGTCTCAACAGTGGCGTCACACCTCTTCACCCTCCGCCAAAAAGTTCAAAACCACAATTTCAGCCAAGAAAATCATGGCATCCGTGTTTTGGGACTGTCAAGGTATAATTTTAATTGAATATATGCCTCAAGGGGAGACCATCAACTCTGCAAGATACTGTGAGACCCTAAAAAAATTGCGGAGGGCGATTCAGAACAAGAGGAGAGGCATGCTGACAAAGGGAGTCTGCCTGCTGCACGACAATGACAGACCACACACGGCCAACGCCATGAAAGTAAAGGAGGAGGTGGAAAAGTGGACGGAGGGATTGGCGGGAAACTACTTCGAGGAAGGCATCAAAAAGTTGATACCCCGCTTCACCAACTGCATTGAGAGGAATGGCGACTATGTCGAAAAATAGCTTACATATGCACTACGGTAACCACGTAATTTTTTTGTTTAAATAAAAAAAATTGTAACCTACAAAAATTCAGTACACTTACTTTCTGGATATACCTCGTACATACACTTTCTTATATAACTCCTATGATTTTTCCGACTTTCTAAGTTTCCTTTTTTCAAAATATAATTCACTTGATCCAACCATACTTTCCTTGGTCTTCCTCTACTACGTCTTCCACTCATATTTGCACTATATATTTATTTTGTTAGTCTATCTTCATTCACTCATTCCAATTGCCCATACCATCTCAGAGTACCCTTCATTTTACTCAACACCTCAGCCTTAAGTTGACATTTATACCTAATCACTTTACTCCGTATTGTGTTATAAATATTCAACCCATGCCCATTAGTAAATAGGTTTATTCATAAAGCTATCAATTATAAACCATATCAAAAATATTGTCTACATGCAGATGATAAATAATATCAAATTGGCCTTGAATAGGTTAACATCAATGTTAAATATATTATATTAGGTTCTTACATATGAAATTGGCGTTTTGTTTGGGAGGAACATAAAGTTGATTTTTTTTTAATATAATATATTTATTTAATCAAAGTATGTACCATTGCTATCTATGCACTTTTGCCATCTCATAGGTAGTTCATCGATCCCTTTACTAAAAAAACCATTCGGACGGGAATCAATAAAATCTTTGAAGTCGGTTTGGACTGCCCCATCGGAGTTGAATTTTTTCCCTTGCAAGAAGTTATCCAAATTTCGAAAAAAATAGTAATCTGTTGGGGCAAGGTCCGGAGAGTACGGTGGATGTCTTAGACATTCCAATTGAAGCTCTTCTAATTTGGTAGCCGTCTGTTGTGCAGTGTGTGGTCTAGCGTTATCATGAAGCAGCAGTGGCCTAGAGCGATTAACCAGCCTCGGTTGTTTAGCAGCTAGCTTTTCCATCATGGTTTGCAGTTACTGACAATAGACATCTGCCGTAATCGTCTGGCCAGATTTAAGAAAGCTGTAGTGAACGACACCAGCACTAGTCCACCAAACGCTCACAAGTAACTTTTTTGGAGTCAATTTTCGCTTGGGGCATGGTTTGGCTGGTTCGGCAGGGTTCAGCCATTGCGATGAGCGCTTCCGATTATCATACAGGATCCACTTTTCATCACAGGTAATGATTCGATTCAAAATCCCTTCATTATTGTGCCGGTTGAGTAATGCAACGCAGCAGTCAACGCGCGTTTGTTGATTTGCTTCACTCAATTCGTGAGGTACCCACCTTTCAAGCTTTTTCACCTTCCCAATTTGCTTCAAGTGGATTAAAACAGTTTTATCACTAACACCGCAGCCTGCAGCTAACTCGGACGTGGTTTGCGATGGATCCGCTTCCACAATAGCCTTCAATTCTTCATTATCAACTTTGGTCTCCGGCCGTCCACGGGGCTTGTTCTGAGGGTCGAAATTTCCAGAACGAAAACGTTGGAACCAAAAACGCACTGTGTTTTCTTTTGCGGCACCGTCGCCATACACATCATTAATCCTTCGAGCCGTTTCTGCAGCACTGGTGCCACGGTGGAACTCGTACTCGTAAATAACGCGATATTTCAAGTTTTCCATTTTGTAAACTGAGTGACGCAAAGAAAAAAAACAATTGAGGAAAAAACAAATGAATTATAATTTTCGAAACACAAATACTTGAGTAAATAGCTGTATAAATTTGAATTTGGAATTCCTAACCAAAGAGAAGATATTTGAGATCAAAGTTGCCAGTACGGCAAAACGCCAATTTCATATGTAAGGACCTAATATATCCATTGCAACAATATGCTTCTTCTCAAATTGATGTATACACACTATTGGGGGATTACAACAAGAGTTTGTTCTTATTTGACTACAATGCGATAACTGCCGATGGCGACTAATACGGTGAGGGATGCGGAGGGCGACACATTGCAGGGGTTCAGAATTGTTGAATACTGAGTTTTAAATTTTGTATAAAAATATTAACTCTGACATTATTTTTCCTCCAGAGTGCAGCGCAGACTTAAAAAAAACATTAATTTGCATAGTTGATATTTTCGATGATAGGAATTTGCAATTTAACGCATAAACTATGTTGAACTCTTGCAATATTTTGTATATGTATTTTGTAGTATAGGGACCATACAACGGAAGTTTATTCAAGTTGCCTAAGCACCAAGGGCGTGTAAAAAAGTTACGAGTAATGTGATGGACGATTAAACTCTTTTTAGTCCATTGAATGGAAAATATATTACATTGTACATTCAGTCATTAGAAATTTCTAAAACTAAATGTTTTATCGTTGTCTTAATTTATTATTGGACACGCTTCTACCCTCTGCAGATAAGTGAAGTCGCGAGAAAAGTAGTTTCTATCTATATTTTACCGAAATTAGTATATTAAGGGTCTAAAAGGCTCAAATCCCTTAGGTACATCTATGATACACTAGGGACGAACGAGGTCACTACATATGACATTCCGTCCCGTAAATATGTCTCCATGAAATACCGCATTGTAATTCATTGTACAAGTTATCTAAATAAAATGTTGAAGAAAGTTATTTTTTCCATATTTACCATCTACTCTCGACTTCCGACATAACATACGCTAATTTAATAAAAATCAGGCTCGTGCCTATGGCACCCTCTAGATTTAGACGGTCAATATCGATCGCGATCAAAATCAACGATCGCGATCCCGATTGATAGTATAAGATGCGAATTGACGGATTGATACATCAGATCACAAAATATCCAGATATTTTGAAATCACGCTTGCGATCCGCTGATCGCGTTCTGGTTTGATCGTGTAAAGCTTTGGTTTCCTAAGAAAGTGGTGTCGTTATATAGCGCACGTAACAAAACATTGACTATGCAAACCAATGGCGTTGGTTTCCTAGAGTGCGTTGGTTGTGAGTGTAATGTCAAATAGCAATGCTGCCATTTGCATGACGGACGTGATAGCAGAGCAAACAGCCTTGGAACGATTTTTCCCGTGGAGCGGACACCGTTTTAAAATAAAAAATGAGTGCAAACGTAATTTGGACCAGCTAAAATGACGAAATATTGATTGATTTTGTAAGAAATAATGAAGCTTTATATGATGTGAAGAGCAAAGACTATAGAAAATCCCAGTTGAAACAAAATATGTGGAATCAGATTTGAAGTTTCCAACTGACAGTTGTGGGTTCTCATTTCTGCCGTCGGCGGCGCGCCAGGCGGATGCGACGCAAACGTAATTTAATTTGGACCAGCGAAAATGATGAAATATTGATTGATTTTGTAAGAAATAATGAAGCTTTGTAAAATGTGAAGAGCAAATACTATAGAAAAGCTATTTTGGAATTGCTTCACAGCAATTCCAAAATTTGTATATTTCTCAAAGTTCATCTGCAATTTTTTCCATTCTTCGGCACACGTTGGCATCTGAAACAAACAAATGTTTATACACTTGCCATCAAATAAATAAAAATACAGAGTCAGTCAAGCCAACGGCAGAATCATCTTTTTCTTCGGTCAATGAAATTCTACCTCCGTTTAAAAATTCTTACAGTATTAGCTAAGCAAAACGAGTTAATAGATCGGGCGTGCTTATTTCTTTCGGAGAAAACCTCGCAATTGCAGCGACCGATAAAATAAACTACGAGTAATTCACTGGGATTTGTTTGGGCGGAAAAAATGTATCCTAAGTAAAGATTATTTGCAGAAAAGGTGATACACGATATTTTATTTGAGGCAGAATTGGGAAATCTTCACAGATTTTCTGTGAAAATTAACGAACCCGGTGTATGCGTCACTTAAAATATGATTGATTCAGGAGACATGATAGTAAAAAAATGCTCGATAGCAAGATAACGCAATGTTACAGCATTTTTTTCTTCAGGTGTTATACTTTTTCTCATACAAGTATCTTGTTTAGATATGTATGGGGTTACCATTTCTAACAACTCATCAAAACATTTTCCACTTATCTTGAAGTAATTTTTATAGATTTCTCAGCAATTAATCGTATTTCTTTTAGTAGATTTAAATGGGTATACGATTCTCTCTTTTGTAGCCACTGTTTAACCCAACATTTCCTTCGAACTCACTTTTTCAAAGTTAGGGCCAGAACTAGGGCTACAACAGATTTTACTTCATCTACGTCCACTTTGAGTCGAGAACGATGCTAACGCCGCGATTGCGGTGTGTGGACTGAAGTATATTAGATTGATCTGTGATCGTTGATTTTGTAGTCGCGCGATCCGCCAATCGTTGATCCGTGATCGTTGATTTTGAACGCGATCGAGATTGACCGTCTAAAGCAAGAGTTCCCAAACTTTTTTCGGCCGCATACCCCTTTACCATACGGTGATCTGTCAACAATTTATCTATGTCCGGTTTTAAATTAGTGAGTTGCATTCTCAAATCTCCACGTTCAGTGATATTCAATCGATGTCTGTTCTGAGACAGGTTTAAAACAACACTGAAGCCTCTCTCTACCAGATACGACGATGGAAATGCCAGCAAATACTTTTGTACAACAGTCCATAGAGCCGGTTACAGAAGTGGAATATATTGTTGCATCCAAAACTTTTGATAACCCTGTTTGAATCGTACCGAGATCCTCATTCGTGCTGATGGTTTTCAGCTCATCTTGCAAACTTACATTTGGTTCTGCACTAGTAGTGTATGGGTTTATTATCCAGTCTGGTATTTCCAATGACAGAATATCTTTGAACCTAATTTTGAAATTTAAGTGAAAAGCCTCCAAGTGGTTGACGTACAGCAAGATGGTTTCTTCTTGGATTGTGCCTATCTTAAATAAGTTGGGGAACTGGGAAAGCTCAGATCTTGTAATATTTTTCTTAAAAAAACATTAATCTGACAACAAAGGCCGATATGACCGATTTTGCTTTGATGAGATTCAAATTGTCTCCTTGCAGTTGTAAATAAACATCATTAAATTTGCCAAATAAGTCAGTTAAATAAGCAATATCTGTTTTACTCTTAACTAGATTTTCTTTCAAACTGGAATCCTTGTCTTCCAAAAACTCTCAAACAGATTGAAAAAGTGCAAAAAATCTCGCCAAACATAAACCTTTTGAAAGCCAGTGGACTTCGGTATGGATAACCAATTGCTAGAAATCTTCGTCGCTTTCCTCGCATAATCGTGCGAACAGTCTAGTGTTCAAAGCGTTATTTCGAATTTTGTTCACAGCTGTTATAACAAACTGAAGCGATTGATGCAATGTAACAATCATTTTTGTTAAAGTAGATTCCTCGGTGTTACGTTGTAAGTGTAACAATCAATGCAAGCCCCACGTGTTGGGCTCCAGTGTTAAGTTCATGTTATTTGTTCGGCGTTACGTTGTATGAGTTACTTGAACTTTGCGCGCCAAAATACATTGCGTCCGCTGGCTAACGCCCTCTCATATATGCAATGCTTAATCAGGCTAGCTCAAACGGGATAAGCAAAGCATGACTCTTTTATCGCAAGGTTCGTTAAGTTCTGACTGCGAAATGAGAATTATCATTACAGATTCGTCGTTACCAAAATAAAACATAATAATTGCTGTAATCGTATAATGAATTAAATTCAGACAATTGTTTCAGGGTTAATACACAAATACATTGAAATGGGATTGCAAGACACTGGTTATAATTTCAAAAAAGGTGTGAATATAATCAAAAGAATCGGTTACAGAGTTTATGTAAAGTAATGTGTTCAAAGTGAAATACAAAGATGCTACAACTTACATGGGAATATATATCAAGACCCGACATATGGAAATTAAACCCACTCTTGGGCAGACACAGTAAGATGTCCCCTCATATCAAGTTAAACTTGTACAAGGCCATCATACGTCCTCAGATGACGTACGCCATCCCGGTCTGGGGCCATGCGGTCGAAACCCACATGCGTAAACTCCAGGTGTTGCAAAACAAGGCAATGCGCACCATTATGGATGCGCCCTACTTTATTAGCAACAAACGGCTTCACGAAGACTTACGAGTAGATCTCCCTACCATCCGAGAATACGCGATCTCTCTGGCCGAGAGGTTCTACAGCTCTCTCTCGAGTCACCCGAACCCCCTAATCAGCTCACTCACGGACTACGATGCGAACGCAAATCTCATTCGCCCCAGGCCTAAACAAATGCTTCGAACCACCCCCAGACCCCCTATTCGGAACGGTAGGCGCCGAATTGTGTCCATTGCACATATATTATAAAGTATCTATTATACCCCCATATTTATTTATGTAAAACTATTTATTCCAAAGTCACAGCGCTCTCCCCCACCCCTATGTTCGTAATATATTTATAATTATTCAAATATCTATGTCTATGTATACATCACTATCCTTTCTCTCTCTGTATTTCATATTTATCAACGCTCGTGACATATAAAATATAAGTATATTAATATGTAACCTATATGTATCTATAACTTTAATATATGTACTAAATTCTATCCCTCCTCTCTAAAAACTTTTCTAACACCCCCACCAAATCCATAAAAATAAAGTCCGTTCTACACGCCCGATGAAGGAGTAAGGTGTCCGAAAATCGGACCGACACTCCGAGCAAAATATCGACTTTGAAAGTGATTGCGAAATACATTATTCTCAGTACTACCGACTATACTGCGTTTTACTTGAGACCCGCTACCCTACTTCGACTGCCTGAGAGGAATCTCTCCCTGCTACCTTCTTCTTCTACTGGATCTACGCTTGGAATTCGCGACGTCGATTCTCTGAGCGCGACGCGGCAACCAACGTGCCTATATACAGTATTTGTGCCCCGTCCGGTACAGTACTGTCTGCATTTTTTTTTGGTTCAGTCATATTATTATCTGAAAAAATAAAAAACTTTCATCAACAAACAATTTTGACAACCCATGTGATAAAAAAAACAATAAAGTATGTACTTACTTGAAACAAGATTTTTGTTCAAACTCGAATAAATAAACTGTATCCTCTAATTTTCTTTTTCGTAGTACTGCACCTCAATAAATAATTATATTCAAAGTTCAAATCACAAATAAGTACATGTCACATCAAACGAACCAATTTATAGTGTTTTATGAAAGCATGACCATACAAGACATAGATTCTGCTCGCAGATTACAAATAGTATCGAATATTGTCTCATCCCAACGCGAGCAAGTGTGGACATTCAACGGTTTTTCATATCCGCACTTGTTTTGATACGTTCGATAAGAGAATGCAGACATGTTTGAGCTACATGTATTTTCATGCATTCTTACGTGTGACTCTTTTAATGACACATTTTACCTTTTCGTTCACAAGTTTGGTATGTAATGTGTTTTTTTGAATTATTTTACTTCTTAATTAGGCACCTATTGGAATCATATTATACTCGTATACTCGTATATTTTGAAGTAACAAACAAATAGCAGTAGTAAGGGGTCTATTTTTGCTATCGTCGACCCCCAATATTTTTTATTGAAACTATCGATCCCTAGAAAAATCAAATCGACCACTTTGGGAACTCTTGATCTAAATCAGCGGTCGGCAACCAGCGGCCCGCGAGGCGTCTTGGTGCGGCCCACAAGTGGATTTCTATGGGAGTTTGCCTTCTGAAAACTACAAGAAGTTAAGAAGGTTTGCTCAGCAAATAATTACTATGTTTGTTAGTACATATATTTGTGAGGAAACTTTTTCAATTCTGAATTACTGAAAAAAACAAACACTGTTAACTAGACGCAATACTACACGTCTCTACTTCAAAAATGCAAGCTAATATAAAAAAACTTGCAAGTCAAATGCTGTCACAAAAATCTCATTGATTTTATTAACTACAATAAATGTCGTAAAAATATATACGAGTAATTAGCGTTTTATTTTTAAAACTAAAATATTTGTACACTAATATTGTAGGTATACTGTAATGACATATGGCCCAAGTGCGGCCCGCACTAATCCCCACGTAAAATATTTGGCTCTCTTACAACAAAAGGTTGCCGACCCATGGTCTAAAGACTCTAAAGCAAAGATTCCCAAAGTGGTCTTTATGGACCCCCAAGGGTCGATTTCGAGTTGCAGGGGGTCTATGTCAGCGAGAAAAGAAAATGGGGGTGCACGAGATGTAAATGGGGTCCACGTGAGCGGATCCCATTTAGACAGATCATCATCAATATTTAGGCGTTCCGTAAACATCTTATTACATCTAACACAGATATGTATACATTACAAGAATAACTGATTGGAATAAGTACAAACGAAGAACTTAAGGTGCAGTTCGGAAAGAAGTATCAGCAGTTCTTCAGGCTACGGAAATATATTCCTGTTGCTTACCCTGCATTATGGACTATTGCAAAAAAGTTTTTGTTAGCTTTTCCAGCTTCATACAACGTGGAAAGAGGTTTTAGGGCGGTTTACAATCTTCTTACGAAAAAAATAAATTGAGTGCAAATCACTGAACGTGGAGATTTAAGACTATAGCTTACTAATTTGAAGCCAAATATTGAACCATTGCTATAAGAGCATCAGGTTCATCCATCTCATTAACAGTATTAATTGTGTATTAATTTTATGTAAAAATTTTATAAGGTTTTGATTTGTTTCGTTCCAAAGCCTTGAATTTTGTGTATTTTCAACAAAGGTATGAATAAAAATTGTACATGTTTTTATTTTTTTACAATTGTTCACTCTAGAAAAAAAACCTTATCAAGGTGAACAGCACTGTGTCAGCTGTCAAAAATACATTTGAAGTTAATCAGTTTAGGAAAATTCAATATTAGGCAGGCAGGGGGTCTACGGAAAACAAAAAAAAATCGGCAAGTGGTCCACGGGGTGAAAAAGTTTGGGAAACTATGCTCTAAAGCAGTGGTCCTCAACCCCCGGGCCGCGGACCAAATTGTACTGGGCCGCGCAAGGGCCTGCTTAAAAATCCCTATTGCCATTTCCGACATCCTATCTATGTGAAGCGGGATTTTCTGCAGTGACAGCAACCAAAACAAAACAAAGAAATAAACTGGACATAAGCAAGACACTTCGGGTGTCACAATCTCCTATTACCCCCAGATGGAACCATCTTGTTTCAATGAAGCGAGCTCAGGGTTCTCATTGATTTAGCATTAAGTTAAAATATTAAATCTGTTTTTATTCATTTTAAGGGGTAACTGTATTTTATTTTGAAGGCATGTTTAAACACGATTCAATTAAAAATATTAAATCAAAACACATAAAACTTCAACATCAAAACTTTTAAAGAAAATAGATAAATAACTTTCAAGTTAATATATCTGCAAGATATCAGAATAACATTAAAATCCCGATATTAAACCCTAAGCATTCTCAAAAATATTTTCTCTATCTTGGAAAAAAATACTTTCAACCTTCCGTTGAACCTTAAAAATATTGAAAATACCCATGAATCCAAACTTAATAATCCTTCATTGTTATTATATATTTTTTCTTAATTTTTCCCACAAACCTTGTGTTTTCTCTACTATTATTTGTCACTATAACTTATGTACCACAGTTGTAAATTTTATTAGTATATATTGTACAAATATATTGTTATTAAATTAAAAAAAAAAACTACATTCAACGTGTGTCCCCCCTCCTTCCCCCCCAGTGGGCCGCGGTAAAATTATGAAACGTTGACCGGTCCGTGGCGACAAAAAGGTTGGGGACCACTGCTCTAAAGGGTGCCTACAGGGCATGCCACGCGTACGCTGCACGCAAGCGGCCAAGGGAACTGCGGCCGCCGTCGCTACGCGATCAAAATGTTTTTTTATTTACTTTATCAAACTTGTAAACAAGTAAATGTGGGCGAACTCCACCCGTTTTAATTAAGAGAATGTAATGATTTGAATTTTTGTTTGGATAACTTTGTAGTAATTATTTTCCTATAGCAAAACCGTGTTTGTTTTTTGTTATCAACCAGCCGTTAAACTTAAATGTCTAAAACAAAAAAATCAAAAAGTTATGATGGACTGAGTTGCATATTGACATGTTATAACACAACACACGTTTTTAGTTTTTATGCATTATTTTATTAAGTCCCAATACGGAAAAAAGATTATATCATATTTTTTGGTTTCCATCGGAAATCCAAGGGTTGGTAGTTGAAAGCGTTCCACTAACAAGCCCATAAAGATTATTCATCTCTTAAGAAGCGTAATCGCTGTCCGAGTCAACGAGTCTAAAATACGAGAATGTTAAATTTGTTTTGTATTGCATCGACACCTACGTGGTCTAGACTCTAGTTGATGAGATGCTTGATTTCCACCCGGGTGTTTCGATCGTCAATTATAACAAAAAGAAAAGAGTTTGTCAGGTATATATTGTATTTGCACGCGTTGAGTACGTGTGCGAGAGTTGTCGCCACATCATGTGCAATGCCAATAGTCCAGGAGTTAAAAAATAATGTTTCTGAAGACGTCAGGTTAAATCTGACGAAACTTGTTATAGTATAAATCTGAAAAACATAAAAATAAAATTGAGTCAGAAAGAATGTGTAGAACTAATTGTTTTTTGTGTTTCTTTTTCGTTCGTTGTTTTTTTTTCAAAATGTATCAAAATACTAAAAATAAATTAAGTAAAAAAAAAAGTACTAAGTACTATATATTAAAGCGCTGTAAAACATATCTGGAAAAGTTCCAAGTTTTATTTTCTGTAAAACATACGGGTATTAGAGGTGTGTCCTCAAACGACACATTTATTACAAAAATAAAGTAAGCACTTGCTCCAAATAAGCTAAAAAATAAGAACGCTAATAAAATTGGTTGAACTCCCTTTTATTCAAGTCAAGGTCTCCTCGGTATATCTACGTTTGGGATATTAGCAAATTATTCAGCTTTACAATGCAATAAAGCAATAATTACGAAAAAAATAATGTTTAATATCTAAAATTAATGTGAAATTCAGTCACCGTCGTTAAAAGTGTGAAATTAATACCTTAAACTACTTAAGAGTTACCTTAAGGGACTTTCACTGAAGCATGCCCACGGGATGATAGGGGTTGTATACAAATTGTTCTGTCAAATTGGTGTTTCGAGTATTGTTATGTTGCATGCCTATTTTTTAACTATTAATTGGTCCTTGTGAAGTTCATACAAGCTCGTAATATGAACGCGATCAAGTGGGAACCCAGACAAATATATAGGGGGAAATGAAACATAGCAGCAAGTAGAGAGATTCTGTTATGATGTTGGAACCATGACGAGAGATATTGAACGGAGTGTTGCGATAGGAAAAAAATGTCAATAGGTCACTAAGACTTATATTTAAAGCCAATAACCTGCCTAAAGGTTAGGTTCATACCAATATACTCGTATATGTGCCCAATTTGATGTATGGGAGTGAACGTGAACATACAAGAGGAATCAAAAGAGCCGACAAATGCTTGGGAGTACAAAAATAATTAATGTGAGCATAACAAAATACGAAACATAGTTATTAAATATGAGTTTAATTGAACTAATGCAATATATTTATATTTAATTAACATATATTTATTTTGTAATATTTTTAATCTGTCAATATAAGTGGGTTTGAATCCCAAGTTAGAGCGCTTTTAAGAAGAGTCTGCTCTCTAAACGGCCCTATATAAATTGTCCTTTTATTTTTATTAAAACATTACATCATTTGCAAGTACAAAATAATATATAAAAAGATAGACCGATCGGCAGGACGACTTTTGAATGTTCCGAAGAATGAATAATGTGTATGGTGGCAAAACGCTGCGTGGTTTTTTTTTACAATTTTTAATGAACTAAATGAGACACTCTTAAACGTGTGAGAATTAGTGTTCAGTTAAGAAAAAGATCACCTATTCCACTCTAAATTATGTTTTCATAGCATATTTTAATTAAATCTTTACAACATTACACTCTACACAAGATTAACTATTGACGAGTATATCGGCTGTCTTACACCCACGATATTGATGTACACACAAACATAAATAATACAAATATCAGCTGTAACTGTTCCTGAGATTTAACATTGGCACAATTTTATATGATTATCAAGTTCTCTTTATTTTGAATTACGAGTATATATGGATTTTAAAACTTTAAATGTAGATTTCATTTAAATTTCTATTTGAATTTTGTTTTTTTATCTATAGTTTTAATTTATATATTTAAATTGTTATATTTTGTTTGAAGTAGCAAGAGCCGTTGCCGGAAAACTATAAGACAATTTGGCCAGTTATTTATTGAAAAACATGTGTAAAACTTATAATAATAAACCATTTAAAAATCTTTTGTCATATTTTTGGTAAAAGAAAAGTTTGTCAATAATTTTGTATCCATAAATAAAATAAAAATATTTTAGACTGAGCTCTGTCTTATATTGAGTCGATGTTTGACCTTGGTGAAGACGAAATGTATGGACGGCGCCGCGCCGGTTAAATATCTAGCCCGGCAGTCGCCAACGAGTTTTCGTGGTGTGAATTGGATTAAAATCGTTTTGAATGTAATAAAATAGTTTTGTATCTCGGTCTCTGTTTGTTTTAAAACCTTCGAAAATGGGTTTAAAAGATTGTACAATAACCCTGGACAATACTCACAATACATATTATCCGGGCCAAACTATTAATGGAAATGTGGAATATACTTTTGATTCGCCGAAAAAAGTGCGAGGTATCTAATCACTATACAAGTTCATTATTGATTATTTTCTAAGAAATGTGTTATTAATTAAATAACAGTATTAGTTACCTTTATACTCTTTTGTCTAAATTAATACATTTACATAAGAATATACATTAATATTTGTTTTTTTACGCGGGTAGAGAAAGTTGTTTTGGGTTTTCGCGGTTTTGTGCCGATTCAAACTGCATAGATAAGTATGAAATAAATTCAAGAGATGGTCGTTGTTATTTGTTTTTTTAACGCAGAGTGAGATATGTATACTTTTCCAACGTGCAACGACTTGATTTATGTTTTTTTTTTTCATTGTGTTATTTTAATCTAATGGAGAATTCTCCCCGCGTATAAGCTCCCCAAAACTAACTGCGTCGACTCATTGACGAGTCCGTTTCGTCAGAGGAATAAAGAATTCAGTTCATTAATTGAGAAGAATTAAAACGAGTCGATGTAATATTTATTGCCATGTGAATAAAAGCTTCATTTAAAATAAAGTGCATTTTTCATTAGTTTTCGGTTGTTCAAGGTCGACTATTGTTGTCTCTCTCACACTTGCAAATATTCACATCTCGACATCTGTACTCACGCCCGTTAACTAATTGTTAGATTTAATAACAATCGAAAAATGACGCAACTGTGATTAAAATAGTGATATCCGTTTCTTTTTATATTTGAATTACAAACAAATATATGCAAACGTTAGTGGAAGGTGTAGAGAGGAAGACCAAGTTGGATCAAATGAATGATCATTTGAAAGAAGGAAATTTAAAATTTAATGGAAATTGTAGGAGTTGCATGAATGTACAGGAGGCGAAATATGTGTATTACTGATCACATTTCAAAAGCTTCTAATTTCTTTGTGGGGCATGAGTAAATTCAACACCATAGAGAAATACATAAATATTGAATGCGTATAACCCGTGACGTGTATAATATAAGGCATAATACAAAGTGGGGATCAGGATACCTGACGTTGGTGCCACCGAACAATACTATGTAAGCCAATCAGTGATATGTATTGCATAAGGGGCAAGGAACTTCAGTACCTGAATCTTGCCTGCGTCTTCTTTCTCTGTTGGGTCCCTGATAACTAGTAACAGTTTTACGCCATTTTGTTATATCTGCTGGTGTTTGCTCCCATGCTCCCAATTGTGCTCTTACAATGACCACCGCGCCTCCTTCTGCCCTCCCTTAGCTCGTCAAAAAGGCGTAAGACTCAGGCATTCGAGCCACGTGTCGAGGAACAACGCAGGCGTGCACGCGACACCAGAATCTCGATGCTACAGCAGTTTGCTCTTCTCAAAACTTTATCATTTGATACTTTATGATACCAGTAAATCTTCATTATTTGCCTGAGGTGCTACTGCTAACATTTTTTGAGTGCCTTAATATATCGTATGTAGGAAACTTATAATTCGCATCCACACAACAGATATGGTATTGTATGATCACAACTGTATAGACTGCCGTTTTGGTGTTCAGTGCTAACATATATTGTGATTATGAAACACTCGCCCACGAAGAGCCCAAAACGCCCGGGAAGCTGCATTTAGTATATTCTGAATCTCTTCATCTATGTTTGCTTTGTCATTCACAATGTTACCTAATTAATTAATACTCCGCACTGATTATAATATGATCTGCCCATTTCCATTGATGTTTAGATGGAGATTTTCGTCGGATAGAATCGTGGTCTTAGAAACATTTGACTTGAGACCTAGTGAGACGAATTCGCACACGTAAGGTTTCGCAACAAGGATTTCAATCGTTTTGAAGAAACAACAACATTTCATCTCCACTCTTACTATGATATTTTGAAACAGGTTTCATTAACCATTCAGCCAGTATCCCAGATATTTACATGATTGGTCTCTCAACAATTCATTTATATCTAGAGCCCACCTTGTCTATGATACGTGTATGTTCATTGTTTTTGCCAGAGATAATAGCCGCTCAGAATGGAAGATTTTTATTTTAAAAATTGATAAGGATGAAACAACCTTAATGGGGAATAATGAATATTTTTTTTTTACAAAAAAAAAAAAACAAGAACAAACTCCAAGTACAATAACGTTAACCCTGAGAGATCGGCACACTGGTATAGCAGTGGAAGAAATTGGTTCTACTGGTGCGGCACACTGGTATAGCAGTGTTTGACGTAAGCTTGACTTCACAACTAAATATTCGATAATTTTACTATGACAGAGTATTTGCAAATAAGTTCATTGTATGTAGGAACCTTTTCTCAATGACTAAACAAAATAACATATTTTTTGACTGGATAGTTTAATTTTTATAGATCTTTTTTTGCGACCTTAATTTTACAATAATATCCGGCATTCGGCCATTTACGCACACACCCTCATTCCGGCTTTAGCGACGTATACACACCTGTTCGTGCGTCACGAGCAGTACGATTTATTGAAGTTGTAGGGTGCACATAATTCTGTTGACAGAATAAAACGTTTTGATTATTTTACAAAATAATTACGTGTAATATTATTTAATTATTCTGGTGTTTATTTTGTTAACTGAACGTAAATGATTAGACGTCTATTTCTAAAATGTGCGTCATTTCTATTGGCTGAATTGAACATTTCAATTTTCATCAAGTTTTTCTGGTTTATTATTTTTATTTGTGACATTTATACGAGTACATAACTTAGGAATTAATTTTGTGCACATAATTTATAGTGACTAAATTGCATTATTTTACTTCATCATCCATTATTTTATATTGTTGTGTTTTTTTGAGAAGTGTTGTTTTTTATTTCGGAAAATATCTACCTAAACATCGAAATGGGTGAAGAGCAACCAGACAACTTCATTTTGGATCCTGATTCTGATCGTTCGATAAATGACGACGAGGATTACATAATACAAGAATTGGATAAGGTAGAAACAGCGGTGCGCAACAATGATGAAATAGTCCATAGTGAAGAACTCCGTACAGAACCATCGGTAGAACCTGTCTTTGATAATTTCAATCCACAGTGGGAATATAATATAAATTTTCAGCCGCAAATTCATAATTTCAAAGAACAATCAGGATTGAGGAATTGTGAATTGACTGAAGAGAGTCGCGAAAGCGACTTTTTCGAATTATTTTTAAATCGGGCTGTAATGAGTCGTATTGTTGTGGAAACAAATAGGTTTTATGAGAATGTGAAGAAACAAAAACAATTGGCACCGCATTCAAGACTGCATAAGTGGAAAGACGTAAACGCCGAAGAAATGTACACATTTTTTGCTCTTACTATATTGATGGTTAGTACGAAAAAGTCCAAAATAAGCCAATATTGGATTACAAACAGAAGATCGATAATAACACCTATTTTTAATGAAGTAATGCCGCGCCGCGTGATAGATATCTATCAATATTAAGTATGTTGCATTTTTCAAATGACTATGAGAAAATTCCTGGTGACCGTGTTTACAAAATTAGGAATTTTATCGAATCTGTGTGCATTAACTTTAAATATTATTTCTATCCGTATGAAAATGTGACAATCGACGAATCAATGGTGCTGTTCAAGGGGAGATTAATCTTCAAACAATATATGCCAGCCAAACGGCACAAATTTGGTATAAAGCTGTTTGTTTTATGTGACGCACATACTGGGTATATACTGGACTTTTTTATATATTGCGGTGCTAACTCAGAAGGTGCTTCAGTAGATATAGCCCAACCATTATCAAAACAACTAGGAGTGTCAGGCAAAGTGGTCACTTCATTGTTAAATTATTTTTTGGGTAAAGGACACACCTTGTTTGTAGACAATTGGTATACAAGTCCCCTTTTATTTTCTTACTTGCATAGTAAAAAAACAAACGCCTGTGGAACAGTTAAGAAGACTCGAAAATATATGCCGAAATTCCCCCCCGTAAAAAAAGGTGAAGTCAATTTCAAAGCAGCTGACTGTGAACTTGTAGTAAAATGGCACGATAAATGCGAAGTTCACATGCTAACAACTGCACACGATGCAACAATGATGGCGACAAGTAAAACTGACTGGAAGACAAAAGAACCCATCATAAAGCCAAAATGTGTGGTAGCCTATAATAAGTCCATGGGCACTGTTGACAGGTCCGATATGCTTATTACTTACGTGGAATGTGTACGGAAAACTGTCAAATGGTACAAAAAGGTTGCCTTCCGAACCATTGATATAATATTATTAAATGCACATGCGATGTACAAGCATAAAACAAAAAAAGAAATATCACTAACTGATTTTCATTTAGAGGTTATTGAACAGCTGATTGAAAAATATGCTACTCCTGGGTCTCAACGAACCAGCCGAGGTGGTGATCATCCACTTCGGCTCACATCCAGACATTTTCTCTCTGATATACCAGTTACTGAGAATTCAAAAAGAAAGGCTGTGTACCGCGAGTGCCATGTTTGCAATAACTCGACCAAACATCCAAAACAAAGGGTCCAGACACGTTTTTGGTGTGCTGAATGTTCTGTTGGATTATGCCCTACAACATGTTTTACGGCTTACCATACACTTCTTCACTATTGAAATTTTCGTTTACCATCACGCAATAATCCCATCCCGCTAATGATAACATATAGACACCCTATACCTTCCAGACAATAATGCGAGTGTATTGTGGATGGATGTGCTATTATACATTTGTGTGTTTGGATGCTTTCTGGAAATAATTATTTTATAATTATTTTGTTTCAAAAACTTTCTGACTTTTGAGTGAATCTTGTAGTTAATACTATTCTTTATACGTGAGCTGCAGTTTGTTAGTGAATATAACTCTGTGAACCCATATAATGAGTTCATATTTCCAGAAATTCCAGTTTTATGAGGTTATTTTATTTTTAATTTATTAAAAATGATATTGCGATTATAAAAATCACATTTTTATTCATTTAGAATACAAGGGTACATATTCTAAAATATATTTATGTTGTAAAAATATTTTATTTTTGTTTTTTTGTGGTTTAAAATAAATATTTATCACGAACGTCCGAATCGTAAATATATCTCAGCACTAGATAGACAATTATATTTTTTTCTCGTAGCGCTCTCAGGGTTAATGATATTTTAAATAGTCTTCAATGTGGAAATAAAAAAATATGAGTAAATGCTTGATTTATGATATAATACGTGTATGAAAATGAATACGGCTGGAAATAGAAATAATTTTGCTAATCATGTTCAATTTGTGGAACAATTTTTAGTGGCATTATTTAAAAACACGTTCACTAACCAAAAAGTGCCTATTTTGTTCATAAGAAACTAGCTATATATATATAACATAAAATATGTTATATTGCGATCTCTTAATTTATTTAATATAATAATTAGCTATTTAGGAAGTATTTTCTTTGATGATGGAAACGTTTCGAGATATCGAATAACGCGTAGTGATAGGAAAAATGATCAATGAGGCACTAAAACAAACATATGTATACCCGAATCGGATAGTTTCAAAATCTGCTAAGATTGTCCACAACAGTAATTCTAGCACTGTGAAAAAATACTGAACGTAGCCGAAAAAATGATGAAGAAATGCGTGTACTTTGAATAATACATGGGGTGACAATGTATTCCAGAATACGGAATTAAGTTATAAGATATGAAGGTGAAATTAAGGCTGAAGTAATTAGTAAGATCAAAAAGAACACTTGGAATGGCTTGGACATGTAAAACGAATGAATGAAGAAAGTCTAACAAAACTAATATACAGTGCAAATACTCGTATGAGTGGAAGGCGTGGTAGATAATATCCAAGGAAGATATGGTTGGATCAAGTGAATGATATTTTGAAATAAGGAAACGTAGAAAGTCAGAGAAATCTTAAGAATTGTATGAGAAGTTTAATGGATGTAGAAAAAGTAAAATATGTGTCGCGATAGGAAAGTCTGGCGTTTTCTCCTCTCTGCCTACTCCACAAGGAAACAGCGTGATGCTATGTATGTATGTAATATGTTGTCCGGAAAGTAGATTCATATTTCTCGGATATATATCATTAAGGCAACATTTTCGTTGCTAACTTCATTCCAAAAGTGCTAAAATGTATATTATTAAGTAAGGTAATAAATACGTAAGCGCACATTTTTCGGCCATTGTTTACCTAAATTACTTGAGCGGTATTTTTGGGTGTCATTTTAAAGGTGGAAAAATAAGATTTTTTCGTTGCTTGATGCTTTTTTTACTTCTAAATGGGGGAAAATATATATATATATATATATATATATATATATATATATATATATATATATATATATATATATATATATATATATATATATATATATATATATATATATATATATATATATATATATATATATATATATATATATATATATATATATATATATATATATATATATATATATATATATATATATATATATATACAGTGTATACAAAATGTATGTACCAGTGTATAGCGATGATGCTGTAAGTGAAATGCGTGTCAAAAGTGCTTTAAAATATTCGTAATGGTGATTCGACACTTGAATTTAATCTGAACTATCGCGAAGGCTGATTACCACTGATGACGACAAAATCAAGGCTTTGATTGAGTACCAGCATTCTTCAACACAAGAGATTGCCGAGCTACTAAAAAAATAGATCGACAGAAATAATAATAAATATAAGAAATGCGTTTAAATTTTTACCAAAAAATATGAAATTACTTTCAGGATAAACCAATAACTTAAAAATTCAGAGCATGTCACCCCAGAGGTCTGCTGCTTGTATGCGAAAATTCATAACGCCTCTCCGAGTGCTTTTTAATTTATGATGTGGAAATACATTTTCTTATCTGAATTAAAAACCATATAAGCAAAATATAAAGTTTGTTGACATATGATTATATTTTGAAGATCAGCGGTCATGGTCTAACGATAAGCATTCATGCTAAGCAAGCGGTCACCCCACGTTCGATTCCTGGCGAATTCACTCTTAGACAGTATTACATTTGAATTTATGCTTTTTTATAGCTTATATGTTGTGTTTTCAGGCATTCATATTTTGATATGCTTATTAATTAAAAAAAATACTCGTGCGTACTTTATTCTATACCGATTTTGATACAAGCCCCAAAAAGTTTGACTACCCCTGTGTACAGCACCGGTACAAAGACTAAAATAAGTGGATGGCTGCCGCTCAATACTCGGAGATTCCGGTATACTTCTTGCGTTTTCGGTGAAAAGTAGCAGGGTGTAGAGATTCTTCTTTAGCAGGTAGAAGTTTGTCATAAATAAAACACAGTAGACGTTCCAGAACCTGAGAATATATTTTGCTCATTTTTCGTTCCTTATGTGCAGCCCATCGCTCATCGTAAGCCCCTTTATTCGCCCGTGTATGCCGTCATGGCTTACTAGATACTATGTGTACCGCGCGCTCCTCGCTTGCATGGGCCGTTCGACTTTTTATAGTAACTATTGCGAAGGCCACGCATAAGAAACATTTCATTACAATAGGTACACAGCAATTATAAATAAATCATATATTTTAGGTGACGCATACGTCCGATACACCCTGTTTTAAACTTATACACCCTCAGACATCTTCCACTCACAGGTTCACGCTCGATCACGAGGGATAGATACACGAGGGATATTGTACTTTTTGAATACAATGTCATCAATCATGTTTTATTTTTATGTACTTACTATTGAAGTAATAAACTAGTTGGTTGGAATAGGTTGCCACCTGGCAATAACCCGTCAAATTGTTTTACAATGAAGTGTTAAATAAATAAATAAAAAGGTACCACACTAATCTCCAAAAGCTTCCGGCCTGAAGAAGTTAGAGCATGTATGGACATATTTATTTATAATTTATTTATTAAGCTTCCGGCCTGAAGAAGTTAGAGCATGTATGGACATATTTATTTCATAGCCACGCTTATTTCATGGTCAGGCGATGTAACAGTTAAAATTTGATACCTCCGATCTCAGTTGTATGTCAACTATACTAAAGAAAATGTAGCATGGTCCCTGTGACTTTTCACAAATTTGCCCCAATACAACCTTGTAACGACGTTCAGTAATTTTAATTATTTTATCAACTTTAATATAAGCCTCGATTCTAATAAATCGCAAGTTATTTAGGTAAATACATTACACAAAACTAATAATAATGACAAATTAATACATCTTGTTACAAATTAGCAAAAATATGTCAGTTTGTTATAGTTTGGAAAATCTAGGATGAGTCCTGTGACAGCTCACAAATTTGCCTCGTAACGATGTTCAGTAATTTTAATTATTTTATCAACTTTAATATAATCCTCAATTCTAATAAACAGCAAGTTATTTAGGTAAATATTATACATTATATTAGGTTGTATTGGGGCAAATTTGTGAGCTGTCACAGGACTTATCCTAGAATTTCCGAACTTATAATTGATTTATTTGGCGACGTTCGTCAAAAGTCACTACGTTAGTCTGCATTGGCTAGGGATGGGATATACGATAATTGGATTTTCGTTTTTTTATACATAAAATTAAATGTTCGTAATTAATATTAATTCATAGTGGATCGTGGCCTATTTAAAGATATATACAAATCATACAATACATTAGAAAGTCAGTTTAGTGAAAATTAGGAATTAAAACGTCAGTTTAGAGAAAAACAGTTTTTCGATTTATAAAAAAACGATTCGATTTGTAAAAAAACTATTTTACCCCATCCCTTTGAGACATGACATTTCAAACGTCACAGGGACCATGCTACATTTTCTTGAGTATAGAACCTATGGAAGATATTTTGTTTCAGTATATTCTAAAATGTTAAAAATGTTATATTTCGTGGTTATCAAGTGTTTTTCAAGAACATGTTCAGATGCTGTCTATTACGTTTAGATGCTGTCTACGCAGAATATTATCCATATAGAGCCTTCTTTTGAAAGAAACTTAATAACCATACGATATTCGTTTTTTTATATTTCAGGATATAACAAACAACACGTCTTTTATCGGCTCTAATTGGCATAGTTGACATGAAGGCAGAGGTATCAAATTTTAACTGTAACATTACCTGCTCATGCAATGGCTGTGTTTGGTGTGATATCCGTTTAGTCACACTTGAACTTGTTCATGCCGCAAACCTTAGTGGTAAAATTAATGCATTATTCAATTAGTTATCGTTTTAAACATAAACAAAACAAATATGTTGTATTTACTTGAAATAACATGCACCAAAAATATAAAAAAAAATGGAATTGTTAGAAAAAAATAATTATAATATCTGTGGTCTGGTTAAATGAACGAATCTGAAATTCGTATTTTTTTTTAAAACGCTTTTATTTCAATATACTATTTGGCAACAGAATTGTTGAGTCCGATTACCTAAGCTTTATTATTCGACACTTCGAATTATCTGACAAAAAAATATAATAATCTGGAATGGCGATTTCAAGAGTATGTTTCATACTGAGTAATATTTTTTTTCTTTTTTATATATAGTATTATATACTGTTTTATACATATTTTTGTATTTATAATTATTAATAATATAAATAAATAATTTGATAAATGAACGATAAATTTATTTATAAATATATTAAAATTTTTATATTACAATATTATTAATTATTAAATTAATTATTTTGGAATAATTATTTAATTATTTATTACTTTATTATTTTAATTATATTATTGATAATATATTATTAAAAATATTATTTTATTATATTATTAATTAATTATATTATAATTAATTATCTTTATCTATATATCCATCTATTTATCTATCTTCTATCTATATCTATATAAATAAAAATGTAAATGTTCGTAAATTAAAAATGTCTAATCTCCGAAAGTTCTCCACCGATCTCTTTGAAATTTTGTCAAAAGTTGACATTCGTATACAGAAATGTTTATATATTTTTATTTATATATCGGTGTATATAAAAAAGTTTATAAATCAGAAAAAATAACGTTTGCGCCTCCTGCAGCGACAAACTCTCAAACTAAACTTGACAGATATGTCACATTGCATTTTCGACGTTTCGGAATTAATATTAAATAATTAAATCTATATAAATAAAATAGTAAATAATTTAATGTTTAATAATCTATATCAGCGGTTCCCAACCTTTTTTGGCTCGCGTACCACTTGGTAGTACATCACGCTTAATTGTACCACTTCGTAAAAATGATTGTATTTCGAGAAATTTGTTATTCTATTTGCATTATAAATTTTATAGGGTGACTATATTTCCCATAACTCAATTTATTTAAGTTTAAAAAAAATACCAAATGTTTTATTTTTTCTGATAAAAATGAGACATTTGAACTTTACATATAACAATGTTTTTTTTTTAATAAAAGGTGTTGAAGCTCATTTCTTGTCGAAATTCAAAACCAGGACATTTAAACAAGTATTTTTTTTAACAACTAATTTTTATTAAAAAAAAATTACATAGAATTAAATTAAATTATTTGTATAAAAAAAACCAAATGCGCCGCAGGCAATTTTTTTCCAAAAATTACAGATATTAATAGAAAATATATGTATATAAAATTAATTAAACACGGTAAATGTAAAAATTGTTCTGATGAAAACGAGACAATGTACACTTTCATTTTTACAAATTTACAGCAGCGCCGCAGGCGAAATTTTTGTTTTAAATATAATAATATTAATGAAATTGTATTTAAAAATATATTTATTACCGAAATTTTCTATTTATTATCGAAAATAATATTTATGAAAGTGTTGCTTAAGATTATAATACATTGTTATCAAGTTATAAGTTTAATTTTTAAACAAATTTTACGAAAATTTTTTTTACTTTTTATGTCCGCCATTACTGATTATTTTTCGCGTACCACCAACTATCCACTCGCGTACCACCGGTGGTACGCGTACCACAGGTTGGGAACCGCTGATCTATATAAATAAAAATGTAAATGTTCGTTAATCGTAGTTATCAAATCTCCGAAAGTTCTATACCGATTGCTTTGAAATTTTGACAAAAGTTGGCATTCGTATACGAGAATGTTTATATTTTTTTTTTATTAACCGTTATATACAAAAAAGTATATAAAACAGAGGAAATAAGGGGTTGCGCCCCCTTCTGCGACAAACGCGAACTAAACAATTCTCACTGACAGTTGTTAAACCAATAATTTTATTTCTTATCAAAAGATTTCACACTATTGAAATATAGCGCCATCAGCGTGCTATGACGTAAAAATATGCTAAATTTCTATCTGCCATTTCATAGCGTCGCGTAATAATTTTGATCCTGTGTTTTTAAACTGTTTTTTTTTATTATTTTTCAGTACAATTAGCAGTGAATTTAAACTGTATCGATTGATTTTCATGTGAATTCATGGTATGTATCTGTGTATGTTTTATACATTTTAATTATTAAAAGTTAGACGTATTTCATACAACAAACTTTTGACAAATATCAAATTTGATTTTAAGAAACTGCCAAATTTTTGCTAATTTGTAACAAGATGTATAAATTTGTCATTATTGTTAGTTTTTTGTAATGTATTTATCTAAATAACTTGCTATTTATTAGAATCAAGCCTTATGTTAAAATCGATAAAATAATTAAAATTACTGAACGTCGTTACAAGGTTGTATTGGGACAAATTTGCCAACTGTCATAGGACTCATCGTGAGTTTCCGAAATATAATAACATTATTCAGAAACATCAAACCGAATATGTGATTAATTTGATCCCTTTCTTCCAGAGACGCAAAGAAATGTACTGAGGGAATCCACCAAGCCAAAGAGAAGAACAACTGTGATGATGCGGAAGATAAATCAATTGTTAGTAAATACATTTTTTTACTCTTAGGTCCTTCCGATATTCATAGTTCGCCCTTAACACTAAACACTAAATCTTAAATAGTTCTGCTGAAGTATTGGGTTGTCCAAAAAGTTCATTAACTTTTCAGGTAGAAATAAAAACAAATTACTTTATTTAGATTATCAACGAGGCTATCATGGGAGTCGCGATGCTGCGTCATGAGCTACACAACAGAATGATGAAACAATATTTAATTCTGCTGTTTATAATTCCATATCCGTAGAACCTTTTGTCTTTTTGAGCAAATATATCTGGACACGTAAAGACGTTGAAATTAACTACAAATATGCGTGTCCAGCTGCAAAACGATCGATCAGTTGAGATATTCTCACATCAATCGTATGTAGAAATGGAGATTTGTAACAAGATGTATTAATTTGTCATTATTGTTAGTTTTTTGTAATGTATTTACCTAAATAACTTGATATTTATTAGAATCGAGCCTTATATTAAAGTGGATAAAATAATTATAATCACTGAACGTCGTTACAAGGTTGTATTGGGGCAAATTTGTGAACTGTCATAGAAATCAGAACGTTTGATATTCATCCGTTTGACACGGACCAAGCTTTGCTCTGAAGAATACGTTCATTCGCGAGATGCAGTTGTAAATGACGGTAATAGAACTAAGGTTGGAAGACTATAACTTATGCAATTTAGTGATGTCAAAAGAAGAATCGGTTGAAAAAGTATTTCCCTATATTCAAATCACTTATAAGAATCAAGATTGGGTGAGTGAAAGAGATATTGTTGGCGCGAAGAACAAAGACGTCTATGAACTTACCAATATTATTCAGTTCCTTTTTTAATGTTTCGCAATTTTATGTGTTTTTGTTATAACTTTCTTTCTTCTTTTTCAGTGCAATCGATCTTTCATTTGAATTCAAATCATATCGTGAATTGACCTATTGGAGTGACGCGATCATTTGCGAGCACGGCGATAAACGCGACAGACTGATAGTGACTGAAAGACATCAAAAATATTGTATACCCACAAGCATTGTGAAATTAAACATAATTGAAACGTGTGCTTTCTCTTTCCTTTCTTTTCCATTTAACCAGACTGAGCCACAGCAACGCGTGGCTGGGTACAGCTAGTTAATAATATAATATGATAATTACTTATTAATATTAATAATTATTAGTATTCATAATTACTAATATTAATAATTATTAATTAATTATTACTAATTATAATAATGAATTAATTATTAATTAAGTCATTATAATTATTAATTCATTATTATTAATTAATTAACAATTAGTATAATCATTTAAAATTATTAATTATTTGTTTATTAATAATTATATATTAATAATTAATTATTAATTAATATAATAATTAAAAATTATTAATAATGAATAGTTAATTAATAATTATTTAATGATTAATAATAAATAAGTATTAATTATTTTTAATCAATTAATTAACTAAATTTATTTATATTAATTACTTAATATAACCATTTAATCCTAAAAAAAAAATAACAAAAATCGTTAACAAATTTAAAAAAAGCAATGCATAAAATCAAATTTTCCTAGGAGCCATGAAGTTTACCTTCTACTGCGCCAGAGTCTTGCGCATCTGTTTTTTTTTAATATAAGTTACATACTGTGTGAAAATATATTTATGTTGAGTAGGCACATGTTTTAAAGTTGTCTGTTGAGTAGGCACATGTTTTAAATTTGTCTGTTGAGTAGGCACATGTTTCAACGGATGCGGCAACCGAGTTCGTGGAGGTCGCCCCTGTGAATAGAACTATCGAGATTCTATGAAGTTAATATCACTTGACACCGGCATATACTCGTTCATATATAGGAGTTCACGGTTATTGTTTAAAAAGAAGAGAAGAAGACCATATCAAATAGTAATGGGAAAAAATACAATATAATAAAATAACAAATCTCTGTTTAATAATGATATTCCATAATATTTACTATGGAAATGGAATAAAGAAATATTCTGAGAAGTCTCCATTTTTTTCAATTTTCTCTTGAATATCCACCCATTCGAGAAGAAGCACACCTGTTGTTCATTTGTGACCAATCCATCTCTCATGTTATTTACAGCGTGTTAAATTTTTTTCAAGACTAATTGTATTCTCATGCATACATAATTGCATACGAATAAATATTATATTAATATACGTTATAACAGGTGGTTTCTGTACTTGCTGCGTTTTTTGAATGATTATTCATTTGCAGATATAAAATTATTGTCACTCTCAATTTCATCTATGGATAAATCATTTTAAATTTTGTGTATTAAATTGACGATAATTATTTTGTTTCAATTTGATTTTCTAGCAATCTCCAATCATAAACACTCATTTAGTCAAGCAAACAAATAATACATACTATCACGCTGTCTCCCTGCTGGGATAGGTGTAGAGGACAGAGCACCATATTTTTCTATCTCGACACATGTTTTACCTCTTCCACATCCTTTTTATCTTCCCATACAATTTCTATACTTTATCCTTCTTTTATTTTATTAGTCTTTCTTCAGTCATTTGTTCCACTTACACAAACATTCTCACCTCAGTACTCTTCTTTATCTTACTTACTTAACACATCAACCTTAACTTTAAATTCATCTCTTATCATTTCATTCCATATTCTGTCATAAGTACATTGTCATCCCATATATTCTTCTCAGTGTTCGCATTTCTACAGCATTTATAAAGTTTTTTCAATCTTTTTCCACGTCTACATTTCACCTCCATACATCAAAGTTATAAAGAATGAAGTACATTTTTTTCATTAGCTTTATCTTCATAAAAAAATTAATGTTCATCATATTATAGTATCTATAGGTATGAGATCAAAATTAGCATTATCATTTAACCATAACTGACATAACATAATTATATCTTATTATTTTTAACTAACTATGTTTTTGAGGATTGTAATCCTGTTGAAACATACATACATACCATCATGCTGTTTCCCTGCTTAGGTAGGCATAGAAGACAGAACACTAGATCTCGACACACATTTTTTGCCTCTTTCACATCCATACACTTGTTAGAACATCATTCTTCTATTGACAAATTTCATTCTTCCATAGTGATTCTGATCAATCCTGAAGGAAGGCATAGTGTAAGAGAATGGCAGAACCTTTGATGATTACTTCATCTCAAAATTCAATATCAACTGACTGACCATTCATTTTATCCATAAATAATACAAATTTGATTCAAATCCCAGAATTGATATTTTTAACTGTCATTAAGATTGGATTGTCTTATGAGTAAGTTAAGGTCATGCTGGACACTGCCTTATGGTTGACTTGGAACTTATGGAAACATATCCATATGACAACAGGTTTGTAAACAGCCTCCAAACACATATTGTAAGTATACCTTGTAAACAGCCTCCAAACACATATTGATAATTATTCACAATAAGTAACACCTTTAGTAACATAATATTGTAGTGTAAAACTGAGAAGAATAAAGATTATATATCATAATACTGAGTGTATACTCTAAAAAGTAAATAAAGTAGAACTTATAGTGTCACAATTTTTTTATAAGTTATTGGAAAATTACAAATACTTTTGATGGTTTTACAACATTTGTACATAGCTTAATGCTATACATAATTTTTCCCACCAAATATCATATGCTAGTTGTTTTCTTCTTCTATATAATGACAATCGCTTAGTGAATATTAGCAATCATCATACCGATTTTCACTTTGGAAACTGTAACTAGGAAATTATGCTTTTTTGTACCAACGGAGGTTTATAAGCCAAGTAATTCTTATTTAACCAGGTCTGTTTCTGTCTTTTTTTATCTTTCATTGCATTATCAGCCAGTGAACACAGTATTTTACATATGTCATATGGTCAAGATATTCAAGCTTCCTTTGTTCTTCTTCTTCTCAGTGTCATGTCAGGTCCCCTCAATATTGACTATCACCTGAGAGTAGGTATCTTTGACCCTGGCAGCCCGAAAAGATCCCCAACGCTCCTTAAGTACATGACCCAAATAGAACACCTTTCGGATTTTAATATTAGTCAGCAACTCTCTATCAACTTTGGCTCTGAAGAACCCTTGTGCTGCTGACCATATCAGTCCAGGGTATCCATAGCATTCTCCGGTGCAGCCACATTTCGAATGCTTCCAGTCGGTTCATACTACCAACTTTGAGGGTCCATGATTCTACTCCATGCAATAACACTGACCAAACGTAGCATTTGACTAACCGTTGTCGAAGTTTCAAGTTTAGATTATCATCGCAGAATACGCTTCTCATTTTATTAAAAGCCGCATGAAATGATTCAATTCTGCACTTGACTTCGGTTTCTGGGTCGAGGTCTTCCACTAGGATACTTCCGAGGTATTTAAATTTTTTCACTCTCTCTATATCAGCACCTTGCAATGTAAGACGTGCTCCTGCCGGCCAAACACCATTTGTTAATGGGGATTATTAATTCGGTTTTCTCATTTAATCAACTCAATACATTTGCATTTTTTACTTTTTCCATCTTAAGGTCACGCAGCATACGTTGATATCTCCATATTTCAATGGCCTTTATTTTCTTGCAAAGTCCTTTGTTGAAGTGCAGCATTTTAGTCTACATAGATTGATGGAATAATTATAACAACGAACCATGCACATATATTATGTAGGTGGAGACTGAGTTTTCTGTTGGACAGAATTTTTTTCATTTAGCCAAATGTATTGCGAGGTTGCTCCATTCGTATTTTTATTTCCTGGCTCAAATCCCAATTTTGATTAAAATTATTGCTAAGGTATTTATACAATTTAATACAGCGATTCCTAACAGAAGGCCATGTCTTCCCCCTGGGGGGCGATTTTGATTTATATGGGGTGTTAAGGTTTACATAATTATCTGGAGGGCATTAGGAGTTTCTAGTTAATCATTATATAGTATTAATATTCTAGAAATAAAAAAATCTTAGGCCGATGACAGTATAACTCATTCGTAGCACAGATACAAAAAATTATCTATGTAAAATAAAAAATATGGAATCTATGGTTTTCAGTTACATCTATGGCATAGTTTCCCAAAGTGAGTGCTACTATCCTTCTGTGGACATTGGAGGGATCTGGGGGGCGTTGCTGGTCCCAGGGGCAATATGGGCAACTATTAAAATCACAATTCTTTAGAATGGTGTACTTATCTTTAATCAATAAAAAGAGATTTTGATGACCATTTCAAAGATTTAATGGAACTGGACATTCCTACTTGGTTAATAAACCCATTGATATTCAATCTGGACAAGATCCTTAGTCTGGAAGAACAAAAAGAAATACTAGAACATTCGAATAATGAAGAGTCAAAAAATATGTTGAACACTCAAGGTTAACATTCCATATAACTGCAATACTATGGCAATTATTTAGTTTTTTATAAAATGTAAAGCTATTCATAACTTTTTTGTCTCCATACGTCATTTAAAACAGGTTTCAGTGTGGTAAGTCAGATACCTATAAAAAGTATAAATCGGCCCGAAATTGAGAGTTGTGGAGATTCATGACTTTATAAGCACAAGGTTCACATAAATTATGATAATAATTTCTATGTTTATTCCAGATTTTATAATCGTTTTATTGCTCAAACAATTTATTGTTTTATGCAATTTATTATTTTTCTCCATGTTGCAAAAACTAGAAATATTCAATGTTATACTATCCTAAGGTGGAACAAGGAGGCATTGATCCAAAGAAGGTTGAGAAATCTTGGCTTAAAAATTCAACCTTTCTCCTTCCAAGTATTAATACATTGTCTGTTGTAATGTTTTTGGACAAAATCATGAATTCCCTTTTATTAATATTTATTTTTAGACCTTTGTGCTCGCAGTTTGAACTTTTTGTAGAGATTGTTTACTATTGGCCAATATTACAGTGTCATCAGTATATCAGGTATCAAAATACGGCCATTGATGATTATGCCATCGCTTTATTCATTAAACACTTCTGAAAATATATTACACTGTTTTGGAAGGCAGAGAGTCTTCGGTTTCTTTAACTTCTTACATTTTCTTCTTTCAAAATATAATTCACTCGATCTAACCATACTTTCCGTGGTCTTCCTCTACCACACCTTTCATTAAAATTCTATTTAGCTATTTACATGTGCAAAATTCCAATTAGTTGTAAGTAAATATACATGTAGGTACAAAATATGTACAAAATAATAAATTGTATGAAAATCAGATGTACCAAAGTCTACCTGTATACATTCACTTTGGTAGAAATTTAAAGAATATGTTGAGAAAGCAATATATTTCTTTTCACAGAATTGGACAAAACGATCACCTATGTCATTCCAAGTTCCCAATTGATACTCACGAACAATGTCTTCTTTTTTCTCAATTTACACTTTTAAAAATTTATTTTCAATGTAACAACAGGGGGTTCTTTGAGATGGAAATATTTGGGTTTTATGTAAAAATATAAAATAAGTTTTTTGCTACTTTTTGATAACATCATGACAACTAATACACCATGCTTAAAGCCTTTTAAAGCGTGTGGGTTAAACTCTAAAGCGTGTGGGTTGAAAAACATCGGGTGTCCTCGCTGCCAAACTTTCTTTTTTCTTCTTTGCTTTAGCATATATGTGTAATTACAGATTATTTATTTACAATTAGAGCAAGTTAAGAAATTCTGCTATTTAGGTTGTATTTTATCAGATATTGGAAGAGCTATGAGAGATATCGAATGGCGTATAGTGATGAAAATCAAAGTCAATGGGGCACTAACACATTTTTACTATAACCAGACAGTATCAAAATCTGTTAAGGTGATGTCCACAACAGTATTTTAGTAACAACTTTGATTTATGGAAGTGAAACGTTGATCTGAAAAAAGTCCGAAAGAAGCGGAATAAATGCTGCGGAAATGCATGCACTAAGAAGAATACATTTAGTGACAATTGATCGCAGAATACAGAATGAATGAATATGAACATTAAGGCTTATGTATTAATTAAGATGAAGAATAAAAAGAGCACTTTGAATGATTAGGGCATGTAGAATGAATTAATAAAGAAAGACTAACAAAACAAATGTGAGTGAAAGACGTGGTAGACAAAGATCAAGAAAAGTATTGTTGGATCAAGTGAATAATATTTTGCAAGAAGGAAATGTAAAAAGTCGGAGAAATCATTGGGAGTATGGATGTGGAAGAGAGGAAAGATGTATCATATGATAAAAAAGTCTGGTGGTTCTATTTTTTACCTGCCCTAACAGGGAGACATCATGATGGTATGTATGTTTATTCTATCTTAATAAACTGACTTGATTTTTAATTTAATATTTTTAGGTATCAGGATAAAAATCAAAGGTGTATGTGAAACAAAATGGACTGAGAGTCACAGAAAACATGTTGATGGGAAAACACGTGTAACCAAAATACATTACACAGGATTAGAAGAATATTTTACAATTGCCTTCTATTTGGAGGGGAGCAATAAAGGTAAAAGCTTTAGTATCTAGTTTTTTATTTGGAGGGGAGCAATAAAGGTAAAAGCTTTAGTATCTAGTTTTTTATTTGGAGGGGAGCAATAAAGGTAAAAGCTTTAGTATCTAGTTTTTTATTTGGAGGGGAGCAATAAAGGTAAAAGTTTTAGTATCTAGTTTTTTAATAGGTTTATTTTAAAAGACACATACATTTTTTGTGGGGAAATATCATTCGTTAAATATAAAAAAAATATTTATATTTATAAACATACACTAATGAAAAACATTATACATACACAATTATGTTTTTTTTTCCACAAAATTACAGTTACACTGTGTATATATACATGAAATAAAAAATAATTTTAAAAAGTCACATAAAAACTCGATATAAAGTAGAATTGAAGGTTTTTTTTCAAAAGTAGTTAACAATGTGGAAAGTAGAAATTTCCAAACAAGGTAGAGTTTAAATTAAACAAAAACGAAAGCTATGATTTTCCAAGAACACAAGATTTAGTTTCAGATACAGAACATTGTGAGACTTGAACCCTCACTTGTAGCTTTCCAGATTCTCATATTTAAATTAACTGCGAAGAATGCAAACTTCTAGTTCTACATGGTTGAATCTACATAGTCTTTTTGCATGATAGTTCTATAGAGATGTTGCGTAATCTAATTGTATCCGGGCTATATAGTTCAACATGTTTCCATCACTAATCTACTAGAGCACCATGCAAATGAATGAAAACTAATTTTATATTGTATAGAATTTATCTTGATAGAGCCTGTTTTATTGCAATTAAACTTATTTTACATATAAGATATTATTTTCTAATTCTTTCAAATTTACAGGGAATGAAGTTGAATTGCCAGAAGGAACACACAATTACCCATTTACATGTGTTCTCCCACCAGTGTTGCCAACCTCCTTCGAAGGGGAATATGGATTTGTCCGTTATACAATAAAAGTAACACTAGACAGACCATGGAAGTTTGATCAAGACACTAAAATGGCTTTTTCAGTTATAAGTGATTTTGATTTGAATTTACACTCAGAGTACAGGGTAAGAATCTTTCAAACTCAATTTACTGATCCTCATCTTCATTTACTTATCCTAGACAAAAAAAAAGTGAAATTTCAGTTTCAACCTTGTTTGATAATTACTAAACTTGTCATCATGATGTATCCGAGTGTTGTTGTCTCTTCATGTGCCACAAGTTTCGTGCCTACTCTAGTGGTTCTAATCCCATAGAGTCTATTACTGGGGCCAAAGACAATATTGTCTCCTGAACACACTGTTTAGTATGTCCAACTACCAATTCGGATATGTCGAAGGGTACCATACGAAAGAAATAAATTAAAAAATAATTTTTCATTCTGCTACATAATATTGACGATAGAATTAAAATGGCGAAATTTATTAACAGAACATAAAACTGACAAAATTTCAAACATGTCATTGACCGGAAATCCAATGTCAATGGTCGATGACTTGTTTGCAAATTATTCTTTAGATGTGCTTAGATTCAGTTTTTACGTTGATGCAAGTGGCCAGGTGTATCATGTCAAATTGTACTTTCCAACTCTATTATTTGGTGCAACAGGAAGATAGTACTACGTAGAACAGGCTTGGGCAAATGGCGGCCTGCAGTGAAGTTTTTTTCAGCTCGCCGATTCAAAAATATGATTTTTAAAAATTCGCTGCTTTGTTAATAAACTGAAATGTCAAGAAAAATTTATAAATAATAGTGGGCCACCAATTTCTAAGTTTGACCCAGATAATGTGAATTTATTTAATTTTGCATTTATACAATTTTTTACTTGCAAAATGTGTGGTCGTAGCAAGATTTACCGCTTGCGCTTTTTTATTGTGGCCCGCGGCCAATGTGGCCCGACAACCAAAATATTTACCCACCCCTGACGTAGAAGATATCAGTACCCTAACTGATTAGCCAATGTTGCCAAATCTGTTTAGTATCATTTGCTGAAAAGTGACTTAACATATTTGCTGTCATATTTTAAGTAAAAGGGTAAGTATGAAGGATAATTGTAACTTTTAGTTTTAATTTTTGTAAAATTTGCTTTTTGACAAATATTATCAAGGTTTTGACTAAAAAAAAAGTTTTCCTACCATTTTAAACAATCGAGAGTTGACCGTATAATAACAAAAATTAATGATTTTTCTTTCAATAATATTTTTCAGTTGTATAATTAAAGTATAATGAGCATTGCAGGTCCTGTTCAACACTAAACAAAAAAGAAACCTTTTGTCGTTGCTGGTGTAAATCCAGTTCTCTAGAAATGGATATGAATCTACCTGTGAGGCTTATTACTTTGTTCAACTCATGCCATTTGAAATCAACTGCAAAAATGTCATAATGAAAGATTAATGAATATTGCAGGCCCCGTTCAACATGAACATAGAGGATACCTTTTGTTCTTGCTGGTGTGCTATATCTGGTGCTCTAGAAGTGGATGTGTATCTACCTGTGTCAGCTTTTTGTCCTGGTCAACTCATGCCATTTGACATCAACTGCAAAAATGCAAGTGATGTTGACGTGAACGATATAAAAGTTGAGTTAATAAAGGTGAGCAAATTTTTTTCCACCTTCGCATACAAGTATGATTGTCAGTCCATTCTGTGCTCTCGAAGATGACAGTATTGTGAAAGCTACTTGGAGAAAATAGCACTTTTACAGCTATTTTTTAATTCAAAGTTATTCAAGCAGAGAAACAAAAACTTGTGATAGTTTTACTTTACAGCTACTCTTAGGGCATAATTTAACAATACTAACTACAATCTGTGCAGCATTTGTATAGACGGCACCCCTAAACAACTTATCGGCACCCCTAAACCCCTTGCAACTTGGACCCCCTCCTCCTACGTAATTCAAAAAAATACTTACCCTTTCCGTTTAGGATGATGACCTTAGATGATGATGTATTTCGTGTTGCAACAAACCACTACAGTTTACGTCTTGCTTTCATGACCGCAAATGCATCTATGATGTCATTGAAGTCCATATTCACTGTCGTGTCAGACTCTATGGCTAATGCGTTTAGTCTGTTTTGTTTTAGCAAAGTTCTCACATATGTTTTTAATTGTTTTGATAATGTAAAACTTTGTTCCGCAGTACAGTTTGTTAAATAGTGTGCATAAATAAAATAATGTAGATATTTGGTTAAAAGTTACTACCTTTTTGTTAATTATTCATTTGCTAAGCTGTAACATTAAACAGTCGTGGTTATCATTAGATTTTAAATATGAACTAAAGTGAACACATTCTTTAATAAAGAATTCATCTCAATCATTCTTGTTCATATTTTTTTAACCTATTTATAATTTTTGGATACCCTTTTGGTTTGGTACCTCTAAACAAATGTTGTTATCTCTAAGCAAATCTGTTAGCAAACGCGGATCTGCTTCCAATCTGCAATATTTACACCTTCCTACAGTGTGGGCACATTAACCCTTATCACTCCTATGTCGAGTGTGGCTCGACATCGTATTTCTTAGGCCAACTCCTATGTCGAACTAGACTCGACATTACGCAGTTTCTAAAATAATTTAAAATTATATATATCATAAACTACGACACGACGTAATTTCTAAAATAATAAAAAATTATTAAATATGATTTTTTTTCGTTTAAATACTTTGTAATACTTAAAAAGGGACTGAATTTGTCATATTCAGACTTTCTACGCAGTTTTATATTGTTATTATTATTGTAATAGGACCAACACAGTAATTTGTAGGTGCGCAGTAATTAACAATAAACATAGCGGTATTCCACGAATTCAAGGTCCAAAGGATACTTTTATGATGTTTGCAGGCAGTTGGGCCATATGATTCAAGTACCTATACTACTATTATCCGTAGTGAAGTGCCTATGTCCTCGAAAAGAAGTGCGGTACGTCTTGGAAAAAAAAATTTCGTGTCTTTGTGATGTTTCGTGTTTTTTGTGATGTAATGTGAATTCATACATTTTATTCAATGAATATGCTACGAAGAAAAATATGCAAAGAATATCACATAAAAAATTTAAAACCAAATTATTGATGAGTCTAATCGGAGACATTAACAATCGGAGACTAAAACCGGGCCGATTGTCCACAGATGATACTATTCAGCGTTTGGATGGAAAGAGTAATTTTATTTTTACCCATAACAACACAAGGACTGTATGGTGTGTTCCAATTGGAAAGTCAAAGGAGGGAGAAAATAAACTACATTCTATTGTGATACTTGTGATAGGAAGCCCGGCCTTCATTCAGGAGAATGTTTTAAAAAGTACCATATTTTAAAAAATTATAAATTTTTCTGATAAATATATTTGTTGAGTATATACATTTTTATTTATTTACTACCTTGCTACTTAATATAAACAAAAAAAAATTATGATTACGCACTCGACACTGTTACAACACTTTATTGAGACCCCTTTTTTTTTGCCTATTTTGTAAATTAATTAAGGAGTTGGTGGTAGGTAAAAATAATAATTAAGGAGTACAAACGGTTAGTGCAGGTGATGATACCTGGTGACACGATGATGATCTTTTTTCTCAGTCTTGTCTATTATCTAGTATCTCAAAAAGTGCTACTTTTTCAGTCATCATGCATCTACTGTTCACCCTTTTATGCTGCTGCAATAAAAAAATTCATGTAATGTAAGATTTGAGCTTAAGGTGGTTGTCCTAGTATTTATTTTTAAACCATCCTGGTTTGTTTTTTCTATCTTAAATTCAGAGGCAAGTAACTGCGTTACAATTAGAGATTTCGGCATACTGACAATGTGCCCCACTAATTCAAGTTGTCTAATTAATTAAGATAATTCCAATTTGAACAGTATTTAAGAGGTAATTGAAAATTATTATATTGAGTTAGTTCATTTTCGATCAACATCGGAAATAATGACATAAATTCTACATCTGCTATTTTGAATTAAAACTTGAAAAAATGAAATGTTTCATCTAAATCCTCTTTGATTAGTTCTATCATTATTTTAAGATATAATAACAATTGTTCCCATTTGGAATTCATTACTTTTTAAAAGCATTTTAAATTTTCACTTGATTTTTTTGTCATTTCATCTCCACTACCCATCTCATCTACCCAGATGCACATATGAAATATTTGTTTGGACTCTCCTCTCATTGTTTGTCATGTAAACAAATTAGAAAAGTAATTTTTTTTTGTGTAATTCGCTATTTCATATTTGTACATTTACTAGTGGCTAATTGAGTGATGGAAACATTTTAGTAAATAATATTGGATCCTCATGGATAGGGTGGCAAGATTTCAGTTTATGTAAGTCCTGAAATTGTTTGTGAGTATAAAAAAAGGGTTTTCTTCAATGGGAAATACAAGATGTTTATAGAAAACCAAACACAAGCAAATAACAGTTTTTTAGATTCCTTTCTGTTAATGTTTAAACAAATGTACTTTTCTTTTAATAAAGTAATTTAAGAACAATATGTAGTAATCAGTCAAAATGGTTATGGTAACTAACATTTTTTGTAATAAAATAGAGAAAAAACTAGAAAGTAAAAATTATATTTCATATTAGTCTGATGCTACTCTGCAAGATTCGCGGTGATTATATGAAACATATTTATCTATATATCACTTTATATTTATCTTTATATCATTGATATCACCCACTTATGGCTATGTTAATTTTATGATTTTATTACAAAATTAGATTAATTACAAAATTAGATTATTACAAAATTAGATTTATCACATAATTATTACATTATTATCATTACAAATTAGAATTATCACATAATTATTACTTTATTACAAAATCAAGATTTGCAGTGATTATATGAAATCGTATTTATCTTTATCTTTGTCATTGATATCACTGACTTACGGTTAAGTTAATTTTGAGCTTTATTACAAAATTAGATTTATTATATTACTCGTATTATCATTACAAATTAGATTTATCACATTATTATTATTAATTTATTACAAAATCAAGATTCGCAGTGATGATGTGAAACATATTTATCTTTTGTAATGTATTTTTATCAAACACTGTTTATTCCACTTTTTTGTAACCCTACCGGTTTGAAGGCTTTCACCTCATCTTCAGGGGAGCACAACAAACAAGACTAAATTATGTTCGAACTAGTACTGATATATACACTTCAACGGTTGGGGGCTGAGGGGTGAGGGAGGCATGGGACGATTTCGGCAAAGAGCGGAGAGATTTTTGGGAAATAACTCACCAGATGTTCGGATCGATGTACTGACTTAAAAATTTCTAGGGCCTCGTAATCTGTCCAATTTATTCCTGTTACTACTGATACGTAAGAATTTGGCATCATCGATAGAAAAAGTATGGTTTTCACGGTGACAATGATTAACCATTTCAGAATAAATTAGAGGATTTGTTAAGGCGGATTTATGTTCACGAAATCTCTTTTCAAAAGATCTTCCTATCTTTCCTATATAGAAATTATCACAGTCAGCACATAAAAGTTTATACACACCACTGTTGCTAAGTATTCCATTTTTGCCTTTCCCATTAAATAAGAGTTTCCGGAGATTAAAATAAGTGTAAAAACCTGGCTTTATGTGACTTGGAATATTTTTGCTTATTTCTTATGATATGTTTTTTATAAATAGGACTTTACTCCATTTATAGGTATGCTTATAGGTGGCGTTAAATAAATAATATTTTATAAGTTTCTTTTTTGTTTTGTTTTATGACAATAGTAAGGACTCTGCTAAAAATTCAGAATTGATTTAACTGATGGACTTACTCGTATGTATCAAACAACATTATTTTAACTTCAACAATAAAATATATAAACAAACAAATGGTTTAGCTATTGCTATTGGCTCACCGTTGTCTTTACTCCTCCGTGAAATATTTATGAACTATTTTGAAAAATGTATTTTTAGGAAGTTTAAGTTAACTAAATATGTTTTGTGCTGGTTTAGGTGTGCAGATGAGATTCTTTGTGTTTGGACGGGTACCGATAGACAATTACACCAATTTCTTAAATATTTAAATTCTATAGAGAGTTTTATAAAATTTACACTAGAAACAGAACAGGACGGAAAATAAAATTTCTTGGACCTAACATTATCTCGGAAAAATGGCACATTTGACTTTGATATTAGTATAGGAAAAAATACTTATTCAGACTCTGTAATTCCAGCAACTTCCAACCATCCTAATAATCACAAATTCGCCGCCTTTAACTGTATGCTTCATAGACAATTTTAAAAAGGAATTAATAACCATAAAAAAATAGCTACAAATAATGGCTATCCTGGAAGCCTCATTGATTCACTTTTAAAAAACAAAACAAAAAAGACACTTATAAAAGATTATATATTTAACGACACCTATAAGCATATCTATAAATGGAGCAAAGTCCTATTTATAAAAAACATACGAAATAACCAAAAATATTCCAAGTCACATAGAGCCAGCTTTTTACACTAATTTTAATCTCCGGATACTTTTATTTAATGGGAAAGGCAAAAATGGAATACTTAGCAACAGTGGTGTGTATAAACTTTTATGTGCTGACTGTGATAATTTCTATATATGAAAGACAGGAAGATCTTTTAAAAAAAGATTTCGTGAAAACAAATCCGCCTTAACAAATACTCTACTATAATTTATTCTGAAATGGCTAATCATTGTCACCGTGAAAACCATACTTTTTCTATCGATGATGCCAAAATCTTACATATCAGTAGTAACGGGAATAAATTGGACAGATTAGATGCCCTAGAAATTTCTAAGTCAGTACATCGATCCGAACATCTGGTAAACAGTTATATCCCAAATATCTCTCCGCTCTTGGCTGAAATCATCCCATGCCTCCCTCACCCCTCAGCCCCCAACCGTTGAAGCGTGTATATCGGTACCAGTTCGAACAGAATTTCATCTTGTTTGTGCTCCCCTGAAGATGAGGTGAAAGCCTTGAAACCGGTATGGTTATACCGTCACAAAAAGTGGAATAAACAGTGTTTGATAAAAATAAATTACAATGTCTTTAAACCTTCACAACGTTAATGCCTTAACTATAAACAACATATTTATCTTTATATCACTTTATATTTATCTTTATATCATTGACATTAAGGACTTACGGTTTAGTTAATTTTAGGCTTTTATTAATAAAATTAGGAGTTCGGAGGGACAGTGTTGAAAACCTGAGATTCCGGGAGAAACGCTGAGAGCTGATCACTCTTCTCGTGGACTGATCAAAAGAATCAACAATGAATGTTGCTGAAAAAAATGATGTCGTTGATGAAAGATGGAAAAAGTAGATTTCAAAGAAATTTCCAAAATAGTTAATCTTATGAATGAATTAAATATGAATGTCAACAACAAAGATATTAACGAGTTAATAAAAAGTCAGTAAAAACCTTTGTCAAACGAATACCTAACATATCCATTATGTAAGAACACATCCTTATTCTGGTTATTTTCATTCTATCTCTGAAAATGAAGTTCCTCATAAAAAAATAGATTCTCGGAAAGAATTTACTTCGTTAAGCGAGGTATTACTGTAGTTGATTTTTACTTTGTTAAGCGAGGTATTACTGTAGTTGATTTTTACTTTGTTAAGCGAGGTATTACTGTAGTTTATTTTTCAGCATCATCTTAATTTTTCTCTTCGGTGTTAAATACAAGGGTCGAACTGTTTTATGTGTATGTAATGGACATATCAAACAAATTGTTGAAGCCTTCTTACATGTTTGTACAGAACATAACTAGGCTTCAGCAATTTGTTTTACACTGTCCATCACACAATAGGAAAGGCTGGGTACAACGTCATTGGATCTTCAGGATCTTTTAAGATATATACAATTTTATGCCTTTTTATTTTATGCCTCCAAAAGACCATGTTGTGCTACTTCCCCATTATAACCCAAAATTAAATATTTTTTACTTCATTCTTTAATTTTGTTTTCAGATTATCAAGTACCGTTCACGAACTCCTCGTTCCAAAGAAAGAGAAGAAAAAATTGTTATCGCCGAATTGACATTGGATTCTGTTGATCACAATTCTTCAAAACAGTTGAGGGGTTCATTGCAGGTCCCTCCTGTACCACCAACAGACCTTACCCATTGCAACTTAATTGATGTTTTATATGAAATTAAGGTATTGTATATTAACACTTACAAAGCCTTGATCCAAATTAGGTGAAACTTACCCTGAGCTTAGCCCATTTTAGGAGAAATAGAATTTCTTTCATAAGCGATAACTTAAAGTGTAATGATTATAAAAATACTTTTTGTAATCCAAAAAACAAAAAAATATTTAATTTTGTATGATAATATTGCCAGCATTCTCCTTTATGGAGAGAGCCACATGAAAATGTTTGCACGTGTATCGAGTCTCACTCCTTTTTCGCACTTTGCATGGTCTACAGGGTTTACCTTTGTTTTATCGCTGTTATTGTTATCAAAATATGTTGTCATACCCCTTGGAAATCAGCAGCTCTTTTCAATAAAATATTTCTTGTAAACAATCTTCAAACTTAATGTGAATCAAATACAAAACCATTATCGTAAATTGATGCGTACATACACATCCGTTATGAAAATGTTGGGTTTCATCATTAATAATAAAACCTATTTCTTTCAAAAATACCCTTCATGTATGAAAGCATAGCCTGGGCATTGAAAGGGAATGATAAGAGCAAATTAAATACTGTAGAAATGCGTACCATATATAACTATAGAATATCTGGTATTCAAATTTTAGATACAGTAAGAAATGATCGGATAAAGAATAACTCTTTGTTAAAAATGGATATTATAAGAAAGAAATGAATCTGGAATGAGTTGCGAATGTCTTACGAAATAAATATATTTGTCTGGATTGAATAGCGAGTGAGGAAGGGGTCGATGGAGGAAAGAGTGGAAGGAGATAGTTGGAGAAATTTTAACTGATGTTAAGGTGTGAGGTAAAAGTGTGAGGCAAACGTGTGAAGTAAAGGTTTTGAGAATAAGATATGTATGGATGTGGACAAGGTGAGAGCAATGTGCATAGAAACTTTTAAATTCTTTGAACTTAATTTTATTTCTTTAACCCTTCCCTTACGGTGATAAAAATAATACGCGTGCTCCGGTGTTGGGTAGTGAGTACGCAATCAAAAATTAGCGATTTTAAATCGGAAAAATAAGAACATTCATAGATAATCCCCTTAATTAATTATAATTGAAGTTAAAAATTATAATGATTGAGATTTATTTGCTGAAAACATTAAAAAACCATCTGGCAACGCTCACGGAACGGGCGTACGTCTAACCTATTTGCAAGTTTAGAAGCTACTAGTGGCGCGGAACGTCAGTCGCATACCCCGGCGCTTACGCTTATGCTTGCGACGTTGAGACAATTCAGCTCCTCGCAATTCAGTCTAGTATGCAAGAGTGAGATGCGAATATAGTGTCGCGCTTCCCGCATACTATTTACCTATCGTCAAGACGAGGCACTCGCAGCGTTTAAATGCGAATTTGTTTTCGATCTTTACAAAACACCTCGATGTAGTCGATAAATTCTGATTATTATTAATATTATTTTTTAAATCAATGCGTAAATATATTATGGAGGAATACCTAAAATCTTAACCTTGTATTTATTATATTTATAGAGATATTGATTGTTATTAGAAGCAACGTGTAGAAGATACCCAACACAGGGAAGGAAAGGTTAAATGATTAATTAGTCTATTGACTGTTTATTCAACAATGTCAACAAATCTTGTGCGTAAATGGATTTGTAAGTTTAATGCCTCTAAAACAAGGGTTCGCGCAAACTTTGAATCGTACCACCAATGAAAGTTAGAAAGAGTGGCAAACCATCAGTATTATATAGATATTAACAGCATATATGCTGCTTGTCAATGATAAAAATAATAATATTATGTGAAAAGTTGTTCATAGGATATTTTTACTGAAATTCAGGAAATTTTCAGAAATTTATTTTTGTTTCAGGTGGAATGCTCAACTTCTGGTTGCCATTTCAGTGCAGATGAGAAAGCTCCAATAATCATTGGAACTATACCATTTATTGATTTGCCATTTGCTCCACTTGCTCCACTTCCTGTGATGGCTGAAAATCAAGAACAAATACAATATCAATCTGGACCCAGTGCACCATTTTTGCCCACTGCACCTCAAGAAACTCCTGATATTAAATTTGATAGTATCATACCACCAATACCACCTGCGGGAGCCAACTATGTGCCCCCTGCTGGAGGGAATTTTTCACCTTACCCATATTCTGGAGGAAGTCCAGCTCCTTATCCTGCAGGAAACACAGCTCCTTATCCTACAGGAAGTCCAACAGCTTATCCTGGAGGGAATGCACCTCCTTATCCTGGAGGGAATGCACCTCCTTATCCCGGAGGATATATGCCTCCTCCTGGTGGAAATAATATGCCTTATATGTGTCGTGAGTATTATTTTTAAAATAGGAATGCCCTTTAACTAAAAATTTTCTTTTATTTTCTCTTAAGTATTTTTTTAATAAAGTTCTTCTAGTTTTTGTTAAAAAAAAGTTTCTCCAGAGCTTTTTTTAGCTTTTCAACAATTTATTTTAGATGATTTGAATAAACTGATAAATGTATGCATACACCATTTTATCAATGAAAATGCAATATTAATATTTTAAGAATATTTCCACTCACTACAGAAGAGAGGTTCCAATAAATGTTCCTCTTCTCAAGGTACTATCTGCTATCAGAGGTTGCCCACCTATATAGCAATCCGTTATCTTGTTTCCTATAACCCGAAACAACTCTTTAGACCTACACTCAAACCGCCCCAAAAAGTTCTTAAGTCAAGAAATGTAGCATTGCCTTGTTTGCCATTTATTTTTCCCTGGCTGATCAGTTGTACTTTAATAATCTTGTGTACCTTATTATGTAACTGAGATACTGCAACTAGCGAATCTTCACAGTTTTAAGCACTCCTCGGTCTCGGTTTATACATATGAGCAAGTACTTCTACATTTGTAGCACGATCTGTCGAGGGAATTTTGAGAATACGTCTGTAGATTCACATCTCAAACGCTTCCTGGTTCAGTGTATATGCTTCCATCCCATAAATGAAGAGTTGAGAAGATGTAGTAGCGAACCATATGCATTCTTAATTCCATACTCAGATCTCTGCTTGTAAAGAGAGACTTGCTGTTGAATGGTAGCGAACCCTCTCGGCGGGAGAAATAACCTCTTTATGACAACTTTAAAAATTCTTGCCCACCGCACCAGATAACTTCTTCCTGCTTTAACAATAACACCATTCAGTGAGAAGACACAGACAGTGCCTCTGCAAAAACAAAAATCAACCACACAATTTGAAAAAAGAAAGATTTTCAAAGCTCCTGTGAAAACATCATCCTGTTCCATCTACAGTCCCATCGATAAGCACTCCACCACTTCTGTCACTGAGAAATAAAAAAAAAAATATTTGCCATATTAAAAAAAATCCACTATTCTTTTTGTGATTTTTTCATGTCACACAGCAATGTATTGACTCAGGTTTTAATACCATGAACTTTCTGATAAATTATATATTTTTACTGTACTATCAATCAAAACACTAAGGAAAAATCTGTTGAATTCAGCACATAATTCACTCTTTTTTTTATTTGCAGCTCCACCCACATACGAAGAAAGCCAGTTTACAGCCAAATCCATCAACGACTCCGATGACCATGAAGACACTATGATATGTGGCAACCCTAACTTCGCACCTCGGTACCCCGTATATGGGTTTATAACGCCTTTTCAACAGAAATAAGTGGAAAGTCTATCAGAAAAGAAAAACAAAAAATATTATTGTAATTTTCCAATATTCCAGACCAAATTCTACCATAGAGTAAGAAATTATAAAAAATGTTTTATTTGAAAAATATTCAAATTATGAATTTATAATTGGTACAACTTGTATTTTGTATGATTTATCTCGCTAAATTATTTTCTTTTTGGGAATAGTCAAAATACCAAATGAAATCTTCAAATGAATATGTTTATCTTTTTGAAACTGTTTATTTTTCTCAAACAATTAACCCAACAGAGTAAAGCTTAGTTCAGGCCTGGGCAAATATATTTTTGCTGAAGGGTCTCATTGAGAATTGAAATATAAGAACGGCCCTCAATAAAATATGATTTTTTATATAAATACAATTTACTATCGTAAAAAAATAATTAAAGAGTCATAATTAAAAAAATTGTATTATATGTTACAGTGATATAAGTTTCTTCTTTTTTCGTATGATTTCTCTCTTAGTCAGATGTTCAGGTTTCTCATCCATGATACAGCCTCAGGAATAGCCCGATAAATCTCCATCCTCCCAGGAATGAATACATGAAAACCTCGTTAATATGATCAATTCAGTTCGTAATTACCTCTTGTTAAGCAAAATTGTGTAAATTGAATACAATAGGATTCATTCTTATAGGATAAAAGTATCAAAGAATAAAACTATCAAAGAATAAAAAACAATGCATACATTTTTATTTACTGAATAAATACATAACAAAATGATAAACTACTCTTTTGCGAAATATTGGAGTAATGACATTTTCATTTCATCATATAATTTTCGATATCTGGCGATTGCTTTGTTCAAATTTCAGTGAATTTCGGCGGTTCTTTCCATATTCAGGTTTGTATCAAATAAAATTTCCTTTAGCGCTCGATGTAATCAAATGCTCGCTCTTTTGCAGTTAATTTCTTAACTATGTTTACTCGTTCTAGCTCACACTCCTTATCTTCTTCATGCGCATGCTGTTCTTCTAGTTAAAGGAAATAATCCTCGCATAGCTCTTCTGAATGAGAGTCGACGATAACTGCATTAATTGATTAATCAGCCACTTAAAACGGTAAACAGTATCAGTTTGCTGAAGTGTGCAAATTGATTTTCACGCAAATCTAATTAATTAATTAAGCGAGGTTTTCCTGTATATATATATAGAACACTCATTCACATTATGACTGACTGTCCGAAATATTTCACGTAAGCATAATGGTGAATCAATGAAATCCCACATATGCAAGACTTGCACACTGCAACCATGGTCACATCTAAGACAATTCAATGTACACTACAATCTTCTTGACAAGTTAAAACCTTTAAAAGACACATCAAGATCTTTGACAAGGTGGAGATTTCCGACCGGGAACCAATTTCATCGGTGTTACCAAGTATTTGGTGAGCTCACAATCCTCAACCAATAGTTGTCTCGATCCAGAAAGATTTTATTGTATTACACTTTTGTTGTATACAGTACAATCTGGCGGGCCTATTGCCATATGGCAATCTCTTTCAGCCAACCAGATAGATGTTAAAGATGCTTTAAGTGAAAGTCAAACTGGAATCCTTTTTATAATAATCATGGTTCCAGCGGGATTTGAACCCGTAACCTCCGGGTTGGGAGACAGGTGTCTTACCAATTACGCTACAGAGGTCATCAGTATCTAAGGCGAGTCGGAAGAGAACAGGAAACACACACGTGGATTGGTAGCATATTATTTAGATACACATTATACTTTCATTAAGGCATTTTCACATCATAGGTTAGGATGCAACAGGTTTGCAAGAATTGGAAGTCATGCTAAAGAAGTTATTTTAGAGTGTCACTGACTGTCCGCATCGCCTAATTGAGCTGGGTATCAATTAGGTTAGCGTGGACATTTCTAAACCAAAAGGGGACACAATATTCTGCTATGGAGTATACCAAATGCCAAGCCAAGCCAAGCCAGTGTATTGGTGAGTGCTGCTTACGTATACACTAATTCATGGCAAGACTATGCAATATACACGGCTACACGAGTCACACATGCTGTATTCACACATACACTCTTAACCCTTAGCAATCGAATGCCGCCATAGAGGCGGCATGCATGGTTTGCCATATTACTCGAGTGCCGCCGCCGCTATGGCGGCAAGAAAATAAAGTGTTATTTCTCAATATTTTTATTATATTGGATTTTTCAGTTTTAAATATTATTTAACCAAGGATCATATTGGTACGATTAAATAATGATAAGTTACGGAATTTGATCGAGTAAGGTATTATTCCTCACACTTGAGGAGGCGAGATAGCAACACAACGGGGAAAAAAAAGGACACAAAATACCACTCAACACACAGTGGAATCTTTTGTTAGGAGACAAAAAAGTCCCAAGGGCGACACGTGTACTTTCCTGGTATATTATTACCGTATAAGCTAACTGTGCTGAGAAATATAATTCAATGCGTACTACGGTCACATTTCAATAACGTAGGAGTCCCTAAAATGGGGGAGAAAACTATTTTTTTGGGAGATGGAGGTGCGTGTCATAAACTCTTATATACTTTATAAAGTTTCCAAGGAAGAAAACAGTGAAAAACCGATGACACATTTGAAATTTGTTGATCAATAGGAGATTATCGAGGAGGTACTCAATTTCGACGACGCTCTGCTACTCTCCCTACAGAAGACCGACTTATAAATAAATTGCATATTCTACATTCTGGAACTAAGAAGGACTGCGCAGTATGTTCCAATAGAAAAGTTTCGGGTGGAAGAAAAGAAACACGATTATTGGACTTCACGTTGGGGATTGTTATGTAAAATACCATACAATGAGAAACTTCAAATAATCCATTTTCATGTCCATTCTATTCCTTGCATACCTATTTTACCAAAACAAAATAAAAAGTTTTTTTGTATTTTTATAAATTTAATTATATCATATTTCAACATAAATGTTTTTTTTTTTCTTAAAAAATGCTTCAAGTTGGCGGTAGGCACATAACAAAAAGCTCTCGAGTGCAAAGGCTTAAATGTTACTCTGGTCAAAAAATATGAATTTTCAGTAAATGCAGGTAATTTAAAAAAACATTTTTATAAACAATACAAAAAATTATGAATGTAAATAAAAAATATTTTAAGTTTGCGGAGGGTTACAGTAAAAAATTAGGCAATCCATATAATATAGCTAAAGGGGCCTTACTTGTAATTTTCCCAGGACTGTCTTAGTTATTCATTGCCAATTTTTATAAAATATTCATGTTAATTGAATATAAATTGATGATTTTTTTTAATTCTATAGTTGGTGTTAAGTATATTTTGAATAAACATGAATTTCCACAATATTAACCACCCTACCTTGTTTTTTTTTCAATGTATGTATCTTAAATATGCAGGTCTTTTTAATAAAAAAATTCCAGGTGTGAATTTTGAGTACTTTTATGAAATCTACTCTACAATTTTGTAGGGTACATTTCATTAAAGAAAGTAAAAATAAAACGTTTTCAGTTATTTTTATGTACTTATTTGCATTTTATTCATTAGCGGTCAATATAATATGGTTCTGAAAAAAAAAACAAAATAATTTTTTTTTAAACATTTTTGGTAACAAAAGCCTACTTTACAATATTATCTCGTTTTTTTTCATAATTTTTTTGTCTATGTGATAGAGTTTACTCCTAAAATACCTATAGCTAAACAATACCTAATAAAAACAAATCCAAAGAGACAAAATAATACTAGAGAAAAATAAAATATACACTACAAATACTAAATAACTGAGTATAATTTTAATTACTATTTTTTTTGTTTTAAATATATGTTAAGAGCTATAAATATAGATATTTTTATACATATTCTATATTATTATACATGATTCTTTTGTATTCCACAATTTTTAGATGGTTAGTTAATGAATTAATTAACAGCTGAATATGGTCTTGTGAAGCCTCCTGGGTGTGTAATCAGTGATTATTAGTCTTGGTCCACACACAGTGTTAAGATAGATGCTTTTCAATTCTTTATAGTTTGCTGACGGAGGGCAGAGAAAGCAGTGCAAGAGATATAAGAACATATTGCATGACATGCAATAATATAAATTCTCATAACTGGGAGTAAACAGCAGCAGATTGAGCCAAATGGCGTAGAACTGTTATCGTGGATCAACGGAGAAAAAAGGTGCAGACAAACTGCAAGTACTGAAGCTCCTTGTCCTATATGTAACAGAATATGCCTATCATAATGTGACTTACATAGTTATCTCTGGTGGCACTAACAAGTACCCTAATCCTAATCCCCACTTTGTACTCTGTCTTCTATTATATTCATCACGGGTTATGGACATACATTTATGTTCGACTCAAGGAAGCTCGTGTATGAACGCAGCAGTCAAGTGGTAATCCAGCCTTATTAAATTTTCGAATCAAATGAGAAAGAAAAAACCTTTTATTGTGCACTTTTATGTGACAGTAAGGATACTTCGCTAATATTAACTCCATTTGATATTGAAATAAATTGAGCCTTAATATTGTAAGAACGCTTTGTGATACTTATATGTGCTTTATGAAATTGTATGAAATGTGCTTATAGATATTTTACTATATACAAATATTTTTAAGTATATGTAACAATGTATGTTACATTCATTATTTTTGTCCTTACCAAAATAAAAATATTTAAAAAGATACTTGTTTAATAAATTTACCTTTGTTGTTAGGACGCCTGTCTTCCAACTGCCAGGGTGCGGGTTCAGTTCCCAGATATAAAAAAAGGATTCCAGTTTGGTTTTCACTTAAGGCTTCTTTAACATTAGTAGGCTGGAAGAGAGTGCCACATGGTAATAATCCTGCCAGTTTGTACTTTGTATAATGAAAGTGTAATACAGTATAATAAATAATTTACGCTGAATATTTTCCTGCTGTGTTTGGGTGAAATTGATTTTTGACAGATGTTGGTATGGTACACTCATTCGGTTGCTAAAAATCCAGTGGATTTAATGATCTAGAAAATGAGCCAGATGACATAAGTAAAATAAAATATACATTTATTTATTTATTCATTTTATTAAGCTTACATATACAGGTTACAATTACATACATACAAAGCTAAAAGATAAAAATTTACAATAATAAGAAATAAATGTTTACAAATAAGAAATAATTTTTAAGCTGAAACAGCTACTCTCATTTCTGCGAAAGCTCAATATTCTTTCTTAAAAATTATTCACAGAAATGTTATAGATGTTAATATTATATGGATCTCAATAAGCTCTATTAAAAATGCCAGTCCTTGAAAGAAAGGAAGAGCTCTTTGCAAGTCAGTTCTACTTATTGCAAATCTAAATAGAGCAATATTTCTGTACACATGTTTATCCCGTCAGCAACTTAAAGATAAGAAAAGAAACCGCCACATCCAACATATACACCAGTGCTATGAAAGAGAAATTCGCAGTCTAGGCCTACCGTGGGATGATGTCGAATGCTGAATTGTGGAACAACTTGAATAGAGGTGTTTTGTGATATACCATGTGTTCTTAACGGAACGAAAATGATAGACTAACACATCGATCAATAAGTCCCGGGACTAACTACTAAAACATTTGTTTGCCAAAATTCTTCTTTATTCATCAACATAGTCTACTTCAAGAGCGATACATTCATTCCAACGCTTTCCTAACTTTTCTATGCCAGCCGTGTAGAACGATTTATCTTTGGTTTCAAAATAGGCGTTAGTTTCGACAATCACTTCTTCATTGGAGCCAAATCTCTTTCGCTGGAGCATCTTTTTGAGGTCTGCGAACAGCCAATAGTCGCTGGGGGCCAAATCTGGAGAATACGGTGGGTGCGGAAGCAATTCGAAGTTCAACTCATGCAATTTGACCATCGTTACCATCGACTTGTGGCACGGTGCATTGTCCTGATGAAAGAGAACTTTTTATTCTTCATGTGGGGCCGTTTTTTTGCAATTTCTGCCTTGCAAATGCTATGTAATATTCGCTATTGATGGTTTTTATCTTTTTAAAGTGATTGATGAATATTATACCATGCATCCCAAAATACGGAGGCCATAACCTTCCCGGCCGACTGTTGAGTTTTTGGTCGCTTCGGACGACTTTCACTGGCTGCTCTCCACTCAGCTGACTGTCGATTTGATTCCGGAGTATAGTGGTGGATCCAAGTTTCATCTATTGTCACATACCGACGCAAAAACTCCTGTTTATTTCGCGTAAACAGTGCCAAACAGCGCTCTGAATCATCAACGCGTTGTTGTTTCTGTTCCATTGTGAGCAAATGCAGCACCCATTTCGAAAAATGCTTTTTCATGACCAAATGTTCATGCAAAATAGTATAAACACTACCAAATGATATCTTCAGGATGTCAGCTATCTCCTGCAACTTTACTCTGGGATTTTCCATCATGATTTTGAGGGTTTTTTTTTATGTTTTCTGGTGTAACAGCCTCATTTGGACGACCAGAGCGTTCAGCATCATTTGTGTCTATACGACCGCATTTGAAATCAGTATACCACCGACAAATGGTTGTTTTCGACTGAGCAGAGCCCGGATAACACTTTTCAAGCCATCGCTGAGTTTGAACGGTATTTTTTCCCATTAAAAAGCAATGTTTTATCAACACACGAAATTCGATTTTTTCCATTGTTTTGAAAATAGCAAAAGTAGCATCACTAAAACCACTGTAACTCAATGACACAATGTCATGATAGTTTGACATGTAACTTTTAAACGTTGGTACTAACTGAGAATGGTATGGATTTGTTATTAGAGGCGCCATCTGTTCGTTAGTCGCGGAACTTATTGATCGATGTGTTAAATTTTTTTTTTTGTATGACATCCGTCAACATACCTAAATTGGCATTCTAACATATTATAGAGTGTGGCTGGGAAGTAACATTGTTTTTGGCCCCAATAATTGATTCATCGGGTTTAGAACTATTGGAGTAAGTATGAAGCTCGCAGAACTTTGTCATCGCATATATTGGTGACAATATTGCATGTGAAGAAACAAACTGAGGTTTCAAATCTGATCTCATCACTGAATCGAGTCTATATCAGACTTTAAGGCAGTATGCACTGTAGTGCCAATACATATCTAGTGCAGTTGCTAAATTTATTTAATTATGTCGACACTTTCGCCTAAAGGTTCTCAGTATTCATCGAATGTGGTTCTATTTCCTGATACAAAAACATATTTTCCTAATTCTCATAAAACACATTTTCCTGGTCAAACTATAATAGGAACTATTGAATATACTTTTGAATGCCCAAACACCATCGGAGATAAAAGTCAACTTGATATACTGGATTCTTTTAGCGAAAAATTGTAGAGAACAAAATAACCACCCTATGCCTACGCACATACGCAATGCTCACGCTAACTACCTGCCATATATCGCTAACCCGTATCCCGTGCGCGGGGTCAAACAATAGCAGTCTATACTCAACTCGTATTTTGTCCACCGCAGGTATAAACAACCTCTAAAAATCTTCATAAATCAGTTTATATCTTGACATTTGCTTTTGAGCATTGTGTTTGTGTCCCATAGTTTTTTCCTGCGTTTTTACATATTTTAATTTTACTAGCTACTTGCCATATTTATAGTAAAGTTGTCGAAATGTTTAGTTATAACATATGTATATAAATTTTAGTTTATTTAGTGGTTGTTGCGTATATTTTTTTTTTTAGTAACATTTTGTATCGTTAGATTCGTGGAGCTGATTACGCCTACAATGTCACAGATGAATGCAACAAAGCGGTGTGTTGTTTGCTGTTTAAAAAAGTTAGGAAAGAGACTATGTACGACGAGTATTACTGTCTAGATTGTAAAGTAGGTCTTTGTTTACCATGCTTGAAAATTTATCATACCAAAAGTGTTTTTATATTTTTTTTTGCAAAACCATGCGTTGGCGACCCTTGACGAGTACGATGCAAATAATTACAATTATTATGAAAACATTTTATTTTTACACGTTTTTGTGAAATCTACTCTGAAAAAATTCACCCATTGAAAAATGTAATTAAAAAATCTGCTCATTTTAGATGTACACAAAAAAGCTTAAAGGTAGGGGCATTTAAGTGATGGATACATCTCATTAGGAGAATATTATATGAAAGAGATAAATAAAAGAACCAAGTTTGTGTGGAAATCTTGTGGACAATTCAATCTTCTAAAAAAGCAAACTTCCCATTATTTGCCTTAAAGGAAAGGTCTTTAATTAGTGCATACTTTTAGTTTTCTCATACATCTGCGAGACACGGACCCTACCTTTCTGCTCTTACAAAAGTTTCAAACTTCTCAAAGAAGTACGGAGAGATGTAACTTCTCAAAGAAGTATGAGAGATGTACTGGGCTATATATACAAGAAGAAACCGCAAATGCACTGAATTAATTAATACCATAAACAAATATATAATTGAAACCATAAAACAATTGAAGTAGAGGTGGGTAGCATATGTAGCCAGAATAACAGACAGTCATTTAACATATTATACCCAAGAGGAATTTAAAGCCCTAAAATGTGATTCAAGGGAAGCTATGCTTTTGACAAGCGCATCTTTTTGCATTACACTGTTTATCAATGTCTGCCAGTGGTGCATAGGCACTCTTTGATCAAATAACAAAGCTGAATGTACAAAACTAGATAAATCAAAATAATAATCGACAGGGCCATCCCTAATAGACAAGCACAATTTATGGGCAGCATTTAGATCCCAGATGTAGATCATAAAACAGAGATACGCCAAATTTATGGACACCCCAGATATTATTTTTTAAGATGAAACATTTCACTTTTTTACAAAACAAATGGATAATTTTGTGTTATGGTTGAATGAAAGTTTTCTAAGAAGCAATTTCAGATCGAGAAGAACACTTGCAGCCCCACAAATCCGTCCCTCAAAAGACAAGCCACAGTCTATGATGATAGTAACAATGTGTAGTTCTAACTGAACAATAATGTTTAAAGATAAGATTCATAGTGATGAAAAAATGATTTTTTTTATACCTTTTACCAGTTTTCTTCTACGAAGTAGTTTCCTTATAAGTATTTGAATAGCACTATGGGAATAAATCGAATAGCATTAATTTCATAACCCTTGAATGATAATAATAAAGACTATTCATATAGCACCATTTAGAGAGCAGACTCTTCTCATTCAAGGACTATTCATATAGCACCGTTTAGAGAGCAGACTCTTCTCAAGAGAGCTTTAACTTGGGAATTGAACCTACTATTATTGAAGGAATATGAAAGTCTGAGAATCGATAATAATTTGATAGGAAATTAAATTATGATAGATTCTCAGGCTTTCATGGTTCCGAATTATACTTTATAATGTGTTAATATGTATTGGGGAGTAAATACATATGAACGCATTATAAAGTATAATAAAGTTTTTAACTAAATAAGATAGAATATCTGGAAGTAAAGCATTATCCATTTTACGCAGTATTTAATGGCTCAATTTAAGCAGTTTTCATTTACGTGCTGTTTTCCTATAACCAATGTGGGATTACTGTATAAGTTTTCTGCGAACAAAATAACATTGTTTTGTAGTTATTAACTTGCCCTACATTTCATCATTAAAATTCTTCTATTATTTTTCCCTCTAATTATACATACTGTCATATATACTCATACTGTCATATAATTTCTTTACTGCTACAGAGAGCCAGACATACAGCTTTCGACTTCTTTCAACATTTCATTTAAGAGATCACACTAAACACATTTAAGAGATCACACTAAACACATTTTTCCCTCTACCTGGTCTTTTTCCAATATGAAAGACATTCTTAGACAAACATGTTTCATTTGTAAAAGAGCAAATATGATTGAAAGGTGCTTTATCTATTCAACTTGATCGTTCCATATTTTCCTCCGACTACCTAATGAACTTCTCAAACGTTTATGTATTTGTTTACTCCTATTGCCAATCATAATTTTTTAAAATAAATTTTCAGAAAATTATTGAATAAAATCAATTATATTTGAATAATTGTTAATTTATTTCCAAAAATACATAATATTTATAATAATTTTTGAATAAAACTACAAATTGAATTTCAAATCTTTAATGTAAGTCAAATGTACATTATAAGTTGGTAAATTAAAAATAAATATATTATCTTAATGTATAAAAATAACTAATCTAAATAAGACATTTCAAATCAGGATAGTTTCTTATTTGCTAAAAAAACCACAAAGTTTAACAAAATAAGTCATTTCTTTCTATAAAGGTTGAGTTGATTCATAGATCAACATTGTGATAATGGGAATAAATTAAAATGTTATGCGGTCGAGTTCATGATGCCATTTTGTATAGAAAGATCTTTTCTAAATAATTCAATAGAGAAATATTTTAAATACAGGTAGTCCTCGACTTTAGTACAATTTGCTATTTTATACATATTTCCTACCTGTACATTTACTAGTGACTAATTGAGTGTTGTACATTTAATTCGCTATTTTTTTTATAGTCTACGAAGTTGAATTATTGATATCAGAAAAAAAACATCATATCCGCAATGCCGTCACCCTGTATCCAATGCTACAAACATTAATCAAAGTAGGTTTAGTCTGTCATTAGAATATGTACCATTACGGGGTTTTGAAATTCAATATCAATAGTATTGTGAATTCAATATCTAACCTACAAGATATTTAAACAATAAAGTAAATCTGATGAGATGTATTTCACCCTTATCAATTCATAAATATGATTGGAAAATGAAAAAGCTGTAGTTTTAATACATAAATTTTTAGATTTTGGAGAAACTCCCGAAACTATTACAACTGAAATAGTCAATCTAATAAATGAATTAAACATGAATGTCAACAACGAAGATGTTAATGAGTTAATTGAATTTCACTCAGGACCTTTGACAAACGAAGACTTCATTGACCTACAAGAGGTAAATAGGACACAAACTGAAAAAGAAGAACCGATTGTTAAGACTTTGACATTTAAGAATATGAACGAAGTATTCATGCATCTTGAATATCATGGAAAAATGCGATCTCAATTGAGTGTATATCACAAGCGAGTTTATGTAGGGCAATTCATCGCAACACAACAGCAATGAAAAGAAAATAAAGGGTAATTCAACTATCTCTTGATAAGTTTATATAAAACACCCGATAGTACATAGTACTAATTGTATTTTTAACTTAATTATAATACATCTCAGTAAGTTGTATTGTGTTATTTTGCATTTAGTTTCCATTATAAAATAAATATTTTAAAACACACCCTTCCATATTTTTTATTTTTATCTACTTTTGTACATTTAACATTCACTAGAACCAATTATGTACGAAAGTCGAGAATTGTCTGTAAAGCTTGGTTGCTTAATTAAATGAAATCATTTATTTTGTTACATTTAAGAGAAGGTAGGAATAAAAACAGAAATTCTGGATGTAAATAGAAGATATGCTATGTAAAATAAGAACTATGGACATTTTTTATCCAAGATTTTTTTTCCATTGTATGTCAATAATGCACCATAAAATTAACACTATGTCAAACAAAAAACCGATTGTGTGTCTGAGTCATGAATTGAACACAGTATTGGAGCTGTGAATCACGAAAAAGCCACAAGGATTACTTCCCAGGAGATAGATGAATACCATGATTTATTTTAATTTGCAGATTTTTTCACTTACGTATATTAACACATTAACTGCTGAATCATTTCTTTGAAAATCACAGCAGTGCTAAAAAAATTGTCTAAATTTAAGATTCTTAAAAAAATATAAGAGCAGGTACAATTCATTACCATATAATCTTAGAAACCTTACTCGTATCTGTACCATTTATCCATTCTGGGCTGACTTGTTTTTTAATCAATTTAAAGAAATTCTGGATAGAATGGCGATGGGCGTTTTGAGCACCAAGCAAACATTTATATAGGCATTTTCAGCATTGAACATGTTAAATTTTTTTGTTTACAGATATGCTCCTATTACTGCAACTGCATCAACATAATGGGTTCCTTCGGGTGTCAATGCCACGAGGTTTTACCAGCTCATCTTTGTCCAAGCAACTCTTTTTTTTTCCTACTAAGCCTTATTCCAAGTTAAATAATTTTTACATGAATTTGTTATTTATTCATTTGTATATTAACTAAGCTAAAAGATAATTAATTGGTAATTTGGCTACATCGAATAGTGTGGCTAGGAGACAATTTATTGATCCTGTTAATCGAGCCTTCGGACTTACCACTGGAGTCATATATGTTGGCAATTTTACTATATGCTGAGAAGCAAAAATAATGTTGCTAACAACTTGTAACCAGATTGGGAGCCTTTTTAATTATTTTTTTATGCATCACCAGGCATCAAACAAGACAAGTAAATTACAAAGTGGACCACGGAGGTTGTCTTTGTATTTTTGGATGTTATCAATTCATCATCTTGATGGTCTTCTGGCGTCTTCATGGTCTTTTATTTTTCATTAATTTCATAATTTATTTATTGATTCGTCTTATTGATATGAAGGTTTTGCCGGCATGTTGTGGGTATTGGGTGGAGTGGGTGGGTGGAGCGAGTCTGGCTGCCTTTGAGATGTGGTGCTACAGGCGCATGGCCAGGGTCCATTGGTTAGATCACATCTGAAACGACGAGGTATTGAGCGGGGTTGGAGAAACAAGGCAACTCCTAAATAGAGTTGCCCAACAACGATCCAGTTGGATAGGCCATAACATCAGGCACCCAGGCCTGCTCCTTACCATCATCGAGGGAATGATTGAGGGCAATAACCATAGAGGCCGCCCTAGATATAGCTACATGGACTGGGTGATCCGGGATATGCGCTGTGGCAGCTACCAGGAGATGAAGAGACTGGCGGATGACAGAGATGAGTGGAGGGATCGAGTGCTTGATGCAGAGGATTGTAACCCAGAAAATCCTAAGGATTGTAACCCACAAAAAAATTGGGTAGAGGATGTGGCGGAGGCACGCTAGTCATGGTGTGTTGTCGCAGATGTGGCCTCGTGAGAGGCATCATCCCAGGGGGTGGGACCATAGAGGGGACCATACTCTGGCCTATTTGCCCCATTGGCTGCATATTCATCGAAATATTCTGATTTGGAATGTTCATCGGGGAATTGGTGCCCAACATTGTTGAAATTCCTTGTGCCATGTTCTGATTTATCATTTGTTGTCCCATATTGGTTGGGATATTTTGATGACCTGAATTCATATTCGACATATTTTGCCCCATATTTGAATTCATCGTCATATTGTGTTGTATGTTTTGAGCCATGTTATTTCCGGACATATACGATGCGGAATTTTGACCCATATTGGTTATCATCGGCTGAGGAGGCATGTTCTGTTGCTGGTTAGGCATCATAGTTCCAATGTTTGGTGACATGTTCTGTCTTACAGTAGTTGTAAGAGAATTTTGTCCCATGTTTATTGGTATATTTTGATTAATTGGCATGTTCGATGGAATATTTTGATTCATACTAGGTGCCATATGTTGCCCCATATTGTTATTCATCATATTTTGTCCCATGTCATACGAAGTATTTTGTTGAACGTTGTTTGGGATGTTTTGCGTCACATTAGTGTTCATGTTACTTTGTAATTGTGTATTTAAGTTAGGCGGAAGGCTTTGTTGGATATTATGTTGACTCACTGCTTGCTGTCCATAGCCTTGGTGAATATTGGTGTGTCCCATTAACACGTTGGTGTTTCCCTGGGAGTACTGCATGCTGTTCTGCCGAGTAATGCTGGTTTGGGACGGTCTGGAGGGCGGCGGAGGTGGTGGGGGTAATAGATGGTAAGGAAGACTTCCTTGATAAATTTGAGGAGTGCTCATATAGGTAGACTGATAATTGGTGTATTGTCTATTGGTTGAGTCATTGTTATTCGGCGGTTGACCTTGGAATTGAGTGTTTGTATACTGCTGCATGTTGTTCTTGGGATCATTTCTTTGATCCATCCAAGGAGCAATTTGTTGCTGTTGTTTTGACACATTTGCATCCATGGGTCTGGAAAAATAGCGTGAAATTTAAACCTTGCAAAATTTGTTTTTCATAAGGTAATATTAGGTTTAATCATCAAATCAGTTTTTCATTTGTACAAAACACTTTGGTTCAGTGAAGAGAGACAGTAGAGGGGATCAACTTGTTGAATTTGGATGAATTTTTTTATTTTTTCTAAATAGCGCTTCCTAATTAGCTCAACAGAAAATAAGGGAGGTTGAGGGACATCAATGCCATTTCTCTCTCGAGGTAGGCAAAGAGGACAGGGCACCAGACTTTCTTATCTCGACAAACATCCTTCGCCTCTTCTACATTCATATATCTTTCCAAACACTCTGACTAAATTAAAATTTAGAAATTTCCTTCTTTCAAAATAAAAGTGAATATTTTGAAAGAAGGAAATTTCTCTGACTAAATTTCCTTCTTTCAAAATATTCACTTGATACTTCTTTAGTCTTAATTATTTCAGAGTGCTCTTCTTCATCTTTCTTAAAACATCAGCCTTATTTCACATTCATTCCTTATCACTTAATTCCATATTGTCATACATTGTCACCCCTGTATTCTTCTCAGGGCATAAGTTTCTAAAGCATTTATTCGGCTTTTATCAGTCTTTTTTCATATCCATGTTTCACTCATGTAACACATCAAGTTAATATCAAAATACATTTTAGGGTCTCATAATATCTTTCTGGTTGATTGGTAGAGATTGCCATGGCAATAATCCCCCAAAAGGTTCTACTATATACGACGAAAGTAAGCCTATGAATCTAAGAATGTAATATTGTATCTACTCACTTATCTTTGGTATCATCAGCTTGTTGTTGTGAATGTGTGTTCCCAATTGTATTGGGAGATTCTTTATCCAAATAGTGCTTATTTTCTTGATTAAATGCTTTTTCCACATTTTCAGGATTCGCTAAATCACCTAAATGACAAAAAATTAACAGTAACAACTATACAAAACATTTATAAATCATACAAATTTAACGATGGTTAAATATCAAAACTCATAAAATAAATCCAAATGAGAAAAACAAAAGTTCGAGATAATCTGTCAACATTAAAAAAAAACATAAAAACCACAACAAAAGAATCAAATATATTATTGATACACAAAAAAATCACAAATAAAAATGAATTTTACAAAAACTAAAAATAATATGTTGTTTAGGTGTTCCTCAGAGAGAAAATATCTAGAGCTCGTGACAATAGAAAGTAGACTGAATGAGAGATGTTGAGTTCTTCAGGATAACTCAGTAGAGAAGGCTCACAAGTGTTCTAAGTCAAGAAAACCTGAAAATCAGAAATAAAAATGATTTCGAACAAAGAAATTAAAAACGATGATCTTTAGATGTTCTCAAGAAGGAAAATATTCAGACCTTGCAACATTAGAAAGTACATTGAATAAGACATGTTGAGTTTTATAAGATAACTCAGTAGAAGGTTTCTCGCAGTTGTTTCACACAAGACAGGTGAACCTGAAAGGGAAAGAAATGAAGAAGAATTAGACAAATATGAGTATTTTGATGATCAAATTATAATAGTTCTCTTTGATTCCATTTATATGTGAAGCTTTAGTACTTAAGGGGGTATTCTAGTCTAGAAATTTGTTTTTTTTGCGTGTTTTTAAAGTTTAGACCTTTAAAAATATGTTTTCAAAAGAAAATTTAAAAATTCTTAATATTTACGAAGTTATATCAGGTCTGTAAATATGAAACTGGATTTTTTTTAATAGAAAATACACATTTATTGTATGAAAATGGTAAAAAATTGTTTATTCAAAGTATTGCCCATCGCTAGCTACACATTTTTTCCATCTCTCTGGCAATTTGTGGATCCACCCAAAAAAAATCCCAATCATCGAGCCATTTTCGTAAGAAGTGAAGCGCTGCTCAGCAAGTGCGTGTCCCATCGATGCAAATAAGTAGTAATCGGACGGAGCCAAGTCTGGTGAGTAAGCTGCATGCGAAAGTATTTGCCAACTAAACGCCTCAATCGTTTCCTTAACCGGTTTTGCTATGTGCGATGGTGCATTATCATGAAGCAAAATCACTTTGTGTTACCTCTTTTGATATTCTGGTCGTTTTTCACGCAATGCTTGGTACAAATCCATCATTTGTTGTCGGTAGCGTTCAGTATTAACGGTTTCGCCAGGTTTTAGCAGCTCATAATAGATAACACCCATCTGATTCCACCAAACACAGAGCATTGTCTTCCGTCCATAGCGATTTGGCCTTGCAGTCGATGCCGCTGGTTAATTTGGAGTTACCCATGATCTTTTACGCTTAGGATTCTCGAAATATATCCATTTTTCATCGCCAGTCACAATTCGACGGAGAAATGATTTTCTTTTGTACCTGGCGAGCAGCATTTCGCAAGTGGTTTTTCGGTTTTCCTGCTGTCTTTCAATCAGTTCATGTGGAACCCATTTCCCCAACTTCTGGATCTTTCCCATGGCTTAAAACGTGTGGAGATGGCTTCTTGTATCATATTTAATTGATCCGCAAGTTGTTGTTGCGTTTGAGCATCATCCTCATCCAACGTCTTCAAACTTTCTTGGTGGTCTTCCACATTCTTCGTTTCTCACGTCAAAATCGCCACTTTTTAAACCACTCAAAGCACTGTGATTTACCAAGAGCATGCTCACGGTAAGCTTCGACAAGCATTCGATGCGATTCTGCAGCAGTTTTCTTCAAATGGTAACAAAAAATCAATGCTGTCCGGAAATCGTGGTTTTCAGGCACAAAAACAGTCATGTTCAACGCTATGAAAACATATGCAGTTGTATTAAACTTGTATTGTTGTGAGTTAAAAGTCTTTGACAAATGTAAACACTAGAAAAAGGCGCCAATGAAGCGGTTTGACAGTCACTACATTGATAACTAGAGCCATCTATGAGCCAATTCCGGTTTTATATTTACAGACCTGGAAGCTATAAATGAGGCAGGAATTACGCCACACCGGTATGACTCGGACAATAATCTCAAAACTTTAAACGCGTTTTTCTCGAAACTACTTTTTTCTACCTGGTCGACATAAAATCTCAAGTTCTATCCAACCGATTGCCTTCAAATTTGGTATGACACTTTGATAAGTGATTTTATATCATCCCTACCTTGAAAAATTCAAAATTATTTTTTTTACTATTTTACCCCTTTTTTTTACGACAAGATATTCCTATAACAGCTGATAAAATCTTGAATTTTAAATATTTTTTTTCAAATTTTTTTTTTTACATTCTCTAATCATCAATAAACACACTGTAAAAAATGCATAAGAAAAATGTTTTTAATTTTTTTTTTTACGTTCACTGCGTATAAAGAGATGCTGAAAATTTGGGAATTTTTGAAAACCCATAACTTTGTTAAAAATCAAATTCTACTTTCTATTGAAACATCATATACAAGTGTATTCCTTCGTGTCTTCAAAACACATGAAACCGGCGACGAATCCTTATCGGGAGACGTTTATGAGTGTACTCAACATTCAAGGCTATTTTGTATGGATACGGGAGCCGTGTTCGACGCAGTGAACGTGTTAAGTCTTAAAAAACGCCCAAAATTTACGCCTCTAGAGTAGAATAACCCCTTAAAGACCCATCAGGAACACAAATGCTACAAAATGTCTCCATTCAGGTTGGTCTTCAGCCTGGCCCTGCATGTCCTCCCACGTTAGGCTTATACTTCCAATCTGTCTATCTAACATTGCTGGAAGGTGCAAGATGGAAATTCGGGTTTTAAAAGTACCATATAGTAAACTAGGTAGACCTGCAGACGTTAAATAGCCGTCACTTTATTCAGATTGAGAAGTCACATATGACCATCACATGTTAAAGGTAGCACCTATCCTAATGGGCAACTCATTTCCATGACCTCTATCCCCAGCAACAATGGTACTAAAATGCTTAAATTTATCAACTCTGTTGGCAGGTGTGCCATGGATACTTGTACTAGAGCGCAATATTCCCTTTTCTGATAAAATAAAACAAATACTATGCAGAAAATTATTCAATATGTTTGACTACTTAAAATAAAAATGAATTCACGGTGTACATACATTACAGCAGCAATATCAAATGTGTATCTGTGTAATCTAATAATAAAGATGCTACAAGATTAATTTCAGTAAAAATATTTAAATAAATTATCTTTCTTTCTTTATGTTTACACTCTCACAGTCTTTATGATTATAGCTTCTGGATACAATGTACAATGATGAGTCTTAGTGACTTCAATTCAAAAGAAAAATTTCAAACTACACATGAAAATCTCCAAGTCTTTCTGTAAGCTCAATTCGGTAGATAAAAATTTTCAGTGAACAAGTTGAGATAAAAATAAAGCTGCTGGAGAAATTTTAATTATTGTTCCTGTTTCCTGTTAAGATTAAATATATTCATCTTCAACTACAATGTTCAGTAAATTGGATCTCTCAGGCACAATTTATGTACAGTCTTACCGTGGATTAAAATAATTTTAATTTCCAGACTAATGCCATAACTTGAAAATGTCTGCGAGTTGAACTGCCTTTCAGTACATATCTATCTCCCGTACTGGAACTTCTATACATCTGCAAAACCGATGAAAATGAAGCATTTTTTAACAAACCGATGACCGATAAAAGTAGATTAAACTTGATAGGGTAGCACGGCAACATTCAAAATAGTTAACTTCATTGTGTACCTGTAAAAAAGACCAGAAAACGGACTATGTGATGAATAACTGGCTGCACTGCTTATGTGATGTGGTTATAGAACATACGGCCAACAGTGTTAAGTACCATAGAAAGAAGTAAGAGTGTCAAAATGATATCAATATATCGTCGTCATACAAGAGAAAGTGACCAAGTGCATTTTTCGCGAAAACGTGATTAATGACTATCTAACACCTTACTAACATAATGGTGGCCTGGAAGAAATAACCCAGCAAGAACTTGGAAGAATAATAATAATATCTAGACTTGTTTAAAATTACTATCTGCATTGATGTTTATTTTCTTACAAGCAAAATTGTATGAAAATTTTCAAAAATATTATTTCTTTATTTTGAAAGCAATGAACATTTCTATACAGACAAAAATAATCACAAGTGTGAATACATTTATTTAAAAAAAAAATTTAAAATAAAAGTGTAAAAATGGTTAAAATGGTTCTCCTGAACATTTTGCATTTTGTTAGTTGGTCACTTTCTCCTGTATGATGACGATATTTGTCTTAAGCCTCAGCTATCTGTTCTAAAGCACATGGTGTCTCAAATGTTAGATGTATGAGATACAGTTAGCGTGACTAGGCGGCTCAGTGGGATTCACATGTCCATGATGATTGTAGAGGAAATGTACTAAGATAAGGCTGTTCTTTCATAGAAGATCATATAATCAACATAAAGAATCAGTTTGGGATTGACGTTGGAATAGCAAGAGAATTCTCGCCTACGAGGTCTAACAACGACAAACTGAACTTCAATATGTTTAGAATGTAAAATTTTGTTGAAGTAATATCATATGACATTAGTTTTTGACGAATGGTAGACAGTTACGCCAAGCAATGAAAAAATTATGAAGGCTTGTGTCCTTCCAAGCAAATAAACAGTAACTGTATATGTCAAAACGTGAAGTAAAATAACCATTTAATTGCTTTTAAGCAGAAATCTAAAATATAAAAGGAATAAATATTTATCAAATACAGTTGATTTCAGATAATTGGGACAGTCGTCCCAAATAAACAGCTTTATGAAGAGATACAAATCTGGAATATAAGCTGAATTTGTTTAGCTTATTTGAAGAAACTTACTGCCGCTTTATCTGGACATGGATTGTAGATGACACAGGTGAATTAGGACCATATTTTACGTAAGATGGCAATGGAGGTCATCTGCATTAGATATCTGCGTTGATTTTGTCCACTTGTAGAGTACAAAGAGAAGAGGTCAAATTCCTTCAAGATAATTAAGGAAAACATGCTTGTTTGATATGTAGATATATACTGCTTATGTGGTTGTGTTTTAAATGATAATATTTGTGTGTGTGTTTCAAATAACAATATTTGTGTGGAATATAAGCTAAATTTGTTTAGCTTTTTGGAACTTACTGCCGTTTTATCGGGACAGGTATTGTAGATGATGAGGTATTGTAGATGATGAATTAGGATCATATTTTACATAAGATGGCAATGAAGGCCGTCTGCTTTAGATATCTGCATTAATTTTGTCCACTTGTAGAGTATAAAGAGAAGAGGTCGAATTTCTTCAAGATAATTGTTAAGGAAAAGATGCTTGTTTGATATGTAGATATATACTATTTGTGTGCTTGTGTTTTAAATGACAATATTTGTGTGTGTGTTTCAAATGACAATATTTGTGTGCGTAAAGTTAGTAAAGGATCGAAAAAGCGGTGATAAAACTGTTTCCTAGAATTGCCTGTGTAAATGGAGAAAAATACTTCTATATAAAATAGTGAGCACATACCATGTGAGAAAAACGACTACAAGCCTTTTCTTATATTAAGTCACCAAATTTACAAGTGTACCTGAAGTGTACATTCAGCTAAAATATTTGTAACTTATTAATTATGTGAGAATCGAGGCCATTTTAATATTTTGAGAATTACAAGAAGTTGAATATCAGGTGTGTAAATATGAAACCGGAATTTTTTAACAGAAAATACACATTTATTGTATGAAAATGGTAAAAAAATATGATATTTTATTCAAAGTATTGCCCATCGCTAGCTACACATTTTTCCCATCTCTCTGGCAATTTGTGGATGCCATGCCAAAAAAACTGTTGCTCTTTTGAGGCAAACCAATCATCGAGCCATTTTCATACAGTAATCGGATGAAGCCAAGTCTGGTGAGTAAGCCGCATGCGAAAGTATTTACCAACTAAACGCCTCAATCGTTTCCTTGACCGGTTTTGCTGTGTGCGATGGTGCATTATCATGAAGCAAAATCACTTTGTGTTGCCTCTTTTGATATTCTGGTCGTTTTTCACGCAATGTTTGGTTCAAATCCATCATTTGTTGTCGGTAGCGTTCAGTATTAACAGTTTCGCCAGGTTTTGGTAGCTCATAATAGATAACACCCTTCTGATCTCACCAAACACAGAGCATTGTCTTCCGTCCATAGCGATTTGGCCTTGCAGTCGATGTCGCTGGTTTGCTTGGAGTTGCCCATGATCTTTTACGCTTAGGATTCTCTAAATATATCCATTTTTCATCGCCAGTCACAATTCGATGGAGAAATGATTTTCTTTTGTACCTGGCGAGCAGCATTTCGCAAGTGGTTTTCCTGCTGTCTTTCATTCAGTTCATGTAGAACCCATTTTCCCACCTTCTGGATGTTTCCCATGGCTTTCAAACGTATGAAGATGGCTTCTCGTGTCACATTTAATTGATCCGAAGATTGCTGTTGCGTTTGAGCGTCATCATCATCCAACAATGCTTGCAATTCGGCGTCTTCAAACTTTCTCGGTGGTCTTCCACGTTCTTCGTTTCTCACATCAAAATCGCCACTTTTTAAACCACTCAAAGCACTGTGATTTACAAAGAGCATGCTTGCGGTAAGCTTCGACAAGCATTCGATGCGATTCTGCAGCAGTTTTCTTCAAATGATAACAGAAAATCAATGCTTTCCGCAAATCGTAGTTTTCAGGCACAAAAACAGACATGTTCAACGCTATGAAAACATATGTAGTTGTATTAAACTTGTATTGTTGCAAGTTAAAAGTCTTTGACAAATGTAAACACAAGAAAAAGGCGCCAATGACGCGGTTTGACAGTCACTACATTGACAACTAGAGCCATCTATGAGCAAATTCCGGTTTCATATTTACAGACGTGATATACTCTCCAGTCAAAATGTATATTCTTATCAACTAAATTTAGTAATTAATATCAGAATCAAAGATAGAGAAAACAAGTCAAGATTCTGTGTCAGCAAAGATTACCCCTGAATAAAGACAATTTTAAGGTTGTTGCATCTGGTAGACGGACATGGATGAGTACCCTAACTATATTTCAGCCTAAACGTCCAAGTATTGACAAAAAAGAGTTTACCAAAAGGGATGATCCACTCATCAAATTGGAGAATATCAGTAGGACTCTATGTGGCGTTGCTTATTGTGACAATATCAGATCAAGAATTGGTCTCCATAGTCATTAGAAAAGAAGCCATCAGCTCCAAGCTTCCCTTCAATAATAATTTGTATATTTTATTAGTCACTGCATATTTGTTGTCTTTCAAAACAATAACATCACATTATGTAGATATGAGAGCCTGTTAATATAGATAAAAGAAGACACTACTGCCGCAATGCTGATCAATCTAGAAGTTTTTGGAGCAAGTCGGTGACTCAATTAATCTGAAAAGTAAAAAGTTTTGGACTGCCTGATTTCTTACTGAGTTTAGCCTGAATAGAGTATGATATAATCTGTACACAGCAATTATATCACCAAATATTCTGCAATTTGTGTACATTTATTTTAGCGGAGGAAGTACACAATCTAAAGATAAACTTTTATATTGCCAAACAAGATGATGTACAAGTAGAACACACTATGATGTACGGGTGACATCCAAACCATGTAAGAGAATCACTTCATCTACATTAATAATAATAATCTATTTACTTAACAGAACACTGATAAAATATGAAGTACAGCCTCGAAATGTCCTAAAAATAATAAAATACATAAATTAAGAATATGTACAAATAGCCTGGTGTGATGATGAATATGCTCGAGTTCCCAGCTCCACGCACTGCCAACTCCTTATCAGATAGATGACTAGCTGATTTATGTGGATGATGTTTACCTACTAAAAACCTAAAGAATGTAAGAGATAATAGAAAAAAAAATCAAGAGCTTAGTAAATAGTCAATCTTCGAAATACCTTTCATATCTGACCATTTAATGGGTCCACTTTTATCATTCTTGCTGTCAGCAGGTTTTGAAGATTTACTGGGAAACTTTCGGGACCCCTGAGATCTGGAAAAGGTAGAGATAAGCATTCTATAAACAGCAACCTTACACAGATGGGGATTGATCAAATCCCTTCTACGCTCATGTTGTGTGATGCAGTCTGATGCACATGTCGAAGAGGACTGCTCATTTTTCTCAATGTAGATTTTCTTAAAATGCCGATTCTCTGGGTGAGCATGCAATCAAAATATTTAAATGTTTGTTCACATTCTCGTACCATTTTTTGAGCAAATTCCAATGCACCATTTCTATTAAATGAGCAACATTTTGTTGCACAAAATGTTTGGTTTTTCTGATGCTTTTTGTTTACATTATTAAAGCGAGCCATTAGTCAAGCATTTGCTCGGATTATCACTGCAATCATTTCTGATTAATCCTAAGCAAATCAACAAGCTTTGATGCAATGTATTTTACTTACTGAATAAACTAGCATTTGCTCACTCCTTCTTGTAGTGAAAGTACACATTTAAGATATTTAGGAAGAGAATCATTAGGCAACACCGGAAGCTATATCATTGATGATGTGTACACACGTATATTCAATTACAAGAAAAAAACTTGAGTTGTTTACCGTAGTAACTGGATCCAAAATCTCACCCATACTTGATGTAATGAACGTATATTATCAATCACGTTTTTTCCATGAGCAATTAGTGGTATGGTCAGTTCTAAAGCATTGAGGGAAGAATAATAAATCTTTAGATAATCAATAATCATAATTGAGAGATTCTGGTGCAAACTATGTGGAATAAATTAATTAACTCAGGTGTTGACACAATACAAAATACACTGGAAATATTGAAAACCACCGTCTAGAGCATATGTGGCCACCTTTTCAGCAGCCGGGCCAGATTTTAGAAATGAGATTTCCTACCGGGCCATACAACAAAATTTCTTTTATTATTCAAAGCAAACAAGAAATATATTGTTTTTTTAAGAAGATATAACAAAAATGAGAATCAAACATATTTATTAGATTAGAGTTAGGCAATACAAAAAATAATAATAAAAAATAAACAAAATATAATAAATTTTAGTGAGACGTCTGATTTTGTTTGTCAGAACTAAGTGCATCAATGTTGATAATGATTGATGTTGTTGCTACGCGCAAACAGTTTTCCAAATGCTCATCAGTGATTCGTGTTCTCATTTGAAAATGCTTTAGACTCTAGAGCATTTAGTGCAATTTTGCATTTGAATTTGACCTAAAATTACAAAGTTACTTTCGAGACGACAGTCATAAAAATCCTCTTAATGTCTTTTTTATTCAACCATCAATTTTAATTTCTTCAAGTTGATCTCTTTTCTACTCAAACTCACATAACATCTTTAAAACACTTATCAGAGGTTTCTCGATATAGATAATTCAATGCTGTTTGGTGACACCGTACCACTCCAATAGAGCTTTGATGACTTCTCGATTAACGAACAGGTTTTTTTGTCTTCAGGATCACTTTGAAATGGAACTCGAAACAGACAGATTTTCCAATATACAGAGTGTAACACCCGGTGACGATCAACGGAAGCAGGGTGATGGGGGATCTCAATACCTATCGATTTAACCCCCATGTATGTTCCGCAATATTCAGTGGTTCTCAAGTAATTTGTATTTATTTGAAATTTGAGTAAAAAGCCGATTTTAGACTAAACATCGTAAGTGTGACTAAACTATTTGCTCTGCGATCGTGATTTTTTTTGGGAAGTAGTTTAATAATGGGCCTTACGTACAACAATACCACTTACCGTCGCAACCCTCTAAATTTGAAAAAAAAAATAATCTTAAAATTTTTTGCAAGTCTAATTTATCCACTAACTTTCGTGAGCTCTAGATAAAAAAAATCACAGCTCTTTATTTTCTACAACTTATCTTAAAAACTACTCACGTTCATGGAGAATTAACCCTTCAAATTTCATTTGGCTAGTACTAGAGTATCATGTTGAAAAATTTATTCAAACGGTACAAGTCCCAAAAATCGATATTTTTCCATAAGTCAAAGACTACTTTAAAGAGTGAAAATAGGTGTTCTAATGTAACTGCGCTACTTATCAGAGTTATCATGTAGAAGCGGGTGGTTGACGTTGATAAAAATAGCTAATCAAAACACGATCGTGATTTTTTAATTTTTTTTACATCAAATGTTCAAAATGAGCACCATTGCTAGCTATGCATAGCCTACACCTTCTCAAAAAGTTTCTTTTGAGCTTGCGGAATGTTTTTTTTCTTTCTCTAATTTTCATTTGGGCCTGCGTCAGTTTTTGCATTAATAACCCCATCTGGTGTTATTAAGACAAATAACCCCATTCGTTGTAATCATCTGGGGTTATTACAACGAATCGGTGCAAAAATGAGTTTTGCACCTGTTTTGATCAATTAAGGCAAAAACAGACACAGGAAAATTAAAGCATAACTTGTAGATTATTCTCTCCTTGCGTCTCGACAAAATATTTTTCTATAAAAAGAGACAATTGCTGGGTGTTTCATGGACAGAACAATGAACAAATTCCTCTATAGTAAAAGAACTTAACATCTCAGAGAGGCTATCAAGATTACTTAACACATTCTTCAGTTATTTGGTCATATTTCGAGGACATGGAAAGACTCATGGTTACTGGCAATGTGGAGGATCACAGGAGCAGAGGTCCATCACCTATGAAGAGTGCTACAGGCCAGCCTTTGCCACAGGTTCTGCGAGCAGCGGAATGGAGGGCTGGATAATAATGTGCACAACATATAGCAGTTTCAGTGCAGGTCACGTTCTTCAGCATTGAGGATACAATGCAGAAGTATAAAAGATGCACACAACCGTACAGTAGTCTCCGGTTACCCATGGGGGTGGGTTCTATGCCCTCCGGATGGCAAAATCCATGGATAATAGCGAACCACTTCTACTTTTTACTTATAGCTTACGGCTGTCTAGTATACTTATACTAGACACCCATTTTCCATAAACACACTAAACACTCTTGTGTCCATTTTCTCTGCAACTTTTGCACAGAATAAAAATGTTCGCTAGAGGTGAACCGCGGATTAAGTTCCCGCGGATAATGGGAGACTAGTGTACGTAACAGCTCCAAAAATTAACCTAAATACAAATGTTAAAAACTCTGAAGCCATCTCTACTGGATCCCTGGCAAACCCGTGTACATAACATAACAATAGTACAAACGAGACTTAGAAAGTAGAGGTGACTTACCCTGCGCCAGCAACCTTATAGTCTTCAGAATCAAACCTTTTCTTATGGCCTGATTTGCCACTATCAGCACTATCTGATCTGCTTGTTCGAGGACTCTAAATAATAACATAAATAGTCAAAATTATTAGTAAAAAAATATTATTATACAAAGTACAAATTCTAAATAAATTAAAATTTTACTTGAATCAACATATTTGAAAACGTAAAACATCAGAATCTTTAGTTGCTTTAGTAGTAAATATATGACAAGTTTTAATATAATATTTGTATTTGAATTAATTGTATTATACTTTTGTAATAATTATAAAGTAAAACCTGGTAGGTTTATTATGATGTGGCAATCTCTTCCAGCCTACCAGAAAGGTGGTAAACAAGCCTTAAGCGAAAACTGGACTGAAACCCTTTTATTAAAAAAAAAAATGTGTACTAACAGGAATTGAACCCATAATCCCCGAATAAGCTTCATTTCAACCAGGTCATGGAGGTTGATCGGTGGATTAACTATATGAAATAAATCAACTTTGAATATAATTGCAATAAATTAAGGACTTCCATGGCCTAATTGATAAGACATTTGTTGGGGGTTGCGGGATCTATTCCTGTTGGTACCTAAAAAAAAGGTTTCTGATTAGTTGGAAGAGCTTGTTGCATATGTATGTATGCCTGTATTAAAAAAAAAAGAATTTCAACTGTCCCGGTTAAACAGCAATCTGATTAATGCAACCGAGAATAATTAAAAGTCTACTGTAATTTGTGTTTGTGATGAAATTTCTTTTAAAGAATGTAATATATGCAGTATAAAGGATAAAACATACTGGTGAATCATTAGTTAACTCTTGATTAAATCTTCTCTTGCGACCCTGGTCAGGAGATCTGTCTTTGCGCTGTCCATCCGTATCAGATCTGTTTTGGTTCATCTGTTAAAATCAAGAGAAAAACTTTATGGTTTTCTTCGAATTAAAGTTTTAAAATAAAAGCACATCATATTTCAAAAATCATACATAGATACGTACCATTCCTTATTAGAGTAGGCAGAGGACAGATCCAAACATTCCTATTACGACATACTTTCTTCGCCTCTATCACATACATACGAGGGTGGATCAAATATAAACGAGACTTTTGTTTTAGAAAGCATGATTTTAAATGGAGCGCGCGGTCGCCTCGAGGAGTGTTGGGTGGGGATATCAGGAGTGGGGAGAGCGGTCAGCCAGCCTCGGCAGATTCCGTCATTAGTATGGCACACGATGTCTGAGAAAGCGGTGCACCTGTCGATTGCGCAGCACATAATTATCAAGTATCTCGCTCGTGAGGGTGTAATACCGGCCGAAATTCTGCGGAGACTGACGGTACAGTTTGAGGATCAAACACTGTCAAAGCCCCATGTGTTTACTTGGCATAAGTGTCTGTTCAATGGGTCTCACGTTTTTTGACTGCATAACAAAAGTCGGCACGTCTGTGAGCAGCTCTCGGTGTGGTTTGCACAAGAAGGGAATACATTTTTGAGTCGCATCATTACTTGCGATGAAACTTGGATACACCACTACACGTCCGAGTCGAAACAAGCCAGCATGGAGTGGAGAAAGAAGGAAGAGGCAGCCCCTGTGAAAACCAAGGTAAGGTGCTTGCGACAGTTTTTTGGGACCGGTGCGGCATTTTGCACGGTCATTGCACCATCAATGCGGCATACTTCTGCGAGCTTTTGAGTGAAGTTAAACTTGTTTGTCGATGCAAAAGACGTGTCCAACCGATACGAAAAGTTATTCTTCTTCATGATGACACAAGGTCCCATACTGCAGCTATAACATGCAAACAATTGGAGAAAATGAGTTGGACACGACTGGAATACTCTCCCTATAGACCTGATCTAATGCCCTACAATTTTCATCTCTTTGGGTCACTGAAAGAAGCTCTGGGAAGCGAACGATTCAACGACGACGATGGAGTAGAGGGGTTCGTGTGTAATTGGCTGCTGACACAACCCACTTCTTTTTAGGATGATGGGATAAAAAAACTACCGATCCGCTGGAAAAAATATATTACTAAAGCAGGAGATTATGTAGAAAAATGATGTGTACTTGGTCATTTTCTTTCTGCATATAAAAAAATTAAAACAAAAAGTCTCATTTATATTTGATCCACCCTCGTACATAACCTTCTGTTTCTCTTACTCCTTACCTTACTTTACTTTACCTTCTCATAAAATTTCATTCGCTTGGTCCAACCATACTTTATTAAGTCGTCCTCTACCTCAACGTTTAGTTGCTTTTTCATCCTCAATCTGTTCAACATGTCCAAACCACCTCAACATAATCTCCTTCATCCTACTTAACATATCTGTTTTGAGTTCACATTCATTCTTAATTTTAATATTAAATTTCTTATTCTGTCGTACGTCAATACACCACATCTTCTCAGTGCATGTATTTTCTCTGCAATCACTCGGCTTCTTTCATTCATTTTCCACATTCATGTTTCACTCCTATACATTGTTGTTGTCAACCATTGGGTTTGTTTGGGTATAGGGAGAATTTAAAAAGGTCTATAAAATATCCATAATGATTTTTCAACCCGTGCAGCTTACTGTTGATGGGTTGTAAGAATAGTTAGTCTTTGATTACTGTAATTCAATAGTTGAATCAGCTAAAACTTAAATTTGGCAAAAAGCACTCCTGTGTCTTTCTTTTATAAAATGGTGCAAATCATCCAGTGGGTTGATTGCAAAAGTATTCAATGTTGCTATACATACCATAGATGACCTGGAATCCGAATGGCATGTGAAAGCATTTCTTTGATTCCCTTGATTTGGAGAACCCTGCGAGTTGCTATTATCCTCGTCTTCATTGTCTCTGTATTGTGTCGATTGACGGATATCATCAGATTTGATATTCTCACCACCGTGTTGCGAGAACCGTGATCTGTTGTCATTGTTGCGTTGGAAATCACTAAGTTTTCTTTCATATTCAAATTCTCTTATGCTTTCTTTCCTCTGCCAATTTAGATCACCCTGTTGATTCGGTCTATCTTGATCATTTCTGCTCCATGGATAGATATACTGTCTATTATTACTAGAACCTCTTCGATTTCGACCACTTGATCGACTTCCCCCCTGATCGTCGTGCCTTCTGGAGTCTTTTCTAGAAGACTCTGGATTTGAATCGTATGAATTAGTAGATTGTTGACTTGAAGGTTGCTGATGAATTTGCTGTAATTGGTTCTCTTGCTGATTGTAATTCTGCTGTGATCCTATTTGCTGTTGAGAAATGAGTGGCATTTGGTTCTTATCCATGGTATAATATTGGTTAGGTGGCATCGTCCTCTGTTGATTATTAGATTCATGCTGTATGATATTCATTTGATTTGACAGTTGCTGATTATTTCCAGGTTGGTTAGAATATTGATTATTGGCCTGGAACTGATTCGAATTAGATGAATCCATTTGAGATGGCAATCTGTTAGGAGGCATCTGACTCATCATCGCTTGTGGAGTCTGTTCCTGTGACTGTTGAATGCTCGGAGGAGGATTTTGTTGCATTTGATTTTGATTATTATTTCTCATGTTCGTTAGCCAAGATTTAGCATTTTCTTGCTTCTGATCTTGGTTAGACACAGGTCCCTGTATCATCTGCCTGGATGGCAGTTTATCTTGATCGACTTGTTGCATCTGAATGCCTTGGTTTTGTCCCATATTGATCTGTCTGATTTGATTCTGTCCTTGATTAGTCACTGTCATGGTTGCCATATTGGTACTAGTCCCCGCAATGCTCATCTGATAAGGTGATTGGATCATTGTTATATTTGCGTTTGAATTCTGATTATAATGAGAGAAGTTATCATTGTTTTGTGTGTCTTGATTTTGCCTAACAATTTGCTGCTGCTGTACCCCATCATCTCTATTTAATTGATTCTGAACTTGTCCAATCACATGGAACTTTTGCGATGTTTGTTGAAAGTTGTGTGTGATTTGATCATGAGTAGGAGCTATTATTTGTCCATTGGCATCCACCTGTAGCTGTGTTATTATCATCTGCGGAGGAGGCTGGGTGTGTGCATCTCCTATCTGAGCTTGGGTTTGCACTGGGGGAGCTTGATGGTACATGACACCACCTTGGAGCAAGGAAAAGGTGCCTATTGAAGAGGACACCAGGTCGGAAGGGAGGTAGAGGGGCTGCTGGGGTGGGGGAGCCACTACGAGCACAGGAGGGGGCTGAGCAGTGGTGACCACTGGAGGGGGAGGCGCAGTGAGTTGCATTAACTGAGGAGGCGGCACCTAGAAGAAAAAGATTAATTTTGTGATTACCAATTTAAAGCAAATGTAATTGAGGTCAGAGTTTATGTACATATATACACATACACTACACTACAAAAGTGAAATGTGTTACTATTACACTAAAGTGGAATGTGTTACTATTACATATCGGAAGATCTACAAAGGTTTCTTTGTAGTTTGTCTTCCCTTGGTAAGTTTTCTGCAGTTTTCTTACAAAATATGCTTTTCTGAACATATGCTGATGAGATTACTTTATGTAGTGGCCACAGCCACTACCTTCCTATCCAAACACCCAACTTATATATATTTACTTTGGAATATTTTTAATATGTTCAAAACCCTCACTTGAAATATTCTCAAAAATTTTTAAATCATTGAAAAAAATGAAATCTTTAGAAAATATAATTATTTACAAATGTCTCAAATAATCCCTGCATTGCAAAATTCTCAAAGCAATTGAAAAGATATCAAATAAATCCAAAAATATAAAAAAAGTCCCGAAATATTGTAAAATACCTCACAATTTATTTCCAAAGAATCACCTTCTTGAAAGAATCAAATAAATCAATCAAAAAGTAGCGAAAAATCCAAATCAGATAAAAGTTATTCCAAAAAAGATTGATAGTCTCTGTATTAATAAAAAAGTTATAAATAATGATTTTTTACATAATTAACTCATGTATAACTTTTAATCTAAAATCTAGTTCTATTCTTTAAGCTAGATTTACGAGGGCGGTCCGATAAGTACTTAGCCTCACCGCCCGATGGCACCACTATCGCAAGAGCAACTTTTTATCGCGTAGTACATTCTCGTTGACAGCTACTATCAAAATTTCAGCCGAATCGGACGCTTAGCTTTGTTTTGACCGCGTGTGGAAGCGAGCGTGTCCGTGGATTTGAGAAAAATGGAAAAAGAGCAATATCGGTCGGTGATTCGATTCTTGTTTTTGAAAGGGAAATCGTGCAGCGAAATCAAAGAGCGCTTGGATGTTGTGTACGGTGACTCTTCTCTTTTGATGGCGACCGTCAAAAATTGGTTTAACGAGTTTCAACGTGGTCGCACGTCGGTTTTTGATGAGCCACGCCCAGGTGCCCCGAAAACGGCTACCACGGAGGATAACGTGACAAAAATCCACGATCATGTATTGGCAGACCGCCGATGGAAGGTGCGTGAGATAGCTGAGACAGTAAGCATCTCAAAAGACCGCGTGGGTCATATCCTGCATGAAGTATTGGGCATGAGAAAGCTGTCAGCGCGATGGGTGCCGCGTTTGCTCACTCCGGACAACAAGCGCAACCGTGAGACCACTTCAGAGCAGTGTTTGACGATGTTTAAGCGCAATCCGAAGGAGTTTCTGCGTCGTTTCGTGACCGTCGACGAAACATGGATACACTGGTACACACCCGAGACCAAGGAACAGTCGAAACAGTGGACTTCACCCGGCGAACGTGCTCCGAAGAAGGCGAAGACTGTCCTATCGACCGGAAAGGTGATGGCCACTGTTTTCTGGGATTCAAAAGGTGTGATCTACATCGACTTCCTGGAGAAGAGCAAAACGGTCACAGGGCTCTACTATGCCGAATTATTGGGCCAATTCGACACCGACATGCAGAAAAAACGGCCCCATTTGGCGAAGAAAAAAGTGCTCTTCCATCATGACAACGCACCGGCTCACACCTCCGCCATCGCCACGGCCAAATTGGTAGAATTAGGCTACGAACTGCTGCCCCATCCACCGTATTCTCCGGATTTGGCCCCGTGCGACTTCTTTTTGTTTCCAAATTTGAAAAAGTCACTCACCGGGCAGAAATTTGAGTCGAATGAGGAGGTTATCGCCGCCACGGAGGCCTACTTTGCAGACCTCCAGAAAACGTATTTTTCAGACGGGTTAAAGAAGTTGGAGCATCGCTGGGTCAAGTGTATCGAACTCAAAGGAGATTATGTTGAGAAATAAATCGCCACTTTTCCAAAATTTTTGTTATTCTTTTATAGGCTAAGTACTTATCGGACCACCCTCGTAAGATTAAAAAACATTATAATATAATTCTCCATTAACGGTTTGAGAACTACTGAAATAAATAATTATTTAAAATTTATATTTTAGTAGCCCGATAATCACATCAGCAATTTTTTTGTCAGGTGCTTAAAGTTTGCATTATTCAAGATAGACAGTTTACTATAAAAAGCTGGTGAGCAGCTGGAAAACATGTAACTTTATTGGCACATGATTGACACATTTGAGAATTTTTATTTTGATTGGATGCTTTGTTTAGGAAGAAAAGGTTGAAAATAATATCACCTGAAAAAAGTTGAGTGACATTGGTAAAAAATTGAAAACAAATCACTTATGCTTTAACACTCCAAACATGTTTGCTAAATTTCATATTGATCGCTTCACGGCTGAAGAGATATCCTAGGTAACAAAGGTTCCAACCAAAAGTACCCCTGGAAAGAAAATAAAACTTGGAACAAATACATTGTAACACGATCAATATATCATTTTAATAGGATGATTTCCTTTTAATAGGATGCTTAGTTTAGACTAGGCTAAGTAAGTCCACGTTAAATTACTTATGACAAAATTAGAAAGATCTTCGAGAGGTAATGCACCGTAGATTATCGGATGCAGTAGAAGCAAAGTTATTAAAAATGATAATTCTTTCATCGAATTTCCTAGGGAGTTCTAGATGCATGCAGTTCTAGACAGCGGCGGCTGGTCCCGAGGTGCGCTGAGCATCAACGCACCTCGAGACTCTGAGCGAATATGAAATATCATTGTCTCACGGTTTACTGTATGTCTCTGTCTGCCCTATATGAATTTTCGTTTCCGTCCGGTGCATATTGGAGATCGCTCCGGTAGTATAGGCAAACTTGGCCGGTCAATTTGAAAGGAATATTTTTTGAATTTACACTTAAATAAGTATTATTTATCAGTATTGTTATACAAATATTTAACATTTTTGGAAGTCATGTTTGCGAATATATAATTTAATTATTGCGAATTATTTCTCTGGTTCAGCGCACCAACGCGCCGCACCTCCAGACCAGCCGCCGCTGGTTCTAGATACATGTCATGTTTGGGAGACTAGATCTATTAACAACTTTTACATATAATCCTGTATGGCTGAAGATATCTTAAATATCTGCTAAAATGACATTTGATACGCCGGGTACAGTTAGTTTATTTTAAAATCACAGGGAGGCAAAAAGTTTGGCCATATTTCAAATTCTTAAAAAAAAAAGGAGACAGCAGGTATAATTCATTTTCATATATGCTTTCAAACTTGATCAGAACCATTAGGCCACTCTAGACTATTTTTTCCATTCCATTCGAAAAATTCACCATCTAAACTTAGCATCTAAAAGTTTATATGAACGCCTTCAGCATTGTGCCTGTTAATAGATTAAAAATGATAATTTCAATAATTTGGAGGAATTTTATATCTGGTAGTAGTAATCATATTATGTCATATGTAAAAAGATAAATATTGTACACAATACCAGGGGGCCAGCGTGCTGTGGGATGTGCACCCCGGGTGGAGGGATGTTTATGTGCGTAGGGGGGCGCAAGGGCGGGGGCTGCTCCACTTGTTGCACCTGGAATTTCCCACTTACTTGCTGTGCCTGTTGAACAAGAAAGTATAAAAGAATGAATTGATAACTAATGTTTGATTTAGGATTAACCCAGTTTTTTTAGCAGGCTACTGATTTTTTTTATGTTTGTAATACTTTACAATCCCTTTTGAGTAGGCATGTACAATATTGCAAACTTCAGAATAATTCAAATACATTTGATCATCAATCATAGTATGGTCAAAGAGATCGATTTAAGAGCTGCATATGTGTCCCATTTCACTCATTGTAGTTCAATGTTTCTCAACCTGTGGGTCATGATGAAAAATCTGGAGGGTCGCGAGAATTAAAATAACTTACGGGTACATTTTCTGAGAAAAACAAATATATTTATTTGGAGTTTTTGCAGGGGGGTCACGAAATCTTAATTATACTTTTTTATCTTTTGGGGGTCGCAAGGCTAAAAAAGTTGAGAAAACATATTCTTGTTTGATAATTGTTAAAATTCACAAAGGTAGAATGAACTAATTTGTACTTTTATTTTCAAGTTTTCACAATTTCTGAATCAATGCCACATTTTTAAATTTTGACATATGTCTATACAATTTTTTAGAATCCCCAGACTTTCTAGAAATATAATAAAAAAATAACAGCAGGAAAGGCGCAGTACTTACATTGTTGGTTGCATTGATGATCATAGAATGGTCCAATTGGATCTGTGGCGGAGCAGTGAATAGCTGCTGTTGCTGTGGTGGGAGAGGCGGGGGCACTGACAGCTGCAAAGGGACATTCATCTGCTGAGGAAACATTTCAATATACAGTTAAATTCCGTTAATTCAAAATTCAGAAGACTAAATTTCACAAAAAAATCAAATTACACGATCACTAAAATACAATTTGAATTTATGTGGCATTTCCCACTTCATTGGTTTTTATTTGTTCGCACACTTAATTACGATATTATAATATATGATTCAAAGCTTTTGACAAAATAATGTTCTCAATTGTGAAATTATTAAAGGTAAAATAAAAAAAAAATACACTCAAAACTCTATCATTTAATGTCGCTTAACATATTTGGGTTAATAAAGGTATCCAACTTTGAAAAATGAATAATGTGACGCCCAAACTATGTTACAATTAATAAATGATTTCTTACTAAAGGTAAACAAAGTGCTTGAGGATGTCAACAAAGAACTGCTTGACATTTAGAATATAGCATTAATATCAAATTTCGTAAGAGAAAATTTATTGATTTATAGCAAGAGTTCCCAAACTTTTTTTACTCAAATTAATAAGTTTGTACAATACTCGATATTAAATATTTCACTAGATATCAAACTTTTCATTTTAATCACTTGTAATTAAGGATTGAAAAAGATAAAAGGACTACGGATTATGGCATTATCTTGTGCAACATTTAATATTGAAATCTGCGCTGACGAAAATGAAAGCAAAAAAATAGACTCTTTTAATGAAACATTTTACCTTTTCATTCACAAGTTTGGTATGTAATGTGTTTTTATCAAAAAAGTATTTTTTTTAATTATTTTACTTCTTAATTAGTTACCTATTGGAATCATAGATATTTTAAAGTAACAAACAGTAGCAAACAATAACAGGGGTCTATTTTTGCTGTCATCGACCCTCAAGTTTTTTTGTTGAAACTATCCACCCCTAGAAAAATCAAATCGACCCCAGGGGGTCAATATCGACCACTTTGGAAACTCTTGATTTATAGAAAGGTTAAATATAAAAATTACAGGTACAAAATAAACGCTGAAATTATATTTTAATTATATTCTTTTCACATATTTTCCTTAATTTATTGGTGGGCTTCTTCATACTTTCAATAATAAAGTTGAGATATTTTAATATTAAATCTTTGGATATATGGGGAGTCCTGGGAATTTAATCCCTCGCCGGTATGTATTACAACAGGGCCGAGTGATCTGTGATTTGTATGGAAAATTTCGGAAAAAATACAGTAGAATTTATTAAGAAAAGTCAATTTTGGAGGATTTAGAAAAGTGGTGAAAAATACAAATTACAAACTATCATTGTTCAAATTAAAGGACTTTTACGTTTAACAGCATTTAGCAGTAATAATAATAATACAATAATAGGGATAGCATTTAAATGATTGTAATATGAAAAAATCATTTTGTGGCAGAATGATCTCGAAAGACTGGCAGCATAACTGGTCAGAAGTCCCCACTTCATCAAGAAATTAGCAATGTCATTAGGTTACAACAGGACCTAGACTCCCTAGTTTCCTGGAGTGAGCCAAATCATCTTCTGTTCAACATTAATAAATGTGTCTGTGTATCTTATAGTCGATCGTTTTCACCAATCCACCATCAGTATACTATACAGGGAGTGGCACTAAACAGAGTTTCTGAAGTCAAAGATTTGGGCGTAACCTTTGATGTCGGACTCACGTTTGTTAACCATGTCTCACGTTTGATATCGGACTGTTACAAACTACTCGGTTTTATAATGAGAATATCAAGAGAATTTAACAGCACCGATATCCTCCGAAACTTATATAATTATCTAATTAGAACCAAATTAGAATATACATCTACGGTTTGGGCTCCTCATCAGCTCAAATATAAAAACAATATAGAACAAATACAAAAAAAAAATCCTCAGATATCTATAGTACAGAACAAAGGGCGATTACCCAAAATATGCTCACCATGCCGAACTTCTCACGGTGTGTAACTATAGAAGCCTCGAAACAAGAAGGCAAGAATCCATTGCGATATTCCTAATAAAGGTTTTCTAAGGTTGCTTTAACTGTCCCGCGATTCTAGAAGCACTAAGTTTATATGTACCCAATAAATATAGCCGTGCAAGGAATCACCCTCTGTTCTACATACCAACTTACAGGACGAATATCATGGCTATACACTCAGTCACGCGTGGTATAGAGATATTGAACCAACTGAATGACACTGTTGATATATTCTCGGTACCGTCTAGCAGTATGAGAAGAATCCTGTCTGATATTATTCCTAACGAATAAACTAACGCTAGAAGCAGACCCTCTTTGTGTAACAGGAGAAATCTGTGCAAAGTGGATAAAAAAAAAAGTTGTATTGTTGCATCAAAAAGTAACTGATAGTATTTTTAATTAATATAAATCTTCTTCTTCTTCTTAAACTTTCTATAGACTCAAGAGTCTGTTACTGCAGGATTGTCTTTCTGTGATGCTGAGCTCCAGCTATCTCTCCATCGTTTCGGGGGTCTCCCTGGTGGACGCCGTCTATTAATATAAATATTGTATAAAATTAATTCAACAACTTATGATTTTTGGTCTAGATTTTATTACTATGCCTGCCAATATAATTCTCAGCAGAAAAATTGATATTTTCAGCTCTTGGAAATGTATGTAAACTAACAAATAAATTATTTTCCACATTAAATAAAGTTTTCAAATCAAACAGTTGTATAAACCTGGGAGAATTCAGTCTGTTGCAGCTCTTGCACCAGAGTCTCAACGAGGTTGACAGCAAGCTGACGGGCAGAAGCCAGCCCTTCGGGGCGAGGGTGTTCCAGAAAAAGGTGAAGGGGCTCGGAGCTCTCCCGCCCTAGAGAAGGATCTATGAACTGGGAACCTCTGCCTCGGAGTATCACCACTGCACCAGTTTCGCTTCGGATGAAGTGGAGATTTGAACCACCCTGAAAATTTTTCGATTTATAAATTTAACATATAAAACATATTCTTTTAATAACCAATTTAATAGGTATATAATAATTTGGTGATCAACGTAAATTTATATGAAAATGAAATTACATCCTTTACATTTATTTCTGTGGTGTTATTTAGTAACCAGTACTAAGGACAATTGTCGTGGGATGTGCCACCTTGTCACGAACCTTCCAAAAAATTTCCTCTATAGAAATAAATAATTCTGTGATTCCATATTAATCACATGTAAAAAATATAGGAAATCTTATTGATAAAGATCTGAGTTGGCTAGAATTTCGAACAATCTTCCTGGCTCAATAAAAAGTGTTCTTTCATAGTTTAAGAAAAAAATAAAAACAGAGAGATGTAATTCAAAGGTTGGTGATTTTAATCCCATACATAGCTATCAATCTAAGATCACACAAATATTATATTTTTCAAACTTTTTTTTCATAGCCTGCAAATGGTTTCCTACACATAAATGTAATAAAAAAAGAAATTTGTTATACCAAGGGGTGAAGAAATAAATATTACATACATACATATATACCATCACACCATGTCCCTTTTAGGGTAGGCAAAGATAACAAATGTCTACGAATTTCTAACCACGTCCGCAGTTTTCGACTAGTATACTCATAATACATGCTTTCCTATTTTTCATACCTCTTATCTTATCCTCATTTAAAATGTTTCAAGCTATCTCCTTCCATTCTTTCCTCAGTTTACCTCTTCCTTGCTCTCCATTCATTAAATAGCTCAAATAAGTATTAGGAAATAAAAATAAAAGTAATCAATTAAATTCTTACTGGTCCAATTATTTTTCCCCTAAGATCAAAAGAGCTAGGGACTCCATCAAGTCCAATATACAGTTTTTCCACATGAGTGACATTTGTGTTTATGCCCATTAACGGAGGAGGTTTCAACATTGGTTGAGCGGATATGACCGCAGCAGAGCTTCTCGAGTTGTTCTGCATTGTGTAGGATAATGAACGTATGGGGTTCCCAATATCGTTATGTATTATTTCGTGTATTTTATGAATTGCCACTGAAAAAAGAACAAAGATAAAAAATTTCATATATATCTGAACAGAATTTAGTCATATTTATTTAAAATAAATTAAAATAAACAATACTCACACTCTATACTTTGTTTTGTTGGACCCTGAATGAAAAGATACAATGGTCGATCGCTAGAATTTTTCACAGGGTCATTTTTTGAAATAAAACGTCCTCTTGTAGATATTGCTGCACCTGAAGATCTATTTATTTCATCTCGCACAAAACCCTACAACATAATTAAAATAGTATGTGATACATCATTTACTGTTTACATATTGAATGCTGAGTAATTTTTTTAGAACGACGGTGATAAAAATTTGCTCATATTTAAAATTCTTAAAAAATAGAAAAAAGACGAAAGCAGGTACAATTTGTTGTCATATAGCCATACAAAACATATCGGTACCATTAGGCCACTCAGGCCACTCGGGGGTTACTTGTTTTTTAATACATCTAAAGAAATTCAGAATAGAACGATAGCCATTTCTGAGCACTTTATAGAAGATATCGTGCCTCACTCATAATTACTAGTTGAAACAATCTGTTCATTAGTCATATTCATCAATAAGAATCTCTATCAGTTCGCAAACTATGGTACATGCCCCAGTCTCAGGGTACGCGAGCAAGGAAGTTTCATGAAACTTCAACATAATTTACAATATATATTACATGATCACGATATACTCGTATTACTTAAGAAAATGCACAAACTTGGCTTCAGCGATAATCTAATTGGATTATTTGCATCATACCTAAAAGAAAGATCTCAATACGTAACAATCCGTAACAAGTCTTCTGTGGAATTTATCGCAAGATCTGGTATACCACAAGGATTCAATTTAGGTTCCCTACTATTCCTCATATTAATAGACGACATTCAAAATTCCATAAGTCACTCGACATGTTTATTGTTCGCTGACGACTTGGACCTTCTTGAATGAATTTACCGTTGTTAATATCTACCATGTCTTAGTGGAAAAATTGAGAATTGAGCTTATTAATCAAATTTGAAAGCATAATTCAGCCACTCTACAAGAAAAAGTAATTTTTTGATTGATTTATTTTGTGATTGGGCCTTTATTGATTGATTTATTTTATGTGATTGGATTACTCCTGTATAAAATATAAAGTAAAATTAGAACACACAACATTTTAAGTAATAAAAATGCTTGAACAAATAAATACCTTGGTTAGAAGATTTCTAGCACCCACTGGAGCATCGTTTATTTCAAATTCAGACGTGAAATAATCCGTGCTTCTGGAGTTGTTAAATGTTTGCATATCTAAATATAAAGCAAACAAAATAGTTTTGGAATCAATGGACACAAAGTTTATCACATTGTTTAGTCTTCAATTGTATTGTCAAACACATCTTAATATAACAAACCTCTTTACACTAAATATTCGTCGATGTTGATTAACAAATTGTATTTTTTTCAAAAATAGGAAACTCTTAATAGTATTAGCACAAAAAAAGTTTAATACAATAAAGTTATTACAAATAAAATTTTAATATATTACGAATTACGCGCAACGAACAAATCTCGACGCGATTGACATTCTGAAATAACACAAAATTATTTTTTTTTACTGATCATTTGACAGTACAGTTCTTCTTCTTCTTTTTGAATAATGGTCGTGAACTCTTAGATATGTCTTCTTCTTCTTCTTGAATAATGACCGTAAATTCTTATATATGGAGTATACATCACCAAGTGATGAAAAAAAAAATTTTTTTTAATAGGCAATTCACCCAAACTAGGATGTTTGTGCAACCAAATTAAAGACATTTTGCAATTTGAATATGAACATATTTGAATATAATAAAACTAATATTAAAAATAACAATTTTAGTTAATTCAGAGTTTCAACCGATTAAGCATAAAAAATTTAACAATCGATGTAAAAAAAAATCTCTTATACATGGAATATACGCAAGACAGTATAATTAAGTAGCGTTAAATAATCAAGTTCAGTCAAAAGGCACAGATCACAAATAACAGTGAAGTATACGAGATAACCCTAAATAGTGGTTTTTTCTTGATATGTTATGTTCAATATATTGTACAATGTTTAAATTCATTATTTTTAACACCCTAGCAACTAAAGCCAGGGCTATAAAATATATGGTTAGATTAATTGTGTTCAAAATCTGGAGCACTTTTAAATTACTTAACTCATTCATCTTATCTTTTTTCCCTTTCGAAGGACATAATTTTTCCAAGTCGTCCAATTCAAAACTAAAAGGTAATTTTATTGCAATGTTTAATCACCCTTGCAATATTTTATCATAATATTTAAAAATACATCATATTCCCACTCATCAGCGTCCATTTAATTTTTTTTTACTAGCGTTCATTTTAAGATTTCTCCTCAATATAAAATGACCTTCCTCACTTACGATCCTTTTTTGATCATTGTATTGGACGTATGCGTCACGCCTTGAATATGTATTGAATATTTGTAGATATTTGTCATGTGTATATTTGATATTTGTTTGATATGTAAATCCTTGTTGATATTGAAATTCTTGTTGAAATATGTATGTTTGTTTGGATCCGATAGTTATCGCGACTGCAAAGGAAATGAGGACTTATGGACGGGCGTCGTGACTATGTCGCTGACCGGTTGGTTTAAGCATTTCGCAAAACTCCCGAAAATTGTTGAATTTCGCGAGGTGTGAGCGCTTGCTATGACCGACTGACTGTTCATAAGAAGGGTCATTTTCATTTTTGAATTATATTCTCAGTACACTCCACTCTACTGTGTTTCAATTGAGACCTGCTACAACCTGCCATAAGAGGAATCTTTTCACCATCGCCACCTTCTCATCGATCTACGCCTTTTGGAATTCGCAACTGAATTCTCCGAGCATTGCACAGCAACCATCGCACCTATATACAGTTCTTTGTACCCTGTCCGGTACAATCATCATCAATAAGTTACACGTGGCTCAACCATAGTAATTACCTCTTTTTAGGAGGACAAATTCGAGGAAATATTCCCTATCGCGCTGTCTAGCATTAGACTCGTTCTAAGTATCTTAAAAGGAAAGCGTTTATCCTATCGTCATATCATTTGTACGTTACTCAAGTTTCACTAGCATGAAATAGTGTATTTAATACGCAAACTCTGTTGACTAAGATTTTGATAGCACAGGTCAGCTTCTTGTTTTTACAAATCTTACAGAGTTTTCCAAAAAACGTTGGTACGTTTTTAATTGATTGAAAGATGTGCCAAAATTCTAATAAATTCACTTAAAGTTATATTATATACAACGAAAGTGCACTATACGTTTATGAAAAACCTGTTCATTAGATGCTGCGATCCGTTCTCTGAGTTAACCAGGAAGGGTGCATCATTAGAATATAAGATGTTGTTTATGAGACTCTTACTTCTTGTGGTATAGAGTTTTCCATCAGTACGGCTGTATATGTCCACGCCACACGCAATCGTAACAAATATTTAACCATTATATTAATTAGTCCTACGGTTACTTTCGTGAAACGAGCGCACAAATTTGAGAATTTAGCAAAAGTATTATAATATATGCTTCAATACTATGAAAATCCGACTCTATCAAAAGCCTTAGCAAGATTCACACATAACATTTCTAAGGGTTTTTGCGGTTCCTATATTTTTATTCAAGTTTTTATATGGCGAATATCACGTTAGTTGTTGGCTATCCATCATCAAGTTAATTTTTTACTTGGATTGCTAATATAAAAATTGATTTTTAGTCCGCAAGTATGATTTTCGTATATGTATAATATAAGACATCCAAACATTTTATTTAGTCTGAGATACTTGAAGAAACATCCAGCTGCTTTTTACGGGCTGTACAATTTTTTTATGAATTTGAACCATGATATTATATTCATATATTTTCCTTGATATTTTTTTACACATGGGATTTTTTTTATATTTCAAATAAACAAAAAAGCGTTTTGGGGGAGGGTTGTTTTTGCGTCCAAGTTGATAAAAAATGTTACCGGCCGTGAAAGAATTCATTATAACTGTACTCTTAACGCTATATTCATTCGATGTTTTCGTAATGTACTGTCAATAACAGAATAAACATTTCCGCATTTAATAGGATTTAGTATTCTTTCAATTTTTATCCTATTTTCCGTATTAGGGTACCTGCGTAATGATTTAAAAAAATTATAATATTCAAATTATTGATATATGGAAACACCTATTATGACCTATATATCGATTTTACTGTAGGCCTCGATCAGCCTCTTGGTCTTTATTATAATTAATGGGAAAATTTAATAAATAATTTAATGAAACTATATAAATAAAAGTTGTTAACAAAAGTATGCTTGCAAAAGTGTTTCTGTTCAGCTTGTCTTCTTTAAATCTTTACGGTAAGCCATTTATCTGACAGCTGTCATTGCCTTTTAAGTATTTGCCTTTTCTTTTCCTTTGTGGCTGTGACAATTATTACTTACCTGTCAATTAAATTGTTGTTAAACGCGAGTCACAATATATACAAAAAAATAGGCCAAAATTCTATTTATAAGAGTTTTATGTCACGATTGTGTATATCTTAGCAAAGGCTGTTTTTTTTACTTGGGCGGCTGAGTAGACGGATCGCGGACCCTTTTCATATCCTAACATTCACTTAATCTGTCAAAAATGCGAATAATTCATATCAAAACACAATCGTTATATATATATTTCCACCAAAACCAGCAAATAGGATGTGCTTCTAGGTTTTTAAAGTGCTTTTAATATTTTAATTTAGTTTGATTTTTATTAACCAAATATTTAGGCGCCCCTCATTTTGATTAGCAAATAAAATAATTCTTCCGTTTGTAAATTATTTTTTTTATTCATATAGGTTATTGCTGGAATTTGTTGATAACTAGAATGTTTTATCTAAGCTTCAATAGTATTTCTGGTAAAATGTACAAAACTCTAAGGATTGAAAATATAGACTTTGACATGTTGTCAAATTGATTTGTGATTGTGTCTGTTTAATAAATGTTAGTGATTTATGTATATCATTATTTTTTACCTGAGCAGAGTTCAATTTATATTGCTTAGAAATTAGTAAAAAGGCGAGAGCAAGTATACTCTTAATTCATTACAATTTATTCTTATAAACCCTAGCACATACCTTTAAGCCTCTCCGGACTCACTTGATTTTGAATTTATGCAATGGGCATTTCGAGTACCCAGCAAAAGTTTATATGAATACCTATAGACATTTTTACCATTGAATGTGTTAATCAGATACTGTTCATTGACTTTGGCATAGTACCAGCTTCATATTATCCTGCCTTAGTACTAGGTCCACATATAAACAATAGCTCCAACATTGCCAGTGATAATGGTCTGATAGAAATTGGACTTCTTATGGCACCTCAGCTTTAATCTTAGTTTCAAATCTCATTCTGTCTGAATTGTAATAAATTGTTGTAAGGTGATATTTTGCCATGAAACAGTGCTGTACAAGTTATCTAATTAAAATTGTTTTCAATATTTGACTTGAATTGTAACACAGCAACAGAAGCCATCTTGGAGCGACTTTGGTCAGTAAAACATTGCTAGAGAATTAATGTTATGTTATGATAGGTAAACTTAGAAGTGCTTTTTTTCTAGTTTCAGTGCTGAGTGACGGAGAATGCCCTGATATTCACGGTCGGAGTATAGCTCCAGGTTTGCACTATGTCCCCGGTCCAGATACTTGCACTTTGTGCATATGTGAAAATGGACAGCCAAAGTGGTGTAAAGCTGTACTCTGTTCTCCACCTCAGGTTTGCTTCTTTTTATTATCATTGCATCACTCATATAAAATGAGAAACATCATAGTTTGCCTCTTGGTAAAATCTCCCTTAGGTGTCAGAGGCAGGAGCCTTCATTTTGTTCTATTTTTTTAGGAATCGAGTTGTGGAGTGAACTTCCCTTCTTATCGTGTACAAGGTTTTAGCTATGGTTTTATCCGTAGTAAACTGTCATTACGGATTTATCCCCTTATGATATTCCTTGTTTGCGGTGTTCAGTGTTTCGTGTATTTTTGCTGGTGTTTGTGTGTGGGATAGGTGGGAAAGCGTTTACATACGACTTTATTTGGTCCCACCCCGTCATTTACCTTACAACTGAGGAATCGCAGTAAATAGTTTTGTTCTATTAACTGCGTATATATCAACATCACTTTGTATCTTATCAAGGTTTTATCATGTTCTATATTTAAGCTAAATGTTTTGTGGCAGGCTACCTGAAGACGCAGTATTGGTTTCTCTTATAAATTTGTTGAAAATTTATAATTATGTGATTATTTATTGATGGAAGTTATTAAATTGTATTGTATTACACCTGTGTTGTATAAAATACACCCTGGCAAGCTTATTGCCATGTGGCAATTATTTGAAGCTATTTAGGAAAAATATTAAAAATACTTAATTGGTGAACCAGACTGGGGCTTATTTTTTTGGTTAATATCTGTCGAATCCAAATCTTCTGGGTTGACAGATAGGCGTCTTACCATGGAAGCAAAATTTTATGCTTCTGCATACATATTTTTGTATGCTTTATTAATTTCAGTTATTAAGAAAATTATAGCAATGAGTTAATTAAAAAGCTTTGAAATATAGAAGTTAATTTGGTATTGCGCTGTGCGATTCACTTAGAAAAAATTAATAAAAGTAAAATTTTGTGCATGGTTTTCTTAATATTTTTCAAGATTAATGATATCTTGAGGCAATATTTCATCCTTTTAAAATAATTTTGTAGTACTAAAAAAATAATGTTGGTTACTTAACTATGTAAGTTTTTTCTGAGTTATTACACTGTGCATAAAAAGTGACAGTGTCCAGTTTCAAGAAGGATTTGATATCTACTTATTTAAAAAAAGTATTTGCTAATTTATATGCCGCTCACTAGTCTGTAAAATGTTAAATTATTTTAGAAAGTTTTGTTTCTCCTGGTTAGTTTTATTTGGCTTTTTCTCAGCAAAATTTTTAATTGACTGCACAGCTTATGGTTAGTATGAAATTTGTCAACTTCACGCTTGCTTCTAATCCTTGTTTGGAGTTTGATTTCCAGTAGGTCCCGGACTGGATTTACTTTCAAAGATTCATTAAAAATAATACAAAAATTCATCACAAATGTGAGTAAAAACCAAGGAAAGTATGATTGAATCAAGTGAATGACATTTTGAAAGAAGGAAATGAGAAGGTGTATGGATGTAGAGGAAGTGAAACATGTGTTACAATAGGAAAATTTAGCAGATTGTCCTCTCTGCCTACCCTGATGGGGAAACAGCGTGATGGTATATATGTATCACTTAGTAACTATTTACTGTACATTCTGGGTGCACTCTTAGAGTGATATGTTACGAAACAGCGCTATGTAAGTAATTTTTTGCATCAGATGTTTCGAATGGTCCAGTATGAAAATGTCTATGTAAGGGTTACCAACAACAAGAAAGATTGGAAAGGCAAAAATCAATGATTTAATGTTTTATATAATAAATCTTCAACCCCATTTTTAATAAAGAGTAAAAAAAAAAATTCTAGGACTGCAAGTCCTTCAGGCTGGGTAACACCTGTTGTGAATTCATCTGTTTAGACGAAGCTCTCTCAAAGCATCCAGATTCTATTCTTGATGCATCTCAGGATTTCGGACTCCGAATGATAGCCACGGCAGTTGTTGTCATACTTTTCCTCTCCATGCTCTTTTTCATGGTTCACCGATTCAGACAAAGAAAATTGAGAGGTCATCAAAATAGACAAATGAATGAGGATCAGCGAAGTCTTGCAAGTATTGGGTAAGTATCTTTTTTAATGTCTTTATTTTTTGAGAATGTGTATAAATACGTGTTCTACCTTCGTACTGGGAAATTTCAAGAAGTGGTTCGTCATGGTGATCTAGATTCTCAATTATCCGACCTTTGATAATTCGACATTCCAGCATGTCTAACCGTAATTAAAATTTAAAACACTGATATGCTGATTAAATATTGGCGTGATCTGGCTGCAAAGAAAGACAAAAGACTGGAAAACAAATACCAGTTATATACTTTTTTAAGCAGTGACAGTTTTTTAATTTCTATATCGGGATATATGTACATACATGTAGTAATTTAAAATAAAGCACAAATCTACATAAGTTATTAAATTTTTTTAGTTTTTTATATATAGTACTGTTCTGTTCTATTTTTGTAGTATGCACAATACAAAATTGTTTCTAAGTTAACATTAATCTTTATGTTTTTTATTATTTTTGATGGAAGGTACATACTGTGTGAAAATATATTTCTGTTTATCAAGCACATGTCTTAAAGTTATAAAACATGCCAGAAACAAGTTCAATAACTTGTTTCTGACAGTTTCGATTTATCCAACATTCTCGGTTATTCGACTCCTGCAATCCCTTTTAGGTTGGATAATCGGGACTCTACTGTATGTCATAATAAATCATTTTGATATCTGCCCAAAGATTAGAGGCAGCATTTCTAGTGCCAATAGTCTGGTGATTTGTATTCATTATGTTTTTGTTTCAGTTTGAAATTTACTTTCAGACTTCATTTCATCTGAATTTGTTAAATGTCACTTATGAGTAGCATTTAATAAATTAAAAAACAAGGTGCACTTGACAAGATAATGTATTAGGAAACAATACTTAAAGGTACATCTTATCAATAATTAAATTTATATATTTTAGTTACATTGGAGGTAGTTTGGGATATTTAAGTGGGGTGTGCGAGGACGCCCCATCACACTTCACTTCCCTATGGAAGCCCCCAGGAAATTACTTCCCTCGAGGGGAGGCGCCTCCCCCGTATGATGAGGCTGTAGCACAAGCCAGAGCCGAAGCTATCAGGTAAACATATTATATCCAACTTATTCATTCAATACGTTTTTTCTGCTTTCTTTAGAAATGTTCTCTTTTTCAACATTCATAGAAGGTAAAATGTTATGTGATTGTATTTAATTAATTTATATGGCAACACTCAATATATCCAAATTATTGTTCTTCACATTCATAAGGGAGTATGTCCGGGAGACAACATTATCTTAAAGCTTTCTAGAACCACTAGAATAGGCATGAATCTTGCTTTTTGTCATCTTACATATTGGTAATGCTACTGCATGTGGATAGGTAACAACACTTGCATATGTCTAGCACATATGATTATTATTACCAAATGAACTGTTTAAGTAGACTGCGATTTTTTATTATTAAAAGCTATAAAACGGAGGTTGCCGATGCACATATTAATTCACTATTTATTTTTCAGTGTCAACAATATGTCTGGATATCATCGTAGTTTTCCCCTAAATGCCGCGACTAACATGGAAAATCTCATCCGGGTGGAAAACAGCCACTCTCCACAACCACGTACTCACAATCTTCAGTCAGCCAACGATCACAACATGCCCCAGTTCCATAATACTGGGAGCAGACTATCCACTCCATTTTACCTTAACAACATGTCTTCTAACCACAGCAGTGTGGGCAATGGCATGACCGACATGAGAGATCGGCAAGTCATCGTGATGGGAAGTAATCCTCCGAGAAATTTTACAGCTCAGCATTCCATCACTAGCACAGCGGGTAAGAAAATCATGCATTCAAATTTCTTTATATTATTTGTTGTTTCCAGCATAACTGTTACTTGTTTGCATTACTTGGGCATATGACCCTCTGATTGACATGGAGGTATAGTTGAAGAAACTACAGCATCTTCAAAATGTTTGTCTAAGATTTATCTTGAACCCAAGAAAGTACGATCATATTAGAAATAACTCAATTTATTGAATGTGAGAAATGGATGCAAAATTCACATGTTGTCACTTTTGTATATCTTTCCTACTGCCCCCTAAAAATATTCAACATCTTTTCGATTATGAACTTGGGCTACATTCAAGCAGAGATTGTTTGTAGGCTTTCTCAGTGCATCTTTTTTTTTACATCGTCTTTGACGATTGTTATTTATTTATTAAAACAGTCAAATGACCGTTTTTATGCAATGCACGAGGCGTATCCAGAAAGTAAGTGTACTGAGGCTCTCACGACCGGATGGATTTTATTTTCGACATGTTGACGAGACCGGTTCGAGGTCAGTACGTTGAGAAGTGTCGACGCGACAACACGTTTCGTGAAAAATGTCAAACCAATCTCCCGCCAAGTGCGAAATTTTGTAAAAAGGCAAGAGTTTTTGAGGCGCTGCAAACTCCATGGAGATGAATTTCTCCGCTCCATCGTTACTGGAGATGAAACTTGGGTTGCACACTACACGCCTGAAACCAAAAGGCAGTCTCAACAGTGGCGTCACACCTCTTCACCCTCCGCCAAAAAGTTCAAAACCAGAATTTCAGCCAAGAAAATCATGGCATCCGTGTTTTGGGACTGTCAAGGCATAATTTTAATTGAATATATGCCTCAAGGGGAGACCATCAACTCTGCAAGATACTGTGAGACCCTAAAAAAATTGCGGAGGGCAATTCAGAACAAGAGGAGAGGCATGCTGACAAAGGGAGTCTGCCTGCTGACAAAGGGAGTCTGCCTGCTGCACGACAATGCCAGACCACACACGGCCAACGCCACGAAGGAACTGCTCGCCTCGTTTAAATGGGATGTCCTGAACCATCCCGCGCATTTCCCTGACCTGGCATCTTCAGATTACTATCTCTCTACTTCCCTGAAGCTGCACATGGGTGGAAAAAGGTTTTCAACCGACGAGGAGGTAAAGGAGGAGGTGGAGAAGTGGGCGGAGGGGTTGGCGGGAAACTACTTCGAGGAATGCATCAAAAAGTGGATACCCCGCTTCACCACCTGCATTCAGAGGAATGGTGACTATGTCGAAAAATAGCTTACATATGTACTACGGTAACCACGTAATTTTTTTGTTTAAATAAAAAAAATTGTAACCTACAAAAATTCAGTACACTTAGTTTCAGGATATGCCTCGTATTATAAAAAAAATCAACATCGGCATGTATACAATTAAGTGTCAAGTAAGTAATATCAATTCATTTAGGACATTTTAATTACGACAGACGGCAAGCTATGTGCTTGTTCAGTTGATTCTAAAGCTTAAAGCTTGATTAACGGGTCCGAAGACTATAAATATGGTACTCCTCAACATGCTCGTACCACCAATCTGCCTATTTTTCAGAGTGTCATATGAATGAATTAATTCATTTTAATTATTATGTTTGGTCACTTTATAGAACACAGGTAGAAATAGAAACATTTATTTAGTGTTTTTGATAGTTTTCTGAATGAATGAAGAAATACTAACAAAATATATATATAGTGTGTGTGAGTGGAAAGCGTGGTCGAAGAAGACCAAGGAAAGTATAGTTGAAAGTCAGAGAAATTGTGGTTGTATGAGAAGGTGTATGGATGTGGTCGGTGAATGTTTGTCGAGATAGGAAATTTGACGACCTCTGTGGCCTCGTGGTAAGACTGGCTTGCCTGCCTATCCGGAGGTTGCGGCTTTGATCCCCGCTGGAACCCAGATTTTTTTTAATGGGATTCCAGTCTGGTTTTCACTTAGATCCCATTAAAACATCTTTCTGGTTGGTTGGAAGATTGCCACATGGCAATAAATTCGCCAGGTTAAAAAAAAACTGTTCTGTCCTCTCTGCCTCAGGGAAATGGCATGATGGTATGTATGCATATTGTGTTTTTAATTTTAAAAATATTTATTTAAATTTTTTCCATTCTGTTGGTAAATTTGATTAAAATGGCAAATAGAATGAATGGCAAATTCCAGAAAGTCAAATAAAAAGTCTAACAAAGAAAGACAGACCACATTCACATATTTTTTTTACAGTATACTGTTATTTGTTATAATTTTAATTTATTATTACTCGTAGTTAATTTTTTTATTGTTCTTCATCTTTTACTGTCCCTGATTTATAAATTATCATATGTATAGTATATATAGGGTCTGGTACTATCTGCAGTTTGAGGCATCCGCATGGTTCGTGGAATGTACGAGGGTCATCCAGAAAGTAAGGTTACAACATTTATGTAGGATCGGAAAAATGCTTGTATTTAATTGAAATTCACAGGATACTTCACAAATATATTAAACTATTTTTCAACGTAATCACCGTCGAGTTGCGAGACATTTCTGTAGTCGGGGCACCAGCTTTTGTATGCCAGTGTCATAGACCTCCGCCGCCAGCTCTTTCAGCCACTTCTTCACAGCTTCCTCGATCTCCTGATCGTTGGAAAATTGTTGGGGTGTAGTGACACACCCACGTCTCATCCCCATCGCGATAGAGTCCAGAAAAGCTCCTTCCTGTGCAAAATGATCCAAAACTTCACGCGCGGCAGTCACGCGATTTTGACGGTACTCCGGTGTGAGCATTCTGGGCAACCATCTCACAAACAACTTCTTGTAACCATTTTTTCCGACACAATATCACCAAGGAGACTTCGAGAAATGTCAAGAAATTCTTCATGAAGGTTGTCAAGCGTTACACGGCGGTCATTTTGCACTTGTTCTTCAATTTTTTGCACAAGTTCGTCAGAAATCACTGCCTTGCCTCGTTGTGAGTATCAGTACGGCCTTCTCTGAACAACCTAACCCACTTCGTGACATGTTGTCGACTCATCACATCACTACCATAAACTTCCACGAGCTTCCGATAGATATTCGCGGCAGTATTGTTCTGTAAAGTCAAAAAACGGATGACCGTGCGGATCTCGCACTGACGGGAGGTGGCGGGAGCGCGCGACAACCTCTCCATCGGAAGAATTTACTGTAACTGAACAAAATGGCCGACAAACACGCGGGATCAAACAAACTGACCGTTAGGATCCCCCCTACACGCCAGGTGCGCCAACTTCGAAACGAAAAAATTCCCCCGGCCCCAGGAGCCCTTGTAACCTTACTTTCTAGATGACCCTCGTATTCCCCACGAATAATGGTAGAATACTCTAATTGTTATTTTGGTTAGTTAAAATTGTTATTTTAGTTAGTTCAATCTTTATTTCATATTTTTTGTTTACATCTTATTGATTCGTCTTATACGTACAATGTTCAGATTCTACATATACTGTACATTTTGTTTATTTAATTTTATTTATGCTCTTATTAGTCTATGGCTCTTTGTGTAATACAACCATTCAAAGATCTGCTTAGTGAGGAATATTACATAATGTTTCGACAAATTTCCCCTTACCGTGATGCTGCTACGAGTATTTAATCAAAAAATACCACAGACCTGACCTACAATATTTTAAAGTTTTTATTTTTAGATTCCTTCTATTTTGTGGTTTAAAACATACACTGACAGTGTTGAAATCAATGGTTACTTGATAAAATAACATAAATGTGTAAATCTCTTTTAGCTACAATAAATCATTTTTATCTACTATTTTTTTTCTAATTTCAAAATGAACCTTATTCAAAAAACACATCTCGTACATGACTTGTAGAGCGCTGTTTAGTAATAAAATCTCATCTCAAGAGCTCTTAGGGCAGATAATATAGGTTATGTCATAATAATGACAAAGGATGATAATTCAATTGGGCTGGTTAAGAAAAAACCCTGAAGGCATTTTTAGAGACTTTGATAAGCAGCTACAGAAGAACCTTCTACTTAGAAATTATTATTTATATTAAAAAATATCTAAAATAAATAGTTTTAAATTGTTTAAAATTTATTCTAGGTAACAACAATTTCATCAGTACCTTAAAAATAACAAGCTCATTATCAGCCGTAACAGGGCGAAACAGGGAACATACGGATTTCTTGTTCAGCACTCCTCCAATCCAAGGGAATTCCAACGCAGATAATTCACATCCCTCGTCACATTCCTCCACGCAGCCTCGTGTTATGCCAAGCAACTCTATTGATAGCTCCAGGCAGTGAGTAAAACTTTTTTTAAACAGTACTAATTTATTTTTCTAGTGCAATTTTGTGATCAAAAGATGGGTCTGGTCACGAAAGGTTCTTCTGTCATCATGTATCATCTCCCAAAGTGTTCACTTAAGAAATTTTATGATATTTATCGTCTTGTCTCATTTCATATTGCATCAAAATCATGATGTTAAATGAATATTTCCTGTTATAAGATAATAATTTTTTATATTGAATGAAGGCCCTCCTTAGAACATCACAAATGAAGGTCTTGCAATATATAACTGGTAAAATACTCAGAGATAGAATAAGAAATCAGAAGAATGTGCGAAACCAAAGACATCCTAAGATGGGAAAGCAAAGCAGACGCTATTGATCACATTCAAAGTATGGATGAGATCCGGATTCCTCATATAGTTTCTTATAGCTACCCCATAGGCAGCTGATCACCAGCAGATTCCTAAAGAGATGGAGGGATACCTGGCAGTCCATATCCTAGGAATAATGCAGAAAAAACTGATCAAGAGTCTACTGCACGAAGTATTATTACTTATAGAAATCTAAATTTCATTTTATAACTTTTCTTTCGAAAATTTATTATAACTAAATATATTTAAATTATATTGAAGTTTAATGTATCACAAACCGTCTACTGCTACTACTACCGCTTTTATTCTCTGTGTGGATCCGCAAGTGCTACGAATTCTCTCAGTCTGGCTTTCTTCGTGCAGTTTTATTTCCTTCCAAACAATGCTGGCCTTTTAGAGCTCCTGTCAGTATTTAGCAGTCTACCTGTTCGAAAAACAACTGAGCAGGAGCATTCTAGTTACATTTCTAGGACATATGCATGCTGGCTGAGGCACTTGCATTTGACCACTTGTGTAAGCTGCTGTGTTCTTTCTTTTATCACTTTAAAGTCATTAAAATGTATGCCCGGAATCAGTCTCTGAGCCTTCAGAAGGGGCTAGGTTCACATCCGTGGATTACTTTTGGAGATGATGCATGCAGGTTTATTTAATTTTAACTTATTTATCAAGGGATTATTAAAATTTGACATATTTAATTCATAATTTATAGTATATTAATTTATTGTTTCTATATTGTTATTATATTTTAAACATGATTTGAAAATAGATTTTTGAATTTACTTTTAATTGAAAGTTTTTTTGTTTTAATTTAAATATTTACAAATTTTAAATGTGTAAAACCATTCATTGATGGGCATATAGAGTTTTATTATTTCATTTAACCAAATAATTAATTGATGTTTCTTTCAGTAAAGCTTTAATTTACATTATTGTGAGGATGTTTTTATTTGTATAGAAGCTATATGAAGTTTATTGTGTTGGCTTTTAACTTATTGCCTGGCTTTTAACTTATGGTCATGAGGTTTCTAAACCCTGGCCTGTTGTGTGCGGTGATACGTGTGTAACACATCGATCAATAATTTCCTGGACTAACTACTAAAACGACATTTGTTTGCCAAAATTCTTCTTTATTCATCAACATGGTCTCCTTCAAGAGTGATACATTCATTCCAACGCTTTCCTAACTTTTCTGTGCCAGCCGCGTAGAACGATTTATCTTAAGTTTCAAAATAGGCATTAGTTTCGGCAATCACTTCTTCATTGAAGCCAAATCTCTTTCCCTGTAGCATCTTTTGGAGGTCTGCGAACAGCCAATAGTCGCTGGGGGCCAAATCTGGAGAATACGGTGGGTGGGGAAGCAATTCGAAGTTTAACTCATGCAATTTGGCCATCGTTACCATCGACTTGTGACACGGTGCATTGTCCTGATGAAAGATAACTTTTTTTTTCTTCATATGGGGCCGTTTTTTTGCAATTGATGCCTTCATATGCTTCAATAATGCTATGTAATATTCGCTATTGATGGTTTTTCCCTTTTCAAGGTGATCGATGAATATTATACCATGCGCATCCCAAAATACGGAGGCCATAACCTTCCCGGCCGACTGTTGAGTTTTTGGTCGCTTCAGCCGACTTTTACCGGCTGCTCTCCACTCAGCTGACTGCCGATTTGATTCCGGAGTATAGTGGTGGATCCAAGTTTCATCCATTGTCACATACCGACGCAAAAACTCCTATTTATTTCACGTAAACAGTGCCAAACAGCGCTCTGAATCATCGATGCGTTGTTTCTGTTCCATTGTGAGCAAACGCAGCACCCATTTCGAAAAATGCTTTTTTATGACCAAATGTTCATGCAAAATAGTGTAAACACTACCAAATGATATCTTCAGGATGTGAGCTATCTCACGTAACTTTACTTTGCGATTTTCCATCACGATTTTGAGTTTTTTTTTAATGTTTTCTGGTGTAACAGCCTCATTTGGATGACCAGAGCGTTCAGCATCATTTGTGTCTGTACGACAGCGTTTGAAATCAGCATACCACCGACAAATGGTTGTTTTCGACGGAGCAGAGCCCGGATAACACTTTTCAAGCCATCGCTGAGTTTGAACGGTATTTTTTCCCATTAAAAGCAATGTTTTATCAACACACGAAATTCGGTTTTTTCCATTGTTTTTAAAATAGCAAAAGTAGCGTCACTAAAACCACTGTAACTCAATGACACAATGTCGGAATGTCATGATATTTTGACACGTAACTTGTAAAGGTTGGTACTAACTTACAATGGTATGGATTTGTTATTAGAGGTGCCATCTGTTGGTTAGTCCCGGGACTTATTGATCGATGTGTTACTTGTTTTTGACAGTGGATCGTGTGAATCATGTTAGTGTTTTGATAATTATGTACATACATTATTGTGGTATCTTATCTCTCTTTGTTTTCACTTGCACTCTGATTATGTTTTGTAAAATTTGTTAAAAGTCTAAGTCAGCGGTCACCACACTACGGCCCGTGGGCCGGGTCCGGTCCTCCAAACTTTTTCATCTGGCCCCCGACTTTTATTCATAAATATTACATCGAACAATAAGTCCCGGGCCTAACCAACAGATGGCGCCTCTAATAACAAATCCATACCATTCTCAGTTAGTACCAACCTTTAGAAGTTACGTGTCAAACTTTCATGACATTCCGACATTGTGTCATTGAGTTACAGTGGTTTTAGTGATGCTACTTTTGCTATTTTCAAAACAACGGAAAAACTGAATTTCGTTTGTTGATAAAACATTGCTTTTTAATGGGAAAAAATACCGTTCAAACTCAGCGATGGCTTGAAAAGTGTTATCCGGGCTCTGCTCCGTCGAAAACAACCATTTGTCGGTGGTATGCTGATTTGAAACACTGTCGTACAGACACAAATGATGCTGAACGCTCTGGTCGTCCAAATGAGGCTGTTACACCAGAAAACCCTCAAAATCGTGATGGAAAATCGCAAAGTAAAGTTGTGTGAGATAGCTGACATCCTGAAGATATCATTTGGTAGTGTTTACACTATTTTGCATGAACATTTGGTCATGAAAAAGCTTTTTTCGAAATGGGTGCCGCGTTTGCTCACAATGGCACAGAAACAACAACGCATTGATGATTCAGAGCGCTGTTTGGCACTGTTTATGCGAAATAAACAAGAGTTTTTGCATCGGTATGTGACAATGGATGAAACTTGGATCCACCACTATACTCCGGAATCAAATCGGCAGTCAGCTGAGTGGAGAGCAGCCGGTTAAAGTCGGCCGAAGCCACCAAAAACTCAACAGTCGGCCGGGAAGGTTATGGCATTCGTATTTTGGGATGCGCATGGTATAATATTCGTCGATCACCTTGAAAAGGGAAAAACCATCAATAGCGAATATTACATAGAGTTATTGGAGCGTTTGAAGGCAGAAATTGCAAAAAAACGGCCCCATATGAAGAAGAAAAAAGTTCTCTTTCATTAGGACAATGCACTGTGTCACAAGTCGATGGCCAAAGTGTATGAGTTGAACTTCGAATTGCTTCCGCACACACCGTATTCTCCAGATTTGGCCCCCAGCCACTATTGGTTGTTCGCAGACATCAAAAAGATGCTCCAGGAAAGAGATTTGGCTCCAATGAAGAAGTGATTGCCGAAACTAATGCCTATTTTGAAACCAAAGATAAATCGTTCTACACGGCTGGCATAGAAAAGTTAGGAAAGTGTTGGAATGAATGTATCGCTTTTGAAGGAGACTATGTTGATGAATAAAGAAGAATTTTGGCAAACGAATGTTGTTTTAGTAGTTAGTCCCGGGACTTATTGATCGATGTGTTATTATATATAAGAAATATTAATTTTATAGAATTTTATGATTTGGTTGTGAATACACAACGATTCTTCTATTGTGATTTGGTATAAGACTTCCAATATAAACTACATTTGTTTACACATGCAATGTAAACTAATGTTCTAATAGGATTTCAATAAGAATATTTAATGTTAATAAGAATATTTAATGTTCTACGAGGCATATCCAGAAAGTAAGTGTACTGAATTTGTGTAGGTTACAATTTTTTTTATTTAAACAAAAAAATTACGTGGTTACCGTAGTACATATGTAAGCTATTTTTCGACATAGTCGCCATTCCTCTCAATGCAGGTGGTGAAGCGGGGTATCAACTTTTTGATGCCTTCCTCGAAGTAGTTTCCCGCCAACCCCTCCGTCCACTTCTCCACCTCCTCCTTTACCTCCTCGTCGGTTGAAAATCTTTTTCCACCCATGTGCAGCTTCAGGGAGGTAAAGAGATAGTAATCTGAAGGTGCTAGGTCAGGGGAATGCGCGGGATGGTTCAGGACATCCCATTTAAACGAGGCGAGCAGTTCCTTCGTGGCGTTGGCCGTGTGTGGTCTGGCATTGTCGTGCAGCAGGCAGACTCCCTTTGTCAGCATGCCTCTCCTCTTGTTCTGAATCGCCCTCCGCAATTTTTTTAGGGTCTCACAGTATCTTGCAGAGTTGATGGTCTCCTCTTGAGGCATATATTCAATTAAAATTATGCCTTGACAGTCCCAAAACACGGATGCCATGATTTTTTTGGCTGAAATTGTGGTTTTGAACTTTTTGGCGGAGGGTGAAGAGGTGTGACGCCACTGTTGAGACTGCCTTTTGGTTTCAGGCGTGTAGTGTGCAACCCAAGTTTCATCTCCAGTAACGATGGAGCGGAGAAATTCATCTCCATGGAGTTTGCAGCGCCTCAAAAACTCTTGCCCGGCCTCCACTCGATTCAACTTGTGTTGGTCTGTCAGCTGTTTTGGGACCCACCTCGCGGACAGTTTCCGATATCCGAGGGTTTCTGTGATGGTTTCGTGTAGTAGAGATCTGGAGATTTGCGGAAATATCGCAGAAAGTTCATCCACAGTCAATCTGCGATCAATTTCGTCAGTCACAATTGAAGGTCTTCCGCTCCTCTGATCATCATGCACAGACGTACGACCGTTTTTAAACTCGCGACACCACTTGTACACACTCGTACGATTCATAGCTTTATCACCATATGCAGTTTTCACCTCATTATAAACCTCAACCGGAGGTTTTCCCTTCCAAACGAGATAACGGATGACGCCGCGTATTTCGCACTTGGCGGGAGATTGGATTGACATTTTTCACGAAACGTGTTGTCGCGTCGACACTTCTCAACGTACTGACCTCGAACCGGTCTCGTTGCGGAGGGGAAGGGTCAGGCTACACGGAAGTGTAGCCAACATGTCGAAAATAAAATCCATCCGGTCGTGAGAGCCTCAATATACTTACTTTCTGGATACGCCTCGTAATAGGATTTCAATAAGAATATTTTTCGTCCGGCCCCCCATGTTTTTAAAAATTTTAAACCGGTCCGTTTCTCAAAAAGTTTGCTGACCCCTGGTCTAAGTCAACTATAAATGAATTTATTAATAAATAATTGTCAATAAAAACATTATCAATTGTGTTGTGTGTTGTTGTAGTTGTGTGTAAAAACACTTTGTAGATAGATGAGAATTTTATGAAATGTGTTATATTTTTACGTAATAACCAAGCTTTTTATTGAGTTGAGAAATTAAATTTTAACAAATAAATAAAAAAAAAAATTTCAGACATCGTACAATACCTCGAATACTCAGTGCCTTGGAAGACATGCCACCAGAAAGAACAAATTTTTCCCATTTAAAACAGAGAGGACTGCATTCTAAATCTAATCGTGACATCAATCGTGACGTGTTGCGTCTATCATCAGAAGAAGCTTCTAGGCACTCTAGTACGAGTTCGTCTAGAATGTCTAGTGACATCAACAATTCTAGGTTATCCAATGAGAACAGTATCAAATTGCCAAGTGATGACTCGAGATTATTAGTCGAAAATAATCACAGGTTGCCAAAAGAAAATGTGTCAAGATATGCAAATGAAATGCAATCACACGGACCGGGAGAACAGCAGAAAGGATCGAGTGATATGCCTCGGTCGTTAAGTGAAGTTTCCAGACAATTAGCTGGAGAGATTTCCAGAGCCGAGAATGACACCAGTAGAGGAGGGGCTGAATTGCCCAAAAGGCAGTCTTCCGCATCGTTGGGAAGACTACTCGAGAGACATCCTCTTCTTCCCATGCCAGCGGAGGATGTAAGTAAAACCATTTTACATTCTTTAGAATATTTTGTAATTTTAACCTTTCAGACGTGTTACATTCTTTTCTAACTTTTTTTCTTTTGTAATTTTTTAGTTTTGATATAGTATTCAAATCTGGATTTTCATATTATTATAAGTGATATAGATACTAAATTTGCTATCAACAATGTTTTTTGAAGAAATAAGTCAGTGCTTTTTATGTCGTTCTCAATATACAATGCTTGTTTTTTAAAGTAATGTTCATTTTGATATTAGAAAAAAAAAGCATGCCATCTCCCTGTTAGGGTAGACATAAAAGAGAGCACCAGACTTTCCTATCCTGACATACATAGTTTGTGCCATCTACATCCATACACCTTTTTGTACAGCTCCTACGATTTCTCATACTTATAACTTTTCCTTCTTTCAAAATATCACTCACTTGAGTCGAACATTTTCTTGGTCTTTCTCTACTACACCTTCCCCTCACATTTGCACTGTGTTCTTAGTCTTTCTTCAATCATTCGTTCCAACTCGGAGTGCTCGGCTTCACCTTACTCAACACATTAGATTTTTTACATTTCTGTATTTAAAATATTATGATCCAACCATACTTTTTTGCTCCTCCTCTACCACACCTTCCATTCATATTTGCACTTCATTCATTCATTTCACAAGCTCAACCCATCTCAGAGTAGCTCTTTTTCATATTACTTAATACATCAGCCTTAAGTTCTCAGCCCAAAATTAATGTTTTGAATTTGTAATACGTAAAATTTATTCATCAATGTTTATTTATGCTCCGTATTCCATGGATCACAAGGGACATCAACGCCTCCAGTATCAAAAAATCGGAGATTACCAAATGACTTTCGACAACATGCAGAAAAAGAATCATAACATATTTATTGACATGTTGATAGAAAGAATTATGAAAGTCTAGAGAAACTGGTGATCACGGGGACAGTTGAGGGAAGGTGAGCAAAAGGAAGGTATTCTATGAGATGGACAGAACAAATAAAGGAGTTAACAGGATCCTCTTTAAGTTTTGCATTCAACATGCTCCAGGACGAGGAGGGATGGAGACAGGTGGTGAGTCGAGTTTGAGACATAGCAGAGGACCACAATACTCAGCATTAAGCATATGATGATGAAGAAGAAGAAACAGTGTACTTGGATTCAAATTTAATTTGAAACTGCATACTGAATATTTCGGTCTATTTGCACATCAGGAAATCCCCTGTGGGCTGCCAGTTTCAGTTCACCACTCTGGTATACTTGTGTTCAATCTCTGAGCTGTCTGCAGTCTTGTTCACTAGACAGAGAGTGTAAACAAATTCTGTATGGAAAATGTTCGAATATGTGAATACACCTATACCTCGCTATACGGCCACTCTTTATACGGCATTTCGCTATAACGGCCTTTTTTAATTATGGCACCTTTGATTTACGGCCCACAATGTTTCGTTATACGGCCAAAAAAATGCTTTAAATTAAAAAATCGCCACAATTTGCACAACTTAAAAATGAAAGGTGAAAGAGCTAATGCGGATGATGACGCAGCTAAAAAATATCCCAACATTTTGAAAATAATTATTGAATGAAGTGGATACCGACCTGAACAACTTTTCAATGTAGATGAGACAGGACTCTATTAGAAGCGAATGCCTGAAAGAACTTACATTTCAAAATATGAAAAGTCTGCATCTGGATATAAGGTGTCAAAAGAACGATTAACTTTGCTCCTTGGTGCTAATGCTGGGGGGGGGGGGGTTTTAAGCTAAAACCACTTTTAGTATATCTTTCCGAAAATCCAAAGTGTTTTAAAGGGCTGAACAAGAAGCAATTGCCCGTCATTTGGAGATCCAACAAGAAAGGTTGGATGACGAAGATTCTCTTTGAAGACTGGTTTAAAAATTACTTTTGCCCAGAAGTAAAAAAATATTTGAAGGACAATAACTTGAGCAACAAGGCATTGCTCATTTTGGATAATGCTCCAAGGCACCCGGTTAATTTATCTGAATTATCTGAAGATGTGGAGATTGAGTATCTTCCAAAAAATACAACTGCTCTGATCCAGCCAATAGAACAGGGTGCAATAGCTACTTTTAATGTTTATTATTTACGCAGAATTTTTCGTAACCTTATTCACGAAACCGATAGTGAATCTTCGATAAAACAGTTTTGGAAAAACTACAGCATCAGAGATGCCGTAGACAACATTAGCAAATCGTGGAAGGAATTAAAATCAACCACAATGAACCATGTTTGGGAAAAAATATGGCCAGAATGCATAAAAACTAATGAGCCTAAAGTTAATTCTCTTTCTGAAATTCGACAAAACATATTAAACTTAGCAAACAATCTTGGTTTTGAGGATTAGGAAGAAGGTGATTTGATTGATTTTCTAGATGCTGACAGAGAACCTCTTTCAAACGAGGAACTGATCCAGTTAGAAACAGCACAAGCACTTGATGAGGAGCCAGAGCCAGAGCTTGCTATATGCCAACAGCTAACAGCTAAAAACTTGTCGAATGTGCTTTTTATTTCGAGCAGCGAATGAATATCCTTCTTCAAAATGATCCCGACGAAGAACGCAGCGCTAAAGTGTCTCGAGGAGTAAACTCAGCCATTACCCGTTACAAAACACTGCAAGGCGAAGCAGACAACGTTGAACTAATATTTTAAACTGGGTCAATCCACAACAGCGGAAAGTGATAATGGCAGCATATTATTGGGAGTACAAATTAGTTCGGTCCGTTTCCAAAAGATGGCTCTGGCTGTTATGAACGGTTCATAGTGACAGCCGATTTTGGCGGTTTCAGAGAGGTTAGACATCTGCCAATAATATTCAGTTTATATTGCTTTGAGTTTCATGCAAAAACCTTGTTTTGTACAGTGTTGAAAATGTCGAATTTTGTGTTAACCAAGCAGCATTTGCGGGAGGTTTTAATTTTCTGCTTTAATTGGAAGAAAAGTGCAGCTGAAGCCCATCGGATGCTTGTCGAAGTTTATGGTGACGCTGCTCCAACTGATAAATCATGTAGGGAATGGTTTCGACGTTTCAAGGATGGAGATTTCAGCGTCGAAGACAAGCCTCGCTCTGGACAGCCAAAAAAATTCGAGGACAAAGAATTAGAGGCATTACTCGAAGAAGATCAGAGTCAAACGCAAGAGGAGCTTGCAGAATCATTGGGAGTGACTCAACAAGCCGTTTCCGTACGATTGAAAGCCATGTCAATGATTCAAAAACAAGGAAATTTGGTGCCTTATGAACTGAAACCGAGAGACATTGAAAGGCGATTTTTCACTTGCGAGCAGCTGATTCAAAGGCAACAAAGGAAAGGTTTTTTGCATCGGATTGTAACTGGAGATGAGAAGTAGATATTCTACGACAACCCCAAGAAGAAAAAATACTACGCTAAGCCCGGTCAATCGTTGCCATCGACCTCAACATCAACACCAAAACCAAAACCGTACACACATGGTTCGAAGATCATGCTCTATATCTGGTGGGACCAAAGGGGTGTTGTTTACTATGAGGTGCTGAAACCTGGCAATTCCATTACGGGCGATCGGTATCGGCTACAATTAATTTGTTTGAGCCGTGCATTGCGAGAAAAACGGCCGGAATACGAGCAAAGACATGATAAAGTTATTCTTCTTCATGACAACGCTCGGCCTCATGTCGCAAAAGTCGTAAAAAATATTTGGAAACGTTCAAATGGGATGTTTTACCGCACCCGCCGTATTCCCCGGACATTGCTCCTTCTGATTACTGGTTGTTCCAAAGGATGCAGCACGATTTGGCAGGTCACCGGTTCACTTCTTTCGTAGAAACCGAAAATTGGCTCCAAACTTGGATCGCCTCAAAAGACGAGTAATTTTTTCGAGATGGAATTTGAAAATTGCCTGAGAGATGGGAAAAAGTAGTAGCCAGCGATGGACAATACTTGAATTGATCTGTTCATTCATTTTGTTTAGAAATAAATGCATTTTTGAACACAAAAAAACGGGTCGAACTAATTTGTACACCCAATATAACACATCGATCAACAAGTCCCGGGACTTACCAACAGATGGCGCCTCTAATAATAAATCCATACCATTCTCAGTTAGTACCAATCTTTATAAGTTACGTGTCAGACTTTCATGACATTCCGACATTGTGTCATTGAGTTACAGTGGTTTTATTGACGCTACTTTTGCTATTTTCAAAACAATGGAAAAAACTGAATTTCGTGTGTTGATAAAACATTGCTTTTTAATGGGAAAAAATACCGTTCAAACTCAGCAATGGCTTGAAAAGTGTTATCCGGGCTCTGCTCCGTCGAAAACAACCATTTGTCGGTGGTATGCTGATTTCAAACGCTGTCGTACAGACACAAATGATGCTGAACGCTCTGGTCGTCCAAATGAGGCTGTTACACCAGAAAACATAAAAAAAGCCTCAAAATCGTGATGGAAAATCGCAAAGTAAAGTTGCGTGAGATAGCTGACATCCTGAAGATATCATTTGGTTGTGTTTACACTATTTTGCATGAACTAGATTTGGTCATGAAAAAGCTTTTTTCAAAATGGGTGCCACGTTTGCTCACAATGGAACAGAAACAACAATGCATCAATGATTCAGAGCGCTGTTTGGTACTGTTTACGTGAAATAAACAGGAGTTTTTGCGTCGGTTTGTGACAATGGATGAATCTTGGATCCACCACTATACTCTGGAATCAAATCGGCAGTCAGCTGAGTGTAGAGCAGCCGGTGAAAGTCATCTGAAGCGACCAAAATCTCAACAGTCGGCCGGGAAGGTCATGGCCTCCGTATTTTGGGATGCATGGTATAATATTCATCGATCACTTTGAAAAGGGAAAAACCATCAATAGCAAATATTACATAGCGTTATTGGTGCATTTGAAGGCAGAAATTCCAAAAAAACGGCCCCATATGAAGAAGAAAAAAGTTCTCTTTCATCAGGACAATGCACCGTGTCACAAGTCGATGGTAACGATGGCCAAATTGCATGAGTTGAACTTTGAATTGATTCCGCATCCACCGTATTCTCCAGTTTTGGCCCCCAGCGACTATTGGCTGTTCGCAGACCTCAAAAAGATGCTCCAGGGAAAGAGATTTGGCTCCAATGAAGAAGTGATTGCCGAAACTAATGCCTATTTTGAAACCAAAGTTAAATCGTTCTACACGGCTGGCATAGAAAAGTTAGGAAAGCATTGGAATGAATGTATCGCTCTTGAAGGAGACTATGTTGATGAATAAAGAAGAATTTTGGCAAACAAATGTTGTTTTAGTGGGTAGTCCCGGGACTTATTGATCGATGTGTTAGCTTACTGATTCTTCATGTTAATGTTCGTCATCAGATTAAAGCAGTTTTTAAACATTTTATTTTATGTTTTTTATTATATGTACATACCATATGTGCATATGATTTCTTTTGTTTTTTAATTAATATGTTTATTTTTTTAATTTCTGTTTATTATTACATTGTTTTGTACTTTTATTTTTATGTAAGCATTTTTATAGGAAATAAAAAGAATAAAATGCTTTATGAACTAAAAACTATATTATTTTATATAAAATTGGAACAGATCCAATTGAATTTGTATGGGTTTGTATCAAAATAATTGATTCGTTATACGGCTTTTCGCTTGACGGCCAACTTTTCCGGAACGTATCTAGGCTGTTAAGCGAGGTATGGGTGTATTAATTAATAATTCATTAGTTGAGTCGTCAAGATGCAAAATTCGCTCTGGAAGACTTTGGGTTTTGAGTAAATGATGATGAAGCATACAGTTAAAAGTGGCGAATTTATGGTTATTACGATGGTTGGAAGTTGCTGGAATTATAGAGTCTGAATAAGTATTTTTTCTATATGTATCAAAGTCAAATAACCATAAATTCTCCGCCTTTAACTGTATGCATCATAGATTGCTGTGTCCCATTAACCGACGACAATTTTAAAAAGGAATAAATAACCATAAAAAAAATTGCTACAAATAATGGCTATCCTGGAAGCTTCATTGATTCACTTTTAAAAAACAAAACAAAAAATAAACTTATAAAAGATTATATATTTAACAACACCTATAAGCATACCTTTTAATGGAGCAGTCCTATTTATAAAAAACATATACAAAATAACCAAAAATATTCCAAGTCACATAAAGCCAGCTTTTTACACTAATTTCAATCTCCGGAAACTCTTATTTAATGGGAAAGGCAAAAATGGAATACTTAGCAACAGTGGTATGTATAAACTTTTATGTGCTGACTGTGATAATTTCTATATAGGAAAGACAGGAAGATCTTTTGAAAAGAGATTTCGTGAATTGATTTTGATTTTATGTTTATTTTTAATTTGAATTTAATTTAATTTAATTTGAACAAATCCTCGAATTTATTCTGAAATGGCTAATCATTGTCACCGTGAAAACCATACTTTTTCTATTGATGATTCCGAATTCTTACATATCAGTAGTAACGGGAATAAATTGGACAGATTAGAGGCCCTAGAAATTTCTAAGTCAGTACATCGATCCGAACATCTGGTAAACAGTTATATCCCAAAAATCTCTCCACTCTTGGCCGAAGTCGTCCCATGCCTCCCTTACCCCTCAGTCCCCAACCGTTGAAGCTGTATATCGGTACTAGTTCGAACAGAATTTAGTCTTGTTTGTGCTCCCCTGAAGATGAGGTGAAAGCCTTGAAACCGGTAGGGTTATACCGTTACAAAAAAGTGGAATAAACAGTGTTTGATAAAAATAAATTACAATGTCTTTAAACCTCCACAATGTTAATTCCTTAACTATAAACAACATAACATCACTCCCATAATAAGTTTTAACAGAAATAATGGAAAATTAAATATTTTTGATTCAAGAGCAAATTTTGACACTCGCCGTTTTCCAGAGTAGATTTTGTATCTTGGCGATTCAATTATTAAACATAAATGGAAGTGATATGATGTGTAAGTTATGACAAAGTGGTGAGATGGTGTCCCTCCTTGTGCCTGTCTACAAAAAGGAAGTAGGATGGTTTGGATTTTATAAAAATGTATCTCACCTTGAGCACTGATAGTTATTATCATTAATAGATAATTTTTTTTAAATATTGTCCATTTCTTCTTGCAGACACCATGCAGTTGTAGTTATGACTCCGAACCCCTAGCTTTAGTGAATGACGACCAAGATGACTATCACAGCGAATGTGAAAACTGTAAATCAGCAAATGGTTCAAGGTACTACAAATGTTTGTTGTTATATTTAAAAAAAAAACATGAATTTAAAAGTGTAGAATTGTACAGTAAAGCCAGAATTCATAATTCAACATTAACACAATACTAAATCCTAACTATTTTTTACTGAAGAAATTAGTATTTGAATTTAAATTTCGTATCAGTTTGTCATAGCTTAACCGTTAGAGTGCTGAGAGTCTATATATGTTAGCAGCCTTTTAAAGGGTTATAACCATGTACAATACAACAAATGGTCTACTCCTTCGATTTTCCAACTTTTTCATTTCACGGCTCCCTTAGTGTGTAAAGAGTTTTCACAACGAACGCCATCAAATAAATAAAAAATACCAATTAGTAAGATGGCTGAACTATTTGTTAGCCACACAGTCTTTCAAATCTTGGAATCAAACTGTTGTAGATACAGTTACCCTCATTTCCTGTTCCCACGATATTCTGAATGGAAAATTAAATATATATTAAAAATATATATGATATATATTTTACAAACTTAGGAATGCAAGATACACATAATGAGCAAAAACGTGTAACTTAATATTTTTTCAATGATTTTCTTGTGTTTCTTTGATTATTTTCAACAAATCTAAGTACCAAGTGTAATAATCTTTGAGCATGGACACAATAATAAAAGGGATTTATTTTATATTTGAAGATACTACTTGGATGAGTCAGAGGAAGGGAGTGAGCTCTGTGAAACCATGACACTGCATAGAAGACCTCTTCCAGAGCACGCTACAGAGGACTTGCATCAGCTGCCCACTTCCTTAACTCTACCTGTCAAGACGAAAAGAAATAGGTGACTATTCATTTTCCACAGTGCAATATTTTTTACTTTGGTAGCCTTTTTTAGATCTTCAACGATCACTATGCGAGCCAACAACCATTATGTAATGTGTGATATTTGTCTTCATTATCACCATCATGCCATGCCCCTATTGGAGTAGTCATAGAGAACATATCTTCACATCATTCTATCTCCACACATCTTTCGCTTCTGCTACGTCCATACACTTCATCATGCAAACTCTCCTATTATAAAAGCTTTTCACTCTGCCCTCTTCCAGAATTTGATTCATTTGGTCGTGCTATATTTTTCTAGGTCTTTCCAAACATCTCGTACCTTCTGTACTACTTGTATAGATTATTTTTATTAATTCTTCATCATTCATTCTTCCCCTTCGTTCATCTTTCCTTGGTATGTTTTCTGCTGCTTTCTTACCAAATATGTTTTTATAAACATATTATGTAGATGCAGTCAAGTACCTAATCTAATGGCCGCAACCACTATCTTCCTATCCTTACACTCAATTTATTGTATTTTCTCTCTTTTTGTAATATTGTTAATCTGTCTATAATAGTGGGTTCGAATCCTGAGTTGGAACATCCTTGAGGAGTCTGCTCTCTAAACTGCGCTATATAAATTGTCCTTTTATTATTATTATTCTACATGCTTGAACCATTTCAATGCTCCTTTCTTTATCTTAAGCACTGTATCTTCTTTAAATTTGCATTTTTTCCTAATGCCTGCATTCCTTTTTCTGTCATACATTGTTTTTCCACATATTCTCGCAACATTCTCATTTCTACAATATTTATCTTCCTTTCATCACTTTTTGGCCATGTCTAAGTATTGCTTACATATCACAATGTCCAGACCAAGATTCCATTATACACCATCAAATTTACTTCTCTTGAATTCTCCCATTGGTGAACACATTGTATAACTCACCATTTACTCTATTTCCTTCTGTTACTCTTCTTTCAATATCGCTCTTCACACGGATATTTGGCTTTATAAAATATTAGATCATAATACGCTTACATGATTTTTATTAAATCTTTGTTTTTACTCTTTTATTTTTTTTCTTCTAAAAAAATAATTAAAAGGGACCCTAGTCTGGTAAGAGTTCATCTAGTAATAATACTCATGCGCTAGACATGTGGGAGTGTTGTTGTTTTATCCCATGTGGTAGTATTGTTAACCTGTGCAATTGCAAACTGCAAGTTCAGTGCCTAGCCCAAAGGCCCCGATTAATAGGGCAAATGACAAATTTTACCTCCCATTCATGCTCTTCAATATGTCTGAATCACCAATTCAAATATGTTGTAGAGTACTATACGAATGAATGAATGAACAAATATGTTGTAGAGTACTATACGAATGAATGAATGAACAAATATGTTGTAGAGTACTATACGAATGAATGAATGAACAAATATGTTGTAGAGTACTATATGAATTAATGAATGAACAAATATGTTGTAAGAGTACTATACGAATGAATGAATGAACAAATATGTTGTAGAGTACCATACGAGTGAATGAATGAACAAAGGAATTCTAATATTTATCTTTAATTTACAAATAGTTTGTAATATTGTTATGGCTATAACTTGTTTCAGGTGTCCTCCAGGAGCGAGGGACGCCTGGTTTAGTTCCATGCCAGGAACCTCTTCATCCGAGGATGATTAAATTGCACCGTTTACCTTTAACTATCATCATACACCATCCAGTTTTCATGACACAAGAGCAGCCTCACAACTATCGTATTGTTGGATTACCTTTAACCATTATCATACACAATCCAGTTTTCATGACACAAGAGCAGCCTCACAACTATCGTATTGTTGGATTACCTTTAACCATCATCATACACCATCCAGTTTTCATGACACAAGAGCAGCCTCACAACTATCATATTGTTGGATTACTGCCAAAAAATTGTAATTACCAAAAACATGTTATGTAGGTATTTTCTGCATTTATGGTTCATTTCATTACTGTCCTTTTTTCCTGTCAATCAGAATATCATTGTTGTAATGCATTTTTATTTAACACATTCATTGCTGCCCTAATAGTATCCCCATTGGGTGACAATATGTGATAGAATACAGAATGAAGGGATTAGGGATGAATGTGAACTTAAGGCTGATGTGTTGAGCAAGATGAAGAAGAGCATTCTGAGAGGGTTTGGGCATGTGGAATGAATGAATGAAGAAAGACCAACAAAACAAATTTACATTGCAAATGTGAGTGGAACGCGTGGTAGAGGAAGACCAAGGAAAGTATGGTTGGATTAAGTGTATGATATTTTAAAAGAAGAAAATGTAAAAAGTCAGAAAAATCGTAAGAACTGTATGAATGTAAAAGAGCCAAAAGATGTGTGTCACGATAGGAATGTTTGGTGCTTTCTCTTTTCTGCCTACACCGATAGGGAGACGGTCTGATGGTTTGTATGTATATACACTCATTGGCAAAATGTTTTTTTTTTAGCTATTGATGCCTGTATTGTTGTGTTATTTTATATTTTATATATAGATAATGAAAATTTAAAATATCTACTATTTACTAAAAAATACATCATCATCCATAACCAATGAATATTATTGGCTATGGCCAACTTATGCACTCCGTTTGGTAATAAAATTCAAAAGACATGAAAAACATAACTTTTACTGATAGTGTTAGCTTGTATGTTCAAAATCATATGTGGGTTATATGAACAAATGCAGCTGTCAAATTTTGTTGCGAGTTGTTACGTTACAGTCTAACACATCGATCAATAAGTCCTGGGACTAACCAACAGATGGCGCCTCTAATAACAAATCCATACCATTCTCAGTTAGTACCAACCTTTAGAAGTTACGTGTCAAACTTTCATGACATTCCGACATTGTGTCATTGAGTTACAGTGGTTTTAGTGACGTTACTTTTGCTATTTTCAAAACAATGGAAAAACTGAATTTCGTGTGTTGATAAAACATTGCTTTTTAATGGGAAAAAATACCGTTCAAACTCGGCGATGGCTTGAAAAGTGTTATCCGGGCTCTGCTCCGTCGAAAACAACCATTAGTCGGTGGCATGCTGATTTCAAACGCAGTCGTACAGACACAAATGATGCTGAACGCTCTGGTCGTCCAAATGAGGCTGTTACACCAGAAAAATCGTAATGGAAAATCGCAAAGTAAAGTTGCGTGAGATAGCTGACATCCTGGATATAATTTGGTATTGTTTAAACTATATTGCATGAACATTTGGTCATGAAAAAGCTTTTTTTGAAATGGGTGCCGTGTTAGCTCACAATGGAACAGAAATAACAACGCATCGATGATTCAGAGTGCTGTTTGGCACTGTTTACGGGAAATAAACAGGAGTTTTTGCATTAGTATGTGACAATGGATGAAACTTGGATCCACCACTATACTCCGGAATCAAATTGGCAGTCAGCTGAGTGGAGAGCAGCCGGTGAAAGTCATCCGAAGCGACCAAAAACTCAACAGTCGGCCGGGAAGGTTATGGCCTCCGTATTTTGGGATGCGCATGATATAATATTCATCGATCACCTTGAAAAACCATTAATAGCGAATATTACATAGCGTTATTGGAGCGTTTGAAGGCAGAAATTGCAAAAAAACGGCCCTATATGAAGAAGAAAAAAGTTCTCTTTCATCAGGACAATGCACTGTGTCACAGGTCGATGGCAACGATGGTCAAATTGCATGAGTTGAACTTTGAATTGCTTCCGCACCCACCGTATTCTCCAGATTTGGCCCCCAGCGACTATTGGCTGTTCGCAGACCTCAAAAAGATGCTACAGGGAAAGATATTTGGCTCCAATGAAGAAGTGATTGCCGAAACTAACGCCTATTTTGAAACCAAAGATAAATCGTTCTACACGGCCGGCATAGAAAAGTTAGGAAAGCGTTAGAATGAATGTATCACTCTTGAAGGAGACTATGTTGATGAATAATGAAGAGTTTTGGCAAAGAAATGTTGTTTTAGTAGTTAGTCCCGGGACTTATTGATCGATGTGTTAAAACGTACACAAATGAGTATTATTTTGACTATTCACATTATTTTACAAAGTTATTATTACTAATAAAAAAAATATTTTGACTATTTTTTTGTAAAAAAAGAGTCAAATGTCCCAATTATATACAGTTCACGTATGGCTGCGAGAAATGCATCAACTTTTTTATGTGACCTGGACCATGTTCATACAAGTTACTGTAGCTGGTCACATTACATCATGTGGGTGGCCCCTAGCATGTGCCTTACATCACGCCATATTGCATGTTTGATTGTGAATGTGTTAAACAATTTATGGAAAGAAATTTAAAATAAATTGAAATAAATAAGGTAGTAAGTAAACCAATTTTTTATCCAGGTGTCTTCATCCAAAGGTGCAACACTATAGACTTACTATATGTGCAACGAATATGCTTTTTCTTGACAAAAGCCATAAGTCATTTACTCAAGACATTGTTTTAATTTTCATAAATCTCAAATAGCTTGACTTGATGTTTGATATTTAAAAATCTCAATTGTTTTTTCAAGATTTTAAAATGTCTCATTGCACCCTTAAATGTGAAGGAATGAGATGGACTTCACCTTTTTTAATTAATCATGTTTTTTTTATTTCAAGCAGATTTTTAAAAGTTCTTTATTGTTCGTTTGAAAAAGTCTTAAAATACATCATTCATATAAACCTACTTTAATCTGTTAGCAATGTTGAAGGAAAAAAACTCATAAAGTGGAACTTATAAATAGAAAAATACCTGTATAACATCATTTGAATTTGACATATTTATTTCTTATGCTAATAAATTTCTATCAGATTTTTTATTAAAATTTAACAATTTTAGTAAATTTAAACAAATGATTTACTAAAAAAAATTGCCTCGCATTAATAGTTTAAAATGAGAATTAAGTGACATTATTAAAATAGTTTTACAGAGATTCAAGGTCTTATAAACTTTTACCAATCAATGAGAATTGTTTATGGATATGATGATACTAACTTCATTAACATATAATTTGGACATTATAAACTTTTGGCAGTAGTCCCATGATATATTTTGGTTCTAAATTATTTAGGTTAAGTACTAAGGAGGGATTGTGTAAATATGTGTTATCTTTAAATGTTTCACTTTTTTTTGTTCGATACGGTGTGAATAGATATACAGACTTACTATGTATTCTTTAAAAAAATTGCCATTAAGAAATGTGAAAAGACAAATTATGTATGGAATTTGTCTTTGAACAAATATTTGTCTATGACTATAATTCCCAATGTTGTAAACAGTGTTTACACCATATAGTAATGCAGAGATGATATTATTTGTTTAATTTTTTGTTGAGATTTATGTGTAACCTGTTTGGTTGCTACCTGTGGTCTTATAGCATCCTTGCTTAACAATCAAGTGTCTCGGGTTTTAGGCTGGTTTTTCTTTTACGAGTACACCTGTTATCCAATGTTTTTTCTATAAATTACTAATTTATTTTATATGGATTCAAGAATTTTATGATTTGGTAGCTTTGACATTACATACACAGAAGAAGACGGATAATAGTAAGATTAATGCTGTGGATATGCAAAGCGTTGAGTTGTTTCAGCTACGTACAAAGAATGAATGATGAAAGATTTACAAAAATAATCTATACGAGTAGTATAGAAGTTATGGAAACTTTGAGAAAATGTAGAAAAATGTGGCTTGACCGAATTAGTGAAAAACATTTAAAATAGAGTATGCATGATGAGATTTATGGACATAACAAAAGCTAAAGATGTGCGCTAGTTTAGAATGAAGAGGATATTTGTTCTCTCTGCCTATGTTAATAGGGACATGGCAGGATGGTGTTGATGAGATGCGTGCTCTAATGAAATTTTTTAAACTGTCACTGTATGGACAAAGGAGAATTAAAGATATTAGAAATGAATGCATGGCTAAAGTGGATGTCATTATGAAGAAAAAACCAACATTAACATTTTTATTTTATAATGAATGGTTGATATTACAATAGAAAAATATTTTATCAGAGGCAAAATAAACAACATTATTGTCTTGTTTGTATATGGTTTGTGGTTTAAAATGAATCTCAGAAAAAAATGTATAATTTAAAACCAAAAATATGTTACCATAAAATATTTATTTTAGATATTGTTTTTACTCAATAATTTAGTAAAATTCAGCTAGATATTGCAAAATTCAATATCTTCAAGATGTCAAATAAGGTACCTACATAATATTTTATGATATTTTTTAGTCCATTTTCTGTTACAAAATGATGAAGATAACCATTAATATAATAGTAAATTGAGATCATATAGTATGTTGTGTGGTCAGCATTCTTAAGATTAAATTCTGACAAAATAGATATAAAAGAGTTTATATTATGTAATGCAAATTGAAAAGTATATGAATATATTTTTAAGCACAAAATAATTAAAAAGATCTTTGGTTTTGTCCTACATCCTTATTATATTAAACAACTTTGTTTTAAAATTATAATAAGGAACTGACACCCAGTTATTGTCTTACTTTCGATGTGGTGAGTCATGATTTTTATTTAGGTTTGGTATGAATTTCATTTTGATATGTAAAATTGAATTTTTTTCGACAATTTGAATTATATTCTTACAGTGAAAGCTATAAATATATTCTAAAAAGCGAAAAACTATTTGTAAGTATATAAATGTTTAAATTGTTAAGCAAAAGTTGTCATCCAAATTGCAGTATTACTGTTTCATAAAAATTTGATCCTTAATAAAAAAAAAATTCTATGAAAGTATATAAAAAAATGTAACCACATATATTTAATATTGCAATATTCATGTCAAATCTGTTGACAATTTTTTTCGTAAATTTTAAAGTTGGATTCATATTAATATATTTCAGTGAGTTATAACCAAACATAAATAACTTACATTTTCATCTCCTCTTTTTATTATTACATAAAACAAAACCAAAATATGCGAAGACTTTCTTCAGAATAAAAGAAATGTAAAGATATTTGGAACGACAGATAAGGGGATTACTGTATTTCTACAACTTTCTTAGAACACAGAACAAAATTGTATTTTATTTGTGATTTTGTATTATAAAAAAATTATATGTGTTATATGTCACCAATTACTTAAAGTTTAATTTATATTTATAGCACTTTTTACCATGAATTTAAGTACAGGTAACCCCCCCCGTTCATCGCGACCCCGGTGAGTGCGGATTCGTTATAACGCGATATTTTAAACAACACTTGTCCGGCTTCGACACATTCCAGGAATCGTCATAATGTATAGTTGCACGAGTGAGCTATCTTTCTTTTTCGTTCACTCACATAATACACATGTACATATATACGTAAATTCACGAGCGCGAGTGAGATAAAATATGTAGCTATCAGAAACATCGACGAAGCGTGGAATGAAGTCACCCAATATTGTATGACGAGCGTTTGGAAAAGGTTGTTTAGAGAAATTGATGATCAAATGAATTACGAAAATGATATTCAAAATATCGTCGAAGATATTAAGTGTTAAAATAATCGAAAAGGCCCTTTCTCTTCACAATCAGTGCATGCAGTTGTTAGAAGAAAATGACGAAGATTATGAGCGAGTGAGTGCTGTAAAGCGTGGTTGTAATGGATTATTTGATGGTTATAGACAAATTTTACACAATAAACATAGAGGCCAAACAAGGAAATCTAGATTCTTTTTTGCAAAGCGGAAAAAAAAAAAAAAAAAATTATATTTTATACGACATTGTTATTTAATGTTTATTTTAAAAATAAAACGTTTTTTAGAATCTTAAAATAATTTTTTTTAAATCCCCGTTGATGGCGGAATTTTGCTTATCGCGGGCATGTCCGGAACGTATCTCCCGCGATCAACGGGGGTTACCTGTATAGTTAATTTTTTGACAGCATACACCTGACAATTGTTTGTTTAAAAAATAATATTTATTTTTCATTTTAATAATGTAAATTTTTCAAAGTACATACAATGAAATTAATATTCCAGTGTTAGATTTGTGTCGTTTAAGCACCTCTGTACATTTTGTACTTGGTGATTTGTGTCACATTCTGTTATTAAGGAGAGACTTTTTTTGTTTTAAGCACACAGGGGGTATAATCACTAGTGCCCCTGAGTGGACTAATTTAAAATTTGTTTTAAATTAAAAAGAAAGTAATGTAAGTACGAATGATCTTGCTGACTGTATTGGTAATTTGTATTGAACAATACAAAATTTAGGTTTATAAAATATTTCGAATTTCTACACTTTCTTTTTAAAATAAACGAAACATTATCTGTGTTAAATATATTTGTTAAGAAAACAAATTCTCAGAATTTCAAAAATAATCTTAAATATTTCTTATTATTTCTAGTGTTCCTATAATTTCTCTGTGATATTAATATTTCTTCCTTGTTTAAGCAAGTTAAAATTTATATTGTTGGAAAAATAATATTTTTCTATAATTTTCTAGTTTTCATCTTAATTGTAGGAAGTATATGTATATTTTTTGCTATTTAAAATGGAAAGTTTCGATAACATCCAATATTGATGCCTATTTCCTTTGATTTTATTTTATGCTAACAATTATCATTTAACACCATTTACGATTTTGAATAAAATGTGAGATTTGTGGGTTTTCTTTTAGTTTTAGTTTAACCATCGATCAACTATGTATTAAATATTGTTTACATAAAAATAAAAAAATGTAATAAATTACAAACAAATATGGAATTGTATGTATAGATATAACTGATTAATATTTGTTAGTGCGTGTATATAAGTATAATGAAATACTATAGTATAATTATACCAGGAAACATTCCATTTTGTATAAAAGGTGTCAGCAATATACCCCTGGTGATCTGGCGAGGGAACACACAGTAAAATTGTTGGGTATCTGACACAAATTGGGTAACTAACACTTAAAAGTTGAAACTTCTTCCAATATATACTCTTTTGATAACTTACATATTTTTCGATTGTGTGAAAACAGTATTTCCAGTTAAAATGTTAATTTTAATTTTTTACTAGATATGCGCATTTACATTTTGATGATTTGACACTTCCCAATTTGTGCCAGAGACCTGACAAAATGGTCACCTTACCATACTGATACATTAATGAATATGTATCCATATGTGCTGATGTGAGAATATGAGTATTGTGTGTGATCATAAGTGTGTGTAGATGAACGACTTTCACTAAATTATATTTTTTTCTTACTTAGATATAAATGCCCACTTTAATACGAGTCAATCCAGTAAAATTGACATAATTAATTTAAAAGAGAAAAATAAGTCAAATTGATGATCATAAGTTAACAGTACGTAAATGAGTTAATTATACACATACGAGGGCGGTCCGATAAGTACTTAGCCTCACCGCCCGATGGCACCACTATCGCAAGAGCAATTTTTTATCGCGTAGTACATTCTCGTTGACAGCTACTGTCAAAATTTCAGCCGAATCGGATGCGTAGTTTTGTTTTGACCGCGTGTGGAAGCGAGCGTGTCCGCGGATTTGAGAAAAATGGAAAAAGAGCAATATCGGTCGGTGATTCGATTCTTGTTATTAAAAGGAAAATCGCGCAGCGAAATCAAAGAGCGCTTGGATGCTGTGTACGGTGACTCTTCTCCTTCGATGGCGACCGTCATAAATTGGTTTAACGAGTTTCAACGTGGTCGCACGTCGGTTTTTGATGAGCCACGCCCAGGTGCCCCGAAAACGGCTACCACGGAGGATAACGTGACAAAAATCCATGATCTCGTATTGGCAGACCGCCGATTGAACGTGCGCGAGATAGCTGAGACAGTAGGCATCTCAAAAGATCGCGTGGGTCATATCCTGCATGAAGTATTGGGCATGAGAAAGCTGTCGGTGCGATGGGTGCCGCGTTTGCTCACTCCGGACAACAAGCGCAACCGTGAGACCACTTCAGAGCAGTGTTTGACGATGTTTAAGTGCAATCCGAAGGAGTTTCTGCGTCGTTTCGTGACTGTCGACGAAACATGGATACACTGGTACACACCCGAGACCAAGAAACAGTGGACTTCAGCCGGCGAACGTGCTCCGAAGAAGGCGAAGACTGGCCGGAAAGGTGATGGCCACCGTTTTCTGGGATTCAAAAGGTGTGATCTACATCGACTTCCTGGAGAAGGGCAAAACGGTCACAGGGCTCTACTATGCCGAATTATTGGGCCGATTCGACGCCGAATTGCAGAAAAAACGGCCCCATTTGGCGAAGAAAAAAGTGCTCTTCCATCATGACAACGCACCGGCTCACACCTCCGCCGACGCTACGACCAAATTGGTAGAATTAGGCTACGAACTGCTGCCCCATCCACCGTATTCTCCGGATTTGGCCCCGTGCGACTTCTTTTTGTTTCCAAATTTGAAAAAGTCACTCGCCGGGCAGAAATTTGAGTCGAATGAGGAGGTTATCGCCGCCACGGAGGCCTACTTTGCAGACCTCCAGAAAACGTATTTTTCAGACGGGTTAAAGAAGTTGGAGCATCGGTCAAAGGAGATTATGTTGAGAAATAAATCGCCACTTTTCCAAAATTTTTGTTATTCTTTTATAGGCTAAGTACTTATCGGACCACCCTCGTATATATCAAAATTTTGGTTTATTAGAAGTTTTTAATTGTGTTTATATCATATTATTACGAAATACTATATTGACATTAGAAATGTCTCTTCACACTACTTGGCATTACTAATATTTTGGACGTTCGTGATGTCGAAAGTTTCCAGTATTATTATACTAAAGTATTTGATATTATCAGGGGGACAAGTAAATTGTGTTAAGTCAAAATCCTTTAGGTAACCTTTCTTGTAGTTGAAAAAGTAACTTCAAGTCAGCTATACATAGACTGCTCAAACAGTAGAAGTGGTTAAATCCCAATTGTATTGTTTATTAAAGGTCAATGTTGAATTATCTACAAGTATTTGACATTGAACAAGGAAACACCTGAATAAAAGTTTCTTTTTATTTCACTTGTTTTCACAGCATCAGTAGTTATATCTTCTAGGATGCAACCATGTAACAATAGCCTAGTTGCTTGACTTTTTCCTGTGTACTCATACTAAAAAAAAGTCCTAGTTTAGTTGTCAAAAAGGTTATTGTTTCCTTTCTGTGTATGGTATATTGCCAACATGTACAATGAAAAACTGCAAATTACTTTTTTACCCCAGTGGTTTTAAACCTGAAAGCTCGATTAATTGAAGACAATGTTGTCTTTTGGCTATGCTCCTCTACTTGTCCACATCATCAATGCAGTTATGCTGAGGACTACCATACAAATCAATTAATTTAATGACTCATTTGGTTGGCAATATCAGTTGCCCTGTTATAATTTAATGTTAAAAAACTCAATACATACATGTATACCAGCACGCCATGTCTCTTTTGAGGTAGGCAGAGAGGATAGATTATCCAATCTTTCTATACACACAGTTTCCGTGTCATCTTATCACACATACTCTTTTTACTTTTCTCTGAGATGAAATTTCTCCAACCTCCGGACCTCGTCCTTCATTCATGTAAATTAATTTTATTTATTGAAAAAATAAACAGTACTTAAGTGCCCTTTAAAATTCATAGCAACATTTATCAAACAAAACATTAAATGGCAAAATCTTCAAATAATCAGCACAATTCAGAACACATATGGCGTATGAAATCACCAAAGCACAACACTGAAAGAAAAAAAATATATACTTATATACAATCAAACAAGGAAAATACAAAATCAATTTTACTACAAAAAATAATTCAAATGAAATTTAAATGGAATAACTAGTCAAGAGATTGAGGAAATGCCAGAGAATGATCCTCGTGAACTCAACAACATCTATATAAAAAGTATTCACCAAATCAAACATAACGTTACCCGAATATTACATTCTCACGACTGATTAATTACAATGTGCAACTGTCAAGTTGCTATTGATACATTTGAATTGCAAAGAATGTGTCAAAACCATTACAAGATTTTAAAATTCAATAATATTGATAAAAATTTTAATTTAGCACATTTTACATGGTCACTCTAGTTGAAAATAGGCAAGTGTTGAAAGCATTTAACAGTCATACTATTACTAAATGTACTTACTTTTCTTCATATAAAACATTTCAGGGTTTTTTTACTGTAGGTGTATTAAATTAAGCAACATTTTAATTTTTAATTAAGATAATCAGATGTAAATAATAGGCTTTACTCATCAAGATTATACTTGTCTTGGAATTGATATTGTTCATTTTATCAAATATATTTATTATACATTATAAATATATTCAGTATTTTTTAAATGATTCTGTTCATTTTACTAAAAATATGTAGGACATTCCTATTTGGCTATTGGAAATTGAATAGAAATATTCAAAAACACATAGTTGGATTTTTTTTTATATTTGAACAGAAATTATTTTCCATAGTTTTTAAGATTTTTTAAAAATAATTTATTGTATGCTAAAATAAATTTGTTTCTTATTTCAAATACAGAGAAACCTGCTTAAGATATTCCTGTTCAAGATGTTTTCTCATCCAACAAGATTCTTTTTGTATAATTTTTTTGTTATACTTTCCCACTTAATATGTATAAATTGGGTAATTTAATTTGTTTATTAACATTATGTGTACATCAAACAAATGTTATGTTGGGAAGTTCCAAAAGTATCTGTTACCTAATGATTTAGCAAGTCTTTATCAATAATGAAACTCAGTTTTGGGCTACATTGGGAATTAACCCCAAAACCCCTCAGTTTGAAAGTCAAATATTACCAACCAACGCTTTGTGCCTATAAAGATTAAGTTTTTTTTATTACCTGGTCACTTGAAAAACATCTTAAAGGGTTTTACTGTATTTTTCAAATATTAAAATAAAATTATTTATTTTTGTTATTCTTTTTACTGATTTTTTATAAATAAGAAAAAAACGGGTTACCGAAAAAGCAATATTTTAATTTACACAAGTTAAAATTATTAAGTATTTTATTTTTTTATTTGATGAAATAAAAGTTTCATTCCATTAATACATTTTTATGAAATATTGAGAAGTAGCAATAAAAATGTTGTAGGAAAATTTTAATATTACTGATATATGTGTATGTTGTTCCTCTTTTTATATCATTTATGTACCTTAAAATTCCTCTTTTCTGAGTTCGACTGCATTTGTATTTAAAATGGAAAACATATTAACATAATAATTCAGTACTATTAACCTGTACTGACAATGTATTTATTGCTGTTGTATGAACTTGTATGTTGAACTGTATGAATCTGAAATTTTGACGATTGAAAAGAAATTTATTTGTAAAATGACATCGAAAACGTAAATGGAACAGTAGGAATGTGTTTCTTAACGTAACTGTGATTTTTTTCGAAAAATCATTTTCGAGTTGAATCGAAAGAAGAAACATTTTCGAGTTGAATCGAAAATGTTTCTTCATATAATTTATTAACTTCTTTATGTTAATTATGTCTTGAATAAGCTTGTTATTTGATTAATTTAATTTTGTATTCAATTATATTAGATTACAAAGTCTGTATCTCGTAAGATACCACAAATTACAATTAATGATGTTGATACGATACAATAGAATGAAAAATATAATTTGTGTTTTTGAATGTATCGCCCGTTTGAAATTATGATGCTCTATGTCCACCTTTAAGCATTGTCGAGTTAAGTATACCAATATCATCATACTTTCAGTCTGTATCAGTCCACTGCAAGAGATAGGCACCCCCTCTTCTCCATTTCACCTGGTGGTTTGTGTCCTTCATACTTGGGTAAACTGCTTGATGTCATCCATTCATCTTGTTGGTGGTTCCTGGCTTCCGCTCTGACACCCACAGGTCCATTCATTGTATTATATATGTCACTTTCGTTGTATACAGCACAACCTTGTGAGCTTATTGCCATGAAGCAATCTCTTCAACCAGCCAGAAAGATGTTAAAAGAATCGTAACTGAAAACCAGACTGAATTCCTTTTTTTTTTAATCTGGATTCTAACGGGAATTGAACCTGAGACTTCCGAGTAGGAATACAAATATCTCGCCAATAAGGCAAGCAATTTTATCCACCTATTTTCAGACAATCCTTTCCACACTATGTCCTACACTTAAATTTTGTTTCTCTTTTTATATTAGTGCTATTCCAAGCATAGGCCATTCCATGCTTTGTGCAATTTATAATTTATAAGAGAACTGCATGGTGAATTTCACCATATTTATGCAATATTGTAGGACATATTGATTAATCACTAGCTTACAAAAAATTTTGGGATAGTGTTTTGAAATGTGGAATTGAGTTTCCTTAATCTTGCCCAAAAAATGTATATTCTGTAATTTGACTGTCTCCGCCCAGCCTAGATTTAATTAACAGTGAATCTTTTGTGTAAGTATTTTTCAAGTGATACACATCTTTAAAATCATGTTTCACTTCATTGTCTTGTTTCGTGTTGTACATTTGTTTCATCTCAAAAACATGCTTTATGTCATACTTTTTCTTGACTTCTCATGTCTGGTCCCCTGACATTGGCGATCTCTCTTGAGAAAATATCTGTCTTTGACAGTTTGGAACATCTCAACTGTTTGAATACCTGTCCATTCGTAAATGTTGCATAAGTAACCAAGACAGGCGTGTTCTATCAATTCAAAACTGATGTGATATGCTTTACCAAAAGTATTTTGTGGCGAAGGAGAACTTCAAAAAATATAATATTTTAACATTGAATCTCCAAGTGAGTTTGTTGACAGAATGTATTATAATATAATTCATATCGGGCGATATGGCATTGATATTTTAATAAAGAAACGAACCCTTTTGAGTCCTTTATAACTGTAATTATATAAAATATTTCAGTTAAACATGCACTGTTTTTTAAATTTTCTGAATAAATGATCTTCTGTCATTTATGTTTTAGGTACAGAAATGAAATGAAGTTAACCATTTTTTTTTACACGTTTTTTTCACTAATCTAGTCTAAGAACAAAGTTATATTTCATTTAATCAATAAGGTGTGATTTTTTTACAAAATTTTTATTTCTTATTTTGAAAATTTTACACAATGTTGTGAAGTATCCACGAAATGTGTTCTTTATATTTATGAAAGAGCATAATATTAAGTCGCATTTTAAGTGCAAGAATCTTGGAATTTCATTTTCAAACTTAAACACAATAATAATAATAACACAAATGTTCGAGCAAGAACTTAAACAGGAGTTGAAAAGGGTCAATGTGAAATAAGACAAAAGTTAAATCAGTAAACATACTCGTAATTGAAGAAAACATTCCATTTTTAGTTTATATCCATTTCTTTTGCACATTGTAATGTTTTGCCAATGGAAATAAATTATGCTATATCCCTAATTGGGTATTCAGAAAGGACAAAACACCAATTTTTCCAATTTAGGCATACATCTGTAGGGGTACCTAATAAAATAATTTGGTCCAAATTTTTCCAAGAAAATGGTTCTTACAAGACATACTCGTATAATGGAATTCATTGTTCAACTTTAATACTAAATCTTAACTGTTTTTTTTTCACTTGAAATACTAATTTCTGAAGAAATTTTAAAGTCAGAAATTAGTGTTTAATATTTAAGCAGGACTATGAATTTAAGCTTTAGTACAATGATTAATACTTTGCATTGAAATAAAATGGTGTAAATCTCAATGAAATAAATGACATTCTTTTTTAATTTTTTAAGGAGAGTTTACTCTCTAAGTGTGGATAGAAGTCATATTTTTCTTAACACTTTCAATGTTATCCCAGTAAGATTTAGGCTCTTGGTATATGAAACGATACTTCATAAATGCGACTAGGATGTATAGATGTGCCTGGGGCGCAGTAACAAGCATGGCAAGTGATGAAGGTGTGCTTATATTCTATTGATATTTTCTTAATCGCAAAAGGAGATGGAGGGGGAATATCAAACTCTCCAGAACTAAAGTCATCACTTATCCAAGGAAACATTGTTTTGCTAATCAAGTTATGGAATCTTGGAACAAACTGCCCAATAGTGTAGTGAGTGCTGTGACATTGAACCGGTTTATAAACCGTGTGAGCAAGTTCCTACATACAAACCCAGAAGTGCTGTTGTATTGGTATTTTGTTTCCTTTGTTTATACTTTTCATTTTCTTTATGAACATATAACAGTTAAATTTGATATAGATATTAACAGTATATATATATATACTGCCTGTCTAATAATAATATCAATTGCAGGCTATTTGTTGCAGCTAAAAAATGAACACAGGATGATAGATTTTATTCAATTTATAGAATGATCAAAGAATCTTCCAAAAACTTATAAGAATTTCTTCTATTTAAAAGCAAAATGCAAACATGCGCCTATGTTTTCAACCTCCATGAGATGTTATTGATCACTTTAAAGTGAGTTAATTAAAATGCATCTCTTTGAAAATAATATTTTAAGACTCTGACTGACATCAATTCACTGTATTAAAAATATGAAACTATAACTATAGTAAAATCTGTTTGCATATTGCATAACAACTTTTATAAAAGAGGTTGCTATACTGTTAGTACAAATAAAAATTGAATATCCACATTATCAAATATACCTATTTCTAGGGAAGAAACTATAATCAATAATAAAAGTTCATTGTGTCACAAACTTGATGTAACTATTTTGTTAAACCACATGTATCTTTACGAGTATCATGACAACTAAATAATTGTATACCAAATGGGAACTAATGTTTAATAAATTTAAAATATAAGGACATACTCGTACCTCACAATTGAGTTTCATTTGCCACATTGATCCACGTCTCTTCGGTAACATCTTGACGAGAATAATATACGAACGAATGATTAAGAAGACAAGGATAGTTTTCTATTTTCTGAACAAATTTAATAATTGCTTGTTTGGTAACTGTTGTAACACATTGTAGTTTGTAAACATATGCCGCGTGACTGACATATTACTACACACCGAACGTTGTGTCTAAGACGCATTCATAAAGTGTTGATTTGTTTATGGGGGGCCTTACTCAAGGGTAGAAATTAGTTTCTACCCCAGGGTAGAAATTAGTTTCTATGATTTAATTGCATAATTTCTAAGAATTTAAGAAAAAATAAATAAAATTCAACACCAATAGTATTTTTAGTACGAACAAAAAATTTGCTAAATGGTCACATTACCTCTACTCGTATATGTGCATACTATATGAGCCCATGGCATATTGAATTTTGGTCAAGTCATTAAATACACCTTGCCATTTAGTTGCACTATTGGGTTGGGAAGATCCCTGCACTCAGTCTCAGTTCTGCAACTCGCATGCGATCTTCTATCCAATCTTAGGTGTGCACCCCCTTTGTCAAAGATATCTCGGTCTCACTAAGCCAAGTAATCACACTGACTGTTTCTTATACGTCAAGATATCAGCCCAAGAACAGGTAGCTCCACACCTCCCATAATCTTGAGTCACCTTCATCTAGTCATCAAGTGCCGCATACAAATTCATTAACTCCAGCAGACTCTTCTTCTCTTCGCCGACCCTTAACTTGCCCATTACTTCCCCATATGACACATTCTCAACGTTTTGTGAGCACCCATGTCCGATCCATCTCAACCTTACCTCTACAATTATATCCTCTTTAGTTTCTTAATAATAGACGTTGGTTAGTTGAGATGGAAATGTATTAATTTGAGTATTGACACCTTGAATCTTGCCTTTCTTTTTCCTCCTCCATTCTATTGCACTCCGTAATGCGGAAAGCACATACTCGTATTAATTCTCATCTGTTCTGTAACTAGAACATACTTTTAAAACTTTGAGTTTGTTCTTTAATTCTATGGATTAAATTTTGTCAAAAAATTCATCCAATACATCACTTTCCACACCTCATGCAATTGTAATCTTGATGGGATAACATTTTTGTTTTGACTTTTCTCTTTTACAAATCCTGAGCCATCTTGCGATTGTCCCATTACGGTACGACCCTTGATGAGATCATTCCATTTGGTGGGTGCTTGTTTACACGACCTGGTAACCTAAACTGCGACCACCACCAACAATATATATTTTTCATTATTATCTGTTCTTATAACAATATTTGGTTTTTAATTCAATATTGAATAAAAGTCAGATGAAATATGTGTGAAAAAATACTGTTTTGTGTAAGATATAGATAGCATTCCATGTTAAATTTAAATAAAATAAGCCAAACTAGAAGTAAATATCTTTTAAGTGATATGAATGAAGCTAGTGTGAAAAAGTTTTTTTTTATGTGTTGTATAAAAGCAAACCAAAAAACGTGTTGATTATTTTTATAAAAAGAAAACATTTGGATATTATTTTTTAACTAACTCCTGTGTGTGTGATTCCTAATTATATTTATTGATAAAATATTTTTTTATAACATTTACTTATTTTTTTTCCTTCGAATTATATTTTAGAAAGTTATTGATTTTTATTGTTTATATCTTGAATATTCTAATTTTTGACATGTGCATGACTGTTGACATTGTGAAAGATATAAAAATATTTTATTGAAATGTACTTGAGCTCAAAATAAATATTGTTATAAAATATGAATGTTTTTTTTATTCTTCAGATTAATTCCTGTTTACGTAAGACTAGAGGTATTAATTTTATCAATCTCAGATAGATTCCACTCACAAAAATGAAATATTTGAAAAAAAGAGGTATTATTTAAAAAAAAAAAAGTAACAAAGAGAAATATTATGAAATGAGTGGCAGGGTGCCTATTGGTGCGACAAGTTGAGCTTTTCATTGAATCTTTCCTGATTCTGTCTTTTATACAGTGGAACCTCGGTTTTTGAACTTAATCCATTCCGGAAGGTTGTTCAAAAATGGAATAAATTTTTCCCATAAGAAGTAATGAAGATTGGGTCAATTCGTTCCGGACCCCTAAAGATACACATCACAGCAACATAATAAATAGATTAAATAAAAATTTAATTGCACTTTATCTATACTGAGGAGAGCTGATGGTCTAAGTGAAAGGTGGTGAGGCAGATGCAGAGACGTTATTGTTTGGAAAGGGAGTCTTGCATTAAAAAGTATATATACACAGGGTGTCCCGTAAGTAGTGAATCATAGTTAGGGCGATGATAGATTGAGTCAAGACCTACCAGAATATCAAAACTTGACCTCAGTAAAAACCTTACCGTTTTTAAGTTATTCGGACTTTTGTAAAATTTCGTTGCATCAGAGTTTTTGCTGCGTTGTGTACAAATTACCATTTTTGTAATTTTTTTTAATGTGAAATACCTTTGAATAGTAGCCTTATCTATCACATAAAACATGATTTCCAAAATTATTAGGGGTGTTCAAAAAATTACTTGTAAAATAAAAAAAATCCTAAATATTTTTTTTAGGCTAAACTTTGGCCTTCTGTGGTAAAAAAATTGTACTGGGCATTTCCAGAATACTACTTTAAAAAGTTGCTCATTTAATGGAGATTTCAGAAAGAATGGTGCAACACTGCTAGATTTTTTGACGGAAAACGAAATAATACTATTTTTTATTCAAAAGAGGCTGATTCTGACCAAAGTTCAAGTGAAAGGTATTAATGTAAAATCTATTCATTTTGTTTCTCGTAGCGCGCCTATTGTAAGGATTAATGTGCAAAAAAAAAAAACATGGGACTGATTGTCAACGAGACAAAGACAAAATATATGCCAATACATTCACGCCAGAGCTCTCCCAACATACAGATTGATGATTATACTTTTGAAACTGTCAGCGAGTTTGTATATTTTGGCACTATGGTAACAAACAACAATAATATGTCCACCGAAATCAAACGAAGAATAGTGGCAGCAAACCGTTGCTACTATGGCCTACTGAAGCACATGAAATCTCGTCACCTTACAAGAAAAACCAAAGTCCTTCTTTATAAGACCCTCATCCGACCTGTACTCACATATGGCTCGGAATGTTGGATAATCAGTAAGGTCGATGAAAAGGCTCTAGAAACGTTTGAAAGAAAGGTGTTGCGCAAAATCTATGGCCCAATCTGTGATAGCGAAGAGTGGCGTATTAGGTACAATCACGAGCTCTATGATCTGTACAAGGATCCTACTGTTGTGAGGGAGATTAGAGTTGGAAGACTGAGGTGGGCCGGACATCTTCAGAGGATGGGCGAGGGCGAGATCCCAAGGCGAATCATGGATGGTGCGCCCGGGGAGCGGAGAGCAGTGGGAAGGCCGAAACTCCGATGGCTGGATGGAGTGGTGAGGGATGCAAACAACATCGGTATCCGGAACTGGCGTAACGCTGCACAGGACCGTCAGTCATGGGGGCAAGCTCTGCGGGAGGCCAAGACCCGACCTGGGTTGTAGAGCCATGGATGGATGGAATGTGCAAGTTTGTGTGATTTAATTTAATGATGATGAATGAAACAAATTAAAATGTAAAAAAATTGCTTTATTCAATAAATTTTACAGTAGATGCTCGAATTGTCGCCATTCTGTCATGATGCAAGCTCGGCGCATTTAAAAAATGATCACTTCAGCAATCTCAAACTGAACGTCGAAATTTCACAGGTTGCCGCATTCACTCGTTGACGCAGTTCAACCTCGTTGCGAATGGCTTTATGGTAAACTTTATCTTTTAGACAGCCCCAGTAAAAATAATCCAGAGGAATAAGGTCAGGTGACTGAGGAGGCCACAGAATTGGTCCAAGACGACCAATCCATCGCCAACGGTACGCGTTGTCCAAGTAGGCTCTTACTTGTCGGACATAATGCGCAGAGCACCCATCATTCTGAAGCCACATTGTACGCCGTAGTTCTAGAGGAACATCTTCGAGGAGGAGTGGCTGTTGTTCTTACAAAAACACCAAATAATTGTCGGAGTTTAGTGTTGGTGGCAGCTCGACTGGGCTCAAGATTTTCCCATTTGAAGATACCGGTCCACAGATTTATTTTAAACTGATACTAGGACCGGCCTTCTCTCATCTCGCATGGGTTTTCAAGCTGCCAGCTATGAATATTGTGTAGGTTCATGAAGCTATCCCTCCTACAGGTAGATTCATCACTCCATAAAACATTTGGCGGCAAAATCGGGCTCTTTGTGCGTAGTTTCTTGGTAGCAGGGTCTGTACGCATTGAATGTGGTAGGGATGAAATCTATATATTTTTAAAACTCTATGCACGGTAGTTTTTAGTATACCCGTATGCTGTTGGATCATCCGCATGGAAGTTGACGGGTCTTCTTCTCTTTCCTGCAAAATTGTATCATCATGGACAGTTTGATACCGTCCTTCACGGCCATGTCGGCCAGGGATTCTGCCTTCCACGTGCGCGTTGTGAGTTCCGATGGATATCCCATAGTTAGGATGCCTGCGATTAGGGAAACGTTCTGCGTAAAGTGCTGCAGCTGCTCTGCTATGACCAGCTTTCCCATAAATTAAATGCATTTTGGCATACTCAAGTGGAGTATACCCAAAATTCCGGTTCACCAAGTTAGTGATAGTTGCTTGTCACCACAGGATGCAATAAGTCAAAGAGGAAGCCAGGTCGTTATGATCACAAAAAAATACCAAGTAGATAAGCACAACAAAATTCAGAGGAACGACAAAATATTAAGTTCACACAACAAGCCCAAATTGATAGGCAAAACAAAGTCTGGGTTCAAAGCAAAAAAACAGTAGGTATAAAAACAATAACTTGCGAGAAAGGAGATGCGATGCACACAGTGTCAGGTATCGTACTGCTCAAGTCAAGGCTTACAAGTTTTGACACGAAAAATAAGAGTGAGATAGCAAATGGACGCCATTTGCTATTTCTATCTCACCTTTTGTTCGGTTTGAACCAGTCTGTGGTAGGTAGCGGAATCTTGCGCTATAATTACAGTCTGGCGAAAAAAAGTAGAAAATTAATGAGGGCGCTGCAATCGCCTGATTAGCAACACCGTAGTTGTATATATCTGATTGCAAAAATGGACTAACCCACACAAAAAAAATTGTCGGAAAAAATAAACATTAACCGTTTTTATGAACTTTAATATAAAAATAGTATAAATGGTATTTCACTATATTCCGTTGAATTTCTGAGTTAACAAAATAATTTTGCTAAAGCTAATTAAGGAAAATTTGAAATAAATTTTGAAAGTTGTTTTAAGTTTCCTGAAAAAGCATTGCTTTTTAAAAAATCGGATCGAGATATCAAACTCAATACGATAATTCTTGTTTTTTACTTGACACAATATCATTTCATTTGTAACTCAAAATTCTTGATATTATGGTATATGATTTACTACAAAAAACTCAATCTTCATAGAGAACTAACTACCAAAGTTAGGGCAAATATAGATTTTATTAGATATGATAAATCGAGATAAAGTTCATGAAATCTTTATTAAATCAAATTCATAAATCAAAACCAAAATAATTATGTTTAATCATAATCTGAATCCAAAAATTGAACCACAGTGTGACCATGTTCTCCTAGAATTCTGTCTATTTCATATATGGGATCTGGCTTATGTTTTTTTACCAACATGGGAGGGCTTCCGTAAAGATGGATCAAAGGAAATGTTGTTTTCTAGCAACCATAATTTAATTTCGTTTATTTTCGACGCTGAAGATGGTGCTTTGTTTTCAATTTTATTGTGGTAAGGCGCACTATCCATTACAATTATGGATACTTCCGATAAATTGGGAATAAGTTTTTCTATCCCCCATTTTTTTTAATTGTGTGCATTAATTTCAGAGTGAGTCTTCCTTCTTATTATTTCCACTGAATATAAATAGCGCATTAGGTATGAGACCTTTTTCACTTCCTGCATGTACAATGATCCATCTTTTACCCTTGGCAATATCACGTTCCACTCCATTCACATCCACCGATTGCCAACATTTTTGTATTTTATACAACAAACCTTCATCTAAATACACGACATTTTTTTCTCAATTTTTCAGGCAAATTTTTGTTGATCATTATTACTTTTAAATAAGCCTCCCTTTTTGCTGCGATATTTGTCTTTTCCATGAGGAAACTACGGTTCGACGTGCATTTTTTGTATACGAAACCGATGGAAAATAATATTTTTCTCAAATACTCACGGCCACCATCAAATTCCATGTCTTCTTTTAGAACAACCAGCAAACTTCTAAGTGTTGGCACTTCTTTGCGTACCGTATAAAATAAATGTATGTGTTGGCGAATGGCACAGATATTGAAATCGTCCAGTTCTTTTTTAGGGCGACCCTTCTTTTTTTGACTGGAGTTGTGAATTTTTCCCCATTTTCTTCGTATTCTATACATCGTCTAACCGTGCTTTTTGATTTACCTGTAAATAAAAAAAAACATTAATGCTAATATAAATAATAATTTATTAAATAACATTTACAAAACGATCCATTAAATAACACGACATATTCGTGTTATATTATGGTAATATAACCTTTATGTTCGTAATATAACTTTTATGATGAAAATATAAATCTCACAAAATTTCCCAAAAATGTGGGTTATACCACTTTTACGTGTACAGAGTCCATATTTGTCAGTTGACAGCTGTCAAACTATGTTTGTAAACATAACCTCAGAAATGATAACTTTTTAACAAAAATCAACTCGAAATATACTATATGTGAATGATTTCTAAACTTTAAAGATTTTTTATAATTATTTAAAAAAACACAAATACATACCAGTCATACTAGCAGTTCGCGTGTAAACATCACTTATTCTTCCTGATGATATTCTTCTAAACAATGCTAAAAAACATTGTACTCGTAAATAACCTCCCTCGTCCCACTACGTAGTGTTTTATTCATCTTAATGGTGTTTTGAATAATAACAAAAGTGTTTGACAATATATACACTAGAAAATTTTAGTTTAATACAACGATAAAGCTATATCATCATGCGATCACTATAAACAAAGGTGACATGACAGACAATTTTGGTGTTGCCAAGCTATATTTTTTTAGTTCCAATTTTATTAAGTTCTACTCTTTTTTTGCCAGACTGTAGATATTGCTAACATGAAAAACAACAGTAAACATGTGACAGAAGCAAAATGAAGTAGATTTTGCATTAATACCTTTCACTTGAACTTTGGTCAGAATCAGCCTCTTTTGAATAAAAAATAGTATTATTTCATTTTCTGTCAAAAAATCTAGCAGTATTGCACTATTCTGAAATCTACATTAAATGAGTAACTTTTTAAAGTAGTATTCTAGAAATGCCCAGTACAATTTTATTTTACCACAGAAGGCCCAAGTTTAGGGTAAAATTTTTAATTAAGTTTTTTTTAATTTTTCATGTAATTTCTTTGTACACCCCTAATAATTTTGGAAATCATTTTGTATGCAATAGATAAGGCTACTATTTAAAGGTATTTCATATTAAAAAAAATTACAAAAATGTTAATTTGTACACAACGCAGCAAAAAATTTGATGCATGGTAGGGATTTTACGAAATTTTACAAAAGTCCGAATAACTTAAAAACGTTAAGGTTTTTACTGAGGTCAAGTTTTGATATTCTGGTAAGTCTTGACCCAATCTATCATCGCCCTAAGTATGATTCACTACTTACGGGACGACCTGTATACATAATATGTTTATTTGTATGCATAGATATGTACATTTGTTTGTTCATTTTTAGTTACATTTGTATCTCCATTTTTAGCTACATTTATATATACATTTATATGTTCATATGTATGTACTTTTGTTTGTACATCTGTGTGTTCATATGTATTTACATTTGATTCTACATTTGTATGTGCATTAATATGTTCATTTGAATGCACATTTGTATGTACATTTGCATGTAAATTTGTATGTACATTTGTATGTTCATTTTTATGTACATTTGTATGTTCATATGTACATACATTTGTATATTCATATGTATGTACATTTGTTTGTATATTTGCATGCGCATTTGTAAATACATATGTATGCCCATTTTTATGTTCATATGTATATACATTTGTTTGTATATATGTATATACATTTGTTTGTATATATGTACTCGTATATGCATTTGTTTGTAAATTTGCATGCACATTTGTAAGTGTATTTTTATGTTAATTTATATGTTTATTTGTATGTTCATATGTATACTCATTTTTTTGTACATTTGTATATTCATATTTACATTTGTTTATACATTTTTGTGTTTATTTCTATGTATGTGTGTATGTTTATTTATATATATTTACATTTGTATATAAATTTGAATGCTCATTTGCAAGTACATTTATCTGTGCATAGGCATGTGCATTTGTATGAGGTGTATGTCTGCGCGGTAACAAACTGGACTTCCGTGTGGAAGGTCGTTCGTTCAAACCCCGCGCTGTGCTATTTCTCATGAATGACATTTTCCGCCTAGAATTCGGAGGTATAAGAATACTTATGACTTCGGTCATATCTATTCTTTCAAAAAAATAAAGGAAAAAACATGCCGGTGAGCTTCGATCGTTTCACTTCGGTACGCCATCGGATCCAGTAAAGTGCCGTTGAGTTTGCTGGTGTGCAAGGAATCACTCACTTAAAAAGATAAAACTCACCAACACTGCTTCGTTTTCAACAGAATTGATATTGGAACAGCGAAGGGATCCTCAACTATGGTATTAGCTTAGCAACGACACTTCAAGGGTGATGCGAATTAGTCTTGACTTTGAACTAAACCACTCGACCAAAACCAAAACACGATGTCATTAATTGAATGTATCTATTGCTACATTACCAAATTTGTCAATAGAATTACTTCCCACACATACGAGTAACATGAGCTTAAATAAAAGTAGTTGCAATAAACCCATTTATTGCAGCCATATTACTTCTATCAATTTTATACAATCTGCGAGTCACGTCAAACCCAAATATCACATTAATTTCATGTTGTTTTTTTTCTTATTATTTTCCCATATTGTTATTAAACAAAAAAAAGTGAATATACTCGTGTATCACGGCACGTAGTAACGTGCTATCTCCGTACTCGTTTTATTGTGATTGAACGTGTATTGAATAAGAAAATGTGGCGCAGCAAAGATAAATTATTTTGTTTTGGGTGTCACTATTGGACAAAGGTTAAGAACCACTGATGTAAAAAATACAGTTATTAAAAAAAACGAAAATATGGGCGGATAAAGCGAAAATTCCATTTCAGTTTTTTAAGTCTTTTGTCATATAATTATTACACGGAAACCTTGAAAACTTGCCGTCACTAAATTAAACAGGATCTAGGGAATTTTAATCCCATTACACTGAAAGCAAACATAATGTATATAATATAACCTTGAGAATTCTAACCAGAGAATGCCTGAAAAGAGGGAATCAAGTCTGTGCATGCTGTCTACCCCATTTGATCTTTGGCGTCATGAGGTGATTATGATGAAACTTAAAATAATTCAAATAACGTTCCCTGAAAACACATTTGCAAAATAATTAGGAAGAAAAATTTATTAAATGGGTGTGTTTAAAAGTTTTTTTATCTATGTAAATATATAATATATCTACAAACAAAATAATATATACGTGTATCTGCAAACAAAGCCGAAATCCAATTTCAGTTTTTCTACGGGTGTTTTGTCAAAAAAGTATTGCACCGGCAACTAGTATTAAATATTAAAACCCAGATGAACCATTCAATTTTATCTCGTCTAAATGAAACGGGTACAAGGAATTTTAACCCTATTACACTAAAAGTTAACATACTATACAGTCAGCTTTTTTTCACAAGTCAACAGTCAGCTTTTTTTTATTTTGAATAAAAATTATTTAAATTCATTAACTTATAAAAAAATTGATAAATTTGTAGGATCATAATTTAAATACTGAAACAAAAATAACTGTTAGTTTGCTTCTCACCTAGGTATCCCGGGTTCGACTGGTTTTGCTTTGACATATTTTTTCATCTGAATTTATGTCCTAGTGTTTAGAAGCTGTGTAACATACTCGTACATTCATTGAGTATCTTGAGGTACATAAAATATAACGTTTTATAAATTATTAAATTTATTGAATTTTCTTAACATTATAAAGATTTTATGATTCAGAAGGCTAAATTTTGCTACATGAAATTAAAAAAAAAATGCCGAAAAGGATTGAATTTCCGAAGAAAGACAAAAAAAGGAAAATTGTTGAGTTAATTTCGGGTTCTTCTGAGGCACTTGTGCCCTAAAAACCTTCGGAATGGTCCCATCACAATTTCATAAAAACCACATAACTGGGCAACAAACAATAATTTCTATCCTTTGTCGGAGACCGGATTCTGATAACTTTACTGTGGGTTTGTTTATGTTTTCTGTACCTGTAATTGGATTATGATAAGCCTAAAAAATATTTGTATTCAAGGACAATGCTTGTTTTTAAGTTTATCGCTTAATGGATTTTTAATACCAGATAATATGACCATAAGTCAATTACTATATTTTTATCTTCTAATCTCAAAAATATCAAAACAGCCGAACCCTGTTTTAACATATAATAGTTTCTATAGAAAATGTTTTCCGTATTAAAAACACTACTTGATAATATTTATGAAATATAAAGTTGCATATTTTCTTGGGTTTGTGTCTTAAAATAGTAAACATTAAGATCTTTATGTTGAAATATATGAACACTTATTTCTGATTTATTTCAATAGCTCTACACCCTGAAAGACAAAGCTGGAGTAACAATATTCATATTTTTTTATTTGTTTTAATATCTAAACATGCAAGATATTGATGTTATACTTTCAGATGTAATTCGGTCATTTTTTGCAATTTGTTTTATAATTTCAAATAACTAAAATATTGACTCTTGAAATCTAAAATCTTTGAACAATGTTAAAAAATGTTCAATCAATTTTATAATTTATAAAGCGCTATTTTGCATGACTAGGTACCCCAGGAATGCTCCAAGAAGATACGTTAGGAAGCTTCTAAACGCTAGGATAGTAATAAATTCAGATGAAAAAAGATCTTAAAGCAATTGATTCGAAATGTGCTCAGTGAAAATATTCTTAAAAGTATATACTTCGCCTTATGTCAGTCAGCACTTTCTTACGGTATATCAGTTTGGGGGGGATGCACCTTAACCCAGAAACACATATTACAGGTTTCCCAAAAATTGATTGTGAAAATAATCAATAAACTTCCTGCTCGGTATCCCACGGCGGAGCTTTTCAGAGAGTATCAGGTCCTGAACATAGCCAATTTACATCTCAAATCCATTCTCTGGCACTACCATCGAGAGGAAGGGAAGATGCCAACTCAGCAGACACACATGAGACGCATGGCAACTAATGAAATGTTCACCATCCCTAGAGTTAAAACCTCTTTTGCCCAAAGGCAATATGCTTATTTGGCTCCCATTACATACAATGGCGTGCCGACTTCAATAAAAGTAAAGGTAGGAAAACCATTTAGACAGTCGATCGGAGCGTGGTTGTTATTGCGACAGGATTTTGAGTACTTGGGCTTTCAGGATGAATGACGAGTGGAAAGGATTTATGTGAGCTCGTGAGTGTGGGTCTCTTATTATTGTTTTAATTTTGGTTGTTATTGTATTTGTGTTTCTGTGTGTTTTTCTTTTTTTTGTTTTGAATTTGTTTTGATTTTGATTCTTATGATTGTGTGCAGTATATTGTGGGATGAATATTTTTGGTCTTTCTGGAGCGATAATGTGTGAGGAGTTGAGTTTCGCAGGGTGTTTCCAGTTGTAGTTGAGTGTCACTGTTTGTCAGGTTGATGAGAGCGTGCAACGGGGTTTTTTGTGTTATCAAAAATCGGAAAGAAGTATCGATTTATTTTTTCATGCTAAATATCCTCAGTGAGATACAGGCAAAAGCCTAGTTTACTGGGGATACGACAAATGAAAGGCAACAAACCCAAATCCATTAAAATTATATGTCCAAATCAAATTACCTGTTGTTTTTTCTCAAATTGTGTATATTTCTTGTCATGTGTAATAATAAAAAAAATAAAATAAAAAAAAAAACCATTCTTGAAATCGCTGTTATACGAACTCTGGGGCGCTTAGGTGCTTAGCAAGCTGATCACAAGCAAGCACACACTTTTGGTTACTTTACATAATCATTTCTTTATTTTGAGGTAATATTTAGATATTTTTCATATAAATCTACTTTATGTCGGAAATTTAGACTTGTCACTATTGTTCAACAACTCTGTATTATTAATTCTTTTGTGGTTTATTAAAAAAAATGTTGGATTTCAATGTTAAATACTTGTTCAGTGCAATAACTATTTGACAAATACCCCATAGAAAACTGAAATGGGTGTTCAGTGTTGTCTGCCCCTATTGACGTAATGTTAAATAACATTATTTTGACTTATTTACACAAATCGAAAACTTTTAAAAACAATCAATATGTTAAACATAAATTTATTTTAGAACATTATTTTTCTTCCCAATACTAATGCAAATACATTTAGAGGTAAATTTATTTGAATTATTCTTAGACTTAATTATAATCATCACCATGATGCCAATTCCAAATTGGCTATACGGAGAGAATACACTTCCTCTTCTTTCCAAGCAATACATGTTTATCGTCAAAATTAGTTCACATACCTTGTCATGCACACTTTCTGATTTAATTAAGACTTGACCCTTCCTTTTTTTTAAATGATCCATCTGATCTTGACATATTTCCAGTGTCACTTTTTTCAAATCATATTTTTTACAGACATCCTCATTTTATCATACATTGTTTTACGCACATACACACCTACTATATACATATCAACACGCGATATTCTTTTCGCGGAAGACATATAGAACAGATTACTATTTTTTTCTATTCAAACACACATTCTCGCCTTCTCCACATTCATACATCTCGTCATGCTAAATATTGTATTATTAATACTTCTCAATTTACCATACTTTTAAACCTGTATATTTGTAAATCTTTCATCAATCGTTGTTTTTACGTGACCAAACCATCTCAATTCTCCATGTTGCATCTGCACAAGCACTGTATCTTCTTTCTTTACGCATTCTTTCCTTGTGCCCCTATCTGTTATACCAAGTTTTTTATCACACTTTGTACGCAACGTTTCTATCGAATTTATCTCGCTTTCGTTACCAATAAATTGCAATTACGCAATTTCATATTAAACTCACAACATTCACGTTCACATTGATCTGGTGATAGATCACTCATATGGATATCATATGGAGATCACTCATATACTTTCGATAACCATTCCTTTTAACTTCTTGTGTTGGGTAATTTATCACGTTCAATATTTTTAACAACAAAAATTTCTTTACGTTTGATCTAAGTGGTAAAGTTCCCTTCCAGTTATTAATGAAAATGTTTTTTTATCCATTTTTGTCGATATTTTCTTCTTCTTAACCACATCCAGCTGAAAATAATAAATGAGTTTCTCAACCAGAGCTCCTCTGGAACCACTTTTTAACAGAATCCTCAAATTGGTGCATTTTCCATATTCACGAATGACGTAATACAACCATAAAATAGACCCGGGCTTCGCTACGATATTTCCAATACGAATCGGTAGCTGTACCAAATCTCACGAACATGGAGAGGAAATGACCCGAGAATCTCCAGGGATCGTGACTTCATTGGAGAAACATAGTTCAAGACCTGTCCGGTACTAAGACGTCATTGCAGGATGTCGTGTTCTACTGTAAAAATGTATAATCTGATCTACGAATAGCCTGGGTCATGTCTGGATCGTGTCTTTTTGTACTTGTATATATTATGTCGTACAGTTCTATTCGATCTCACCACCATCTACGCTGTTATGGGGGACAAAATAAATCCCCATTCAGCGCGATCTCCACTGGAAGATCGAAATATTATTTTTAATTATGAGCATGAAGTTACTTAGTGACCAAAAACAAGCCTCCTGCGTCGATACACTTGAGTATCAAAAGTATAGTGGCAACGACGAACTTAAAGTTCGACGTCACGGGAGAAGAAAAATTACTCACAGCGCAGTTAAAACACTTATAAACGGGCCTGGAGTTCAGTCAGTACAGCAAACTGTCAGTACGCTGCCAAAAATTAGAATGCAGAAAAACTTATGACGTACTATTTTTAACGACGAGTATCTAATTGAGGGGTTCTTAAAAAACTCGAAGGATCGATTAATGAGACTGAAAATAATGTTGAATCCCGGCCATGCTATTCAAGACGTGTACCTTAAATATTTATAAAAAAAATATATTTTGTGGAGTATACCTTATGAATAAACAATGTTCGAAAATAAAAAAAATGTATTTGAAATGGACCCAAACAAAAAATATCTTTCATACGAACAAATGCATACAAAGAATATAAAAGAAACTATCCTTACAATAAGTTATTTCCAATACAGAAATCCACAAATCCATGGAGACGTTAAAAAATATCCTTATTAATTTTCTTCTCATTTGTCACCTTAGACATTTCCGTTCGCTTCCCAATCTCTACAATGATCATTGGAATCATGCAGGAGTTCAGCATATTACAGTAGCGGCCAACGTTCACCTTGAAAAATCGACATTTCTTTGCATTATAATGTTTTATGTGTTGTTTTATTTATTAGTTGAATCGTGTAACTGATATTTTTAAGTAATTCAACTGACCAAAGTTGCAACCCATTGTGAAATAAACAAATTATTGAAGTTTTTCGAAATTAATGATGTTTGGGAAAAAACACAAAAACTGAAACTTCAATTATATTTATAATTATACTAGCTACAAAGTAAACTAAATGTAATATTTAGTTTGTCCTCCTTTATCTCGCAATACTACCTCAATCCTTCGATGCATCGATTCGACCAACGTTTTTAAATGGTCTTCTGAAATTTCTTCATACCATACTTTTTGTCAAAGTATGGTATGTCAAATTTCTTCATACCATGGCTTTGTTTGTTGGATTTTAGCTCATTTATTAGCCCACAGGTGTTTTACCTGAAGTTACGGAGATAAAATGCTTAATTTTTTTTTATCTTAAATGTTAAGCGTGGTACATACTAATAGAAAAAAATAACACTTACAGTTTAACACTTCCCTTACTGTGCTAAAAAATTACGCCAGTTACGGTGTTGGACACTGAGGGTACACTAAAAATGTATGTTTTAAATTAAAATTATGCAAAATTTATTAGTTTTTTTTTTTAATTAGCTATAAACATCATTTTATTGTGTAATAAAATGTCGAATAATATAAAATAAGTGTAAGAAATGATAAAATAATAGTTGAAACAGAGAAGTGACATTTCTATAGGAGTATAATTTTCCCACTGCGTCGTTCGGTCTGCGCAACGTTCAGAATGCGCATGACTGAAAAGAGGTCTCCAACCTTTTAACACTTCCCTTACTGTGCTAAAAAATTACGCCAGTAACGGCGCTGGACACTGAGGGTACACTAAACATGTATGTTTCAAATTAAAATTATGCAAAATCTGCTAGGTTATTTTTTGTTATTAGCTATAAACATCATTTTATTATGTAATAAAATGTCGAATAATATAAAATAAAGGTAAGAAATGATAAAATAAGAGCTAAAACAGAAAGGCATTTCTATAAGAATATTATTTTTACGCTGCGTCGTTCGGTCTGCGCAACATTCAGAATGCGCATGCGTGATAAGAGATTTCCAGCCTTTTAATTTTTTTTCATAAAATTATACAATAAAATGTAGGGTGTATTCTTTTGGCAATAAAACCATAATTCGAATAAAGACAATAAATAACATATAAACAAAATATAAAATGAATATATAAATTTAAAAAATCAAGGTTTTAGGGCGAGAAATTTATATAGTATAAACAAACACGAAATTCAAAATTATATATAAACAAACACGAAATTCAAATCAATAAAATATATGCAATTTGGAAAATATAAACACTACAGAAAATTTGAAAATAGGACAAACATATCATATAATCAAAGTTTAATCCTGTGGAGAAAGTTATCGCAATTGGGGCATGAAACCACTTTTTTTTTACTATATTCTACGTACTAAACACGCAGGTGTTTGACAAATATTGCAGAATAGCCTGGTTTTTTTTCTCGAATGTTTTTAATAAAACCCACAACTTCCTCTTTTGAGGACCTCACGGGGTGCCAACAGGGTATTATTTACTAATGTTTCGGATATTGACTCGCCACAATATGTTAAAACTGTATTAAAAGCATCTTGTTGTTGCTATTTTTCCTTTTTAAGATATTGGGCATTGCCAATTCCAAACTTAACTCTCTTGTGAAATGTTTTCGGTGGTATTAATTATTTTGTTTCCACTCTGGATATTTGTCTATCCATAAGAGGTATGCATTCAATGCAGCCATATCTATAATTTCCATAAAAAGACGGAAAGGCCATCTTCTCGTTGACCTTGAGCAAGAGTACTCTCAAGTAATTTGGTCTCCCGTATCTACTCCAATTTTCGTATTTTTATAATGATGTATATTTACTATAGTGGCTTTTGTTTTTCTGAATAATCAATTTCTGCATCATTGAATTGAGTGGATAATAATAATACTGCTTTATTTTTTGTGGTACACACGAAACAAGATTTTATTTTCAGCTACTATGGATTGTTTTCTCTCTAGACGGTATAAATTCAAGTGAGATTACTCTTTTATTTTTTCGAAGCGTGCCAGTTAGAGTTAAACCTTTTAATAAAAGATTATCGGCTAATTTGATGGAGGTAATAAAAATACCTGTGATTTTATCCTCCTGTTCGTGCCATACTGCGGTTGAACCATTTCTATAACTACTCAGTTACCTTGATTTATCTCTCTCTACGATTATTTATCATACCAGAATAAGCCTGTAAATTTGTTATGCGTCATATGCCGCCGCAGTCGGCAGCAACCCAGATTTTGATGCCATATTTACCAAGTTTAGACTTCATGTACACGTGAAATGAACCATTCTCTCTAAAGTTTGCCAAACGTTCATCTAAAGTTATATTCGAAGATGGAGAATAATTGCTTTTGCACATATCCATTAACATTTTTGAAATCCACTTAATTGGTTCTAATTTATCTGAAAAAACCCTGATATCTCTCTTCTCGGGTTTCTTTATCATCAAAACGAATATGACTGTAAATATAGATGAATCTATCTCGAGACAGAGCTGTTGTGAAAAATGACTGGCAAAAGGGACTTTCACTTATCCACAATTCACTCAAAGATAGCTTTCGTGTTCGATTTCTGCCAGGTGCGAGCAATATTCCAATGAATTCATATAACTCGTCTTTTGATATTGGTTGGTTCTTTTCTGAATGAATTCGATTTAAATGACGATTTGTTTCTTAAACATCACTTTTACCACCTCTTCATTTACAAACAGACAACACATATCTTTTATGGAATGTACATTTATACTTGAATTTCTCAGTCCAGAATTCGATTTAAATGACGATTTGTTTCTTAAACATCACTTTTACCACCTCTTCATTTACAAACAGACAACACATATCTTTTATGGAATGTACATTTATACTTGAATTTCTCAGTCCAGAATCTTCGATGAGAATATTTGATACCCGACCGATGCCTCGAAGATTGAGGTGGTACTCGTAATGAACTCCATTCGAATCCATGTTTTGATGTAAATAATATTTCTTCGTCTTCTTCACTCGTCTCCAAATCAGAATATACTTCATCCTGTACCTCGACAAAATCTTCTGATTCTGATATATTGCCTGTCGCCTTAAATTCCAAATCGCTATCATCGCCGTCGATATTTCCCGCCATCTCAATTATTATATTTTTGAAAATGAAATAATAAATAAAATGTACATTTATTATAAAAAGAGTAATGGTACAATATAACATACCAGATAAAAAATGATAATAGAAAAAACATACCAGATAAAAATAAAAAATAACAATCAGGATTATAAAACTGGTGACCATTCCCTGGAACGGGGCGCTATACGAACTGTCAAAAAAGAATGAGTGTTTGACATTTCGTCAATTCGCGATTTAAAATCATTAATTTCTGTTGAATTAACTATGAATGTTTTGTTTCCTAATGACATCATTCAAATCATAGAGGTTTCGATGAGGAATACATAAAGTATGAAGACCCTGCAAGCGGTATATTTCGAGAAATTAAATAAAATATAAGTCATGATCACTCGCTATCCATCACCGTACGGCAAGTGTTAAACACGGTGGCACGCTGCAGTATTGTTCTGGAATATGCTCTTCGATTCGTGCGCAAAATGCATTCAGGCTATGTTCAATACCACTTGCTTCTTGATATTTTCTCACTGTTAGAAGAATGTCTGTGTAGGAATAGATCTCGTTTGTATACAAAAATGGCATAGGAATTATGTTCCATATCTATTCTTTGGTTGTAGCAACTTTCACAATCTTGTATCTTTTCTTTGTGGCGTTCTTTTTCTCCTAGAATTATTTCTGCTTGTACAATATATCCGATGACCGGTCAGTCTATGCTTTTCTACATGAAATTCGTGATTCTTCAATCAATCAATTCAATCAATTCAGAGTCCGCAGCGATTTCACCAAGTATTTTTTTATATTTGAAGAGTAAGCACATTGTATATTTCGGTCATTTTACCTTGTCTAAACTCAAGTAGTTAAATCGTATAAAATAATCAGCGGTACAATATATTTTACAAAATTATTATAAAAAAATAGTGACTGCTTTATTATTTACGAAAGAAAACAATACCTATTTAAAAAAAATACGAAATCAATAAAATCAAATAAAAATACATCAACATACAAAAATAATTAATACAAGTAATCTAGTAAACAAATCAAGGTGACATTAAAAATATAAAAATTTGACAATGTACACAATACGACACGGGACCGGTCGAGTCCTGCCCGTTCATTCTTTGTCCGCACCGAGTACCCTATTAACATGCAACCCGTGAAATATTAACGGAAGTAAAACAAATTCTACATTTATGAAAATATATATTCATAAATGTAAAATTTGTTTATATACGAGTATATCATTATACATCGTCCCCTTTGACACCGGTTCAAAAATTGTAAGCCAGGTATTTAAAATTCGTTCAGTATCACGGGACCCAACGATTATCAAACCATCTTAACATTCTTCTTACGTAAAAACATTCAAAATTATAATAAATTACAGCGCATGCTAAGTCAAATAATTACGAAAAATACTTACGTCCATGACTGAAAATACATCCCCGTCGAGAAAGTGTTGTCCACGTGGTAAGGACATGGGAGAAGTTCTAGACATCTAATTTGATAGGAAGCAAATAAAACCATATTTTTTAACGACCTCTTTGTCTCTTTTAGATCACAACATTTTATAAAAAAAAATAGTATCGATCGTGTAAAATGCTCCCTGCCAATCTTGTAATTTTTTACAACTCCGTTTGGTAGATGGTTGTAAATTAGAGACGTCAAATACATGTTAATAATTTATTGGTTCATTTGCTAATTTATATATACAACTTAAATCTGTTAATATTTACAAAAGTCAACATTACTAAAACATCACTAATTTATGCAACATGGCATATGGTACACACACTTGAGCAACAAAGTATTTTTCTGTGAATATGAACATATTTTTCTACATTTAACTGAAAGTCTAATTATTAGTTACATTTTATAATATTTAGTTCATTATACATTTTATAATATTTAGTCGTTAAAATAGCAAATAAGGTTCAAAATTAAGACATTTAGGTTCAAAACGTCAATTGAATTCAACTTGTCTTTCAAAACGTGTGTTTATAAACAGTAACAAATAAATCATTTGAAAATGCATTTAGGATCTTTTAAATACCAACTGAATAAGCTGGCGCTAAAATCTTGATGTAAAATACTCTCTAAAAAATAACATTTTTTTGTGTATGAATGTAGTTTGTACTGCATATGAATTAGAGCTTAGGAGAAAATAAAATCATCATATTCATTCAATAAAATGTAAATTGCGTTTAACATGTACGAATATCAATACGGTTGGTTGTAAGAGATTGCCACATGGCAATAAACTCGCCATGTTAAAAAAAAGGAACATCATAAAATCGTTAAATAAAATAGTAACACAGATATAATTTTCAAAAATTCAACATGAAGACAGCAATTATTTTAAAGAAAGGTGTATCGCAATATTGAAATTGCCTTTTAGAATAAGTTATTATTCACAAAAAAAATTACTTGCCGCATCAAGAAATATGACGTGGTAAAAATTAACGAAATAAAGTCAATTTACACAGATATTTTTTCCAATTTGTATGTGAATCGTGTGTCGTTTAATGTATAGTTTTGGGTATAATACACTAATATAACTCGATACGGTATAACTTTTCAGTTAACCAGCAAAGTTTTCAAATATGTTTGAATACCATTTTTCCTACATCTAACCTAGAGCTTATCAGAAATGAAATTATTCGCGCTATTATGTTTTAATAAGAACACTGTTTATTCCACTTATTTATGACGGTATAACCCTACCGGTTTCAAGGCTTTCACCTCATCTTCAGGGGAGCGCAAACAAGTCTTGTTTGCGCTCCCCTGAAGATGAGGTGAAAGCCTTGAAACCGGTATGGTTATACCGTCATAAAAAAGTGGAATAAACAGTGTTTGATAAAAATAAATTACAATGTCTTTAAACCTCCACAATGTTAATGCCTTAACTATAAACAACATATTTTAATAAGAACTTTAAAATGTCAACTGAGTTAAACATGACATTAAAAATAAAAATAATTTCGAAATTTAGGTTGTGTAAAATGTTAAATGATTTGAGGATGTTGTTAAAATCAAAATCACATTCAAAATAGCAACTGAGAAATTATTTAAAAATCAAAATGAAGACATCACCTATTTTATACAGAGATGTGGATAACAATAGATAAATAAATTTACACACAAAGGAAACATTTAGTACAGTGAACAAAACAAAAAAAACATTACATAAGTAATAATCAGGGCGGTAACTCCCAAAAAACAACAGATGTATGCTATAAAATAAGACAAATATATACAAAATGAATAACAATACGTATATATACACATATGTACGTACATATAATGTACGTCAATCGTGGAAACACCTAAGTACCTATATATTTACATAACAAGTCACTGGGTCTTAAAACCGTGAATTTAAAACAGAAATCCACGGTCAATTATCAATTTAATTATACTACATGTTTTCACCGGGATGCTGTTAAAACTATTTGAATATTCATGCCATTGCACAGTCACAACAGAAGTTGACTGCTCTTTCTTCCCACACCCAGAGTTCTCTCAGTTCCTGCGGCAGTCCGACCTCTCCCTCCTTGTGGTGATGGTAGACACACTTGCCTTGCTTTCTCCTCAGTAGTTTGACAGTGAAGGACCTAGCTTTGCAAGTGAATTTACCATACCAGCAGGAATGTTTGGTGCATTCAACTGTGCGAAGGTACCTCGGATAGTAGTTTGATCCGAGGTCGATCCATCTGACGATGGACTTGCATTCCCAGGGTCTTGATCCTCCGGAAGATCTCTTCTTGCGATTTTGGAATGGGTTTCCAATAATATTGCTGACGTAATTAATCTCCCAAGCCGGCCTGTTTCCAAGTTCTTGAGTGAAATCGTCGTCGACGAAGAATTCGTTGTACTGCGACGCCCCTCGCTTCCTTTCAGGCATATCCATCTGCTGTACAGATTCCGTCTGAGTTTCGGCAGGCGGTATGACACTCATGTATCTGGGATTGTAAGCTGGACCGAGTATTTCGGCAAGTGATTCGGGTTCCAACGAGTTACACTCTGTGTTCGAGATGAAACCCATCTTCTTGTCAATATCTGACCCAGATCCGAAAAACACACCGGCTGCATATTTTTTTATTTCAAGTCTTGCTCCCCTCACGACATTAAGACACATCACAAATAATAAAGTCAGACGACTTGATAACTTCGCCATTTTTTGTAGAAATGTCCTTTACGATAGCAAAAAATCACTTTTAAAAGTCCCTAATCACTGTTGAAATTGTATGATAAGTTATTTGATCACTTGAACACAAATATAAACACACTCGAAGTAATGACTGTTTCTAGGATGAGCGATGCTCTAAAGTTGTCACTCTAAAAGCCAGATAAATAATCATGTCCTGAGCGGTTTTAAAAGATATTTATACTTTTACCCCCACTAATTGCAACTGTTATTAACAATACATATATATAGCTCTCTTTTTGCCTTACAGGTAAAAGGGTCGCTCTCTTTCCTTTCCTTGGAGGATAAGTAAATCCATGGATTAGTCCCGTTACAAAGAAAGGTACATCTACTAGCTGAAAAACCTCAATTTGGAATGACTATGAATTCAACACTTAAAAGGACCACCAATATTTGTATACACATCGCTATGCATATCTATACACATCGCTATGCATATTACACATGAGGAAAATACCCAATCTAATTTCCACAGTTAATTGAAAACTATCCTTAGACTATACACATTTCTTTCTTAACTGTAAATGTATGTACTGAAAAAAACGTAATGTTTTATTTTATATACGTACACGTATAAAGCATCCTTAAGGAGAGTTTGCTCTCTAAACAGTGCTTTATATATGTACACGTATAAAGCATCCTTAAGGAGAGTTTGCTCTCCAAACAGTGTTTTATAAATTATTTATTTATTGTTCTTGCAGATCATACCTGATTTATAAAAATTAAAAGGCTCGTTGGTTACAGAATAGTTCTCAGGTAAATAAGCCAATTTGTCAGCAACAATAACACTCTCGCACCCCCCCCCCTCGCATTTACATTTACACTGATTTAACACTCTCCGTGTACCTCTGCATCCAAATCAATCACAAAAAAAATAAGTACGAATTTCGTTGTAAAGCCAGATATCGAAAAAATATTCGAACAAAATATGCAATTATTCTTATTTATGTGCGGCCCTTGGAAAACTTTAGGTCGTCAATGCGACCCGTGGGGCAATTTGGGTGTGCCAGGCCTGGTGTATATAATTTATTACTCATTAAAGACATCTCATGATAGATTTTTTTTGCAACTATTATTATGAGGAAATTAATCCAGATAAAAAAAAACACCTGTACTTGCCTTATGGTCACATGGCCCGATATTACAAATTTATCATAAACTTAAAAATATATGAATTGTCCTTAAATTTAATGTTATTTTAGTTTTATCATAATCCAATTATACACACAGAATATATAAACAAACCCACAGTAAAGTTACTGAATTCGGTCTTGTAGAGAGGGTAGAAATGTTCGTCCGTTGTCCAGCTATTTATTGTTCACAGTTGAAAAGGTTTTTGATGACACAAATACTGTGGAGGTGGCTAATATTAATGTATGGTATGTTATTCGAAATTAAAAAAAATCACTTAGATATTGACTTATTTTTAATCCAACAACAAATACAGAAAACATAAATGTGCTTACAGTAAAGTTATCTCGGAGAAAGGGTTGAAATTATTATCTGTTGCCCAATTACATGGATGGTATGACTTGGATGATCAATTCCGAATGCAGTGGCGGTGGCAGTATTGGCAGATTTTTAGGACAGTTTTATATGTTGTTTATAGTTAAGGCATTAACGTTGTGGAGGTTTAAAGACATTGTAATTTATTTTTATCAAACACTGTTTATTCCACTTTTTTGTAACGGTATAACCCTACCGGTTTCAAGGCTTTCACCTCATCTTCAGGGGAGCGCAATTGCACTCCCCTGAAGATGAGGTGAAAGCCTTGAAACCGGTAGGGTTATACCATCACAAAAAAGTGGAATAAACAGTGTTTGATAAAAATAAATTACAACAGTTTTATATATATATCTACACGTATAAAGAAGAAACCGAAATTTTCGTTAAAAAGAACTCAAGCAGTTTTTCTATTTTTATATAAAGATGAAAATATTTCAAGATCAGTAACAAATATATGAAATATAAAAAAAAATGAAAAAGTTTAGTTGAAATGTTAAATACGGGCCAATTTTTGAGCTGTCACAGGACTCATCCTAGAATTTCCGAACTACTCGTATAGTCTATCTCCCTTTTCAGAATTTGACTAATCTCATCGTACCATGTTTCCAGTGTTAGACGCCCAGCGGAATCACTCGCAGACTGGTTTTACACTAAGACTTAATTTAAGTTTTTCTGCAGCTTACAAGGTGTTTTACACCAATTTTAAGATCATTCCTAAACGTACACAAGCTCATGCGATTTCGCTGTCGGGGTAAGCAGGATAAATAAATCTCTATACGCCTACGAGTATATCACGACATACATATTTCGCTTCCTAAACATCTACAAACCTTTCGGTCTCCCTGACATCTAAACTTTCCTCCTATAAACATTTCATTCACTCAATTAAATCGTACTTTTTTCGGGCCTATCACAATTCCCACTTAGGTTCGCGCTGTGGATATTTTTCTCAGCTTATCATTACTTTTTTCTACACACACAAAGCAACTCGATGTGATCTACTTTGTGCTTATACGAGTATGACGATCTCCGTGGACTAATTGGTAAGATGCTTGATCTCCACGCGGGAGTTTCGGATTCAATTCAACTCGATGGTGCCCTAAAAAAATTCCCAATTTGGTAAAAGAGCCTTCTCAATTCCCGATCCCGATTTCCAATCTGTTAAATACCTAAACGCGCTAGATATGTTGGCTAGTATTGCTAACACGTTCGATGATGAACCGCGAATTCCTCGCCTGCTTTAGTGGTTCTAAATCTAAAGGCTCGGATAATGGGGCCAAATATATTGTTTGTCTCCCAGTTATGCGCTTCAACGTGTCTGAATCACGAATTCGGATTTAAGAATGTCAATTATCAGTCTATACTTAAGACTCATCCTTAATTACGGTTAAAATTCGTATTCTGTCAAACATTGTTACGCCACAGTTTGTTCTCAGTAGACGGATTTCCGTTATTTAGTTTATTTCCCGTCTTTATTTTTTCCCTCTACTTTTCATACCTAAACATCAACATTGACTAATGTGTTATTATGGAACCTTATTTTAGCAGATCGTGACACTGTTTGGTTCTAGTATACTTGTTTTAAAACCCCATTGACTTTGTTTTCTATCGCAAGAATCAATTCAATTTATTTTGTAACTCTTCCATAATCTTATAATTCTTAAGTAGTAAACATCCTCAACTTGTTCTAATCATTCATTCTTTAACCAAATATGACATTTACTTTTCTTTTACATCTTTTTGCAATTGTCGGTGACTGTGGTCTAACGATTAGCATTCACTCTAAACAATTGGGCGCCCCAGGATTGATTCATGGCGTATTTACTTCCGGATCGGTTTAACTCTTAGACCATTTTATATCTGAATTTGCGCTTTTATGTAGCTTTTATTCTGCTTATCAAAAAAATCTTATAGTGCTATTAAGTAATAAAAAATAAAGCTATACAAAACTGCGTGACTAAAAGGCGGCAGTGGATTAAATCTGCTGATCGTCAAGGAAGTTTAATTTCCTTGCCATCGGAACTCGGGGTCTAAAATATGTCAAGAATATTTGCTTACTGACGCGCAAAAGCTTGCACACAGTAAACAAATATACGCGCATGCCTCTTCCATCTACAGGATCTGACAATTATATTCGACCACTAGGGATATCTTATCGAATATCGAGTATCGAACAACAGGCCATGGATTTCTCAAATATATTTATACAGATTTCGTAAGTCTTTCGCAACTCATATCTATGTGGCCAATCCATCTGAAGTTTCCTTTTTTAATTCTACTTTAACAATCATATCTAAGAAACAGTTATTATTTATCTGATCATTTCTTACTCTATCAAATATTTTAACACCAGATATTCTTCGTAAGGCAGGCATTTCTCTTACCACTTCCTTTCAAAACCTAAGCTTCGCACATCAAGATTGGTATTAGCACACTACTGTGCACAATATTTTTTTAAGGTTTTGTGATATTTAATTTATTAAATTATTGGCCACAACTAGATAATGCTCTGCGCAGATTTCTAAAATCTATCACTGATATCATCATCCTTGCCTAACATCATCGTCCTTTAATCATCATACTTGCCTAACATCATCGTCCTTTAATCATCATACTTGCCTAACATCATCGTCCTTTAATCATCATACTTGCCTAACATCATCGTTCTTTAATCATCATACTATACTTGCCTAACACATATTTGAATTCGTCTCTTCCAGTAGCCACCCATCAATTTTTATCACTTAAAAGTATCTATCTATCGATAGGCTATCCATCCCTAGTGGTCGAATATACTCGTAATGATTCATAATTAATCTTAGCTCAATGAATATAAATATTTAAGAATGCGTGGTTTTATATTGAAATGATTTTTCAACTGAATTTATTGTTGTCCTGCCACTCAGTAATCTTGGAGTATTCCTTCGGTAATCGGTGATTCAAAATAGAGCTGTATTCATTAATTGATTTATTTCATAATATTTGTTAACATTGAATAAAGAATTTAGAGTGGAAATACTTTTTATAAACACTTAAAAAATAAAGTTGAATTTTTTTTGAGAATTCGGATGCGCACTGTGCCCTAAAAATGCTTCAAAACTGGCCAACTCCCCTGTATTCGGAGTGACCTCATCAAAATTCTGTCATGATCTGGGTAACGTAAAAAAATCTAAGAGACCAGATTCCCATAACTTTTCTATGTGTTTGTTTACGTTTTCTGTGCCTGTAATTGGATTATGTTCAGTGTAAAACAATTTGAATTTAAGGACAATGCACATCTTTTCAAGTTTATGGCTTAAAGGGTTTTTTATATGGATTGTTTTGACCACAAGACAATTACTGTATTTTCCCCTTGTTGCTGGGTAACAGACAAATTTTTACCCTTTCATGGAGACCGGGGTTTCGTAACTTTGCTGTGGGTTTGTTTATGTTTTCTGTACCTGTAATTGGATTATACTCGTAATACGTTTAAAACATTTTGAATTTAAGGACAATGCACATATTTTCAAATTTATGATGGCGCTTAAAGGATTTTATACGGTTTGTTTGACCACAAGGCAGTAACCGTATTTTCCTCTTCAACCCTCTAAAATAGTAAAACAATATTTTTACATATTACAGTCGAACCCTCTTTTAGGTTTTTATTAAAAATAAATTAAGTCCTATTTATCAAATAAAGTACTTGATAATTGAGTAAATATCGAGTGGCATACTTTCTTGGTTGTTATTTATTAAACAAAAATAAAGATTCAAAATATTTTTCTTATGGCTTTGGGTATTAAAAAAATACTGATTTATTTTATATCTATTCACCAATTATTATTTTAGAATTTAACAATTTAATTACACTGAAAATAATTTCATTGTACTGGTAATAGATAGACAAATACTCAAATAAACATCCTTTTCCAATATTTATTACTTAAGATTTCTTTTATTCATTATTGCAACTTTTCAAAATATTTATTACACTGAAATCGTTAAAAGATTTTCATTCTCCGCCATTATCATAATATCGTTTGCGTACAATAAACCATTCTCGACCAAATCTAACACAATTTTACACTCCTAGTTTTACTCTTGATCTTGTTTACACAAGAATACATTTCAATATTAAGCACTCAATGCAATGTACTCGTATAACATAATATTATATAAACTTTATAAAATCAATACATTTTGAAAATAGTAAAGAAATAATTTTATAGACGTTTGCAAGTTCTGCAAGATTTTTTTGTTAGTTGATACTCGTATAATACATATCAACACACGTTTAGACACGCTCTTCGACAATGCGTGGAGAGGATCTTGCACATTCCTTATTCGTTTTGGACACGGAGACGGTAGTTGGTCTCTAGATTCATATGTTAACATCTTCAAGAATCTGACACTAAACTACAAACTGATGACGTAACGTCAAAATCTCCATCATGTATCAATACATACATATTTTTATTATTAGGGTACTATCCATTTTAGAAATTGTAAATCAGGAGACTACTGTTTAAAGGTTGAATTATTTATAAAAATATTTGTTAGATGGCAGCAATATATCGTTTTGAAAAGGGTTTCGATCACGTGAAAATACGTGACCGGGACTCAACACAAGTCTAGTTTATCACGTTAAAACATGGGCTTGGGATACAAAGTATAAATCGATGTAACTTTGAGGTATTTATCAAATAAATGGATTGAAATATATTGTAGTTTCAAACTTCTCGCTGTATAATGACATATAAATAGTATAAAAATTATCCAACGACACAGAAATGAAATATAAGTCAATTTTTTCTCATTTTTTTTTTCTGTAAGATAATCTAACTATATGTATAAAAATATTAAATATTATTTTAAAGGACACTGTTTAGTTAAAAAAATATATTGATCGCCAGAAAAACCAAACATGTCGAGGTTTTACTGTACTTGTTTGAAACAGCTGTTCATAATTTATCTCGTTTTGACCTAACGGTATATTTAACATATTATTCTTGGAAATTGTAGGAATCCTGCGGGAAAAATCTAGAGATTACGAAAACTCAATATGCTTTGTTTAAATCAAAACAAGTTTATGGTAACCTGAAATGCAAGTATATGGTATCCATCTTCTTCACTTATCAATATGAAATATTTCAGATTCGGTCTCTCCAAAATGTTGATATTTAGACATAACATATCTTACTCACACACTTTAAATTGGGCAAAATTAGAGGATTGCTTTCCTCTCTGTCATTATTTGGTTTATGTCCATTTTACATATGATCCATTTTACGCCAGCGACTATTCTGAGATATGCATCCGCAGAAATACACACCCATGACCTCCTAGCCTAATCAGTAAGACGCTTGTTCTTTAACACATTCACTGCGTATAAAATGTCATACAGAGATGTTGAAAATTTGCGAATTTTTGAAAACCCATAACTTTGTTAAAAATCAAATTCTACTTTCTATTGAAACATCATATACAAGTGTATTCCTTCGTGTCTTCAAAACACATGAAATCGGCGACAAATCCTTATCGTGAGACGTTTATGAGTGCACTCAACATTCAAGGCTATTTTGTATGGACACGGGAGCCGTGTTCGACGCAGTGAACGTGTTAACGTAGATGCAATGTGGAAATTAATTCCAATCCACAAAAATATGTAAAAGAGGTCTTAAATGAAAACTAGAATTCAGTTGTAAAAAAAGAGGGCACGATCGGTAATTGAATCCGCATCATCCGGGTCGGAAGACAGACGTCTTACCAACTAGACCACAAGTGTTCTCTCCCGATCTTCTTCACATTTTCCCCGGCCTACCTCAACATATTATTTATGACATCAATGAAATTCTAAATGTATGGTTATTAGTTTTTTTTAATTGATATAATACGCCAAGGGTTGAATCAGATGGTACATACTCGTAATTGGGTCTCATAACTTTTTAATTGATATACTCGTAATACGCCAAGGGTTGAATCAGATGGTACATACTCGTAATTGGGTCTCATAACTTTTCAAGTCAAATTGATTTTTTGACAAAGAAATTAGATAATAATCAACAATAGATAAAAGTATATAAAATGAGTTTCAACGGGCATCGAACCTATAACCCCAACTAGGCAACCTAGGTCTCTGCATGTATTGATTTATTGTGTCCAAGTTGTTATTATACACAGTAAGCATACAGTCTTAACACGTGAAAACGGAAGTCCTGATGCCAAGGAAACTCTAGATTAAAAAAATGAAAGTAAGCGTTTATCATTTGACTCCTATCTAACCCCGGCAATCAAAATTGCAATTTGGCTATCTCTTTCAACCAACTAAAAAGTTTTTAAAGAGTTACCCTCCGGATCGGATGACATGTGTGTTATCAACTAGGCCATGGAGGACTGTCTTTTACAATCTTTTTCGATATTTTTTTTTTCGATCTATGTAGTATCTGCGCTACATTTAGAATGACGTCTTTAAGATGAACTAACTAGCTTGCACATGGGCATCATAAACAGAACAGAGAATGCGCAATGCTTCCCCTTAATATTGTCTTCCTAATACGAGTATGTCTGGGGTGCTAAACCAGTCTCTATTAGTCTATTGGGAGTCCGAAATACAACTCCATTTTGCATTTCGTTAATAAAGCGCTGTAGCCTTTTTATCTAGATATGTAATTTATCTTTATCTTTCTTAAATACATACGAGTACATTAATACGAGTATATACAATCTCGCCGTTTCTCTGTCGGGGTAGGTAGAGAAGGTAAACTGCCCGTATTTTCGCTAACTCCCCTTTCATACACCTTTTTTAGAGCTCTTTTAATTTATCTTACCTTTAATATTTCCTTCATCAAAATATCCATAATTTGTTTCAATAATTTTATCCTCGGACTTCCTTAACGACACATTATCCACTCACATTTGCACTGTAAATATTTTGTTAGTCTTACATAATTCATTCTTAAATATTATTTTAACAATAAAAATGAGAGAATTTTTAGAAAAGTTAAACGAAGAAATCCCCCCAAAATACTGAATGTTTTTTTATTAAACAAGTAAATTATTATACAAACATTTGTCAAGGCTATACCTATATACAAATTTATTACTTAACTAATCTTAATTATATGTTATAATTTATGAACTTATTTAATCTTATTTCCTACATATCATTTTATTTTATTTATTCAATCTTAATATATGAGATCTTAGAAATAATTAACACCTACCTACTACTTATAACTAGATAACAATTCTTACACTAATTATTTAGCAAAAACAAGTCCACTCGTTCAGGCTACTTGTATTCCATCACATTCACTCAGACCTTGGTCGTCCCAGCTAATACTGAAGGTGGACTAGTTAGGCAACAGATAATGCTTCGGGAGCTTGTGCTTATAACGGAAGGGTAGGTCGGATTTACTCTCGTAAGCCCCCAGGGCAGCGACTAAGGGATTTCTGTTATTTTGTTGGCTTTTATAAAACTTCACGGTCCAAGCGAGGATGTGGTGTTGTAGGGTTTCTTCTCGCTGTTCAGCGTGAAGTCGGGTAAGATTTGTTCTGGGATGGGTGTTAAAAGATATCTTGAATGCCTTGTTCTGCACTCTCTGGAGTTTCAGGTGATCCGTGTTGCTCACATTACCCCAAACGGGTGCAGCATAGGTCAAGATAGGACGAATAAGGGTTTTATAGAGGAGGAGCTTATTTTTGGGGGAAAGGAAGCTGCGTCGATGAAATATCAAACTGATAGCCCCTATGCCCTTGTGACCCTTCTGTCTGATGGTATTCAAATGGGGTTTCCACGTCAGTCGCCGGTCAAGGTGCAGGCCGAGGTATTTAACCACGTCCTGCCACTCAACCAGGCAACCACCGATGAATAAGGGCATCGACGGCACTCTTTCCTTGATTTTTCGGGAGAACATGATGGCCTCAGTTTTGGCGTCATTGATTTTGAGCCTCCAGTCCTGGTAGTATTTCTCAAGGATCTCAAGAGCAATCTGGAGACGGCGACCAGCTCGATCCACCTTGAGTAACGATGCGTAGCATGCTGCATCGTCAGCAAAGAGTGCGAGTTTACAGTTTGGGGGAGTAGGAATGTCGTGTGTGTAAATGTTAAATAGACATGGTCCAAGTATACTGCCTTGGGGGACACCCATAGGGATGGGCCTGGCGGATGACGTAGAATGATGAGTGGTGACTGTGAAACTTCTATTGGAAAGGTAGGATTGAAGTAGTTTCACGAGATAGAGTGGAGTGCCAGTGAGGAGAAGTTTGTGAAGAAGGCCATCATGCCAGACAGTATCAAAAGCCTTCTCGAGGTCCAGCAGTACCATGCCAGTACTTGTGTTCCTATTGAAGCCCATCGACACGTCTTCCACGACACGGGTAAGTTGCTGGACCGTGTTGTGTCTTGTTCTAAATCCAAATTGCTCATGAGGGAATGTATTATTGGATTCGTGATGGAACACTAACCTTGAGGCAACCACTCTCTCAAGGATCTTGCCAAGACCTGGAAGAAGGCTGATGGGCCTGTAGCTAGTTGGATTTTCGGTAGGTTTATTTGGCTTGTGGATAGGAACAATATTGGCTACTTTCCAAATAGTCGGAAAATAGCCATTAAGGAGTGAGGCATTTATTATTTTAGTAAGAAAAATCCTCGCTTTGAGTGGTAATTGTTTAAGAAGGCTATTGTGTATATTGTCGGGACCGGGTGCTTTTCGTGTTTTAAGTCTGTCAAGGATACGACCAATTTCGGACGGGGTACAAAGTTGCACCTCGTTTTGGTTGGTCGGGGAGTAAGCAAAGCTGGTGAGAGTGTCCTCGACAGCTTTGTTGACATCAACATTTCCAAGGTCGGAAGTGATTGAGTACGTATTCTCATAAGCGTCCGCCAAGGCATTAGCCTTGTCAATGCCAGAAACAGCCAACCCTGAGGCTGTGCGCAGAGGTGGTATGCTTTGAGACGAGCACTTGATACCCTTGACGACTCGCCAGAGAGTACCGTTACCCGGTTCTAGAGCTGCCAATTTTCTCTGCCATAGCTGGTTTTTAAGTAGGCGGATTTCTTTTTTGATTTCATCTTGGAGGACGTTTAGAAGTGTTGTGTCACGTTTGTCTAGTGTACGTCTGTAGGTCTGTCTTTGTTTGTTTTTTTAGAGATATAAGGAGTTGACTATGAGGAGTAAGAGTTATTTTGTATGGAGTGACAATTTTGAGGGGAACATTTTCATCACGGGCATTATGGATGAAGGTGGAGATGGTATCTATCGCGGCATCGATGTCCTGTGGGCTCACCAGAGTTTCTGGTGATAGGCAGAGCTGGTTGTGGAGGTAGGCTTTGTAACCCTTCCAGTCAGCATTCGCGTAGTCGTACTGCTCCCTGAGGCTAGCAATCGGCCTCACTCCCAATGTGAAGTAGACTGGGAGGTGGTCTGACGAGAGAGCTTCTAGAGCAGTCAAGCCAGAGATGCTAGGGTAGTTTTTGACTACGGCAATGTCCAGTGTAGAAGGGCTACGGGGGTTGGTGAAAAAGGTATGTTGATTTGGATAGAGTATTTGACAGTTGTGGTTTTCCATATAATTGTACAGCGTCGTTCCGTTCGGGTTAGCTCTCAAGCAGTTCCAGTAACGGTGCTTGGCATTGAAGTCCCCGGCCATGATGACCTTGGGCCCCAAGGCCAGCACTGCCTCGATGTCCTTTTCCAGAAGTGAACGATAGCCGGTACAATATGCTGCCCCAATTGTGACTGTCTCCCTGTCAACCTTGAGGCTGATGGCAGTAGCCTCCAAGTTTGTCAGGGTGGGCGTGAGGAGTTGGGTATGATGGATAGTGTCTCGGATGAGGATCGCGGTGCCTCCACCTCTACCGGAAACGCGATCCGATCTATAGACGGTGAAGTCACCGGTGCCTCTCACACGAGATACAGGTTTTAACCAAGTTTCCGTAATAAGCACAATATCTATACCTAAATTGTTCACCAACAGCATCAGCTCCTCGATCTTCTGCTGCATGCTGTAAGCATTCCAGCAGAGCACTTTCATTCCAGAGAAACTCGTCATCACGCTTATCCTACGAGCTGCTCAATGATCTCGAGGTAGATCATAGTCTTCTCGAGCTTAGTGGTGCAAGAAGCGAGCCTGCTCCGGGCTCCGATGACAAGGCGCATGATGGCGAGTAACTCGCTCTCTCCGTTTGTGAACGTGTTAATCGGGGGCGGGGGCAGGGGCTGAGCACGAGGAGGGTGGAGGGTTTGAGTAGAAAGGGGGGCTATAGGAGAGGCTCGTAGGTGAGGTGGTGAGGCTGGAGTACCGCTGGCTACCTGGCTCCACGAGCGATGGTCCATCCGGGGAGCCGGTACGCTGCGTCTCTTATGTAGGCTGGATATGTATTGTTGGCGGCGGGGGCAACCACCATAGTTGGCCGGATGAGCACCCTCGCAGTTACAGCAGGCCGCAGGGGTGTCCCGCTCTTTCTTGGGGCAGTCGGTAGTGGCATGCGCCATCAGGCACATCACGCATCGGACTGTGTGGTTACAGTTCGCCAATGCGTGGCCAAAGTTTTGACAGCGGTAGCACTGGGTGCCTACCCTGCCACCGTTCTTGTATTTCTCCAGGCGGACGCGACAGTAGTTAATCACTGTCACTTCCGTCCGAAGAGCCTCAATGTTTGTGGCATTTGGGAAGAGTACCGTATAGAGCGGGGCACCCTTGGTCTTTTTCACTGTTTCATGATATTTTTCATGATATTTCATTGACATTTTCACTGTTTCATCAGTCTTACTTAATTCATTCTTTAATATTACTTTAAAAAAAAGAAACATTGGAGCCTAAGCCTATACACAGCTTGCTTGCGGAGTATTTTTCGAAAATAAGAAATCCGCCCAAAATACTGTAAGTATTCGATTCCAAATGGTACCATATAGTATTATCATACCGTGTCCCTTGCGAGGTAGGCAAAGAGAAGAGATCTCCAAACTTTTCTATCCATGCACACAACTTTCGCCACCCATTATTTTAAAAAAATTCCAGTTTGATTTTTACAGGCTTCTTGAATATCTATCTACTCGTAGTTGGTTGAAAGAGATTGTCACATGACATTAAATATGCCCGATTGTACTGTATTCAATGAAAGTATATCTATATATGCCTTAGATATTATTTGAATAAATACAAGTAATGTTTTTCTTTTTGGTTTTTTGTACAATGTGAATTTGTCTGCCGAAAAACACTTGTGATACTCTAGGTCGGGTTTCTTCTCTGAACACTGAAGAAGAAGACCGAAAGAAGTAACCGGTGGGATTAAGTAGATTAATTTTGAAATAATGAATGGTTAGTAGTGAGAGAACTCGAAGGAACTGTGCGAGTAGAGTTATATATAATAGTAGGAAAGTTTCTCCAAAAGGAAAATTTAATGATTGTTGTGTATATTATACACGCAAAACTCACATATTTTTGGTTTATTTGAAATAACGAAGTACACCAATCTTGTAGGTATTAAAATATCAAATCCGGTGAAATGCGAATTCTTTTAACTTGTGAAGAACAACAAAGTTGTTCTTCACAAGTCAATAGAAAGCGGCCGGATGTTTCTTTAACTATCTCAGAACAGGTTAAATAAAGGCTGGGTCCTTTTGAATATATAGGTCCATTTTTTGAAATGGTACAAAATATTGAGACCGGATAATTTATATCGCGCTGTTGAGAGAGTTGACTCTCCTTGAAGGCGCTCTAACTCTGGATTCGAACCCACTCATTTACAAATTTAAAATATTACAAAATAAATATATATAAGTTGAGTTTAATTATATGAAGGTGGTGGCTGCGGCCATTATACGGCTCTTTCCCCGCATCTGCGCATGTTTAGAAAAACATACCTGGTAAGAAAATCGACGAAAACTTACCAAGGGAAGACGAACTACCTTATGCCTCCGGTCTTCTTATGCATCCGGTATCATTATGCCCCCTGGAAAAGTAATAGCATTTATTACGCGTATCAAGAAAATAGTGTTATATTAAAATTTGGATCATATAAATATTATTGACATCAATAGTTTTATGTAATATTTATTTCTGAAACAGGATTTTAGACGACTATAAAATGTTATTAATTGGTGGGCTCATTAAGTGTAAGATAGATAGATGTCCACCTTTGGCATTTGTGCTAACGGGACTAATCCATGAATTTATTTGTCTTTCAGGGAAAGAGAAGAGAGCGACCCTTTTTACCTGTAAGACAAAAAGAGAGGTACGTATTGTTGATAACAATTACTCTTGGTGGGGGTAAATGTATAAATTTTTCTGTACCCCGCTCAGGACATCATTCTCTCTCTGGCTTTTAGAGTGACTACTTTTGTATATTGCTCGTTCTAGCTATAGTTGACAGTTCAAGTGTGTTTATATTTGTGCTCAAGTAATAAATCAAATAACTTATTGGACAATATCAACAGTTTTTACTGACTTTTAAAAGTGATTTTGTGTTTAGTAAAGGCCATTTATACAAAAATGGCGAAATTATCAGGTTGTTTGGCTTTATTATTTGTGATGTGTCTCCATATCGTGAGGGGAGCAAGACTAGAAATAAACAATTATGCTGGCGGTGTGTTTTTCGGATCTGGGCCAGAAGTTGACAAGAAGATGGGTTTTATCTCGAACACGGAGTGTAACTCGTTAGAACCCGAGTCGCTTGCCGAAATACTCGGTCCAGCTTACAATCCTAGATACATGAGTGTCATCCCGCCTGCCGAAACTCAGACGGAATCTGTACAGCAGATGGATATGCCTGAAAGGAAGCGAGGGGCGTCGCAGTACAACGAATTCTTTGTCGACGACGATTTCACTCAAGAACTTGGAAACATACCGGCTTGGGAGATTAATTACGTCAGCAATATTATTGGAAACCCATTCCAAAACCGCAAGAAGAGATCTTCCGGAGGATCAAGACCCTGGGAATGTAAGTCCATCGTCAGATGGATCGACCTGGGATCAGACTACTACCCGAGGTACCTTCGCACAGTTGAATGCACCAAACATTCCTGCTGGTATGGTAAATTCACTTGCAAAGCTAGGTCCTTCACTGTCAAACTACTGAGGAGGAAGCAAGGTAAGTGTGTCTATCACCACTACAAGGAGGGAGAAGTCGGACTGCCTCAGGAGCTGAGAGAACTCTGGGTGTGGGAAGAAAGAGCAGTCAATTTCTGTTGCGACTGTGCCATGGCATGAAGATTATCTTTATTATAAAAGCATTCCATTGAAAACACGTGGAAGTATAATTAAATTGACAATCGACCGTAGAATTGTTTTAAATTCACGGTATTTAGACCCAGTGACTAATTAAATTGACCATAGAATTGTTTAAAATTCACGGTATGTAGACCCAGTGACTAATTAAATTGACCAAATAATTGTTTTAAATTCACGGTATTAAGACCCAGTGACTAATTATGATACATACGTGAATATATGTGTCCTCACGACTGACGTACATGATTTATGTACGCATTATTGTATATCTTGTATGTACTTGTATTTTTTATATTTTGGCAAATAACTGGTGTAATTTAGGAATTACTATAATTATTTTTTATTCCCTGTCCTATATTTTTCATATACACATATATGTAAATTTTTTTAAGTAGTTAGGAATTGTAATATTATACAGCATTATTATTTTAAGTTTTATTTAATTTATTTTTATTACGTCACATTTTTTTGTTGCGACATATCCATTTTCTTTGCATCTAATTAATTATTAAAAGCAATTTTAATCATTTTCTTTTTAAAATATTTGCTGTCATTTTGTATTTTTTAAATATTTTCTTTCTTGATATTATTAACGACATTATGATTTTAATGAAATTTTAGCTGACATTTTTGTATCATTTTATGATAAACATTAGTTGACATTTTATAGCACTTGAATATTAGTTTTGAATTTTAAAAATTATTTCTTTTTTGGTATTTTTGATTTAGTTGGGATTTTATAAAATCTAAATTTTTAAAATGATTATTTCTTTACAATATGTAAAATTAAGTTGACATTATACATTGTAAAATTAAGTTGACGTTATAAAATAACAATAGAACGAATAATCAAATTTTCTCATAAGCTCCAGGTTATATGTAGGGAAAATTACATTAATCCGCAGTAAAATAGTTGAATGGATATACGAGTACCATATCGAATTATTATATTTAATTGTATTATATTGTATAATATCATGAACTGTAACATACAATAAATTGACTCGCTTACCAGTGATGGTTGGGGTGGATTTTGTAAATATTAACTCATGTAAGATGTACATAAAATGTGTAAATTTACTAATAAATTATTAAATTGTTAATTCACGTGTCTTAATTCTATCCATCTACCTATTGTGAAACAATAACAACACCTGTGACGACCTCTGTGGCCTAGTTGGTAAGACACCTGTTTCCCAACCTGGTATTTGTGGGTTTAAATACTGCTGGAATTCAATTTTTTTAAATGGGATTCCAGTCTGCTTTTCACTTAAGGCCTCTTGAATAACTTTCTGGTTCGTGGGAAGAGATTTCCATGTGGCAATACGGCCGCCAAGTTGTACTATATACAACAAAAGTGTAATAAAACAAACATTTTCAGAAATTTCTGAAAATTTTTGATTTTTTCATTCCTCCTTTTATTAATTCAAAATTCATCGAAATTGTACTGAATGAAATTTTGAACTAACCTTTATATTAGGAGAGTATGCGTAACGAAGTGTATAGACGTGGTAGAAGCGAAAGATGTGTGCTAGGATAGAATGAAGTGGAGATCTGTTTTCTCTACCTTCCCCAATAGAGACATGGCGTGAAGGTGATTATGATCATAACAATTGTATCGAACTTGTGATGTTATTTTACAATTCAACCTGGCGAGTCTCTTGCCTCTTCCAACCAACCAAAATGACGCATTTAATAGCATTCCAGTCAAATTTTCATTAAAAACATGGGAAATACGAGTACACAATGATAAAATCGATTATTCATTGTTAAATTCCATCTTTAAACGAAATTATTCAATATAAGTCTCAATTATCTTAGAGTGACTAAAATGTGGATTGGGTCTTTTTTGCATAATTCCATCTAATTTATGATCAAAAAGGCAGTGCGTTATCCGACTCTTATAGTTTGATTTCAAATCCTAATTGATTCTAGAAGCATACTTCTTGTTTCATTTGAATAAATGTTTAATTGAGCTGTATTCCATAAATGTTAGAAGCAATATGTAATGCAGCAAATTGAACTTGACCATTTCTCAAGGATCATGAAATTATTTACCAACGAAAATTCGTATTCGATCTGTCAAAACTGATCCATCTTAGAACACCTGTATATACTGAATGAATGGACTGATCTCTCTGCAGGCGTTCCCCAAGGTGGAATTCTCTCTCCACTCCTTTTTTCTATATTCATCAACCCAAAAACAATTGTCTCTTAAATGTTTTTATCATCTGTATGCGGATGACCTGCAGACGTATATTCATTTTGATCCAAATTTCTATCACATGGCTTTGAACAATTTAAATGTGGACCTTCAAGAAATCTCGGAGTGGACTGGGGAGCATGGCTTACTCATAAATCCTAAGAAGTCTCAAGCGATCCTCATTGGCACCCCTCAGCTTCTCGGTAAATTCAACACTGACTTACTTCCTCCAATATTACTTGATGGCTCTATCATACCATTACATAAAACTGTTAAAAACCTAGGAGTGCTAACAGATAACACTCTGTCATGGCGAGATCAAATAAATGAGGTAAGCCGAAGGATGGACAAATTACAGCGTTTTCAAAATGTGTGTCTAAGATTCATTTTCTACCTACGAAAGTACGATCATATAACTTCATACCAGAAGGCATTGAACTGGTTGAATTTTAGAAATAGACGCCAAATTCACATACTGTCTCTATTGTATAATATCCTTAACTATCCCGCTGCACCCTCTTATCTCGCCAAAAATTTTCAGTGTCTTTCCAATCATGGATTAGCGCTACGCTCAAACAGAGATTGTTTATTGGCCTTTCCAGCTTTCCGCTCCTCTTTCTTTACGTCATCCTTTCCTGTCCATGCAGTGGGATTCTGGAATCAGTTACAAACCAATATAAGACTCCCTCCGTCCTTGATATGCTTTAATAAGCGACTGAAAAAACTCTTAATTTCTAGACAGTAAAATAACGTGTTTCATTCTTGATTTTTCCTTTCCTATCTACCATCCCTTCCTTTCCTTCTGATTGATGATATCTCACTTTATATGAAAAAGAATGTTCCGGGTGATTGTCCGTCTTTGTGGGGTTCGTGGGCATGTGCTTATGGATTTCGTGGGGGTGGATAATCATTTGAATGATTTATGTGACCACGTAAATTGCTTCATTTACTTTGGTCTGGTTGGTTGGAAGAGATTGCCGCCTGGCAATAAGCTTTCCAGATTGTATTTGCAATAAAAGTGTTAAATAAATAAATATATACCATAGGCACCAAGTCTAAAAGGCCTGAATCTCATGGATCCTCCCTGAATAAAAATTAGGAAGGGGGGGCTAGCCTCCCCAAAAGTGGACAATGAACAAATTAATGTAAAATGAGAACTATCCATTGCATAGTTTTGTTAAATTATCTGAATATTGTTTCCTGAAACATTTGAACTGGAAAAGGTTTATAAAAATATGAAACAGTGGGATAATTTGAGGTTTAATTTAAAATAAGACACATGAAATTGTCTGTAAAGATGGTAGTGTTAATCATGAGTCCCTTGCAGATAGCTCACTGCATGGTGCCTAGTCACTTTTATAGATTGGGATTGTAAAAATCCTGGCTACAAGTGTATATTTTTCGGTCATCCTTTATATGACAGATTTAATTTAATATATTAACCATGTTCAATGAATGTTGCGCGACTTCTTTCTACGAAAAACTTTTCACTAATAAATTGACTGTCAAATTTTTCTAATTCAATTAGTTGAAGCTTGACATTGTCTAAAATGGTTTTTCCATATAAATTTAATTTATTATATCGACTCTCTTATTATATTGTAGCATATTTGACTATCATAGTGATCACACAAATCATCGTAGTGTGGGTGAATTGCCTATATATTGAAAAAAATTGTTAGCTAATGCTAACAATTTTTTTCAATATATAGGCAATTATAATTAAACTAAAATAATGATATGAGAATATCAAAATAGAGAAAATAGGTAAGAAATGAAATATTTTTTTAAATGTATTGTAAAAGGAATTTAATACTTACATTTTCTATTTTTATAAATATAATTTTTATGTGGTAATAAAAAAAACTACCACCACCAGGAACACAGGGATGCCATAAAATGCCTTCACCTAGGTCGGTCCACGTCTTTCAATGTAAAGATGAGGCTCTGAATTTCCCTATTATCCAGTAATACCAGTGTATGGTGTAGGATGGATGCCCGATTCATCACATCTCTTGCAGGAGGTAAAATAGCATCGTTTTTATTCAATTACGAATGTACTTTGTCGATTCAACGTCCCACCTACTCGCACGTAATTCTCCATTAATTTAAATCCCATATCTGAATTTACTCTCCAAATCTCCTTAAATATTTAGTACTACAGTAGTTTCTTACATATTCTCACACTACCTCCTTCCCTTTAAGTTACTATTGACACAAATCATCCTCTTCATAGGATGGAATGCCTAATTAATTAAAATGTTTGCTGTGTTCCATAAATAGTTTAAGCAGTATGTAATAAAACAAAATGGGGTTACATAAAAAAACTAGCAGATTAATCTTGACCAATTTTCTTGGATCTTAAAATGATGGTAAGTGCTCATCACTCGTTCCAAGGTTGTAGTCATGATCAAGGACCTGTACCAGGACTCCAAATGATGTGTAAGGACAACTAAAGATTTGTCTGAGTATTTCAAGTTTTGAGAACAGATGCTTAAAAAGAATGATGTTTGCCAAGTAGTATAACTATGTAATGAATTAGAAATTCCTTCTTTGGACACAACAACAGCTTATAACAACCACTATACGTGTAAGATGCTGGAGTCAAGTTCAAATATTGAGGATGACACCTGGTAAGATGCTGGAGTCAAGGTCAAATATTGAGGATGACACCATCAAAAGAAAGGCCTTGATTTCAAATAAATTATAATTATCAGCTTAATTCGAGAGGTAAACAATAGTGTCCTAACTGTACTAATAGAATCAGAAAATGTTACAAAATCCTATGAATTAGATTACAGAATCAAGTGCATTCTTTAAATCTAAACATTCGGTTATGTAGACTGAACAGGAACACATCTAATATGTTACAGATAAACATTTATTCAGATGTAACAGGGTCTGCTGTTGGAACCAATTAGATTTTTTAAATCAAACGTGAGGAGTCAGATTGCTAATTGCCCTTTTGATAGTAAATTTGACATAATTATACAAAAAGAACCCAATTCACATTTTACCTGTTCTGAAATATATAAAATATTTAGGGTCTTTGGATCGTATAAAAAACTTAAGGTCATAATTTAATCATCTTTATTCTTATCATGCCAAATACACTATACTACTTCCACCCAGACACCACTAGTTCCACTAATCACGTCTTCTTCAGTGCAAGATATCGGGATCCTTGGCACTGCAGCAAGTGTTGCATGTACTGATCCTCATCACAGATACAGAGAATCAATCCATCATGCATCATTCCCCATTTTGACATGTTGGTCATGGTTTACTCAATTCCTGTTTGGAGCATATTAAGAAATTTCTAAGTCCTCCAGGATAGTTCAGAACCAGGCGGTAATTCTTCTACAGGCAAAATCCACTCGCTGGGGTCTGATGTTCCTCTCCACTCATTCATTTTTGCAATAGCAGATGGTTGTTCCAATGTGTTGTTAAAAATATAAACCATAAACACCCATTTAATGGACTAGATATTTTTGCACACAAAGGATTAATCTATGACTTTTTGATATTTCAAATGAACCAAAAAAATGTTTTATGGTTTGGGTCCTCTTTGCAAATATGTATAGGTCCAATTAATGTTCCATTTAAATTAGAGGCGCAATATTCCTTCGTAATTCTTACCATATTGTTCCAGCTTCTAGAATTTGAAACCATTCCAAATTCTAGAAACATGAGACAGTGTGAGAATCACAATTTATATTGTATATATTTTTAAGTCATGTTATATTATAAATAAATATTTTTATGCATAGGAGAAAAGCATCAAATTATTGAAACAAGACAATATCCAATGAGAATCTCAGTAAGAAGAAACATGGTGAATGAGGCTTGAACCCACATATCCTCACAGAATGTGTTATCCATTACACCAGAGGCTGTGGTGTAATGGATAACACATCCCTTGGGCAAGTGGAATATTGTGCGTTAAGGGGAAAAATAAAAAGAACAATTTAAAATACTTTTTGTTAATCGAATTCAATTAATTCAAGTCATACACAAGAAACTCAAACTTTGTACAAAATATAACATAAAATCATTAACATATGAAATTATATGGAGAACAGTGAAAGACAATATAAAAAATACAACTGAAAACTAAAAGGTAAAAATCTATTTTCAAATCAAGGGATATTATGAAAGGGATATTATGAAAATAATAAAAAAACAGCTTCTAAGAAAACAATTGCTGTTAAAAGCAAAAAGCTATACTTTTTTCCATACATCAAATATTTAAAATTAATGTTTTTAATTAATTTAATAATTTTCTATTGTTGAACTCGATTATGTTTTATGGTTCAAAAGAAGAGGGCTAAACAGAAATATTTTAAAAGCTTATTTATTTATATATTGCTATGCAAAAAAATAGCATTTCAATGAGCTTTTTTAACTAGATACGCTGAATAAGTAAATAAATGCTTTAAAATCTTTCTTGCCCCTCAGGTGTATTGAAATGTTTAAGAAAACAGACACAAAATATAAGAAAAATATTTTTGAAAATCTATGACAGTACATGAAAAAATTATGTAAATCATATTTTTTTAGCTACCATTCTAAGGAAAATTACTATAATTGCCAAAATCATTCATATTATCATATTATTTTGACAAATCTAATTAATTTGAAATACTCAGAAAATAAGGAAATAAAATGTAATTCAGTGAGTATCAAAATTATATGAATATTGTTTCTAAAGACTAAATAATTTGAATTGGAGAAGGTTTCATTATCAAAGGTAATAAAAGAGAATGGAATAATATATAAAAAAATATAAATGCTTTTTGGAAAGGATTTTTATATCTTACTCATAAAAAATGAAGATAATTATTAAAAATAGACTTAATTTATTTGATATTTAAAACATACTATCTACTTGACATAAACAGAGTATATGTAAAATTAAAATAAACAATTTTGAAAGTACACATTTCAAATGGATATGGAAAAAGATATCAAACATTTTTATAACCGGTTGCAAGATGTCACTATACCAAATGGGAATTATAATGTAAGATACATAATTATTTGAACATTCCTGTGAAAACAATAATTTAATTATGACTAAAAATATTCATTAAATGTGCTTATTACATAGCAAAAAAAGCTGGTGTATTTAATTTCACATCAATCTTTATTTTCATTTTAAAACAACATTATTAACAAACATAATAAAATAGCACTCTTGACAAAATGTATAAAACACTAATCCATCAATATATAAACATATATTTTTCACTTACTTTTTTAATATCAAAAGAACGCTAAAAAAGTATATAAAAACAAAACTTGAAGCTAATTGAACTTAAATGCACCTCAGAATTAATAATGTATCTTGAAATTCGGAACTAGTCATCCTTATCATTGTACGTGCAAGATATAGATAAATTTGAGAAACAAAAGAAATTTTTCCAGAGCCGACATAACTAAACGTCAAACTTACTTTCCATCCAATTTCGCACGAGAGAGAGAGAGTGAATGAAAATCATATTTCAAGAAATTTCATTAATTAGGTATGATTAGTTCATAATTTAATGCAACATTAAAAGTGATTGGCTAACAGTTTGGGGTTTCAACCAATTGAATGTCACTATTCCTTCACTTCTTAAATATTCTTCTATAAAATTTATTTCACTGGAATAGAAGAATTTTTATTCTTAAATAAATTGGAAGAATTAATAAATGTATTTATTTCATTTTAATTTTTTTTAAAATATGTTTACAAATATTAGACCAATATGGTTTAATGAAACTCCTGTCATATCTCGTTCTATATTTTTTTTAATATTGGGCTAAAAATTAGTTGCCTTTAAAATAAAAGATTATTGAATACAAAAATTGAGGGTTTCTGTTCTCCATTAGACTGATATATAAAATAAGATGAGAAAATGTAAAGCAGCTATTGTCTAACCGACAGATCAAAGGGTTAGAATAAAAAAATACAAATTCATTTATGCATACCGATATTCAGTAATTCCAAGTACAACAGTATTAAACAAACACCATTTTTCTGTTCTAGAAAGAAAAATGATTAAGCCAAATCATATCAACTGTAAATACTTTTTAGTTAGTTGAAATTAAGTTACATGAATCTGAAACTTCTTGCTTGTAATACATATACAATTTATATATAATTTTGACTGGTACTAACAACACAGTAAAATGAAATTATTTTTTTTCCACGAGATATGGAAAAATGTGAGTTGATGTTTAAAAAAATTTCATTAATACATGATATAAACATGAAAAACTGTTGCTTTGGAAATTTTCAAATACATAACTATTTATATTAAAAACATATCATTCATATATTATGCACTTGGGTGAAACATCTCTTAACATCATAGAAATTGCTTACATAATAAATACAGTTATATTATCTATTTAATAAAATAAATCACTATCTAAAAGGCAGTAGATCGTAAGGCAGCATCTTGAATAATAAATTAGCAATGGCACTGGGATAGATCTCATTCTCACAGATCGTTAAGACTCATTCAGTAAAACAAAATAATGCATCCTCGTTATGAATATCCTTACTCAATGAACTCAAATTATACCAATAGAGTATTTACGACTCCAAAATTATAATTATTTCAAGTTAAAAAAGTATTATTACTAAAAAGGAGAACTTGTAAACAAAAGAAAACTAATGGGATAATTTTTTTGAAGCAAAAGTATACTGCAGGGAGGTATTGTGATTTGAACAAGAATTAAGATGAATAGCGCAATTTTTTTAAATGAAAAATAATTGTTTAAATAAATAAAATGTAATAAAGTTGTTTTTCAATATCTATTTGATGCAGAGTGTAAACATTTTGGAGTATCTTTGTTGAGGGAATGTACAGAAACTTTTCAACATACATAGTTCTAAATACATACTCAACATTTTTAACAATGTGCTTGCTATACATATTATTCTTCAGATCTTTTCAATACCACCAAGTGATATTGTAATTAAAATTACGCCATGATAAACAAAATAAAATATACTACAAAGCAATATTTATTGTAGCAGAACCATTTAAGGAAATTTAGAATAAAAAAATTACCCATATAATCAACCCTCCAAAAGCACACTTGTACGCTCACATTTTGTGAGTGGAAAAATGTCATTTACGAGTAAGCTATCAGAATGCGATTTTTTTAATTAATGATTTTTCCATTTACTTTTAAACAAATAATTTCATTACAGGCAAAACATTTGACTAGTATTTTCAGTCGCTAGCCAAAGACATAGACATTCAATGTTAAGAGTATTGTTCCTTCACTTACCTTCCCATTATGTTTTACCTAGCGAGTTGTCATAACATATTGCAAGTTACTAATGCCTACAATTTTCGAGGGTTGCATATTATCAAAGTGTTGGAATGTAAAAATATTGATAATTTACAGAGAGTAGTGCAAGAATAAATAGTTTGGTTAGAAAATTGATAAATTACAATAATGAATGCAAACACACATATTCTAATGAATTAAGATGCGTTTGAAGAATTGCTAGCCAAATTCATTCTGTTTTATTTACATAAATTTTTTTAATCCCAGTGTCATGTCATCAAACTGGAATTTGGATTTTTTCTATCAGAAATTGAAGTTGAGATCTTAAGAAAGACATCCAGTCGAGATGTTTTTTATTTTAAGAATAAATGTTATGCATTTCTGAAAATACTCCAGTCTTATAAATTTTAATTGAAAAATAATGACTACTGACTAAGGATATTCAAAACAATTGCATTGGTAAAATAAATTATAATTTTATGCGTGACTTTCATCTTCTATGACGGGGATTGTGTGACTTCTATATTAACAAACAGCTGAAGTGGTTTCTCGTAGGTATTGTTGGTCAGCTGCGTTTTGGGGATTCTTCCCTCAATCTCGAGCTGGAAGTTTTCGGGGCTCTTGAGCCTTCTACGGAAGTGTAATGACCATATTCCGTGTTTCTTGATGAGTCCAAATTTCTTTAAATCATTGCCCTTAGTGATTCGATATACGATATCCGTATTCTGAAAAAAAAATTATAGATATGATATTTTTAGATTGAATTTTATCATCATTATCTTTTGCCCTACGATCCAGTCTGAATCCTGCTCACCTCTGAATTTTAATTCCCCATTGATGAGGTTTAGAAATGGATTTAAAACTGGAATATCAATAATAACTGTAGTTCTCTATTCACTCAAACTTTATACCCGCGATCTCACTTGAGATGTTTGGGCTGATATATAGTTTAATAAGGCAAGCATTCCTATGAGGCTGGTAAACAAAACTCAGATAGCTTTAGCAGTTGCTCCTTTCAGTTAGCATTTCTATATAATTTTATTTGAATGTTGAATAAATAGTAAAAAATTAAATAATTTTTAATCATAATATTATATAAAGATTCAAATCATATAATTATCAGCATCTCGGGTTGGATTACCGGCAGATTCTAGACTTACTTTCAGACGTTTTTATGAATTTTTTGTTGTACTAGTGCTTGGTTGCTGCCTTACATAAACACTTGAAACATTTTTGGTGTTATGAGAGAGCACTATATACATTTTTTTTTATTTTATCAAATGAAAATCTCACCTTGACAGAAGGCCTAATATTGATAATTTCGCTTCTGTGTTTAGTCTGTGTAATGTCCATTTTTATATTTACATGCTCTTGCTCCAGATCTCGCTGTTTCTTCTTGCCTCCATTCCTCTTTCCTTTACTGTTACCTGAGGATGTCAATAATGTGTCAATAAACATAACTTATATATTTTTTTAATGACAAATGATTCAGAATTTAGTAAAATTGGGTTATTAAACTGTTAAATTATTACATATTGGTAGGTTTATATTTTCATCACTTTATATAAGTAGGTTTATGCTTATAATACTATCTATTTCCTATGAATAACTGACACTCACTATTTATTTCCTTTGTTACAAATAAAATAAACAACTTTGTAAACAAATCTAAAAAAAACTAATTAAAAATATTTATAATATAGGCATAATAGGTATTATTTTAGTCTGAATTTTTTAACACAAAGAGTAATAGGGAGAGGGAGGCATGAAAAATTTTAGCCTACAAGATCACAAATACTGCAATCAACTGAAGAACTGGCATCACTCATACAAAACACGAAATCAAGTTATAAAAGCCACCTCAGAACTGAAGTGAAGGTGGAATGGACATGTTAGACCAGAAAATTATCAAACTGGAGGCCAAGAACTTCAAGAAGACCAATTGTAAGACCTCTGAAACAATGGATGGATGATATCAAGAGAGTAAAAATATGGTGGCTATGAGATGGTAGTTCGAGGCCCAGGACAGACACGAGAGATGATTATTTCTAGCAGTACATGCGCACGCAGTGGTTAACGAAGAACATTGCATGAAAGAATAAATACAGAATATCAGGGCTATACCACCAGGGAAAGACTAAGGCATTGAAGGCTTTAAAATTAAAATATTAGTTAAGTAAATAATTTTTTCATCAAACTCATGTAGTGAAGAAAAAAAGATATCACGCTAATTGTCAATTTATTTAAGAAGTATCTGATAATAAATACCTTTTCTTCCTCCTCTCTTCCTGCCTTTCTTCTCTTCTGGCTGCATTTCTTGTTCATGCTCCTTGTTTACTCCACGCTTCCTCAAAGCCTTTTCAATGAACGGTGGATACTTGCTGCTGACATTGTCGGATTCTGTATCATTCATGTGTCTCTTCTCTTCTTCCAACAAATGCATAATATCTGCAGAAGCTTCGACTGGGGAAGTAATGTTGTGATGGCGGACATGTTTTGAGGCTCGCCTGTGTCGTCCATTGACCTGAAAACAACAAATTGTATAACACACACCTTAATAAGAAAACAAGTTTAATGGAACATTTTTGGTCTTAAATTGTAACAAATATTTTAACTGGGTTTCAAAATAAAATGTTCACACAAAAATATGAAAGAATTTTAATGAAATGTTTATAACCTTGCAAGAGAAGCATCCCTCAGTGGAAATAATTTTCTGGTCTTTTCTGCTGCTAAATTCATCACGAATGGGATAAACTGGGGAATTACCAATATCATCCAAACTATATCCGCCATCAATGGTAGACAGACAATGTCCCTGACCTGTGAAATAAAATCAGATGGTTAAAGAAATAAAAGTGATAATCATACAAAATATATTCACATAGCAAGCGTTTCTCAATAGTTCAGATTTTTTCTTATCCAATGTTTTAATATCTGCAAGTTGATGTTCATTTTGGGAAGAAATTTCAGTATGTACTGTATGGAGAAAATTAAATGACCAGTCCAGGGTTGCAGATCTTCCTATACCCTGTCTGCTTACCAGTTGCCGATGATCACCAGTCTGTCCAGGTAGTCATCCTTTCCACAAGTTCTAATGTGTCCAAAAAACAGTATACGCTTCACACATAAATTAGCCTTTTCTGGATTCCATGTTCTTCAAATATGGATATATTGATATGGATTGCCACCCATAAAATCCACAAAATCACATGGATATATCTTGTTTCTCTTGCTCTTAGCATCCACAACTCCACTCCATATAAGATTTTTATAGCTTAAATTATGAATCTGTTCTTCCAAAAATTTTCCATCTAAAATATTTCTCTATATAATAATAGGTTGGTGCGAAAGTAATTGCCATTTTGTTTAAATAAATTGAGACTTTAATATTTTATAAGAAACAATGTTTATTCAGTCTATTATGTAATTTACATTATTAGTTATAACCGTTTCCCATATATTGACTAACTTATTTATCCCGTCCCTATAAAAATCTTCTGGTTTTAGAGCAAAAAACTCATCAAGGGCTATTTTCCCTTCTTCCAGGAAATAAATTTTTTTACCATTGAGAAAATTTTGCAAGGATCGCAAAAGATGGTAATCGCTAGGTGCTAAGTTAAGGGAGTAAGGTGGATGTTGCAAAACTTCCCATTTTAAGTCAATGATTTTTTTTTGTGTGACGAATGCCACATGCGGTCTGGCGTTATCATGGTGAAAAATAATGCCCTTCCTATTCACCAAATGTGGTAGTTTTTTAATCGATTCCTGGTTTAATTTGTCCAATTGTTCACAGTACTTATCGGCGTTTATTGTTTCATTTGATTTTAAAAGTTCATAACACACTATACCCTTAATATCTCACCACACACATAACATGATCTTTTTCAAGCGCAATTCTCCTTTGAGGTCAGAAAGGGGTGCTTGTCCTGGGGTTGACCAGTGTCGTTTTCTAGTAATATTATTGTATACAATCTACTTTTCGTCACCTATTACAATTTGATCCAAGAATGGTTCAATTTTTTGTCTGGCGAGCAAAGATCCGCAGATAGTCAGCCTATCCGATAAGTTTTTCTGTAATAAATCATGTGGCATCCAAACAAAGAGCTTTGATACCATGCCCAGCTAATGGAGATGCCTTAAAACGTTTGATTGTTTGATTTGTCAATATTCAATCTCTCTGCAAGCTCTCGTGAGGTCAGTCGAGGGTCTACATCCACCATAGCCCGGAGCTGTTCGTCATCAATTACATAGAGCCGTCCGGCGCGGGGTTCATCTTTAAGAGATAAATTCCCAGAACGGAACTTGTTAAACCATATACGACATGTTCGAGTTTTCACGAAACCTTTACCATACTCTGAACAAATGTTATTAGTCGTGACAGTTACATTGTTTCCTTTTTTTAATTCATACAACATATAATGTCGCTAATGAATTTTTTCTTGGCAATTTTTTGGGAGTTTGTTATACGACTGAAGTTGAAACAAAACTAGCCAAATCAAGTAGAAAACATCTATTGTAAAAACAATGACAAAAAAATGGTTTCAATACAAAAAATAAGCATTTACACCATTTCTAAATAATTACTGTTAAAACGGCAACAACTTTCGCACCAACCCAATATATATATCCACACTAGTCACTGTATGAAAACAGCAAACTCAACAAGATTTCTTCAAATTTAGTTGATGGTTCAATTGTTCTTCTATAAAATTTATTGCTTAAAAAATCACTGAAGTTATTGTTCCTCTTGTGCTCAATGCTGAGTGTCGTGGTTCTCCACTATGTCTAGAACTTGCCATCTCTAGATCACCTGTCTCCGTTCTTACTGGTCCTGGGCCATGTTGAATGTAGCGTTAAAAGAGAATCATGTTAATTCCTTTATTTGATCTGTCCATCTTGTAGGAGACCTGCCACTTACTCGTTTTCCAATTAACGTGATCACCAGTTACTCCAGACATTCATTATTGATTCTGTCAACATGGCCAAAGTATTTTAGGATTCTTTTCCTACTTGTTGTCGAAAGACTTTTAGTAATCTCGAATTCTTGGATGACAGAGATGTTGATGCACCTTTTACTAGAGGGATTATGGTTCTTCCAAGTATAGACCGGTTAGTCCATATGTTTGTCAGACTATTGATTTTGGAGTTCTTATGAAAGAAAAAGAACTAAACTCACCAACAATGTGATACCCTTGTGGGCAGCCACACGTGAATCCATTATTTCCCATCGAGGTGCATCCAAAGAAGCATGGACTACCAGCACAGCCCGAGCTCATCTAAAAAACAAATTTATTTATAGATTATTTTACTGATATTGAAAATTTAAAAAGATTCCGATTTCAATATAAATGGTAAATAATAATAATAATAATTTATTACAGCATTATGATAAGTATTATGTTCATACTACATCTTGTGACAGTAATAATTTGTCTAGTTGCTAACCATATTCTCCAGTGGCATTACATAAATTGTTGACTTGCAATAATGCTAATTAAGGAGTTGTCAGTTCAGATTACACGTTAATGCACTATATTTTAATGTTTTGTTAGTCTTTTCTCATTCATTCGTTCCACATGCCCAAAGCATCTCGGCGTGCTCATCTTCATTTTACTCAACATATCAGCTTAAAGTTCATATACATTCCTAATCACTTCATCCCGTTTTCTGTCATACATTGTCACTCCATGTATTCGTCACAAAGCATGCATTTCTACAGAATTTATTCGGCTTTTTTCAGGTCCACATTTCACTCTTATACAACAAAGTTGCTACTTAAATACTATTGTGGACAAGTCTACAACAACATTGAGCACAAGTAGAAGAAACACTTCAGTGATTTTTTATGCAATAAATTTTATGGAAGAACAACTGCACCATCAACTAAATTTGAAGAAATCTTGTTGAGTTTGCTATTTTCATACAGCGACTAGTGTGGATATATGTGTATATTATACAGAGAACTATTTTAGGTGGAAAAGTTTTTGGAAGAACAGATCCATAATGTAACCTATGAAAATGGATTTGGAAGAACAGATCCATAATGTAACCAATGAAAATGCATTTGATGAGATCTCTCATTTTTTTAAATCTTCTTATAAGGAGTGGAGTTGTGGATGCTAAGAGCAAGAGCAAGAGAAACAAGATGTATGCATGTGATTTTGTGGATTTTATGGATGTCAATGCACATCAATATATCCATATTAGAGAAGGCAAATGAAAAGATTAAATCAATATAATTATTCTTACCTGTAAGCAGACTTGGTGCGCGTGATCAAACTGATATCCATCTGGACAGCCGCAGCGGTATGAGCCTTGAACATTGAAACAGCGCCCCAAACCAGCGCATGGATTTGATGAACATTCATCATCATCAATACATTTCTTCTGTGATGGATGTGGCACATAACCTGCACATGTTAATTTAAAAATTATTACAAAGCAAAACAACATCTCCTTATCGGGTAGGCAGAAAGGAGAGGGTGCCTGACTTTCCTATTGTGACACACATCTTTGACCTCTTCTACATCCATACACTTTCTCATACAGCTTTCATTACATTTCCTTCTTTCAAAATATCATACACTTGATCCTGCCATACTTTCTTCGGTCTCCTCTAATACATCTTCCTCTTACATTTGCACCATACATTTGTTTTGTTAGACTTTCTTCATTTATTTGTTCCATGTGCCCGAACCATCTCAGAGTGCTCTTAATTATTAAGTTAAATTTATTATCATTCATTAAAATTAAGTTAAGCCAATACACGTATATAGAAATTACTGCATATGTGAGTATAATGCTTATTTCACATGATTCAATCTAGATGGATCTGATACAAATTTTATTTAGACCTTTTAACTTCTCAGTCTTGGTCTTTTTACATGGAAATGTGGAAAAGCTCCAATAATGGCACGCTCCAATGTTGGAATAAACTTCAATAATACATATCATCATTACGACGCCACATGTTCCAATGCATGGATAGCATAAAAAAACCTGCATCTAGGTTAGTCCAAAGTTTGGCACTCTATATTTTCTCATATTAGGCTGGAACTGCGAACCATCCTACAGCAACAACGCTGTTTAGTGAAGGATGAGAGTCCAATTCGCCGAGTCACTTGCAGGGAATAAAACAGCGCAGCTCTTGACCAGCTACCTGGCTACATCCTATATACATGACCTAACTACCTCCAGCGCCGCACCTTTATTGTGGTGGTTATAGGCTGCTGTTTTTTCTGAATATGAACTGTTGTTTCATTTGTCACATGGTTGTAACACTTCACACACATCATCCTCCTAAGGTATCTGTTCTCAAAAAAGATTTTTTTTTGAACTCATCTAAACAAAATGTACCGGGCCATGTTAATGACAATAAAATGCGAGGAAAATTTGTATATCTGAATTTGTAAATCAGATAAAGTAGTTTATGAAGTGGAAAGTTGTAGACCAGTGTTTTTCAAACTGTGGTACACATATCGTGGTGGTAAGTGAAACATTTGAAGTGGTACAAAGTTGAACATTTTTTTAATAAAAATATTTGCTTTATCTGTTGCATGACAAATGGAACCAAAAAGAGCGCTTTACACAGTTTTAATTATTTGAATAAATGTAAAATATTATTTGTTTGTGTATTTTTAAAATACAAAACGCATTAAATTTATTTTAATTATCTTATTCCTTTATTTATTTTAGCCAAGATCATACATTACATTGTGTGTAACAGTTACACAATATACCCCGTGTATCTAAATATTTTTGTCAAAAGTGGGGTATGGTGGTAAAATCTATGTATCTAAAGGGACATGAACATGTTGTAAGTTTGGGAAATACTGTTGAAGAAGACTTTTTTAGTATAATCATATCAGGTCTGTGGGACAGATTATAGTTTTAGGTTGATAACAGTATTTAATTTTATAATAATACAAAATTGCAAGACAGTTTTTTTTCAACTGTGTCACAATTAAGTTGAAATATTGCAGAATAAATAAATTTAGATGGTTATAATAATTTTATTCTACTTTCTTAAGGTGAATAGAGCTCGAAACTTAAAATATACAGCGAAGCAAAAATCATATTTTTTATAACCATTTTAATTGTTATGAACATAATAAAATTATTGACTTCAAGTATCCATCAAGATTTGTTCACAAGTTGGTAAATTTTGGCGGATACCTCTTCTAGTTGGATAAATGGAAAAGGACTCTTACCATCTGGACAACCGCACCTATATCCACCCACAAGATTCTGGCAATTGACATCACATTTAGTGTCATCCAGACACTCATCCTGGTCAGTGCAGTAAGTTCCTGCAAAGGAAATTAGTTATTTAGATAAAAAATCAAATAATCTATCTTCCAGGTTCTACGAACATAAGTTAAAAAGTCATCAAGGCAGTATTTGTGGCAGATGTATTATTGATAAATGTATTTGTGGCAGATGTGTTATTGATAAATTATATCAAAAATATTTTCTTTAATAATGACACATTTCAGGAAAATGACAAGTAAACGTGTTTTCTATGTTAAGTTGTGACAACCCTGAAATTTTGTGAATATTTAAACTGTGTTTTTTTGAGTGAACGGCAGCTCAAACACCCCACGGTGTATACATTTAGTAAGTTTTCATAATATCCTTTATATCTGTATACAAAAAATATAAATTTTTTAGGTTTTATTTTTGTTGAAAAAATCCCGGCCTACTGGGTGCGGCCATACTAATCACTTCCGGCACTTAAAGGGTTAAGGACGACATAAAAAAAGCAGTGAACTGGGAAAGCCAATAATCAATCTATGCTTGAGCATAGCACAAGTAATACATCATTGGAAAGACACTAATTTTCAGTAATATAAAAAGGGGTAGTGGAATTATTAAGGATATTATATGCTATAGTGACAATTTGTGAATTTTGTGTTTATTTCCAACATTCAACCAATTAAGTTCTTTCTGATATTAAGTGATGTGTCCGTACTTTCTCAGGTTACAGATAAATCTGAAACAAACATTTTAAAGATGCTATAGTTTGTCCACTGTTCCTTCATATCGAAATAATTTGTCTAATATGTTCCTCTGAGTTTTGGACTCAGTTCCCAAAAAAGGAAAAAGAAAAAGGATTCCAGGCTGGTAAAGAACTTGTTGACATGGTTTTTATCTCTAGGTGTGCGGTAGTATTATCAACACAAACAATGACAAAAAGCTACTCCAGTTGTATTAAAATTAAATGGACTTTCGACTTTTAAAAATCAAAATGACAAAAATTCAAAATAACTATAAAGGTTACACAAAAATTTAAACAAAATGCGAAAAAGTAAAAAAAAAAAGCCGAGAGCATTTGCACTTTTTGTTGTTTATTTATGTGTTTTATAAGCTAGGGATAGATTTAAGTATTGTTGAAGTGAAACTAAAATATTTAAATTTAAGTTATCGAATGTAAAATGACAGATTAAGTTCATTAGGTTAAAATTGGTTTATAATTATTTTTCAAACAAATAAACAAACAATTAGAAAATGTTGTAAATCAGTTGAGTTTTGATAAAGCGGGGGGAAATGTTATGTTACTCACCTGTAGAATCCACTTTGTATCCCCGGGGACACACGCATTTGTAGCTCCCGAGGGTGTTGATACATTTGCCTGGAGATGGGCACAATCCCACATCTGCTGCGCACTCATTCACATCTGATGGGAAATTAATATCATTAAAAATTTGATACTTAGTACAGAGCCTTAATAAGCTCATTGTATTGTATTTGTTACAGAAGAAAAGGGATGGACAGTATATGTAAATTATTACTAGCAAATTATACATCTTCATTCAAGTGAACAGATAATGTGTACTATAGTGTTAACTGTTCACATTCACTAGTGAAACTTCCACTTGTTGTTAGTGAACTTTCTAAAATATGATTATCCACATATTATTACAGTTCTTGCACTTTGAAATGCAAGACTGAAATGTAAATGGAAGAAATTTATGTCAAAATAGCAATTTATGTCAAAATATCTTAACTCTTTGGCTTGCTACAATAATAAACTTTTTCTTATCATTTCAATTCACAAATATTACAAAATATTAAATTGTTTTGAGTTCTAGTCACTGCTATTGAAGTATTATTGATGCAAAGAGAATCAAAGCTAATTATAAAATGCAATAGACAAATTAAATTACCATATTAAACTGGCATCTAGTTGACATAAAGAGAAAAAAGATAAACAAATAATGACAACAAAATGTTTTAAATTTAATGAAAAAACTAACCAACACACGTGTCCCCGTGTTGCTTATATCCTGACCGACAACCGCATTCATAAGATCCATCCGTGTTGGTGCACTCCTGATGACAGGTATGTGTTTTCAGTGCACACTCGTCAATATCGCTGCATGATACGCCATCTGTGAAAAGTAAAACATTACACATTAATAATACTCTACAATATCATCTGAAACTTTATTAACTACAACTTTTTTTATATTTTTTCCAATGGGAGCTAAATTGGAGCTAGTTGAAGAGATAATAATAATAATTTTGCTTATTGACAGCAAAAAAAACCGCACACTCATATCGTATCATTGCTAGGCCACGTAGTCGAGGATTCCCTCACGCGATGGGAACAAAACGGCATGTTTTTTTTTTTGAGAGATTAGATATGATCGAAGTTATAGGTATCCTTATACCTCCGAATACTAGGTGAAAAAAATGCCTGTGTCATTTGAGGGGAGTAGCACAGGCCGGGGTTCAAACTGGTGACCTTCCGCACGGAAGTCCTGTGCATTACTGCGCGGCCATGCATACTTATATAGGTTTCACATGATTTACAACAAGCAATCCTAAACAGATGCCATCAAAAGGTATGGGTTCATCTTGTATGACCCCCTCCCCCAGTCAAGTAAGACTCCACTGCAATAAGAACCCTAAGTGGAGTCATTATACATATTTCAGTCCACACCTTCACATTATATAAAAAAAAACCAGAGTGGAGTATTTTGGAGTCTCTTACTTTCCCTTTTGATGGTGGATAATACATCTCAATATTTACTCAACTGTTTCAACCAGGGCTGTGGAGTCGGAGTCGGAGTTGTAGTCGGAGTCGCGGTGTTTGGGCCGGAGTCGGAGTCGGAGTAGGAGTCGTAAAAAACGAGCGACTCCGACTACTTTTTCGTTAAAATTTAAAATACATTTTTTTTTAATTATTATAATGAATGTGTATTGTGCACGAATATTAAACTTGCAGGCGCAAGTCGCGCCGATATGGTGAATCACCGAGATCCATTTAATGCATAAAGTCTACGAAAATGTGTTTGTCTCCTTCTTTCTCACGTCGAAAGAAAATTCTGTTGGCTGGGATCTATGTTAACCCCATGGTTCGATCCATATTGACGGAAGAACAAATAAATAGAGCTAAAAACGCTCTGTTTGAATGAACCGTTCGTATGAAAGGCCTTCGACTAGAAAAAGAGACGACAGCAGGCAGCGTACACGAAGTATCATCATCTTCATCCGACACCGCTAAATCTGAAGACGATTTTGAAAAATATCTCAATGAACAAGATAAACTAAAACGTCCTTGTTTGAATCACAGTCCCAATATAGATGAAGGAGACTCTATTTCAAAATTTAAAATTGAATTTTATGATGCATTGAAAATAATGGAAAAAATTGACAGAACTTATAAGTTAAATGTTGAAATGGCAATACAGCGGTATCTAGAAGTCGTAAAAGATTCAGCATTGATCGTTACAGCATTACCGCCAACCCAAGTATCCGTAGAGCGGTTATTTTCCGCTCTTAAAATTCTCAATTCTGATTTGGGAGCCTCTACGAATACAGATTTAATAGAAGCAATGTTGTTTTTAAGAATAAATTCTATTAAATTCTAATAAATAATTATTAAAGTTTGATCTTGTTTTATTTTTATCCCTATAACATGAAAAAATGGCTATATGCAAAGGTAGGAAACAACCTGATAAAATTGAGCTTTTTTGAGTCGGAGTTGTGGAGTCGGAGTTTGGAGTCGGAGTCGTGGAGTCGGAGTTGTGGAGTCGGAGTCGGAGTCGTGTTTTTTTTTTCCGACTCCACAGCCCTGGTTTCAACATATCATTATATAGATCTTTTAGTGCCCCATATACAGTATAAATACCTGGATTAAGTATGAATCCTGGTGGACATGAGCAGATGAAAGAACCCTCGGTGTTTTGGCAGGAGAACTTGCACGGAGACGGCCTGAGGGTACACTCATTGATATCCCGACAGTAGGTGCCGCTGGAGTCCGGCTTGAAACCTTTGTTGCACGAGCAGCGGTATGAGCCCAGAGTGTTTATGCAACGTCCATTCAAGCAGATGTCTGCCATTGTGAGGCATTCATCGATATCTGTTAAAAAATAAAAGGAAATTGATAAGTATTCAAAAATATAAGCAGTCACAAAATGAATAAATTGCAAAACTGTACATAAAAAACAGGTCCAAGTTTGGTAAAAGAGTTTGTAAGGCAATAATACTCACATGAGTCGAATACAGTTACTATTCTCTGAACTTAGTTGGAGAAAAGAGACCAGGGTGGCCCAAAAAAGAGGTATAAGTCCAGTCTCACAGTGTGGTATACATACCTAAAGCTGGGTTACAGTGGCATATGAGCGTGACCAGTGGAGAGGCACCATGGCTGAAAAATTGTCACTTTTTGAAATTGTGACATGTGACTGTAAAAAGGAAAAGTGCATAGAGCATAAAAAGAGTAAAGTACCGAGTCGCCAGATGCTGGCTGGAAGAGTTCTCATATTGCGGGAGGATGCACGGATCCAAGATTAGACTTTTAGTCCACCTCAGAGGGTACGAAATGGAGGGACAATCATGCTTGTTTGTGAGGGATTGCCTAAGTAAGTAGATAAATCTCTTCACATGTGGTAGTGTTAACAACACGTACAATGAGGAACCTCAAGTTCTGTGTCTTCCTCAGTGGTTCTAAACATGATTACTGGGGCTAAAGATAATGTTGTCTTCCGACAAGGCTATATCCAATTCACCAACTTGGATATGTTGAACAACTGGATATGTTGAAAAAAATAAAAAAGAATATCTCATAATAATCCTTATCCTTAACTTCGATACAATTCCTTTGTTTTTATTTTTGTCAGGCCACTCAGTCTCTGGAACAACCATTTGAATTACTAGGATGAACATTGGGCTTCAGTAGTAATTGGATTTTGCATGAGGCATTATTACCTGGCTCTAAGCTGTCCTGGAAGACCTGGAAATTTTTAACAGGCTCCGAAAAGGAATTGGGAGAACTAAGAACAACATCTCACTATGGAGAATGTTGTGTGATGGATTAGTCTCTGTATCTGCAGTGAGGATGGATATTTATGTATAATAATTCAGAATGGATATCTATAATTATTTATTATGAAATAAAACCTCGTTGATCGGAAGAAATTGCTTTAAAACAATAAATCCGCAAGACATGATCCGCATGAAAGTGTTTATAGTATTTTTTCTAAGTAGCATTTAAAAATTATTTGGTTTGACTAATTATCACTTTTAACACATTGCAATTGGTTACTTCATACGGTATCGTTCATAACAATAACCTTTATGTAGCAGAACGTTACAATGGACACAAAAGTATCGAGTTTTATTGCGTGTTTTATGAGCAGCGCACACACGACATGGCCTAGTCCAAAGATTCCCAAAGTGGTCTATATGGACCCCAGGGGTCGATTTCGACTTGCAGGGGGTCTATGCCAGCGAGAAAAGAAAATGGGGGTGCACGAGATGTAAATGGGGGTCCACGTGAGCGGATCCCATTTAGGCAGATCATCATCAATATTTAGGCGTTCAGTAAATGTCTCATTACACCTAATACAGATTGTGTGCACATAATACTTACGAGTATATTAGACATAGAAAATACTTACATATATAGTAATTATATTTTATAAAATTGAACAAGTATCTATCTGCTTTGTGTTGTGCTACGTTCATGTGCAAGTTTTTACAAGTTTTCGTACCAGCAGCAACGCATCGCACAGTGAATACAAAACGCCTATCCTCACTTGTACCAAAACTTTACGATCAAAAATATAAATAGATACAAGTCAAATTGAACCAAAATCCTCTTTAGGAGTGCCTAAAAAAAGTATGTACAAAACTTAATACATATTTTTCTAGTCGCTCCGATTGCGTAGAGCCGTAGATGCTAAACACGACTTTAGGTAAAGTCGATTTTTCCTGAATTCCTAAAAAAATATTTTCCAGAAATATTTTTGTAACCTATTTTCGTGGACATTTCAACATTTTAAAATATTTTTAATATTACCAAAACTGTTTTAAAAATATTTTTTTAATATTTGTGTGCTGTCTGGGCAGGAATCAATTTTAAATTGCTCTGTCTTATCACATTTAAATAGCTTCATTTTTGTCGACAGATAATTTCTACCCAACATGGCCCAGGCTAAAAAGAAATGTAGGCAGTATAGCGTTGATTATTTGAAGTTCTGCTTCATTCCATCCCCGTCGGACAAACATCTGCCTATGTGCCTTTTGTGCGACAGAGTTTTAAGCAATGAAGCTATGAAACCATCCAAGCTGGAGGATCATCTGGAAAGGTGTCACCCTGATAAAACAAGTAAAGATTTGACATACTTTATTACACTGAAAGAAACACTTCAGAAGAGAACCACGGTAGGCAGTATATTTGCTTCAACGTCAAAAATAGACGATGGTTTGCGGGCGTCTACAATATCTCACTACTCATAGCAAAATTGAGAAAATCTCACACTATCGTAGAACAGCTGATTTTGCCAGCCATTGAAGAGGTTTTAAAAACTGTTCTACACAAGCCTGCATATGATATACTCAAAAGAATTCCTTTGAGCAAAAACACAGTTTGAAGACGTATAGTGTATCGGACGTGTGCCGTCACCCGTGTATGTGTGTATGTGATATGATGAAAAGGACATCGTGTGTAGATCTGTATAGATCTTAAACTTATATGTTGTAATTCATAATTCATTCTATTTGTATAATCATTGTATAAATCTGCTATGTAACTTGTCATGTAAACTCTGATATATGTTCTTGTATTTTTAATAATGTGTAGAATGTCTATGTCATATGTATGTCTGTTTGACTCCGATCGCATTCGCGACCGCATTGGAAATATGTGACTTGCAAAGCGGTACGATCGGAGTAGGTCCGGGTTCAGTCGGCGTAAGCAGGGCCCAGACCCCGAAAGTTGTTGTATTTCACGGGCAATGGGCGCTTGTGACGGCCGACTGACCATTAATATAGAAGGGCCCCTAATTTTGAAATCATGTTCTGTTCAGCACTTCTCACTTCGTTGAAATATATTCTCAGTAATACCGATTTTACCGTGTTTTTACTTGAGACCCGCTACCCTACATCGACTGACTGAGAGGAATCTCTCCCTGCTCTTCTTCTTCTTCTTCTGCTGGATCTTCGAAACGGAATTCGCGACGTGGATTCTTCGAGCGCTACGCGGCAACCAACAACCTATATACAGTCTTTGTACCTGTCCGGTACATATAGTATTGATGAAATGAGTCATTATGTTGAAAGCTTCTTGTGTAATTATCTGCAAACTAACTATTTCTCTATTCAACTAGACGAGTCAACATTACCTGGTAATGAAGCACTATTATTGGAAAATGTTCGTTTTGTTATGGATCAAGAAATCCATGAAGAACTGCCCTTTGCGAGAACTTTGACAACTGACACTAAAGGCGAATCAATATTCTATGTTTTGAAAGATTATTTCATGGAAAAAGCGATCCCTTTATCAAATATAATATCAGTAGCTGCAGATGGAGCACGAGCCATGTTTGGGCGCTATCGCGGTTTTATAAGCATTTTAAAACAAAATGTACCCGGGGTGTTTGCAATTCATTGCGTCATTCATTGACAACATTTTTTTAAATTGCTGTCAATGAATTTTTTTTTAAATTGATTACTTAATTATGATTAAAAAATGTATGCAGTAAATGACTTTTGAAATACAATTTACTATACTTTGAAATGCAATTTATGATTTAATGACAGGAATTGTAAAATGAATTGACAAATACTATGTTTCGAAGAAAACTACATAAGTTTCTCAAAATATTTGTTATATTTTGATTGATTGTTTAGGACTAACTTATCTATAGAAATTTTGAAAATAAATCATAACTACCCAATCCGTCAATGGTGAGCCCTTGTGAGAGGCACATCTCTCTGTACTGTGTAGATTCCTGCGGAGGGCAACGCTCACATCGGGGGCCCCAAGCCTCTCCAGTTGAGCAGCAACAAGCACCGCGGGTGGTTAAAGTCTGTCCTCCTGATGACATCGGAGACAGCAAACAGCGACCTGCTGTTAAGTGCCTGTAGCAGATACCCAAGCGCCTATCTGTAAATATATTTAAAAAATGTAAAATAAGAAGTAAAAATTAATACCAAAAATATACATAATAATTTTTGCTTTGATTTATACGTAGGTTGCTACAAGTGTTGAGATATGGCAACACCAACACCATACGTCAAATCTGACATCAGCATCGTAAAGTTTAACGTTTTTAATGGTATACGTGCTCAGAAAGTTTTGTCATACGAGTGCTATTTGTGTTGTTTACAGTGACTTGAAAAATTCATCTCGGCCAAAAATGGAATTAAATCGTGAACATTTTCGTGCGATGATTTTTTTATGATTTTCGATGTGGACTAACTCAACAACAGTGTGCCGATTATTTCGCTTAGACTTTTGGTGATGAAGCACCATCCCGGGCCACTGTTTCGCTGGTTTTCCGAATTCAATCGTGGTCGTAGTTTGCTCCAGGACGAATTTCGTGAAGGTCATCCAAAATCGGTTGTTATGCCAGAAAACATTGATGCTGTGCGTGAACTGATATTGCAAGATCGTCATGTGACTTATCGTGAGATTGAGGCATGTTTGGGTATTAGTTCCACTTGCATACATTCAATATTGCATGAACATTTGGCCGTCAAAAAGATTTGTTCGCGTTGGATACCACATAATTTGACAATCGCTCAAAAAAAGGCTAGTGTCGATTGGTCCAAAGAAATGATGAAAAAATTCGATCGCGGTGCTTCAAAATACGTCTATAAGATCGTGACAGGTGACAAATCATGGATCTGTAGGATACCTACGTCCCTAAATAAATAATTGTCAAACATAATTTGTTGTCAAAATAAATTGTCAAACATACAGGGTCAACGACCGATGAATCAACCTCTGGACATCTACAATTGTCACATGCCAGAAACGTCAACAATATGTACTCGCAAATATTATCATCTGACATTCCACGGTAGAGGGAGAGCGCATCGCTTTGTCTCGCCGTTTCGGCAAATAAATATCCTACCCGCTATACTGGGGCACGCGCAGGAGTGAGACAAAGTATATATCGCGGGTGCATTCACTCACAACTATAAAATACCTACTTGTAGACAAATAAAGATTATTATTAACTCGACCGTTCATTGATTATTCACTCTCACTTTTATCCGCATTCCTGAGTTTTGTATTTATTTTAAATACAAGACATATCAAAATCATCACGACGTATCAAGTTAAGCATCACGCTACATTGGTGACCCCGCACGAAAACGGAATACGTATCTCGACTATATCGAGTGTTGCCAACTCGATAAACACCGTACAAGTGCAACCCGACACCGGCATCAGCAGCAACGCGATGAGCATCATGAACCGTTTCGTCAACGACATCTTCGAGCGCACCGCCGCTAGCGCCAACCGCCTCGCCCACTAAAACAAGATGAGCATCATCACCAGCAGAGAGATCCAGACCACCGTCAAGATTCTACTCCCCGGCGAATTGGCCAAGCACGACGCCAGCAAGGACACCAGAGCCGTCACTCAGATACAACACTACATCTGATGTGGACGAGCCTGACGCCAGCTCATGTGAGGTCAGCCCTGGCGATCAGCCACACAATTTACAGGATTGCCTCCCTCGACGAACTACTGACCGACAAGATGCTGGAGCAGACAAGCATCGCTACAACCACGCTACAACCACGCTACAACCCCGCTACAACCACGCTACAGCCACGCTACAACCACGCTACAACCACGCTACAGCCACAAGCACCGCAGACTCCACCATCATCAAGCACCTGCAGATCAACCCTCCACATCGGACGCCATCTGCAACTTGATCTACACCATCACCACCATCATCAAGCACCTGTAGATCAACCTTCCACATCGGACGCCATCTGCAACTTGATCTACACCATCATCAAGCACCTGCAGATCAACCTTCCACATCGGACGCCATCTGCAACTTGATCCACACAACCAAGCATCGACGACCAACGCACCAGACAATCCGAATTTAGCGAGACACGACCAAACCTACCTCCCGCTTCCACATCACCCATCTGTACGACTCTGCAGATCCGGGAAAAAACGCCACTCGCTGCTGTTATCCACGTACCTACTTCGACAACGGGAAACGGATAACCAGTCCAGGCGTCAGATGCACCGGAACCTAACGTTAACGTAGGGCACGCGCTCCCTACGTTCACTAGGAAGGGAGCCATGTAGGATACCTACGTCCCTAAATAAATAATTGTCAAACATAGTTTGTTGTCAAAATAAATTGTCAAACATACAGGGTCAACGACCGATGAATCAACCTCTGGACATCTACAATTGTCACATGCCAGAAACGTCAACAATGTGTACTCGCAAATATTATCATCTGACATTCCACGGTAGAGGGAGAGCGCATCGCTTTGTCTCGCCGTTTCGGCAAATAAATATCCTACCCGCTATACTGGGGCACGCGCAGGAGTGAGACAAAGTATATATCGCGGGCGCATTCACTCACAACTATAAAATACCTACTTGTAGACAAATAAAGATTATTATTAACTCGACCGTTCATTGATTATTCACTCTCACTTTTATCCGCATTCCTGAGTTTTGTATTTATTTTAAATACAAGACATATCAAAATTATCACGACGTATCAAGTTAAGCATCACGCTACAGATCTATGCATATGAGCCAGAAACTAAACAGCAGCCGACTGAATGGGTCTTTCAAGACGAGCCAAATCCAACAAAAGTTGTTCGCACACGAAGCACTTCGAAGCAAATGGTGGCTTGTTTCTTCGGTATAAATGGTCATGTCGCAACAGTGCCTTTAGTGGAACGTTGTACGGTCAATTCTAAATGGTACACCACCATTTGTTTGCCAGAAGTGTTCAGAGAAATGAGGAAAACCAACCGCCGAAGACGGATCATTCTCCACCACGACAATGCGAGATCTCACACATCGGCTCAAACAAGTGACTTTTTGAGCACTCAAAACATCGAATTGATGGGTCATCCGCCGTACAGCCCTGATTTGGCATCCAATGACTTTTTTTTATTCCCGAAAATCAAAAATAAATTGTGAGGTCAACGTTTTTCGACACCTAAAGAAGCGGTTGATACGTTCAAAACACATGTTTTGAAGTTACCTCATTCGGAGTGGAAAAACTGCTTCGAAAATTGGTTCAAACGCATGGAAAAGTATACAAAAATATATGCAAAAGTGTATTGATCTTCATGGAGAGTATTTTGAAAAACAATAGTCATTTTCGATGATAAATATTTGTTTTTACTTGTCTGTCTCAACACTTAAGTAGCAACCCTCGTACTAAACTGGGTCCAAGTTTCATTCTTATCATTAATACAATTATTTTACCAAAAAGGAAAGACTATACAGTGCTAATGTGAGTGGAAGGCGTGGTACAAGAAGACCAAGAAACATATGTTTGGATCAAGTGAATGATTTAAAAGAAGGAAATGTAAAAAGTATTACCTTTCATAATAATATACATTCAGCACGTTTGGTTTTTTGTATGAGATCATTTTCTCATTAAGATTTTAAACTAATATTGCAAGTTGCTCTTTTAATAGTTATGCCTAATAAAGCTCATAAGAAGTGCTTAAATAATGGATGTTTTATTCCATCATATGTTCTGTTAGTAACATTTTTAATACTAGTTTATTTATTTGTTAATCACTTCAATATGGTATTGCCCCTATTGAGTGCAATTGGGCTTCCTTCAATTTCAAACACCATGGCTCTCCATAGAATAAAATTAAATGATATCTAATAAGTATAAATAATGACATTAACCACTTGACAGTTTTGCCCGAACGTGACTCGGGCACGAAGTTTTTTTTTATCCCGAGCTTCGTTCGGTTAAATCTTGTTTCGACTTGGGAGTGTTTCTTCCAAGCGTCGTTTGGGCAAATGATACATGGGAGAAACACTCTCAAGTCGAAACAAGATTTGCCCGAACGAGGCTTGGGCTCTTCAGCATGAAAAAAACTTTGTGCCCGAGTCACGTTCGGGCAAAACTGTTAAGTGGTTAAAGTTCTAAAATATGACACTACTGGAATTAAAAGGTCCCTGCATTCATTTAAAAAAGAAAAGCGTGTTTGATCTTTATTTTTTTCATTTAGCTCTAATATGCGTAATATCTAATATGCGTCTAATCTCGTAGCTTTAAAGTTTACCTACCCTTGCCTAAGATAATGTCCAAAATATGGTAAAGATTATATAAAAAATCTTACCTATACAAGACTTTCCATCATAGCTCTGTTCGAAGCCAGTATTGCAATCACAGGTGTACCCTCCTTCAGTATTGATGCACTCTCCATCTCGGCACAGGTCCCTATCCAGAGCGCACTCATTCACATCTTGACACTCATCGGTCATTCCAACCTGCACAAATATATATTTGCCATGAATTATTATCATAGTCATTAACAATGCATTAGTTAAGCACTGTTTCCATAACACTTAAATTATGAGTGCCAATAAATAAATTAAGGTGGTGTGTGATGCAAAAGTAAGAATCAATGACCTCTGTAGACTAGTTGGTAAGATGCTGGTTTTACATTCGGGGGTTTCAGGTTTGATTCTTAATGGAACTTAAAAAAGCCGCCTAGTCTGGCTAAAGAGTAAAAACACTCACATGCACTCGACATGTGCGAGTGTTAGTGCCTGTCCACATGTGGTAGTATATCCAACATGTACAATGGCAAACTGTGCATTACTTGCTTACTCCATGGGCCTTAACCTGAAGGCTTGAACATTGGGGCTGAAGACAATATTGTCTCCCGGTCATACTCCTCAACATGTCTGCATCATTAATTCAGGTATGTTGAGGAATAATAAACAAATAAATGCATCAATAATGGATAACATCTACCATCCACCAAATTATTGGCAGTTTGGGTAGATATCCACATTACTTCGACATAGTAATGCTGTAGGTTGGTAATAGAAAACCCTAAAGCAGTTTTTAGCTCATTTTACATTGATTTAATTTTTATATTATTTGTGTTCCTTTTCATTTTTTAATTTCAGATTAATTACGCTCATTTGATTGGGTACAACCATGTTAAAGTGGGCTTTTACATGCAAAGTAAGAATAAAATAATTTAGTGAATTATACTATGCCACATATACCTTCAAATTTATAATCACACACATCTACATGTATTAAGATCATTTTTGATAATATTCCAGATAAAAAGCAAGCTGTATTGCAAATTTTTCAAGCCTAATTTTTTTCTGTTTCTCACAGATTTTAATGTCGAGCCAAAAACTTGTAATATGTCACTATCATTATGTTGAATATAAAAAAAATATATCAGAAAAAACATATGATGAAAAATGCAAATATTAGGAAAAAAGAGTCAGCAATGAGGAGAAATCTATTTTGAATCCAAAATTGTCAAAAAATTTGTTAAATGAAATAAAAAATTTGTTGAAATAAGATTGTTTACCTTTTCAATACTATCAATATGACTGTATTTGAATAAAAACTTACTTGGGTAAAACCTTCAGGACAAATGCACATAAAAGTGCCAACTAGATTCTTGCACTGGTACTTGCAGTTGTTTGCTGGAGTTTGACATTCATTAACATCTGGAAATAAATAAAATATGTAGATACGAGGCATATCCAGAAAGTAAGTGTACTGAATTTTTATAGGTTACAATTTTTTTTATTTAAACAAAAAAATTACATGGTTACCGTAGTACATATGTAAGCTATTTTTCGACATAGTCGCCATTCCTCTCAATGCAGGTGGTGAAGCGGGGTATCAACTTTTTGATGCCTTCCTCGAAGTAGTTTCCCGCCAACCCCTCCGTCCACTTCTCCACCTCCTCCTTTACCTCCTCGTCGGTTGAAAACCTTTTTCCACCCATGTGCAGCTTCAGGGAGGTAAAGAGATAGTAATCTGAAGGTGCTAGGTCAGGGGAATGCGCGGGATGGTTCAGGACATCCAATTTAAACAAAGCGAGCAGTTCCTTCGTGGCGTTGGCTGTGTGTGGTCTGGCATTGTCGTGCAGCAGGCAGACTCCCTTTGTCAGCATGCCTCTCCTCTTATTCTGAATCGCCCTCCGCAATTTTTTCAGGGTCTCACAGTATCTTGCAGAGTTGATGGTCTCCCCTTGAGGCATATATTCAATTAAAATTATGCCTTGACAGTCCCAAAACACGGATGCCATGATTTTCTTGGCTGAAATTGTGATTTTGAACTTTTTGGCGGAGGGTGAAGAGGTGTCGTGACCATTTTTAAACTCGCGACACCACTTGTACACACTCGTACGATTCATAGCTTTATCACCATATGCAGTTTTCACCTCATTATAAACCTCAACCGGAGGTTTTCCTTTCCAAACGAGATAACGGATGACGCCGCGTATTTCGCACTTGGCGGGAGATTGGATTGACATTTTTCACGAAACGTGTTGTCGCGTCGATACTTCTCAACGTACTGATCTCGAACCGGTCTCGTTGCGGAGGGGAAGGGTCAGGCTACACGGTAGTGTAGCCAACATGTCGAAAATAAAATCCATCCGGTCGTGAGAGCCTCAGTACACTTATTTTCTGGATACGCATAGTACATAGTATAATAATATTTTATGAACACTTTAAATATTAGAATATATTAAGAATTTTCTATATTATTGAATAGTCCTCAAATCCGGCTAGAAAAATATATATTGAACAACTATTTAGAATATGATTTGTAGTCTGAGTTTTGCCATAGGCACATCGTGGAAAATTCACCCGTCACCATCTACACATTTTATATTTTTTCTGTGACAGTGTCCACAGTTCACTCAGTTCACAGTGTACCAGGACTTTGGAAAATCTATTTTCAAAATGAGAGGCTGACCTAATGTCATAAATGAAATATACCAGTCTAGATTTAGTTTGATGGGACATGAAATAATATACTGGAACCAGATTTTTTTTTATAAAATTCATCAAATAATAATAGAGTAGAAGCAAGTGAAGAATATTCATTTTACAATATATAAATTTATTATGGATATTCAAGACTTTGGATATTACCTTGACAATGAATACCATCTGGCGCCAGAGCATAACCATACGGACAAGTGCATCTGAAGGATCCTGGAACATTGTGACAACGGAATGCACAGTGATTTACTAGCTCTCTGCACTCATTGATGTCTTCGCAAGTCTAAAACCACATATCAAATTTTGTAAAGTCTGCAAAGTGGTTGTATTGCTGATAAAAATATATGTTTCAGATTTAATAAAAAATAACAAGAAGAACGCTTTCTCCAGTGACCTACGTAACCTAATTGTTAAGACACCTGTTTTCCGACCCGAGGGTTACAGGTTTGATTTTCATAGTTTGTCACATACAGAGTTTGGCAATAGACTAGCCAGATTTTACTACATATAAAAAAAATGATATGATGATTTCTTATAGATCAATTAATTGGTGAAATGAAATATTTTCATGTATATATTCACTTCATATAAAATTTTTAATGGAAGTAATAAAATCATATTCATAGCTGTCCACACATTATACGAGTATCTCTGTAAATAGGTCTTCTTTAAGTGGAATGCAATACATAACAAAAATAAACAAGAGGGATTTCTAACCTGTAAAGGACCAGAAACATAACCTGAATTGCACTGGCATTCAAAACTTCCTTCTACATTAGTGCAAGTTCCATTTCCACAAATGTTGTGTTTGGACAGACATTCATTATCATCGATACAGTTTGTGCCTGCAAAATCACAATAAATATTACAATTTCTTATAGGGTAGAAAGATTTTGACAAGTTAATCAGAAACATTGCATAAATTGGTGGTATCTGTTTCATAAAAAAAATATAAATTACTTATGATCATTAGCCATTGAACCTTTTTTATATAATACTCGTACATTGTTTCTGACCAAAGGGTCTGTTCTAGTGGCGTTAACTCTCACTAGTAAAATAAGTTACAAACTTTAATTTATTTAAGAGTTTTCTAACATGATTAATTGGTGGTGTTTTTTTATGCTTAATTACAAAAATAAGATCATCACATGATCAATTCAAGCAGTATATTGAGATCTATGTGAAAATTAATTTATAAACATAAAGTAAAGTAAACTAGATAATAATAATGAAATATTACCTGAAGCATCTAATACATAGCCTTGAGGGCACTCACAACGGAATGAGCCATCTGTATTGATGCACTTGCCATCTCCTTTGCAAATGCCAGGATAAACCAAGCATTCATTGATGTCTACACCGACTACCTCGTGACCAATTCCACCAGGGCAAAGTTTGTCGAATTCCTCTGAATAAAATGAAGTTTTTCATAATTTGAAATAGTGATATATTTTTATAATTTGAAAACGAAATAGGTCATATTTCCTTCCAAGTTAGGGACATGGCAAATTTATAATTGTGTTTTTAAAATATAAATTTGTATAGAATCATACCTGATCCTGCAGGAGGACAAGGCTGGCAGTAACGTCCCCAAGCAGCGCCGCGGGTACAGCAACAAAGACGCATAGACAAGGTTTTTGGTCGAGGTTCTCTGCATTGACGGCTAAAATTATAATTGGCATTTGAACAATTTTTCAATTGGCATTTAAACACGGAATGCAAAAATACATGTTCAAAATAAATATTTACTTACTTTTCTAATTCATTGTAGCAATACTCCTTTCTCTGGTCAATACAGTTCATGCCATCTCTGCTAGTGATCCAGCCATCGGGGCAGGTGCAAGTAAAACCTCCCTCAATGTTGGTACAATCTCCATCTTCGCAGACGTTTCCTCTCTCCACGCACTCGTTTATGTCTTCACAGCGCTTTTTGTTCACATCCAGTCTATATCCGAGAGGACATGAGCAGGAAAAACTGCCCATTGTGTTTTGGCATTTTCCTGGGTGTGGACATAATCCCGGTGTCTGGAAGATTAAACAGAATCAATAGTAATATTGATAGAAATTTAACACAAACAAATAACATGCAACAAGTATGACTTCTTGAGTACCTACTATGTACCTACTGCATAAACTTTCAGGTTTACTTTTTGGTAGTGATAAAGTAGTCACAACAATTTTTTTACAATAACTACAGTACTTAACTTCATTTCTAATAAAGTAAAAATCTCAAGAGGCACTTGTTTTCGTAGTGTACAGTTTTTCTACACTATGACCAACACTAAAATAAGATTTTATAAAAAGGTCAACAAAAATGCTGACTCCAACAACACATGAAATTACAAAATTATATTATGGCAAAATTTTATGTATACATGTTACATATGAATTTCACAATTTATTTACATATTGCAATATGCTTGGCTTTTAAATGGTCTGAACTGTTTGAATAAATATTGTCTTCTAAGTGGTATAATTTAGTAACTTATATACTTATAATATATATTTAACTACGAGGGTGGATCAACTATAAACGAGACTTTTTGTTTTAATTTTTTTTATTCGCAGAAAGAAAAAGACCAAGAACACATAATTTCCTGCTTTAGAAATGCATTTTTTCCAGCGGTTGGTAGTTTTTTTATCCCATCGTAAAAAGAAGTGGGTTGTGTCAGCAGCCAATTGCTCACAAATCCCTTTACTCCATTGTCGTCGTCGAGTCGTTGGCCTCCTAGACCTTCTTTCAGTGGCCCAAAGAGATGAAAGTCGCAGGGCGATAGATCAGGGCTATAGGAAGGGTGTTCCAGTCATGTCAAACTCATTTCCTCCAATTGTTTGCATGTTACAGCTGCAGTATGGGGCCTCGCGTTGTCATGGAGAGGAATCACATCTCGTATCGGTTGGTCACGTTTTTTGCATCGATAAGCAAGTTGAATTTCACTCAAAAGCTCGCAGTAGTATGCCGCATCGACGAGCAAGAAACTTGTTAATTATGCATTGCACAATCGACGGGTGCACCTCTTTCTCAGACATCGTGTGCCATACTAATGACGGAATCTGCGGAGGCCGACCGACCGCTCTCCCCACTCCTGATATCCCCATCCAACTCTTCTCGAGGCGGCCGCACGCTCCATTTAAAATTACGCACTCTAAAAAAAAGTCTCGTTTATATTTGATCCATCCTCGTATTTGTGATGATGTACTTTGTTGAGTTCAATATAAATCTGAAAGGTCAAATTTACAATATATTGAAACAGATTTTTTTATCGAAACAAAGTCTTCAAATCTGAATTTAAAAAAAAGTATAAAAAAAAATCTGAGAATCATAAAAAACAAATACCTCTCTACACTCATCAATATCTCTGCAGTGTTGCCCATCCTCCGTGAGGACATAACCTGCGGCACATTCACAGGAGAAGCCTCCTACAGCATTACGGCATCTTCCGTTTCGGCAGAGGAATGGCATTATGCGGCACTCATCCACATCTGGAAACGTCATTATTGTTTCATCATTAGAAAATGTTTAACTAGTGGACATGTGACAATGACAAAAGCTTCAGTAATAGAAGAATATTGTCTAAAAAGAATGGAACTGGACCTGACTAAATTAGAGAAATAACAATAAAAAGGGAAGTGGTCATGAAACATTCTAAAATATTAAAATGACATCCACACATACCCTCACGTCATTTCCCTGTCGGGATAGGCAAAGAGCAGAGAGTACCAGATTTTCCTATCGCAGCACACATCTTTAATTTCTTCCATACACCTTCTCATACAACTCCTATGATTTCTCTGACTAAAATTTCCCTCTTTCAAATATCATTCACTTGATCAAACCATATTTTCCATGATTGTTCATGCATTTCACTCACATTTGCACTATATATTTGTTTTTTAATTTTTCTTTCTTCATTCGTTCTTCACATGTCCAAACCATCTTGAGTGCACTTCATCATTTAGTTCATATTCATCCCTGATTTCATACATTAAGTTCATATTCATCCTTGATCACTTCATTCCGTATTCTTCACATTGTCCCCTAAGGTATTCTTCACATTTCCTAAATATTTCTACAGCATTTATTCGGCTACAAATTACGTAAAACATTAGAAAAATCAGAATGATATAAGGCGTATGGATGTAAAACAGAAGAGGGGAAAGATGTATATCACGATAGGAACATCTTGTGCTCTTCTCTCTGCCTGCCCCGACAGGGAGACCGCGTGATGGTATACATGAATAATGTTATACTTACCGATACAATCATTGTTGGGGCTCAATTTGAATCCATCATGACAGTGACATTTGTAACTTCCAGCTGTATTGATACATGTGCCATTTTTACAAACATTCTGGTGACGTTGGCACTCATCCAAGTCTAGGCATGTATCCTTTTGCGGTGTAAGAGAATAGCCAGGCCTGCAGATGCATTGGAAAGACCCTTGAAGATTTCTGCAGTCCCCATTGGCGCAAACGCCGGGCCTTTCTATACATTCATCAATGTCTACACAATCTCGCATGCTGAAAAACACATTGATTTTATATGCAAATTGAAAAAATCTACAATTCTACTAACTTCATTTAAATATCACTGAAAAATCTATCTTGGGATATGCTACTAATTGATATAGATTACTCAACATTCAGATGACTGGTCTTTTGTAACAAGTCTAAAATAGAATTCAACAATATTTATACCAGATCAATAATTAAAACCCTTTAATTTTTATATGACAAGCAAAGTGAGCAATAGGTTTAATTAAAAAAATGGGCTTCCCAAGGATTAGTGTTAATGCTAACACATTCTATCACATATATATCATATTTATGCAGATGTCACTGCAACTGTTACTAATGAAAACCACTTTGAAGTGGTCGAGGATGTGTTAAACAGTGATCTGAGAAAAATGTAATAATTTTCCCTAGTTGAACTTTACTTACAAGAAACAATCAATATTGTTAATAGGAACAATGTCTGCTTACCTTACACCAAGCTTGTAACCATCAGGACACCTGCACTCAAAGTGGCCTGGAAGATTGATACACTGTGAATTGCCCTGGCAAGGATTTGGAGATCTGATGCATTCATTATCATCACGACACTGATGGGATTCTGCGTCAAATATGTAACTGTAAAAATAAGTTTCAAATAAAGTGTTTAAATGTTTGACAATAACGGCAATAATCATTCTATTGTGGATGGATTACCTGTATACTAAAAAATCATCAATCGAGTAAAAGGAAAAAAAATACTAAAAAAGAAATTTTTTTGATTTTATACAAAAAATCTACTCTATTCTAAGTATATACGAGTACATATATGTTTAGCTAATGTGTGTAATTACACTAGAAAGCATAATTAATATTGCCAACATAAGTGATAACGGTTTATGAGTTCTAGTTACTCTACTCCAGTATTGTCTCCTGGTCGTGCTATTAAATACGAGTATGTCTGTATCACCAATTTGGATATGTTGAGAGTAGGGTGACCAGATGTCAGGTATTATTATTACAAAATTAACATAACTCGGAGAAATTATAACAAAACCCGTAGCCAGGAGGCACAGTGTTGAAACCCTGAGAGCTGGTAACCCTAATTGAGGGGCGTTATTTACAAATTCCTCAACACAGAATACCTAACAAACAAGATGAGCAACATCTTGAACATACTCAAAATCATCACAACATTTTTTTTCAACGATGCAAATTCTCTTTAGATATGAACATTGCAAATTACCCTCTGTTGCAGTTGCAGAGGTAGCTGCCGGGAGTGTCGACACAGCTTCCGTGTTTGCACATGGAGCCCATAAGAGTACATTCATCAATTTCTTCAGTTTTGTTGGTCATTGGATTAAGGATCTGGCCTGGGTTGGTCCCACACAATAGAGTGTATTCATCTAAAAATATAAAATCATATTAGTTATTCATTGAAATTTCAAGAATTGTACATTGATTTTTGAAATAGAAAAAGGATTTAGGTATTGAAAACTAGCTATGTAAAATATTAGTGTATCAAATTATTCTGTATTATATTATAATTTACATCTTCTGAAAGCTATGTAAAATATTAGTGTATCAAATTATTCTGTATTATGTTATAATTTACATATTCTGAAAGCTATGTAAAATATTAGTGTATCAAATTATTCTGTATTATATTATAATTTACATCTTCTGAAAGCTATGTAAAATATTAGTGTATCAAATTATTCTGTATTATGTTATAATTTACATCTTCTGAAAGCTATGTAAAATATTAGTGTATCAAATTATTCTGTATTATGTTATAATTTACATCTTCTGAAAGGATTATTTAATCTCCTTTTTTATAGACAATAAAACTGAGCAGGTGACATGCTGACGTTTACACCATAAGTTTATTGTTCTTGCAGTGAGGAACTCAATTCAGGAAGAGGTAAAAATTAAAATTTATGTTTTTAAACATAATGTGGAATGAATTCTTCTTTTACAATACTGAATAATGACTGTCAACCTATGGGAGCTTTCAAAATATTGAATTGAAGCATCTTCTACATCTTCAAACTTCTGAGACTAGAAAAACTTTATTCCATGTGATATGAGCAGATACTCTTAACATTATGATTTATTCTTTAGTGCCTTTTCATGACATTAAGTCGTTCCCAAGGGGGTCTTGATTGTTCAATATAACTGGATCTGTTTTTTCAATTTGTCTCATTAAGTCTCTCTGAGACTCACTCAATCTCAGAGTTTTACACATAATGTACGTTTACAGCTGAGTTTTGGAAACGGAGATATTAAGAACTTACGAGTAGCTAGTTGTGGACAAGGCTCACAGGGAGAGCCCCAGGCCTTGCCCATTGAACAGCAGCACACCATCTGCGTCTGCTCGCGGGACATGGGGGTAGTGCACTGTCCGTGGGTATAGTTCAAATAGCACTGCTCCTTCCTCATGTCGATGCATTCCTCTGGAATTAAAAAATACTTATTTAAATAATCATTGTTCCAATTAGGTAGTTCATACTAGCTTCTACATTCTCCATCGATCAATCAAACTAAATAAAATATCCATAGACAATGATTTTTTTAGTTTGTGTCGTATTTTTTCTTTTACAGTTCAATTTTGAAAATTACACTAAAAGAAACTGTAAAAAAGCATCAAGCACCGAAAAAACAGATTATTTTGTTCAATTTTCAAAATTACACCAAAAGAAATTGTTCAAGTATATATTAATGTTTAGTACATTTGGAATAAGTTGGAATTGAAAATTGTGTTCTTATGACATCTATCCGAGAAATATGAAACTACTTTCCAGACAACATATTATAAAGAGAATTAAAAAACATCAGATGAAATCTTGACATATAATCAGAAGAGAGTATAGTTATTTCACTCTAAGTATAAATATTATATCTTTGGCAACATGCATATTGATCAAGAAACATAGAATTGTTTGGATGAGTGCAAACAGATGATAACCTGAGATAGTGTTTCTTACCCTTACTGAGCCATGACCCAGCTGGTTGGTTGGAAAATGATGACATATGGCAATCACCCCACCAGGTTGTACTGCATACAACGAAAGTGTAATAACCCCTCCTAAAAGCTCAAGTACCCAAACTCCTGTTACAATAACAACCACGCTCTGATCCACTGCCTGAATTTCTCGCTCTCTTCGCACGGAGGCAAGATAGCATATTGCCTTTGAGCAAAATATATTTCTAGGGATAGTGCATGTTTGATCAGCCATGCGTGTCATGTGTCTTGCCTGAGTTTGTATTTATTTTTCTTGATGATAGTGTCTTAATTTAAAGCAAACTGAGCGCTCATAGTAAATGACAATATCTATAGCATGTTTTATTAGGTATGTATGAGTATATCAATATCACATTAACAGGAAACAGAAGTAGAGAGACAGCAAGCTTGTTAACACATTGTTTGCGGGAAACGATAAAACTCGTTCTATCCCGTCTTATGGTAGAGAGCGGGAGACGAGTTTACTCGTTTTGGTTTGCCAAGCGGTGGTATGCGGGAAACTTGTAAACACGGTCGCCAAATGAGGTGGAAACTGCGCGTTATCTATTATAAGATTCTTATAAGATCTTATAAGATCTTATAAGATTCTTATAAGATCTATTGAAAATTTCGTAATTATATTGTAATTTTATATGAATAAAATAATTTTGATGGTGAAAGAGTATTTTTTTCTATGTTTACCTAGAATGTAGTAATTTTGTGTGAGTAAAAAATAGAGCAACCCATATTTTGCATAATAAAGATATAGATAGTTCTATTCAAAATTTCGTAATTATATTGTAATTTTATGTGAATAAAATAATTTTGATGGTGAGAGTATTTTTTTCTATGTTTACCTAGAATGTAGTAATTTTGTGTGAGTAAAAAATAGATCAACCCATATTTTGCATAATAAAGATATAGATAGTTCTATTCTTAGTAAGATACAAAAAGTTTTTTGAAAAAAATACTAATTAGTTTGAGAGATATGGTTTTTTTACGAAAGTCTAATTTTGGCGCAAAAAAGTCTAAAAGTACCCGCATTGCATCATCACTTGTCGCGAAAAGTACCCGCAAAAAATGTGTTAATTAGCTCATAAGTAAATAAGAAAAACAAATTTACACAACTTACTTCCACTGGGTAAAGCCATATATCCTTCAGGACACAAGCAAACATAACTTCCTTCTTGGTTATGGCACACACCAGCTCCACATATCTCATAATCTTCACACTCGTTGATGTCCAAACACTGAGTTCCTGAACCATCCAGCCGGTAGCCCTCGTTGCACGAGCATATAAAAGAACCAAATGTATTGGCACAGTGGCCATTCACGCAGATGTTGGGATGGTCTTCACACTCATTGATGTCCTCCAAGACAACCTAATTGAAAAAATAACTTAATGTTTTCTTTATTAAAACTAACACATCAAAACTCATTTTTACATTTATTTCTCCTTCAATAGCATTACAATCCTTAAAGAGCCTCGGCTTCTTTTTTTTTATGCCTCTAAATTTGAAAGAAATAAATATTATACTTGATTTTAAAGCCAATTCTAAATAAATCAACAAAGCAACATAAGAAACAATCGGGAACTTGAAAAATATAAATATCACAAAGTAATATTTAAATCATGAAAACATTAAATAACACAAAATATTGACTTTTTAGCGCTGTTTAGTAATTGAAAACGCTCCACTATTTCTACTGCAGCATCTCTATAAATATCTTAAGTATCCTCATGAAATTCTATGTTATCAGTCCACCCAAAGATATTATCTACTTTTCTGAGGGAATAAAACTACCAATGACCTGGGAGTTATGTATACTTTTTGAAATCCATTGTTGTTATTTTATGATACTTTTATTTTGTTTCTAAATTTTACACGAAAGAAGAAGTGAAAGCTATATGATATTGAACTCTGCCTAGTGAAAGGCTGCAACAGATTAAACCTGCTAATTATCTTGGAAGGTTCCTTGCCATCGGAACTTAGGATTTGATTTGCCAACACCACGCTTACTGAAGTGCAACACCTTACACACCATAAACCGATACACACACAGGTGTCTTCCATCCACAATCCGCAAAAGGCAGCTGACAATCATACACAATACATAGTTTAGTACATAATATATTGGCTTTAAAACCTTAATTGCTGAAACAAAAATACTGAATCAATAAGAATAACCCTAGTGGATTAATATTTTTTCCTTTTTAAAATTTCTTATGTTGTTTCATGTTAAAATTTCGAGATTTCATAAAAATGGTGAAAATATATGTTTGAATTATAACAGTAAAATAAAGTTGTTACCGTGGTAAGATTAGGTTTGTAACCCGGTCCTCCAGGGCAGAGCACTCTGTACTCCTCGGAATCAGGTAAGGGGCACAGCTGGCAGCGGGGGCCCCAGGCCCGGCCCACAGAACAACAGCAGGCTGCTCTAGTCACTTCATCAGACAATGGGTGCATGCATCGCTTACGTTCTGCCAGGCTATTATACGTGTAGTCCAAAAAGCAGCGGGATTTTCGGCGATCTAGGAAATCAAATAATTTTTAATTATTATTCAACTCAAAAAAAATTCAAGAATATAAGATGTTGAGCTACATGGAAGACATTCGGTAATCGTTTTTCTACAAGGCAGCTTGGAGTCAATGTTCAAGGGAGAGAAAAAGAAAGAGGGAGACTTCGTCCACGTCCCACAAAGCTATTAATAATAAAAAATGATAAGAGACAACAGTGTTAAGGGCACAATACTGAAACATTTGGGAGCTGAAACATCAACCCCAAGGAGATGAGGTGAGATAAGAATGTAGATGACTTACCAACACAAGCATTGCCCTCAGAAACTAGCTCATAATCCGGAGGACAATCACACTTGTAGGTGCCCTGGGTGTTAATACAGGTTCCATAGAGGCAGGATTGGGGACTCAGGCATTCATCAATGTCAGTGCAGTTGCCACCGCTTTCTAGTAATTCATAAAGATAGTTCACAGTTAGTTAAAAGAAATAAAAAGTATGATCAACATTAATACTCAGGATGAATAGAGGCTGCCTCTTATTATGATCAGCAGAATCCCTCTTCGTATACAGGTTATAAAAATCCACTCTACTCCCCTACACTTCATTGGACCGTGGACCGAATTGGGAGATAATGAAGTCCGGATAATTGAAAAACACAGTTAATCCAAATTAAGTTTTTATTGAGTTAAACATTTTAAGAGTTAAAATGCTAGTTAATTTTTTTTACGCAAGATGAGTAAACGAACCAGCTTTCTCAATGTTGGACAGATACAACTGCTAAGCACCGGCATCATATCGTGGTAATTACATTGGAGGGTCCCAGATTTACATATTTTTATGAAGGTGTGGAAGTGGGGAAACACTGCCAACTTACTAGCGTTAGTCAATTGGTATAATATAAACCATAGAGTTTATAATAGTTTAGATCCTTGCTCAGTTATTATCAAAATGTAGATGTTTATTAAATATTTTTTTCAGGATTACTAAAAAATAATTGTACTACAGAGGATAATTAAGCCTCGGATAATCGGTGATCTACTATCATTATTTCAAAATATAATGTGACATCAAGTCACTTTCATAGTTATCACTTAACTACAAACATCCCTGCATTTACATGGTAGATATGTTCCAAGAAAATTTGCGTAAATCAAAATATCACAAATTGAGAAAAGAAATTTTTATAAAATTGAAAGATACATTCCAGAATACTAAAATATGCTTTAATTGGGGTACAGAATTCATAAATGTCGAATAATGGAACCAAAACAGTGTTTAAAAAGATCTATACCTATAACGTATCAATCAACAATTCCCGGGACTAACCAACCGATGGCGCCTCTAATAACAAATCCATACCATTCTCAGTTAGTACCAATCTTTAGAAGTTACGAGTCAAACTTTCATGACATTCTGACATTGTGTCATTGAGTTACAGTGGTTTTAGTGATGCTACTTTTGCTATTTTCAAAACAATGGAAAAAAAGAATTTCACGTGTTGATAAAACATCGCTTTTTAATGGGAAAAAATACCATTCAAACTCAGTGATGGCTTGAAAAGTGTTATCCGGGTTCTGCTCCATCGAAAACAACCATTTGTCGGTGGTATGCTAATTTTAAACGCGGTCGTACAGACACAAATGACTCTGGTCGTCCAAAGAGGCTGTTACACCAGAAAACATAAAAAAACCCCTCAAAATCGTGATGGAAAATCGCAAAGTAAAATTGCGTGAGATAGCTGACATCCTGAAGATATCATTTGGTAGTGTTTACACTATTTTGCATGAACATTTGGTCATGAAAAAGCTTTTTACAAAATAGGTGCCGCGTTTGCTCACAATGGAACAGAAACATCAACGCATCGATGATTCAGAGTGCTGTTTGGCACTGTTTACGCGAAATAAACAGGAGTTTTTGCATCGGTATGTGACAATGGATGAAACATGGATCCACCACTATACTCCGAAATCAAATCGGCAGTCAGCTGAGTGGAGAGCAACCGGTGAAAGTCGTCCGAAGCGACCAAAAACTGAACAGTTGGCCGGGAAGGTTATGGCCTCTGTATTTTGGGATGCGCATGGTATAATATTCATCGATCACCTTGAAAAGAGAAAAACCATCAATAGCGAATATTACATAGCTTTATTGGAGCGTTTGAAGGCAGAAATTGCAAAAAAACGGCCCCATATGAAGAATAAAAAAGTTCTCTTTCATCAGGACAATGCACCGTTTCACAAGTCGATGGTAACAATGGCCAAATTGCACGAGTTGAACTTCGAATTGCTTCCGCACCCACCGTATTCTCCAGATTTGGCCCCCAGCGACTATTGGCTGTTCGCAGATCTCAAAAAGATGCTCCAGGGAAAGAGATTTGGCTCCAATGAAGAAGTGATTGCCGAAACTAACACCTATTTTGAAACCAAAGATAAATCATTCTACACGGCTGGCATAGAAAAGTTAGGAAAGCTTTGGAATGAATGTATCGCTCTTGTAAGAGACTATGTTGATGAATAAAGGAGAATTTTGGCAAACAATTGTTGTTTTAGTAGTTAGTCCCTCGACTTATTGATCGATGTGTTATACCTGATAAAAATGAAAAGACGGTATAATAAAATGTTTTTATTTATTGGTAAAAAATACTATTTTTTTAATACACTGGTACTAACTATTTATTGTGAGAATAAAATGAAGTGAAAAAATGTAGTACGAGCTATTTATTATGTCGCTAGTCTGCCTCTCCGTCGACCTGACCCTCAGTGCTGAGCATGCTGGTTGAGGGAAGTGCACAGTGGTACAGATGTATAATTTATTAGGCAAAATTCAAATAATGAGGGAACTGATAAAGCATATTCCTTAACCCCATAAATTGAGGGATAGGTGTACTTCAAAATAATAATCAGAAATCAAATTAAATTTTCCTTTCTAATTACTGTTTTTCTACAATACAAAAAATAGAAGTTCAAAATAATTTTGTAATGCGTTTATGATTTAATGGTTAAAATATGTACTATTTGGAAGATATTTATAGTAGTGAAAATGTTCATAAACAAATCATATTAGCACAACATAAAAGTATATTTAAACTGTCAAATAATTGTTGTAAAAAAAATTAATGACAAAAAAATAACTATCCAAAATAAAAACAGTGTAAATCAACAGTTAAATAAATAATCTTACCATCAATTTTGTAGCCATCGTTACACTGACATCTGAACATACCAAATACATTCTCACATCTTCCATAAACACATAAGTTGTTGAACATTTGGCATTCATTGATGTCTGAAAAAAATTATAAAACCTTAATTACAATAAAGAAATATATTGGAATAGATTTGGAAATATTGTATAATAAATAACCTAATTTAATAGTCATAAGTTATCACCTCATATCTAAAAACTTAAAAAAAATATATATGTACATTGAAATGTTCAACTTTGGAATCAAATATTTTGGTGTAATTGCCTCTCTTTTTTTTATGAGGGTCAGGGCCCATAGCTATAGATGACCTCCGTCTCCGTGCCTTTCATGATAAGACACCTGTCTTCCAGTCCGGTGGTTGTGCATTTAATTGCTATTTAATTGCTATTGAGAAAAAAAGATTTCTGGTTTGGTTTAACATCTTTCTAGTTGATTGGAAGATATTACCACATGGCAATAAACCCACCTAGTTATAAAGTATAGAACCAACGTTACACTAAATAATCCCCGTTACACTAAATAGTCCCTTTTAGGATTTGTATCCATTCTAGCTGCTTCCTGTTTCTGCAGAGCTTTTCCACCTGCTTCCTTCAGCCTGTATGTAGTCTTCAAACTGGATGCCTCCATCTGGTTCAGCCAAAAGTATTTATTTGAGCAGTCTTTGTGGTGATTGTCAATCCCGAATTCCTCTCCTTCTATGTTATTTCTATCTCGGCCTTTCGGGGATCACCCTTACTTCTTCCTGAACTTTTTACTTTATTTTTCTGTGGGCCTCAAATTTTTATGTCTGTATAGTGATTTCAAGATAGTCATTTTGGTATTTTTATTGAGTTCTGCTTTCTTTATTGCTGATGTGTTCAGAAATCTCAATTCACTACACCTTGCACTGATCCTTGTATCCAGCTTTCAGTTTTTTCTGTGTTATGACTTATTTTAAGAAAAAAATTAAGATGTGAATTGTCAACTTATGGCCATTAATATTTTGTTTCCATGTTCATCTAGTTTTCTTATAGAGTTAAGTCACATAATTATAAATTTTGCTACAAACTGCGATTACAATTGTGTACATACTGCAATACTATACTACATATGTGGCCTAGTTGGTAAGACACCTATCTACCAACCCAGAGGTTGTGAGCTCGATTGCTGTTGGAAAAAGGAATGTTTAAAAAAAAAGTTATATTCTGGTTTTCATTTAAGGCCTCTTTAACATCCTGGTTATTTGCAAGAGAATTGACACATGGCAATAAGTCTGCCAGCTCATACTGGATACAACAAAAGTGTAATACAATACAATATAATATAAATCAATTAAAAAATCAACAATTATTTTATACAACTCAACAAAGCATTATTATAAATGTATTTGTGAAGTTTTAGAAACTTTTACTATTTTGAATTTGATGTATCTGATGCAAAAGTAGTGGCTATTTTTCACTGATTATATTTTATTTGTTCTCAAAAATCTGCGAATATTCCGAGAATGTTAATTTATTGAAAATCTGTTTGCTATATCAAATGAGATATGACTTTTCTCAACATTTTTTTACTAAAAACATTAACAAAAAAAAAAACTGAACAAATATATAATAATGATAGTAAATAAAAGTGATGAATCTTTACCAACACAAGCCTGGTCATTGGTCTCATCTGGATGCATAAATCCCATCTCACAATCGCAACTGAAAGCTCCCGGTGTGTTTAAACAGTGGCCGTTTTCACACAAGTTTGGGTCATTCGAGCACTCATCAATGTCTACACAGGAATAACTGCAAAAATATGAAAATAAATCAATTTTAATCACATTTCTGGTATTAAAAACACAAATAAATTAAAACCATGTCCAAAATAAAATTATTTAGAACTAACCCATTTCCTTTGAACCCAGTGTCACAAACGCACTCAAAAGAACCATCGTTGTTAATGCACTGCGCGTTTGGATGGCATCCCCCATTGTTTGTGAGGCACTCATTAATATCCAAGCAATTTACACCATTTCCTGTAAATCCATCCTTACATCTGCATTGGAACGAGCCCTAAAAATAAAATGTATGAATTGTAGAATTCAGATACTTATCGATTTAAGGTAGCTAAGTCTATGCTATCTGTAAGTCAAGTTGTAGGGTAAAAAGTGAAATGAAGATGACCAGTTGTTTTGTTCATAGTGTGTTGTCTCAGAAGTCCTGCTTGCATTTTCCTTTAGTCTAGTTCTATTTCCTGACTCCTAATGTCATCTATGACTTGTATTATGGCCAACTTAGATTCATTTTGTAAACAATTATTTATTCATATTTTTTAATTTTGTCACACCTATCAATATCAAATACACATTTACAGGATGTGCATATGTTAATTTAAATAGAAAGGAACATAATAATAACTTAACAAAATCCAAATCAATTTACTACTTTTTTTTCCATATAAAGTGATGGATGGGAATTAGACGATGCCCTGTTTCGAAATCTGTGATGGGCTCCATTTTTTATAATACTCGTGTTTTAAATAAATTATTTGCTATAGTATAAATTATCTTAGAGCTTTATGGTTAAAATTTCTGAATCTGTAAGACTGTGGCCACACCAAAGTGCTTCGCTAGGTGATACGTGACTAATGACTAATATATTTCATGCATGCCCACACTGCTCACTCAACCGCTCCCAAATGTCAAATGAATTTGTGCGAAGCACTGATGTGGCCATGCATGAAGTATATTAGTCATTAGTCACGTATCACCTAGCGAAGCACTTTGGTGTGGCCACGGCCTAAGTCTGTGTCTTATCCTATTTGATAGATATCATATTGAAATATGATTTTATACAGAATATTTATTCATATTTTCTATTCATCAGGTGTTTTAACAGATGGTTAACATCTGACTCAATACTGGTTATTTCTTAATAAGTCGAGCTAAAATAATGTTTTAACAGATGGTTAACATCTGACTCAATACTGGTTATTTCTTAATAAGTCGAGCTAAAATAATGTTTTAACAGATGGTTAACATCTGACTCAATACTGGTTATTTCTTAATAAGTCGAGCTAAAATAATGTTTTAACAGATGGTTAACATCTGACTCAATACTGGTTATTTCTTAATAAGTCGAGCTAAAATAATGTTTTAACAGATGGTTAACATCTGACTCAATACTGATTATTTCTTAATAAGTCGAGCTAAAATAATGTTTTAACAGATGGTTAACATCTGACTCAATACTGGTTATTTCTTAATAAGTTGAGCTAAAATAATGTTTTAACAGATGGTTAACATCTGACTCAATACTGGTTATTTCTTAATAAGTCGAGCTAAAATAATGTTTTAACAGATGGTTAACATCTGACTCAATACTGATTATTTCCTAATAAGTCGAGCTTAAATAATGTTTTAACAGATGGTTAACATCTGACTCAATACTGGTTATTTCTTAATAAGTCGAGCTAAAATAATTTTATACAGAATATTTCTTCATATTTTCTATTTATCAGGTGTTTTAACAGATGGTTAACATCTGACTCAATACTGGTTATTTCTTAATAAGTTGAGCTAAAATAATGTTTTAACAGATGGTTAACATCTGACTCAATACTGGTTATTTCTTAATAAGTTGAGCTAAAATAATGTTTTAACAGATGGTTAACATCTGACTCAATACTGGTTATTTCTTAATAAGTCGAGCTAAAATAATTTTATACAGAATATTTCTTCATATTTTCTATTTATCAGGTGTTTTAACAGATGGTTAACATCTGACTCAATACTGGTTATTTCTTAATAAGTCGAGCTAAAATAATTTTCTTTGCACAAATATTTTTTATGATGAATTAAGTAATTGAAATAATACTTACAGGTAAGTTGATGCAGTCAGCAAACTCATTACAATTATGTGTTCCCAAGAAGCATTCATCATCATCCGTGCAGCTTTGGCTCTCATCCGGCTTCACTGAGTAGCCTTCTTCACAGCGACATGCGAAACTGCCCACACTGTTGGAGCAGTCGCCGTTGCCACACACGTCTGGTTTCAATGCACACTCGTCGATGTCTGGAATTTTTTTTTAAATATCCAATTAAAAAAATTCTTCCTTAACCTAGAGAAGATTTGTGGTCTATTTTATGAGAACTAGACAAAATTTTAGTCATTGATCGAAACAGTGAAATGCAATTAATGAATCCACAAAATTTGGAGATCGTTTATGATTTTGTTTATCTTAAGTTTACAATTGCTGATAATTATGGTAAAAAGCCCAAAGGCTCAATTAATGAGATTGAAGACAATGTTATCTCCCGGCTACACTCTTCAACATGTGCACATCACAGTTTAGGCATGTTGAAGAGTACCATAAAAAAAACTAATGAAAGCACTGAAAAAAAAAACCACTGTTACCGATACTTTTTAATCGAAAGTAGATTACTACTTAAGCAGCTAAGAAAAAAATAGCTATAGCTCTATTTTACAGCTACTCTTAGAAAAAATGCACTATTTGAAGTGTATTACTTAACACCATGCTATGCATTATAGGAACATGTCTTAACAATTTATAAACTGGTTCATCACAATTGTCACAAATATTTTCCAATTGTTAAGTTTATTTATTGCGGACGATCAAATGACACAGTGTCAGCTCTTATATAGGGAAAGACAAACTTGTATTAAATACATTCGGAGCATTGTGGCACAGAGTATCGTGAATTTGAAATGTACCCACATATCAACACGCCTTCTTACATTTATATTCACAAATTACAAACATGACAGAATTAAACATTAGTTACATTTAACCTTCAACTCAAAACAATACTTCAACTATTCAAAAAAAAAATATTTTATCAACTTAAATGTTACATAAAAAATGTTACACAAAAATTCAATTGCAATTCAGCATAATCAGTTTTCTGTCATAAACAAAATTTATATTAATTTTAACATTTCTCTGAATTTAACAAATTTAATTCTTCCCAACGACTTAGTAAAAATATCAGCAATGTTTGAATCCGAATCTATCTTAACAATTTCAACAATTCCAATTTTAACATTTTCATGAACATAATGATATTGTACTTCTATATGCTTAGAATTTTTTGTAAAGTTTTCATATTTAGCTATAGCAAGAAAATTATCTTCACAAATTTTAATAGGTTGAACAATTTTAACAAAAAAACATCATCAATAACATTTCTTTTCACATCAAGAATAGCCCTATCCTTTGGTTTATTCACTAGTGTCCAAGTGTTATTTTCTTTTTTCATTTTAACAAGACCTTTTATTTCACTGTTCATTACATCTTTCCATCGTCCAGCCTCATTACTTGTTGTCGCCTCCTCGAAGTTGGCCGGAACTGTAGTATGACAAAAATTTGCAGAAACACAATAATATCCGAATTCTTCATCGAATCGAACTGGCGGTGTGATTTGTCTTCATGGTCTCGTTCCACTTTGCACTTTTTCATCATTCTTCACATCGTTCTTGGAGTTCTCATCATAATCATCATAACTTACACACATAATATCTTCTTCAATAATGTCAACATGCCTGGCAACTAATATTCTGCCATTTACCAAAACTCTATATCCAACTTCGGTATATCCGAGTAAAATTCCAAACTCAGCTTTTTTATCCCACTTTGATCTTCTCTTTCCTTCAGGTATTCTTACATAAACTCTACTTCCATACAATTTTAATTCATTTGCAGATGGTTTCTTTTTGAAAAATATTTCATAAGGTGTCTTCCTTACTACAGTATTTGCCAATATCCTATTTTTCAGATAAGCTGCTGCTTTAATCACTTCGGGCCAATAACGTCTGTCTACTTTTGCTTCTGCCAGAAGACATCTAGCCATATCCATTATTGTTCTATTATATCTCTCCGCAGTACCATTCAATTCATGTACATGTGGTGGGCACGACTTTATCCTTGTACGTTTTTCTTTTGCAAATTTATATATCTTATTATTTATGTATTCTCCACCATTATCACATCTTAGTTCTTTTACCATCTTCCCAGTTAAATTCTGAATTTCGTTTACATATTCTATTAAACAATCAGAGACTTGATCCTTTGATTTAATACAATACACTTTTGCTATAATCATCAATAAAACTTACGAAGTATTTCTCACCATTACATCCAGTTATTTTATGAGGTCCATTCACATATTTTCCGCTCTTTTTCTATTATTTTTAAAGGGTAAATTATGCATCTTGTTCTCGATACATATAGCACATTTTTTATAGTTACTATGGATTCAGTGTTATAAACAGGAAAAGAGACTATAATATCACCAACCTTTGTTGCCTCCAACATTCTTCCATCACCAACTTTCACCTTAATAGGATTTTTCAATGTTATTTGGTTATCAAAATATTTATCATTATTTTACTATATGATCAGTACACCCGCTGTCCAGTAACCAATCAATTTGTTTTTTATTTATCATTATTTCTTTTATACTTGACGTGTTATTGTCGAGTATTGTTGCACAAAATTTTTTTTGGGTCGACTATTAAAATTTGTTCCGCGTCTGCGTTGGTTAACAAAATTACGATTACGCTCTTGATAATTTGAATAATAACCATTTTTAAATATTTCGCCTGACCATGCCAACAGTACCTTTGAATGTGCCCCGTTTTACCACAATTATAACATATATTTTTTTGCATATTTGACTTGTTTGTTTCTATTTTAAATGCATTACTTTTTTCAATTTTTGAAGCACTTTCTTCACAATAATTTTTTTCTTGTTGCGATTTTGATTTAATTTTATTTTTCAAGTATTCAACGGTTCTTTCTCTCTCCGGAAAAACATCAATCAAATCACCAATATGACTGTACTTTGATGGTAATGCTCTTAACATATAATTCATTTTTTCTAATTCAGTTACAGTGGCGCTGACCTGTTTTAATTCGTTCACAGACCTCTCAAAAATATCGAAAAATGAACATAAATCTGTGTAATTCTCCAATTTAATTTTATCTAAGTTATTTCTACACACGATTTGTAATGACGTGGAAGTTTCTAAGTACATATTATCAAATTTGTTAAGTATTTCAAAAGCAGACTCACATTCATGGATGTTTAGGAACGGTTGTTCCTTAATGGAGAGATGATGAGGATGATCGTTGGTTTAATAAAACTCGTTTGAAATCGGAATATGCAGAGGTATTTTATTGTTAAACGTCGGTATTTATAATATTTGGAATGTGCGTGAGACGGCGCAAGATATATGTCGCCGTCTCGTTTCCGCCGCACAATATATTTATTGTTAACAAGTCGGGTATTCATATGATTTGTAGGAAGGCGCAGGAGATATGTCGCTGTCTCGTTCTCGCTAAACAACGACAGCGACTCGCGCCTCGACCACAGGGACAAAGGTCGCTACAGATGTATTCCAACTGTTTGTTGGTTATTGCGCCATATATATAATTAGTAGCTTGGATATCCTTTTCTTCCCATTCTTCCTGATTATCCTTGGCATGAGCCCTTCGCAGGATTACTTCTTTACATTTTTTCAATTGTAAGAATTTTAAAATTCTTACTTTCCATTAGAAGTATTCTTCACCGCCAAATAACGGTATATTAATTTCACTATTTCTCGCCATTTTTATTTAAATACGAGGCGTATCCAGAAAGTGTGTACTGAGGCTCTCACGACCGGATGGATTTTATTTTCGACATGTTGGCTACACTTTCGTGTAGCCTGACCCTTCCCCTCCGCAACGAGACCGGTTCAAGGTCAGTACGTTGAGAAGTGTCAACGCGACAACACGTTTTGTGAAAAATGTAAATCCAATCACCCGCCAAGTGCGAAATACGGGGCGTCATCCGTTATCTCGTTTGGAAGGGAAAACCTCCGGTTGAGGTTTATAATGAGGTGAAAACTGCATATGGTGATAAAGCTATGAATCGTACGAGTGTGTACAAGTGGTGTCGCGAGTTTAAAAACGGTCGTACGTCTGTGCATGATGATCAGAGGAGCGGAAGACCTTCAATTGTGGCTGACGAAATTGACGAAATTGTTTTGGGACTGTCAAGGCATAATTTTTATTGAATATATGCCTCAAGGGGAGACCATCAACTCTGCAAGATACTGTGAGACCCTAAAAAAATTGCGGAGGGCGATTCAGAACAAGAGGAGAGGCATGCTGACAAAGGGAGTCTGCCTGCTGCACGACAATGCCAGACCACACACAGCCAACGCCACGAAGGAACTGCTCGCCTCTTTTAAATGGGATGTCCTGAACCATCCCGCGCATTCCCCTGACCTAGCACCTTCAGATTACTATCTCTTTACCTCCCAGAAGCTGCACATGGGTGGAAAAAGGTTTTCAACCGACGAGGAGGTAAAGGAGGAGGTGGAGAAGTGGACGGAGGGGTTGGCGGGAAACTACTTCGAGGAAGGCATCAAAAAGTTGATGTCCCGCTTCACCATCTGCATTGAGAGGAATGTCGACTATGTCGAAAAATAGCTTACATATGTACTACGGTAACCACGTAATTTTTTTGTTTAAATAAAAAAAATTGCAACCTACAAAAATTCAGTACACTCACTTTCTGGACTTACCTAGTACTTTTAAAACTTTTTTTAATTCAATAATCACGGACCTCTAACAACGGATTTCTATAAACCGATCTATAGCAACGCTATGCTACCATGTTGAGTTTATTTACTGCGGACGATCAAATGACACAGTGTCAGCTCTTATATAGGGCAAGACAAACTTGTAACAATATTGTATTAAATACATTCGGAGCATTGTGGCACAGAGTATTGTGAATATGAAATGTACCCACATATCAACACCAATAACTCATGAAGTTTCATTTTGGGAAGATTCAGAAAATTGTCCTCGTAAATATGCACTTCAAATTATAGAATTTTTTTCAAGTTCCGAGCAATCTTATGATTGGTCAATATTTAAAAATATTCAATTAAATCTCTACTCTTTAGTATTTGTTGAATTGTAATCCGTATTTGATTCACAGATTGGATAAATTTACTGTATTAACTGTTCTGGATAATCTTACTGTACAAAAGGGTAAGCAAAGGAAATAAAACACTACTAAAATAGTACCTCTGGGTTTTCATGTAGGAACTTGTCCAGATGGTTTTTAAACTGGTTCAATGTCACATCACTCACTACAATATTGGACAGTTGAGAATAATAATACATGGGGTAAAATGTACGACAGAATATGGAATAAAGTGATTAGGAATGAATGTTAACTTAAGGCTGATGTGTTGAGTAAGAAAAAGAAAAGCACTCTGAGATGGTTTGGGCATGTAGAACTAATGAATAAAGAAATAATAATAAAATAAATATATAATGTAAATGCGAGTGGGAAGCGCGGTATAGAAAAACCAAGGAAAGTATGGTTGGATCAAGTGAATAATATTGTAAAAAAAGGAAATGTAGAAAGTCAGAGGAACCATATGAGAAAGTGTATGAATGTAGAAGAGTTGAAGGATGTGTGTAAAGATAGGAAAGTGTGACTATCTCTCCTTTCCGCCTGCCCCTGGCATGATGGTATGTATTTCTAATAAGTGAAAATATTACCCAAACAAGAAGTAGAGTCGACATTAGGCACCAGCCCCTCTCCACACTGGCACATGTGTCCTCCCTTGGTGTTGATGCACCTGCCCCCGCCACACACGCGCGTGCTCTCCACGCATTCGTCTACGTCCATGCACGTGTGTCCATCCAGTTGCAGTGAATAGCCAGCACTGCACAAATAAACTAACCATATAGAGCAACCATGTGCTTTGAAAATTACTATTTTAATCATTCATAAATAATACCGGCATACAATATCAAACTTTTGGCACTACATATCGCGTTATTCATATTAAAAGTATTGCAAAGTAATTTAAACTGTTCTGTAATATAAGAGGCACTAAGTTGTTATGTTCCTGACAATTACAACCGTGCAAGAAATCATCTTCTATTCTATATATAGAACCAATGTGATGGCTAAGTGACAGTGACAGTGACAGTGGATATATTCTCAACACCGCCTTACACTATGAAAATAATCCTCCCTAGTATTCTTCCATATGAATAAAAATTAATCATACTCACATTATGTAAAAAGAAAAATTCGTATAGTGTGGTAAATAAAAAAATAAAATACCAAATCAGTTCACACTTCTCAATTGAACTATAATACGAGTATTACCTATATTATAAAAAGATATTAAACCATTACATTAATAGAAAATTTTCAACCACAATTTAGTGGGGAAAGAATGCTCCAAGTGCTCCATTAGAAAACATTTACAATGTAATGTTTTCTAATAGTGTGAACATAAAAATCTTCTTAAAACACTGAAGAAGAAATTTATTCCATGTTATAGACTTTATCTTGAGTGCTGGCACGTTGTCATATGTTATACTAGGGTTGGTCACTTTAAAAGATTAATCAAAGTAGAATGGTATATTCACCCCATCTAGGTAAACCAGATGATGAACTCCATGACCTAGTTGGTAGGATGCTTGTTTTCCAGCTCGGGGGTTAAGGGTTCAATTCCAGTTGGTATTTAAATTTTGAAAAAAGGTTTAAAAAACAAAACTACAGGTTAATGTTTAATTTTTTTATTATTATAGGTTTTTGATGTCTATTTTGTAAACCATCTTAGTGAATATTATATCATTAAATAAAATCATAAATAAAAATATTACCTGCATGCACATGTAAAACTTCCAGGCGTGTTTATGCACTGCTCATCACAATGCCCGTTGTTCTCTTCACATTCATCAATATCTATACAAAGAAAAATCATTAGTCCAAAATATAAGTTGTTCTTGCAGGGATTGCTTTGTTATTGTATTGGGTTCGTCGTATACTAGTTTTTTTCTGTTGTATAACACTGCCTACATGTCAATGTTAAATTTTATTTATTGTCTTTTTGTTTGACCGTTTAAATAAAATAAAATTAAAATAAATAAATTAAATAAACAAATTATCAATATTTTTTGTGGAAGACAGCAAGAGGGGACAACATGAACCATATTTTACAACTTTATGTGATAGAATACATAAACCCACATAACACTTATGTTAGAATATTACGTAAAATTAATGAATAAATATAGTTATTTTGATAAACTAAGTATTTAGTTTTTTTTCATGAATAAATCAACCAAATTTGTCTGTTTTCTGTAATGTAACTGGTGCAATGTGTACAATTAAACTGTTCCTTTCCTAAAGTATTTTAATTTAATTTTTTTTGTGAATTTACATTATAAAGGCTATTTATGTAAAATTGAATGTCTTGTACTGCATAAAATAGAATATTTGAGAAACAAATTAGTCTCCTAATTCTTTCACAAATTGAAATATTACTATCAAAACATTCAGAAAATTTGGACCGACCCAATTCCGAGGTAGTCTGGAATATCAGACTATTATTGCATGTTCACAATAAATTAGAGTTTTACCTTTACAATGTGATTTGAAGTCCGTTTGTGTATATCCATCATCACATACACATTGGTAGGTTCCCATCATGTTTTCGCAAACACCATTGGAACATATGCCACTGGTACGTGAACACTCATCGATGTCCTTGCAAGACTTTCTGTCAGGGGCTAATTCGTGCCCTGAAGGGCAGTTGCATTTGAATGAACCTTGCGTGTTAATGCAACGCCCACCTCTGCAAAGACCCGGGGTGATTGCACATTCATCAATATCTGAAAATCAAAATTATGTAACTTAATAATAATTAACATCAATAGTGTTATTCACATATCGAACAATAACTAACTACAAGTTAACATATTTTATGGAGCAGTGTAGCAGTTTGCATACTCAGCAGTGCTGACATGCGATATAAATTCTAATATATATACCATGTAGTCTGTATATAACACACATATGTAATTCAACAATTGAGGAAAAATTTTAGTATTACAAAAAATGCAATAAGTAAAAATTAATTTTTTTCATTATTTTCGTGTCCAAACGATTAATTACTAATAATGCCATCTATTTACAGTAGGAGGCGACAGAGATCGCCCTATCATTCGCATCAGTCAGGTCTTGTCCAGAGCAAGTAGAACAATTTTTGGATATTATATTAGCGTGTGTTGTGAGTTCTGTATAGCTTCCCAACACATTCAATGCTACTTTCGTTAAAAAAAACCATCTCTGCATGTTCACCTTGCATCTAGTCACCCCTAGTCAGTCTATTGAGGGCTATCCAAGTAGGCCAAGACAGTTGGTCTCCTGGTGTCATATATTTATCCACTTCAGAGAATGCATTTTATTTAGAGAAATCACCACCACACCTAGCACTTTCTTTATGAAACTATTTCTAGATATCAATTTCAATATTGCTAGCTGCTGACTTGGATTTTCATTTTGTAAAGGTTTTCACTGAAAAGAGAAAACTTTTACAAGGCTTGTATTGCTCTATGAATGGATATTCAAATTTTAGTGAAAGACGCCTGTTCCTAGCTCTATGTTCGTCAAGTAGAATTTTTCCCATTTCTGTGATGAGCATTAATAAAAGAACTGCAATTAGAGAAAGAAATATTGGTTTTCGTTTTAAATTCAAATAATTTTTTTTGTTTTACATTAATTTGTAAAAAGATTTGTGAACAATTTCGATCCCTGGGTGCGGGCGAAGCCTTTTGGGCAAGAATTAAGCGTAGAGAAAATAAATATTTTTTTTCCTATATGATTCTTCTGTACAAAAGATTAAAACTTTAGAAAATAATATTGGTACACGTACCCATACAAACTTTCATCATGTTATTGCTTGTGTAACCCTCATTACACTCACACTGGAAGCTGCCCTCTGTGTTACGGCATGTGCCATTCCCACAAACTCCGTGAACTATTTCACATTCATTTATATCTGCAAAAAGAATATTAATAAATTCACAAATCTATTAACTTGAAAAGAAAAAAATAAAATGCTACATGTTATGTATGAGTATGTATATAAATCATTAAAAATGAATAATTTTGAAGTGGACTCTGAGAAATAAATTAACCCTATTCAATTTTTTATTTCATTCTCTAGAAAAAAAGTGAATTCAATTAAACATAATAGTTTAATACAAAGCAAAGTTTAAACATTTATTTTATTATGCTTTTCAATTGTACAATTTTTTTTTTTAATTACTGGACCATAGTATAGTTTGGGTGGATAAGTTGACAATGAGTCATTTATGGTGATGTTAAAGCTACTTTGGCAAAGTAACAATATCACAGCAACTTTTCAATATACTACTGCATGCTAATCAAGCAGCTAGGACCATGCTAGTTCTTAATTAAAGGCTATTTATTATTGAATTGTATTTAATAACACTGGTTGTATAATATATAAATTATCAAGTATATTACTTACAACCACAAGATGTATAATAAAAAATCATACTATACATATTTTGTAAAACAACATAATTTAACAAATTTATAATATACATTATTGATTTACCTATACATTTCAGTTTATTTTCATCAAGTTCGTATCCCTGATTACATTTACAACTGTAACTGCCGATAGTATTTTTACATCTTCCATTTTGACATATATCCGGAAATTCTGTACACTCATTTATGTCAATTTGATCTATAAAACCTCCACCTTTTGGACATAGTTCAGCAAATGAAGTAGATCCTTGAAATGTAAAAACAAATGAATAGTACATTAAATTATACATAAATGTTATAGAAAAGAAAAGTCTAATATATTGTACATTCTACCTAAATAAATACATATACAGATATCCCTCAATTAATGTGGTTTTGAATGATGAATTATAATTTGGCTCCACATTTCATTAAAAAGTGAGAAATTTGATTTAATTCTCTACTGCGCATATGCAAGTACAGTATGCATTATGCAGACACAAATCAGTAGGGCTCCCCGTGTAGGTACAGCGTGACGATGTGTTGATTTGTTTTTTTTCCATTATATACTTCATTTTTATATCCATTCGTACGGTGTTCCCATCCAATAATAAAAAATGTGCAAAAATAAGAATGATAAAATAAAATGGCGGCTGATTATTTTAGAAAAGAAAATCTACGTAATAAAGAATTTAATTTTGGTGACAGAATTCATAAATGTATTGTATTATAATAAAAATGGTAGAAAAAAACTGTGATTTCCATTGATGCAGAATATTTCAAGTACACATTAACCACACTAATCGAGGAATTGCTGTATTAAGTTCTATATAAAAAAAAGTATCTTTGAAGGTTTTTAACATACTGATTTTGCATATTTTTATGTGTTATATTTTTCCAAATAAAATTTTCATTCAATTATCTTTGTCAGTATGCGTTAATGTTAATTCTCATTTGATAAAAGATACATTTTTCGCCAATTCTACATCCATACTCTTCTCATAAAACTCCTACGGTTTTTAATAACACATACTAATATTTTATAAAACAACAATTTATAATATACATTATTGATTAAAAATAATATTAACGTGGGCATATGCCCACGAACCCCACAAAGATGGACAATCTATCCGAACATTCTTTTTCATATAAAGTGAGATATCATCAATCAAAAGAAAAGGAAGAGATGGTGGAGAGTAGCACTAATCCATGATTGGAAAGATGCTGAAAAATTTCGGCGAGATAAGAGGGGGGGCGGGACAGTTAAGGATATTATACAATAGACAGTATATGAATTTGGCGTCTATTTCTAACATTCAACAAGTTCAATGCCTTCTGGTATGAAGTTATATGATCGTACTTTCGTAGGTTGAAAATGAATCTTAGGCAAACATTTTGAAGACGCTGTAATTTGTCCAGCTGTTTCTCTGTAACATCCAAGTAACAGACGTCCGCATAGTCCAGAATCGAAAAGAGCAGAGATTGTATGAGTAAAATTTTGGTTTTAGTAGGTAGGAATCTTTGCAACACTTTAAGGGAATGAAGGCTGAAGAAGATCCTTCGGCTTACCTCATTTATTTGATTATCGCCATGAGAGTGTTATCCATTAGCACTCCTAGATTTTTAACAGTTTTATGTAATGGTACGATAGAGCCACCAAGTAATATTGGAAAAAGTAAGTCGGTGTTGAATTTACCGAGAAGCTGAGGGCTGCCTTCCATAATCATGTATTTTTGAACCTAACTAATAAAAAAACACTGGAAGCATTACCTAATAAATAAAATACTGTCTGAAAAAACAGGTTCTGCTAGCAATTGATCCCAGGAAACCAATATGAAATGCAAACTAACCATAAAATCACTGATGGTGATGACATTTTTGGAAACTGTTTATGAATAAACATTTATACTAGAAATTATTTAATGAAATAAAATATCTTGTATTACCTAGTCTAGGACAGGGTTCACACCTGTCTCCTCCCCAGGCGTGACCCACGGGGGAGCAGCAACATTTACTGCGGCTATAGATGCCACCCCAAGGCTGGGAGCACTGTCCATGCTTGTACTCCGAGTAGCACACCTCGCGCCGCATGTCCTGGCACTTGGAACCTGCCGACATCAACAGTATTATATAGCAATCTCTCTGAACAAACTGAATTTTTCCAATTGGAATGGAACTCCAGGTTAAATTTGTCGACTGTTTTCCGAAGTATAAGCATACACGAATTAGATCAATAGAGGAAACTTCTGTCAATATGCCTTTCACCAAGCTCTACATGGTTACAAGAACTGGAGTATGAGCTTTGGGGGCCCTACTCACAAATTACCAAGGATATTGCAGATGTATAATTCAGTTGCTACATGTGAAAGCATTATAAGGATGTAGCAGGTGTATAATTCAGTTGCTACCTAGATTTATCTGGAAAACTGAAGTTGGCCCCAAGTGAAAAAAAAAAGTAAAATCTAAAATCAGATGTTGCGCATTATTGTCGAAAGTAATGAAGATGTAAATAAAATGATTGGCGCATTGTAACAATTCAATTATAAAATTAACATATTTTTTTTATCCATGTACTCACGTAGGTTGAATAAATAATAGTTGTGAGTGAAGATTTTAAAGTTAAACATTCAGCTATTAGGTTATGTGCTGGAGCGGTATTATGTATGACAAGAAAAATGAATATGAAATGTGTTTATATGAGTAGTAAGTAATTAGCCCCATAAATATTTTATATACAAGTACCATTTTATAACATAACAGTTTTATAACAATTAAGAAATCTTAAGAAGCGATTTCCACATCTTTTTGTATAAAATTCAGTTGGTGTTAGATTGAAGGCAGTAATATCTTGAATAGGCTTATATGGAACATCCTGTATTTTACATATTATTAAAGCAACAAGCAAATTCCATACCTGTGGCATCTAGTGTAAGTCCTGGAGGACAAGAGCAGGTGTAACTTCCTTCGGTGTTGATGCAAGTTCCACCTCCTCGACAAATGTCAGTGTTCAGTGAGCACTCATCAATATCTAAACATGCTTTGCCATCCAACTAAAATAAAAATGTGTTGAAAACACATTTATTAATAAAATATAAGAAGTTTTACACTCGTTTGTAAAAGCTGTTGAAATTATTTATTAATGAAAAAAAATTGAAAACACTGGAATTTTCACATCAGTTCAATCAATAAATAGATGATGATATAAACCAGCGGTCAGCAACACGCGGCCCGCAAGGCGTTTTACTGCGGCCCGCAAGATTCTCGCCGCAACGCACGTGACGGACGATATCATACACACTTAAAATGGCTTTTAAGGAAAAAACTAACTTGGTGCATTTCTATGGGAGTTTGCCTTCTGAAAACTACAAGGAGTTAAAAAGGTTTGCTCAGCAAATAATTACTATGATTGGTAGTACATATATTTGTGAGGAAACTTTTTCAATTCTGAATTACCGAAAAAACAAACACTGTTCTCGGTTATCAGATTCACAATTAGACGTAACGCGTCTCTACTTCAAAAATGCAAGCTAATATAAAAAAACTTGCAAGTCAAATGCAGCCACAAAAATCTCATTGGTTTTATTATTCTTCTTCTTCCTCTTGGTTTAGGTTGTATGACCTGTTTATGACGGTGGGCTGTCCTGGGATGATGAAATCCAGCTGTCCTTCCACCTTTTCAGCGGCCTTACTGGTAATCTCTTGCTGTTAGGGTTTTCAGTCTTAGCAATTTTTGCCAGTCTTATATCCTTTATGCGGTCCACATGATCCCTCCAGAAGCGCCTTCTGCTTCTTCACTTAGTTATAGGGAAAATAATCAAGGAGAAACCAAAACACATAAAGAAACCTCCAAAACTGATAGAAAAGTTTAATATCGAGTCACTTGAAGATGACAGTACAAAATACCTGTACAAAAAAAGAATAAAGGAAAAAGGTTTCACAGAACCCTATAAATGACGACGATTATATTGAGCAAGCCTGGAAAAAGTTGAAAACAAACATATATGACGCATCCTCCGAAGCTATAGGCAAAAGATAAATTCACATTCATGGCAATGTACGGAACATAAAACCATGGTTCTTAGATGACGTGAAACAAATAGCAAATGAAAAAAGACAAAGTTATCTAACCTATAGAAGCAACCCAACACCGGATGCATACAGAAGATATAAAGAAGTGAGAAATAGAATCAATGCAGACATATACAAAATTAAGAAGGAATTTTGGATAAAATTTACAAAGGACATGGAACATGATCTATACGGAGCACAGAGAAAAGTCTGGAAAATGCAAAAGAATCAAAAGAAACCTGTTAACGAGTATTCACAGACTAATAAAATAAGTACCGAAACATGGGAGAAATACTTTGAGGAATTATATAGAGATGACGAACTTCGCGAAGACAGAAAGACAGAAACGGAAATGTCTTGTGTTGTTAAGAAATTAAAAAAAAGAAAGTCTCCTGGAAAAGACAATATCTCCAAAGAAATGATGAGATATGCAGGTGAGGAGCTAATTATGGAAATTATTCAATAAAATATTGGCACATGGTGAGACTCCAGTAGAATGGTGCACTAGCATCACAGTACCGATATTTAAGAAAGGAAGAAAAAGAAAAAAAAGAATAACCCAGAAAATTACCGTGGTTTTATTAACTACAATAAATGTCGTAAAAATATATAATTAGCGTTTTATTTTTAAAACTAAAATATTTGTACACAAATATTGATGGTATACTGCAGTGCTCCGCAACCTTTTCTCACCTGCGACACACCAAAATTCTTCCTAGAATTCCGCGGCACACCAAAAGCTAAAATATATAGTATAACGCATGCGCATGAGTCTTCAGCGATGCGCATAAGGGTAATTTTTCTTTCTCTATGACTAATTTGGTGCGGCCATGGTGTGTACAAAGCACACTACGCAGTTTTTAACAGTTGGCACCAGGCGCTGGGGGACCATTGAAAAATTATTTAGTTATAATAATTATTCTATACTACATTTTGAAAAATAGAAAATATTATGAAAATTAATTTGTCATTGTATATTAAATACAAAATGAAAAATTGTAAAATGTCAAATACATAGAATTTGACCGCGGCACACCCGTATCCGACTCACGGCACACCAGTGTGCCACGGCACACCGGTTGTGGAGCACTGGTATACTGTAATGACATATGGCCCAAGTGCGGCCCGCACTAATCCCCACGTAAAATATTTGGCCCTCTTACAACAAAAGGTTGCCGACCCATGATATAAACCAATATCTTGTAGTCAATATTATCCCAAAAGAATTTTAAAAACAATTCTTATCTTTGGAATTAATAAATACCAAGAAATATTTTTCAATGATATATCATACGTACTCGTATATATGATAGTATTCTACTTAAATTCCCCTAGAACAGTTCTCAAAAGTGCAGACAGGCAGTAAGCACATTAGCCATAAGGCTATTGAACATACATACATACCATCATTCTATGCCCTTGTTGGGGTAGGCAGAGAGGACAGATCGCCAAACTTTCATATCTCGACATATTTCCTTCTCCTACTCCACATCCATATATCTTTGGCGACCTCGTGTCTCCTACTCCCCATCCATACATCTTTTGCGACCTCTATGACCGATCTTGTGTTGTCTACTCGACATCCATACATTTTTGCCGATCTCTGTGGCCAGTTGGATCCAGATTTTTTAAAAAAGGATTTCAGTCTGGTTTTCACTTAAGGCCTCTTTAACATCTTTCTGGTTGGTTGGAAGAGATTGCCACATGGCAATACGCCCACCAGGTTGTACTGTATACAATGAAAATGTATTACAATAGAATTATTAGGTGTTAACATAAGTTGTGTCCGTTTTTATCCAAAATTAAAAATGAGCACCAAAAGTAAAACAAAATGGTAAAGGTTATACGTCATTCGAAAGAAAATTTACCGCTCTACAAGATATTGTGTTTGCTTTTACGTTACATATATTATTTTATTTGATTACAATCCTTCAAAATGGAATGTCAAGTAGACGAAAGTGAGCATTTTCGACACCTCATTCACGTTCAATCGAGGGAATAAAGCTGCCAAAGCTGCTCGCGATATTTGCGAAGTGTATGGTGAAGATGCTATGAATGAAAGGACAGCTCGTCAATGGTTTTTGCGTTTCAAAGACGGTAATTTCGACCTGAAAGACATGGAGCGTTCCGGACGACCAGTGGACTTCGATGAGGACCGCTTCAACCACATTATTCATGAAGATCCCCTTCAAACCACCGTAGAATTGGCTGAGCAGATGAATTGTAGTCAGATGACTGTATACCACCATCTTAAATCATGGGAAAAGTCCAGAAGTTCGGCACTTGGGTTCCACATGTTTTGAGTGAAAACATAAAAATCAACGTTCGACAATTTCTGCTGGTTTGCTCGCGCGTCATCGAGCTACGCATGGCCACAAGCAAAGGTTCCTTTACCGCATCATTACTGGTGATGAAAAATGGTGCCTTAATGTGAATATGAAGAAACGGAAAGAATGGGTGAGTTATGGTCAACAAGCAACACCCAGAGCGAAACAAGGTTTGCATCCACGCAAGACGATGATTTGCATCTGGTGGGATTGTCAAGGTGTCATCTACTACGAGATACTTGAACGCAATCAGACAGTCAACGCGGAGCTATACATTTTACGAATGCAGCGGCTCAACACTGCAATTCAACAAAAAAGGCCAGATCGGCAATATGGCGTTATTCTGCAACACGATAACGCCCGCCTCATATCGCCAACATTACGAAAAATGCCATTCAAACGCTTGCTTGGGAAGTCCTGCCACACCCTCCATATTCTCCAGACCTCGCACCATCGGATATCCACCTTTTCCAGTCGCTTTCGAACAATTTGCGCGGCGTTTCCTTCAATAATGATGTCGAATTGCAGACATGGTTGGACAAATTCCTCGAGTCAAGACCGGATGGTTTTTATCACACAGACATTGAAAAACTTATAGAACGTTGGCAAAGAAGTTGTAAATAATGAAGGAGAATACATAATTGACTAAATTGTTATAATTTTTTTTTGTTGTGTCCCCTTGTTCTCTTTATTTGGAAAAAACGGACACAACTTATGTTAACACTCAATACAATCTTTACATATATACCATGACTCTCATTCATTCTTGCATTATTAACTTGTTTAGTCAGTCTTTCGTCACCCATCCGTTCAACATGTCCAAATGATCTCAACGTGTTATTCGGACATGCTTTTTTCCCCCTACTTAACAAATCAGCTTTTACCACTCATTCATCTTAAATAATTATATTTTTTTTTCTATTATTCATCAACACACAAAATTAAATAACAATTGAATCACATATCCATTTGTTAATCAAATTAAGCAAGTAGTTAAAGTTACTGTGGTCATATTTAATACCAATTACCTTAGCAAAACCTTTGGGACAGTCACAGAGAGATAGGTCGCATGGTTCACAGGGAGAGCCCCAAGCCAGGCCCACTGTGCAGCAACACTCGTGCTGAAGCACCAGTCGAGGTAGACTCAGCTCACAGCGCCCGTTGATGAGACGAGTCCAGCAGGAGCCTTTACGGTTATCTATCATAGAAAAATGACAGCACTTTAAAAGAATTATAATAAATTAATGAAGAGTTAAACATTAGCTCTCTTCATCACCTATGTGCCTGCATGGGCGGTTCAAAACAGAATCTGTATAAACCTTCCTTGGATAGAGATTTTTGTAGAGAATCCACCACTCTCCATGTGTGCCGACATATAATCAATGTTTTAGGTTAGCGGTCCTCAACATAATTTAATTGTGGAACCCTTTTCACCTTGATAAGTGTGGAACCCTTTTCATCTAAACCAAAAATAAATTATTGAAAATGCAAGGTTTTATGAGAGTTTCAGAATTTATATGCACTTCTCGTATTATGTACTTTTTACTTTCAATACAAAAAGTAGTTGAATTTTGCTGTAAAAGAATATGCAACTAGTGATTAGGCCCTGCAATACTCCATTCGGAACACACGGGATATTTTTTTCTTAGGTATTGGAAGGTTAAATCAATTTTTTATATATATTTTAAACTATGAATTAGAGCTCAAAAATTTTTTTTTTGAGGGTCTCCTAATTTTATTGGCGGCAGCCTTAGGATTCCTTCGAGATACAAGTTGTCTGCCCATTATGATTCGGGGGTCGTTCAAATGAGGACCTACTGAGGAAAATACTATCATAGTTGTCTCCTTCTGAGCACTTATGCTATAGATCTTGTGTTGACAAATTTCAAAACTTTTTCCTTAACTTTCGAGTGTTTGTTTAGTTTTAAAATTAAGAAGCATTAAAATAAACATAAACTAAGTGTTCACAAAGATTACAAAATCCATGTTTGATTTTTTAACTTGAAATCAATTGGGTAGCTTATTCATCACATACTGTATTGGGTAGCTTATTCAGCACATACTGTATTTCGGGTAGCTTATTCAACAAAGACTGTATTTTAGGTAAGTACTATTAAATTTATTGAAAGTGTGTTTAATAAATCAACATTCTCACCTAGACAAATACGACCTGTGTTATCCAGAACAAATCCAGGCTCGCATTCACATTCATAAGAGCCGTGAGTATTAACACAGTTTCCATTGACACAAGCTTCTTCAGCGCTTCCGCCACCATCTTCATAAATGTCATCACCTTCACATTCGTCAATGTCTTCACAGGTCTGGAGTTGAGGATCATGTTTAGTACCCGGGGGACATATACATTGGAAGCTGCCAGGAGTATTACGACACTGACCACCGGCACAAAGCTAGGAAAGGAGAATTAATATATTTTTATTCATAAGAGATTACATTTTGGGTCCTACAATAAAACTAAGGTGTGTCTGTAAGTTTTGTAAAACAAAAATACTAATTTAAAAGCAAAAACTATGAAGACAATCATTATTAAATTGTAACCCGATACATTTTGCTATTAATCAATACGAGTAGTATGCTATTAAGATCTAAAGAAACTTTCTTTGTAGTTTGTTTTTCCTTGTTTAAGTTATCTGTGGTTTTTTTATAAATATTTTATTACATTTATCCAAGTATAGTGAAGAAAACCCAACAAATTACGTGTTTTTTTTATTCTTTAGAAATATGGATTCAATTCAATAATATTAAAAAAAAATACTATACACAAAGCACTCTTAAGGAGAATTTGTTTTCTAAACAACGAAATATTGTCTTTTTATTATTATTATTTAACGACTTGGATAAATAAATGTTTTTTTTAAATGTTAAAAATATTTTTTTGGTAGATACGAGTTTGGTAGATAAATTACTTACCACATCTTCCATTTCGCACTCATTGATATCTGAACATATCTTTCCTGAAGAATCCACATGATATCCTGGATCACAAATACATCTGTGTGTGCCCATCAGATTTTCACAAGCTCCATTTTTGCAAACATCCGGATTCTGAGTACATTCATTAATATCATTGCCATTGAATGTTATTCCTGGGCCATGGGGACAGAGATTCTCAAACTGAAGGGTGCCTGGTACGGGACATGCTTGACAGTTGGTGCCCCAACCCATGGGGTGCCCAGTGACCACCGTACAGCAACAACAACTGGATTTAGTGACTGCCATGGAAGTTGGATTTAAGCACTGACCATCCTTATACTGCAAGTAGCAAAGGTCTCTACGACTATCTGTAAATAAGCAATAAATTTAATATTTCCCTTTCATTGCTTGAGTTCCAAGATTTTTGCATATAAGAAGACAGATTATAATCTATTTATGAGGGTTGTTTGACAATTAAGGTAAATGATATGTAAATGGCATCACTATTGAAAAAACCTCTATCTGCCATTTTGTTCCATTCTTCAATTAACCAATGTCAAATTTAAGTTTGATTCGTTACTGAGTGTACGAAAACTGTCAGCAAATAGATGTTATTTTGGTCTTATCCTCGTGCTTAAGAGTCACCTGCTCAACAGATATATAAAAAGCGAACTTTATAAGACCTGTGCTGTTAAGACTTAACCATCAGAGACCTGGATACTTACAAAGTGTGAGGAAAGAGTTCTCAATACCTTTCAGAGAAATATTCTCCGCAGAATATATGACCCAATTTATAAGGTATAACGAAGAGCTCTACACCGTGTATGGCGAAGCTACCGTAGCAAATTTATAAAAATTGCTGCGCTGGCTTGGGCACTTATACCACACGTAGGACACTGACTCTGCAAGGAAAACTTTCAGCAATCCGACTGGGCGAGGGAAAGTAAGGAGACCAAAGATGAGATAGCTGGATGGTGTGACAAAGAATTACTGCACATTGGGCATAACCAATTAGAGAAGGAATGCTGTTGAGAGAGATAGATTGCAGAAATTCCTGTATATAGCCAAGATTCATCCTGGATTGTAGAGCTGATGATGATGTTACTCAGATTGTGTTTTAAAATTCAGTAAAGAAGATATTTTCAGTGATTTTAGTAAAATGGAAAAAAGAAATGTAGTTGGTCGAGCTGTAAAGATGCCCAAATATTCAGTACGTAAGTTGAAAACTACAAAAATGATCATTGCAGCCAATCACAGATTGTTCTGACGAATAGTAGATAGAAAGCTAGAGAAATAGCCGAGATGGTGAGCATCTTGAATTAATGCGGGCTCAACATCTTACACAATAATTTGTGTAAAAACGAATTTTGCACACAATGAGTGCTACGTTTTGTCACACTACCAAAAATATGTTTGAATGGATGTCTGTCTCATCAGAAAGATTAGAATGTTTCAAGGTAATCCAAATGCATTTTTGCACCGATTTTGAAGTGTTGAGACTCAGTTTAAGTTTGAGTTCACCACTACACACCTCAGATGAAGGAACAGTTACATGAGCATAGAGAGAAACTATCACCACAAAAAATCGCTGTCATCTAGAAATATTATGGTTACTGGTTTTTGGGATACGCAGAGGACAATTTTGATTGGCTATCTTGAGAAATGGAAAATAATCATCAGCGATTATTATGCCAATTTATTGTAACACCTGAATGATGAAATCAAGAAAAAAAAAATAGATTTATATCCTGACAATCCATAATTTAGCACATATGCCTCCAAGTTTGTGAATGAGTTTATAATAATAAAACATACCTAAACATATTCTGCCATCAGGGCCCAAATTAAATCCAGGAGCACACTCACAACGGAAGCTTCCTTGGAAATTGATACAGTTGCCACTCTGACACGGACTGCTGAGACACTCATCGATGTCCACGCAGTGCTTGCGATCCAAACCAATGCGATAGCCCGAGTCACACAAGCACTGGAAGGACCCATCACTGTTGACACATTTTCCATTTTCACACATCCCTGAAAACAAATGTCTATCAAATCCATAATGAAATGATGTAAGTGTTAATATAATATTATTGGCATCTTATTAAAAAGTGGCACTTATTTAAAGCGTTGCCACCTTGATATCATTATATATTACATTACCATTTACCAAATAATATGAATTAAGAATACTTGTTAAGGAAGTAACACAATATAAATACAAACAAGATATATTAAGAGCATGTGTTAAGGAAGGAATAGTATTTCTGAAAATCAAAACCATTTCTTAGTACTTAGGATATTTTTGATGATGAAGCACCGCAAGTTAATGGTGCTGAAGAAAAATCTTCAAGACTAAGAAAAATTGTTCAAAAAACAAAATAAAATGCAGTTATTCAAAAAGTTGTGATTTAGATATTAAAATTGTCATATTTTTTTTATATATCTACATAAAAACAAAGCTCTCAAAATAATTAGATATATTTCTTTCACTTTAACATGTGAAGGGTTTTTGAATAAATCAACACTTTTCTGAGAAGAAATACCGAGAGAAAATATCAAATTATTGAGATTATATCTTGCGTTGAATTACTTGTACATGAATAATTTGGTTTTCACTTTCCATAAACATATTTTTAAGTAACAGAATTATATAAAACTTGAAAAAAATACCTGTATTTAAACATTCATTCTGATCAACGCAGAATGCACCATCTTCTGATTCGGTGAATCCGATATCACAGAAACATTTATAAGAGCCTGGAGTGTTTTCACATCTTCCATTCAAGCATATTCTTGGATTTTCATAGCATTCATCAATATCAATACAAGCTCTTCCTGTAATGCTGAGTTTGAATCCATTTTTGCACTGACATTTGAAGCTGCCGTCCATATTGATGCAAATTCCATTGGCACACATGCCAGATAGTATACATTCGTCTTTATCAGTGCAATGTTTCCCATCGTTTGAAATGTCGAATCCTGGAGGACAAATACAGATGTAGGTCTGTGGCAGATTGGTGCACTGCCCACCATTGCAGTATCCCCTTTCGCATTCATCAATGTCAATACATTTTGGTTCAATATCCATTGTATCTAATTCAGCACCATTGTGGCACAGACATTCATAACTGCAAAAATGAAAAAAAAACATAGGATTTTTATGAAACGCAAAGCCTGAAATATCACAAACTGTATATGTAATAAAATATAGTGAAAACTATAAATAACAGGATATTTCAATTGTATATATGATATGTACTTATGTATTAATAAGAGTTGAATTAAAGCAAATTGTTCAGTTCAAAGAAGATTAATAAAAAGATAATTTGTAAAGTATTATTTTGTATTGTAATAAAATATCATCTCAATAGAACTGTACTTTTTAATTTATAAGGGGCATCTCACAAGTATGACTTAATAAATGGTGAAATGAGGATATAAATAAAGAATCGCGAGATCCACCTGATTTTTGGCATCAATAATTTTGTCTCTGATGTTTGGAGATATATCATGATTATTACAATCAAATAAATACAGAATAATTCATTCAATGAGGCTTGTGTAAAAAAGCTGCGATTTTGCTTTTGATTTTGCGATGGCACAAATAGCAATGTTAAATTGATAAACATCCAGAATGAGAAAATAAAAAAATAAAACAAAATATAAACTTTACTCACCCATCATCTTTATCCTTGCATTCCCCTAAACCGCAAATATCTTTCCGGAAAATGCATTCATTTAACTTATAAGAAAAAGGTGGACTGGTGTGGTCGTACGTATCTAGCCCTGTCCCGTTCCACATCCAGTGGTTCTCTTTGGTGTCTTCATTGCCATTGTAACCGTTGCCACCACCTGGCCTCACTCCTTCACCACTTTTGGTTCCGCTGGACCCTCCTGAGATTTTCTTTGATCCAAAAGTACTCCATAAACAAAGGTTATTGTAATCAACTGAAATGAAGAAAAAGATATCTTGATTATTTTGCAATACTCAATATTCCACAAAATAAATTTCATTGCAATAAGTCAATTTGAAAGAATAAGTGAAAAATTTAAATTGTTGAAAACATGAGTTCAGGAATGCTTGCAAAACCAATTAGTCTTAGTTTAATTAATATTCCAAAATATTAGATTTTTTTAACATTGTTAAAACCACTTTTAAATTTTTACAAAAAAAAAAATTAAAAACATACTTTTTCGATCATATTATAATACATTTACATTAAGCAAAAATATATCTACGTTATCAGTGTTTCTTGAAGTTTTTTCAATAAATCTTATCGTTGTTGATAACGGAGAAGACTTTTTTCAGAAAAGTTTTTCCAGGATCCAACTTCAAATTACCCAAAGAAATTTACATAAATTCACTAGTTTTAAAAAAATCTTCATCATCATTTGAAATGTATTAGGATATGAAACATGTAAATGTACTCACGTTCTCCTGGCTGAGGACAAGGTTCACAGTAATCTCCCCATCCACGCCCCATGTTCTTTCCGCAGCAGCAATCTCTGTTGGACAGCTTCATGTTAAGGCTATTAGAGCATTCACCCTCTGGTGATCTGTAAGTGTAACATGACCCCAATCTGCCATCTGCAAATAAGAATAATAATAATTTATTGAAGATATAGACCTATTATTAATATAGACGTATTATGAATTTTAAATTTGATTTTTATTTATTTTAAGAAATGTACATTATTAAAGCTTAATGAAGATAAAACTTATGCTAATTTCAGTCAACATACAATCAGCCACAAAATACATTATAGATAAACTCATAACTATAGTCAATAATTTATTAAATCTTTTTATCAAAGCTATTCTTCAGTTATTTCAAGCATTACATGAATTTATTGAACACTCAATCAATTCTTTTACTCTCACAAAGTCCTCTCTATTGAAAATGACCAAAAGAAAAAGAGGGAACTTTGTTAGCCCAATATCGGGCGCACTAATAACATCAGTGACATGGGGTTTGACTTAGAGAACATTTTAATATCGTTAAAGCATCTTTCTACCCGGAACAAACTTAATCAGGTCTCGGTGAGATGGTATAAGTATTTTAGAAAAGATCTGTTTCTATGCTTGTCTTAGCGCATGTTTTTAATTTGAGAAATTTTCGATAACTTGAAATTGTATGTAAGCCATATGATTTGAATGAGGGTTTTTACTAAATAATTACAATAGTCACGCTGAAGTTAAGTGGAAATGTAGAATAGTACAGCATCTTGGAAGCAAAAACAGTAGAATATAGGATTAACATAGTGATTAAATTGAGATAGGTATGAACAACTTATACATAATAATACATATGGTATATTCATATAGTTGTTATGTTAAAGCGTATGAAACTTGAAACATATCAATAATCCAACTAAATAATTTATAATAAAATATTGACAATGGATTTGTTTAAATTATTTGTCGATATTGTATCATAAATTATTTAGTTAAAATTGAACCCAGTTCAGAGCATATTCAAAATTTCTATACATAGAACTGCCAGTGTTTTCCTTGAGCGTTTAACAAAAAAACTACAACCCTTCATATGGAAAAATCTTGTTTGACTGAATGTGAAACTACAGAGGCAATGCTTTCTTCTGAATAAAATAAATGATAATACAATTAAAACTCTTACCAACACAAAACTTTTTGTCAGGACTCTGGATATAGTGAGGGTTGCAAAGGCAGTAATATGATCCCTCAGTATTGACACACTTGCCATTCTGTGGAATAATGTAGAATTTGTAAAAAAGTATTCAATTTTATATGATAGGTGCAAATATTCATTCAATTAAAAAATGATAAATAATAAGTTTATTGATGGCAATGTATTATGTACATAAATATAAATTCTTGAAATAAGAAATATATGTTAAGGCAATGGAAAAGATATTACATTTGAGAAAGATAATCAAAAGTTTTGAACTCATCTCATAACATTCTCCTAATCAAGATACATACCACAATTAGGAGGGTGAACCCAACCCTGAAGATATCAGATGTTTTTAGCCCACACCCTTTTAAAATAAATGCATAAGAATTCAATTGATTCTGGGCTTAAGAGTTTAATACGTATAAGATTAATAATTCAAATGAAATTAAAAAGTATGAATATTTGAAGTGTGGCTGAATCGTCTAAAAGATCAACACAAATCCAAATCAGACCACACAAATCCAGACCAGAAGAACTCACAAGCCAACTGGGTAAGAGCAGACCAGGTTCTTGAGTCTATAAAAAACCTTACCACCAAAATGCAAGATGTGCAAATCGAAACCAAGTAATTACGAATATAGTTTTTCATTGAAATATTTAAAAATTATATAATTTAACATATTGATAGCTGAATCATTTCTTTTAAAATTACGGCTATATTAAAACTTCTTCGTAATATTTTCATTTTATTCTGTGTTCTGTCATTCATTGTCAAGCCATGTATTCTTCTCAGTGCACAAATTTCCATAACATTTATTCAGCTCTTTGCCGTCTTTTTCCAAGTCCATGTTTCCCTCCCATACATCAAAGTTGATACTAAAATACTGTAAAATTAGTTAAAATAATAGGTAGGAAACAATTATAAGTCCTATAGTGTTGGGGAATCTGATGTTTTCTAAATTATATTAAAGTGAACAATCAAATTAAATTATTTATAGAAAGCTTATACTCCTTAATATGTTCAGTACCTAGAACACGCCTTGCGTATCCGTATAAACACATGCTCAGTGCTTATGACACACCAGGCGTGTTCCGTTGATAATATATTTGTATCTTTGCTAAATTTCTCAACACAGCATGTATTGGCGTAGAATTTTATTTGTAGTGAATGTATTCACAGCTTGAAAGGTATCCTCAAAATCAACAGTGTCCTATATTTGAGAAGAGAAAATAAATATTTGAGAAAAAGTACCTTGCAAATATTTTCATCTTCACATTCGTCCTTATCCTCACAATTGTTTGTTTCCATGTTCCTGGTTTGTCCCGGGGGACATTCGCAGGAGAAAGAGCCAATACTGTTGATACACTTGCCCCCAGAACATAGACCAGGGATGGCTCCACATTCATCAATATCTATATGGAGAAGTAAAAAAACAATGATATAATTATCAATTTGAGAAGAAAAAAATAGAATCCTCGATGAGTATACATAACATTAATAGATAACATTGTTTTATAAAATAATACCACAAGAGTGCTGTCTTTTTGAATTTATAAAAGGCGCTCAATAAGTCCCAGTCTTTGGAGCGTTCAACAATCCATGCTGTATTCAGTATCAAAGGGAAAAAATCTTCGAGCATGGACTGACCCTCCGATCTGGTGACGGTAGAATCCTTTGTTTACCAACACATCACACATCATTCTACACATAATCTTTTTTGGTTCACCCAGCTCCACTTTGGAGTGATGGTTCCAGGTTTAATCAGATGTGCTACATTCTTATTGATATTTAAGAATAAACTGAAGAAGCATTATTATCTTACAATATTCCTCTTTCTTAACTACCATTCTAATTCCTATTTTCCTTGATAATTATGTTTTATTTAAAATTTTGTTTGTTTTTCTTAAATATTGTTTTCACACATTCTGTTAAAGACACGGTCATGGATATCAATAAAAATTATGAAACAAAAGCTGGTTGATTGGAAGAAATTGCTTTAACACAATACATCCACCAAAAGCATTTGAATAAAGTGTAAATAAATTCAGGTGGAACAATTGGCATATGTTTGCCTTCTTCTTATTCTTATTTATATACAAACATTACAACAAAAACGATGTTAAAAGTTTACCTGTACACAATTTGCAAGAAATAAATAGAAGACGATGATCAAAAATTTCTGATTGGAATCCCTTTCAAAAAGTGGCTGGCATTCAACACAGAAAAAAGAAATGCATTGAGTAAAGATGTATAGATGTAGATGTTAAAACCCTCACTGTGTATTATGTGAATATACGAGTATATAAAAAATATTAATATATGAAAAATAAACAAAAGGTCATTTTACCAAAGGTTTGGCCCCGTAAAGTGGTACTCCTTAATAAAATGGCAGATTATATAAATATTATAAATATCATTTGTTGTTGTGTTAATACCGTTCACTTTGTCATGTCACTAAAAATGTAATTATCGTGAATTAAAAACTAAAGAGAATGTTTTTAAAGTTATTGAATATGTATAACTTGGACCACTATTTTCATCTACCATGTGTAGTCCTCAGTTTTTTATGAGGATTTTTGTGTTGATACCTTCACCAAGTCACTCCAGTAGATTAGGGATTTGCTTTTGCCATACACACATTTAATCATAGTTGTCTTTTCAAGGTAGTCAAAAAAAACTTATTGTTCAAAGTATTTCATTCTTATGGTACATCACAAAGAAAACATATAATGTTAAACAAGAAATAAAACTAATTCGGTATGACCTATGAATATTCAATATAAGAAAGATGATGTTTTACCAAGACATTCTCCAGAACTGAGGTTCCTCAAGAAGCCCAGTTCACAATCCAGATGATCGGAACACTGTTCACAAGGGTGTCCCCATGCCTTGCCCACTGTGGCACAACATAAGTTCTTGGTGCACACCACCCCCTCAAGCTGATTGGTGCAGAGGCTGCCCCGTATGTCCGTGTAGCAAGGTCCCGTGCGCCTGTCTAACACCAAAAATAATCACTCGCACATACCAAACGGTGCAATGTATACTAATACTACATATATCAAGCAAACACTTTAAAGCTCTATTCAATCATTTACATTAATCAATTTAACATATCTGTAGTCTGGTCAAAATCTCACTGAAAAATTATATTTTTCCAGTTTTAAGAGTTTTCAAATGCTATTTCTCTTTAAATTGAACATATGATTTACATATAAATCGTATGAAAATTTTAAATCTCAAAAAAAAAAATTTATTTTATAGTTATGTTAAACAAATAATATGTACTCAAGAAATTTTGAACTGAGATCACAGATACAAACAAGTATGTCAGTAATTCTTATTTTAAAAATATAACCGTAAAATAATATTATAATGAAAAATAAGAATAAAAAAAGTGAAATAAGATTGTTTTTCCAGGATTTCAAATTAAGTAAAAATATAGTTAAACTTTAACTTATTGTATTATTTATTGTGAGTTGTTTCATTAATGTTAAATTATAATTTGTTCAGTTAAAATAATGCGGACAATTAAAAAATATAAAAATGAATTTATAGAAAGAAGAACAATACGAGTACCTATAACAGAATATAATATCTATAATATTGTAATACTAAAAAAAGTTTTATGATATACTTTTTCAAATAATTTTATTCTTATAGAAAATATTTAGTGTTCTGTAATTTACTGATACATGCCACTTAAAATACAAAAATAATTTTCAAGTGTTAAAAAAATTATGTTAACAACAATGGCAGGCACAGTACCTATTTCACATCTTTTTCCACTAAGTCCATGGAAACAGACACATCTATCAGGTGCAATGCATCTTCCACCATGTAAACATGGCTCTCTGCAAATAGCTGAAATTAAAATAGTTATAATAATTAAAAAAAAACAGTTATCACATCATTATTAGGTGAATTACATTACCTTACATGTGCTTAATATGTACAAAAATGCAAGTTTTGATAAAGAAAAGTTTAAGTAAATATTATTCAAATTGAGAAAAAAAAGGGGTTTCAAGACATTTGTGTGTAGTGTGAGGATAGAAAAGTAGCCCAATGTTTTGAGTACTTTTCTATATCTGCATATGTATTGAAAACATAAGATATTTAGTAAGAAAACCAGCGAAAAAAAGATGAGTGACTTAAAATAAATTTGATTCTCAAAAACACAGATTCTCTCTTTGGGCACAGATTTGAAGGTGAAATTTCATTAGAAGCTTGTTGAATTGAATACACATATTACGTAATTTATAGTAAATTTTCTCATACTTTAAAAGTTTATTTGGCTGTTTTGAAGATTAACAATTTATCAGTCTAGGGGATTAATAAATTTATGAGAAGACACAAAGCACCGAAATTTATAAAGATAAAAATTAATAAATATGATATACATATATTGATTTTCCACTTACGTTCTGTACAGAACTCTCCTGTCCAGCCTGGAGCACATGTGCAGGTAGCATTGACGCAAGTTCCTCCATTCATGCATATCCTTTTGCAACCACCACGATTTCTATCTGGAAAAATATCCATGCTCCATTACCAGAGAATCACTAAAACATTTCTAATCCCTAACTGATAGTCTAATTACTGGTCAAGAACCGGATATGGTTGTATAGAAATATGTAAAAGTGTTTAGCTGTGAAATATGTAAATAAAAAATAATGGCCAGAGTGTTTAATGTGCAAAATAGCTCTGATTTGTGAACATGGACTAGATGTTTTTCGGGAGATTCTTTAAGCATTCAATGTAAGCACTAATGGTGATCAATGCATTCATGAAGCAAGGAATGTAAGAGATAACTCTTAATTCTGATTCTGAGAACAATAGAGTACAAAATAATAGACCAAGGACTAAAATATGAACAGTATAATACATTTAAAACCATACTAAGATCAACCCAGATCCACATTTTAATGTGCGAGTATGTCAATATTTAAAATAAAATAAAATTTAAAAATATGTCAAGACTAGACCATGTCAAAAGCCATCATTTGACATTGGCATATCTATATAGGAGTTCACGGCCATTATTCAAGAGAGAGAGAGAGAGACAGATATCTCAGAATTGTAATTTTAAATGTAATTTGACCTCCTTTCACGAAGCAGAAATTTAAAACCGCCAAGAACTACACAAAATGAAAGTTATTTTATGATTTCTGGCAACAACCCCTAAAGAACTCATTTTTGAACAAAAATAATGACAACCACCACTAAAATAATATACAATATTTGAAAAAAACATAATTTTCAATCAATTTATTTTTATTATATTGGTTTCGGTTTGCTGAAGGATGAAAAGAAGATCATCTTTAATATACAAATATAATTTTTGGTTTTGATAAAATTTGGTTTTATAAAATTAAAACAAAGTAACGAAAAAATTACATTTCTTATCTTCATGTAAAATAAACTGTATTGTTATTATAAATCATTATTTCAATATAAATAAATATTTCACAATCTTGAAAAGCTTGAGACCATCATTTTTTTTTCTTCATATTTACAAGATCTAAAATGATAAAAATGAAAACTTCTCAACCTCTATTCCAAATCAACAAACAATCAACAGGATGCAACTTAACACTATGATACACAGTCTCAAAAACATGAATGTAAGGCCTGTCAGACCAAAATTCACTCTAAGGTAACTTTTGAGCTGTTTGCAATCTGACTGCGGTCAAGTCAAGCAAAAAGATCATCAAGAGTAAGGTGCTTGGACGTTTAAATGGTCAATATTGAATAGTATTTGTTTCTTTATTTGTTCCAAAAACGTGTTTCAATAAATACCACATCATTATTTTTCTTCTTGAGGTGCTGTTTCCTATCGGAGACAGGCCACCATCATGGCAATCCTTATTTTGTTCACTGCATCCCGGAATAATTCAGTAGATCTGCACTCAAACAACACACACAAGTTAAGTCAAGAGATGCTGCGTCTTCCTCTGCTTTATCTGCTATTTCTTTTCCCCTGAATGATCAGATACGTTATAATGTAACTTGTGCTCTTCATTCTGTGACTGAGATAATGTTATTTGTAAACTTTTAGAGTTCTAAGCAATTCTCAGTCCTTATACATAGAAGCAAGCACTCCCACATTTGTAACATGATCCATCGAAGAAATCTTAAGGATATGTCTGTAGATCCACATCTCAAAAGCCTTGAACTAAGCAATGGCCTGGTTCAGTGTCCACGCATTCATCCCATAGAGAACAGTCAAGAAGATTTAGCAATGAAGCATACGCATTCTCAATTCCAAGCTCAGGTCTCAGTTTGTAAAAAGAAGCTTCATTTTCATGGATTGGAGGATTCTTATTGAGATAAATATAAAACACGAAAATGGGCTATATTTCATACTGAGGCATTGAAAGATCTTTATGATGACCTAGAAACACCTAAGGGAGCACAAAGAATATACGAAATCGCAGCGTATAGAAAGAAAGGGCTAAATCTATTAGAACACCCAAATGCATAGAAGAAGCGGACAGTAGGTTGATCACAGAGGAAATCAAAATATGCGATAGATGGAAAGATTATTATTCTACATTACTAAATGAGGATTTTCCACGAACAACTTATGCGTCAGAGCAACCAGTGCTTGGGCCAGTTGAAGAAATCACTCCGATAGAAGTTATTAAATTAAAATTATTTTATCACAAATAGAAAAGGGGAAAGCTGTGGGACTAGACAATATTCCAGCGGAGTTGTGGAAAGAGTGTGGTGACGTGGGCCATAAATGGCTGCAACCTCTGTAATAAAATACTGACTGGAGAACCAATGCCAGAAAGCTTTAGGATGAGCTATCTTCTCCCGTTCTATAAAAATAAGGGAGACACCAGGAAGTGCGACAATTATAGGGGGATAAAGCTTATGTCCCATACCATGAAAATATACGAGAGGAAAATATACGAGAAGATCCTAGTCGAAAAATATTGAGATGCCAAAAAAGACCTACACATGGTATTTATAGACCTGGAAAAGGCATTCGACAGGGTATCCCGAAGCCTGATTTGGGCAGCATTGAGATCTCATGACGTACCGGAAGAATATGTGCTTACCATACAAGATATGTATACCAATGGGAAAACACAAGTAAGATGCACGTCGGGAACATCACATGAATTTCCAATTAAAGTGGGTGTGCACCAAGGATCTGTCCTCAGTCCACTACTGTTCATAATTGTCATGAATTATCTAACAAATCATGAAATGAACGGTATCCTTAAGACTATGCTTTTTGCAGATGATGTAGCTCTGCTCTGCAAGTCACAATAGTTATCTGATATCAGATAACTATTGTGACTTGCAGAGCAGCCTGGAGAGATGGAGAAAGATCCTGGAGAAAAACGGCTTAAAAATGAGTAGGAAAAAGACAGAATATCTGTACCTGCCATTTGAAAACCCAAATGCCACAACTCCTTCAATGGAACTGGATGGGGAAATATTAGCCGGCTGTGACTCATTTAAGTATCTGGGCTCACTCATTTACAAAGACGGAGGGTGCGCCGCGGATGTTGACAATAGAATAAGTGTGGGGTGGATGAAATTCAGATCAGTAACAGGAGTCTTGTGTGACCCAAAAACGCCTATAAAACTGAAAGGAAAGGTATACCAGACTATCGTTAGACCCGCAATTATGTATGGCTCAGAATGCTGGACTATGTACAGCTCCTACTCTAGGCAACTTGAAACAGCAGAAATGTGAATGCTTAGGTGGTCGGCAGGAGTATCACTGAAAGATAAAATTAAGAGCTCACACATTCGTGGTAACCTGGGAGTCACTGACATAAACAGTAAGCGGGAAGAGCGACAGCTAAGATGGTATGGGCACATAAGACGGAGACCACCAGACCATACTGTAAATCAGGCAATGTCTGTGGATCTTTCTCGACAGCCGTCCAGAGGAAGACCAAAGAACTCCTGGATGACTCAATGCTCCAAAAACATGCAGGGAAACGGCCTAGATGAAAGCGATACCCAGAACCGAAGAATATACAGCCTGAGAACGAGAAGAGCCGACCCCAACAGCCTACCTAGGTAATGAGTTGGGACAGTGCCAGGAAGAAGGGCTATATTTCATACTGTAGAATGTATGATATACCTAAATGTAGTATAAAATTAGCACTGACTTTGGTAATTCATGATGCTGTGCTGATTACAGGATGGCCCCTCATAGCCCCCTTCACAGCGGCAGAGGTTAGGTTGGATGCATGTTCCGGGACCACCACAGTTGCGGGAACACAATGCTGGAACAAAAATGAAAACAATTTTCATAGAACTGAAATTTTACAAAAAATGTAGCTTTTTTGAAAAAACTATTTACTTATCTTATAAATAACATATTTGCATAAAATATACCTGGTTAAAATAGATCATTCATTCATAAAGCAAAATGATTTAAATAATCCATGAAATGTCACACCTCCAGAAACTAGGATTTAAAAAAAAAATATTTATACTTTTTAATTTTTACAATTAAATATACAAATCCCTCCCCTGCTTAATTAGATGTATGTGTATGCCCATCTTAAGGTAGGCACTTATGGATAGCTTCTAAATATCATTACAATAATTTATTAATTTTAAATTATGCAATTTAGACAAAGTATAATGTCTAAATTGCATACTTTTAAATTGTCAGGAATGTGTCCATATGTATGAAGTATGTTTTACAGAGTTGTTAAAGCTAGTTTGAAAAAGTTGCATTTATACAGATACAGTAGAGCGCCGATTATTCAGGGCTCTATTATCCATGGATTAATCGTGATAATCGTGATCCTTTGTAGTACAAAAATCTTTTTAGAAATCGGAAAAATATTTTTTTTCTTTATTTTTAATGAACGTTCATGTAATGAAAATTACAAAACAAGGACCCAAAGTGTTATAAAATCTATGATTTACTGTGCCAATTGACTAACGCTAATAAGTTTGTGGTGTTTCGCCGTGTTCACAATGACATTAATACCATAACCTATATGCGGATCCGGGGCTTTCCAACGTAATTGCTGCGGTATGATACCAGTATCTGTCAAACATTGAGAAAGCTTGTTCATGTACTCATCTTGCGTAGTAAAATTTATCTAGCATTTTAACTTTTCAAAATTTTTAACTCAATAAAAACTAAATTTGGACTAACCGTTTTTTCAATTATTCAGGCTCGAGTGTCCCCCAATCAGTAGGGATAATCGGCGCTCTACTGTTCTTTGTAATTTTAAGTAGCATACTATTCAATCAGTCAAGTAAAGAGTTGTAATTGTGCTGCTTTATTTTAAAAAGTAATATTGGTTTTTAAGTAAAAAGATCTGTGATGATGGAATGCGTCAATATCAATAATAAGATACAAAAAGAAAACTTTTAATAAATAATCTTAGGCTTCCTATAGGAACATATGGTAAGATCAAGTGAATGATATTTTGAAGGAAGGAAATGTAGAAAATCAGAGAAACCATAGGAGAAAATGAATGGATATGAAGAGGCGAAGATGTTTGTCGAGATATGAATGTCTGGCGCTCTGCTCTCTCTGCCTGTCCCATTAAGGAGATGGCTTGATGGAATGCATGTATGTATATAATCTTCTACATTAATATATTATACTTAATAAATGAATGTATAGGTACATGAATTCCTTATGAAATATTTTATATCAATAACAACTAAAAAAAATTTCATTAGTTCAGTTTTTGGATTTACACTCAATTTTTTTTTATCCTACCCTATATATCAGGTCTGTAAATATGAAACTGGATTATTTTTATAGAAAATACACGTTTATTGTATGAAAATGGTAAAAAATATTTTATTCAAAGTATTGCCCATCGCTAGCTACACATTTTTCCCATCTCTATGGCAATTTGTGGATGCCACACCAAAAAAACTGTTGCTCTTTTGAGGCAAACCAATCATCTAGCCATTTTCGTATATTTTTGTAAGAAGTGAAGCGCTGCTCAGCAAGTGCGTGTCCTATCGATGCAAATTAGTAGTAATGGGATGGAGCCAAGTCTGGTGAGTAAGCCGCATGCGAAAGTATTTGCCAACTAAACGCCTCAATCGTTTCCCTGACCGGTTTTGCTGTGTGCAATGGTGCATTATCATGAAGCAAAATCACTTTGTGTTGTCTCTTTTGATATTCTGGTCATTTTTTATGCAATGCTTGGTTCAAATCCGTCATTTGTTGTCGGTAGTGTTCAGTATTAACGGTTTCGCCAGGTTTTAGCAGCTCACAATAGATAACACCCTTCTGATCCCATCAAACACAGAGCATTGTCTTCCGTCCATAGCGATTTGGCCTTGCAGTCGATGTCGCTGGTTTGCTTGGAGTTACCCATGATCTTTTACGCTTAGGATTCTCGAATATATCCATTTTTCATCACCAGTCACAATTCGATGGAGAAATGATTTTCTTTTTTGTACCTGGCGAGCAGCCAGTCCCCATGGCTTTCAAACGTATGGAGACAGCTTCTCGTGTCACATTTAATTGATCCGCAAGTTGTTGTTGCGTTTGAGCGTCATTCTCACCCAACAATGCTTGTAATTCGGCGTCTTCAAACTTTCTCGGTGGTCTTCCACGTTCTTCGTCTCTCAGGTCAAAATCGCCACTTTTGAATTTTTTAAACCATTCAAAGCACTGTGATTTACCAAGAGCATGCCACCGTAAGCTTCGACAAGCATTCGATGCGATTCTGCAGCAGTTTTCTTCAAATGGTAACAGAAAATCAATGCTGTCCGTAAATCGTAGTTTTCAGGCACAAAAACAGACATGTTCAACACTATGAAAACATATGTAGTTGTATTAAACTTGTATTGTTGTGACTTAAAAGTCTTTGACAAATGTAAACACAAGAAAAAGGCACCAATGACGCGGTTTGACCATCACTACATTGACAACTAGAGCCATCTATGAGCCAATTCCGGTTTCATATTTATAGACCTGGTATTTCATTAGAAACAAAGGAATGCCATAAAACACCTCGATCCATATAGGTCCACAGTCTGGAATCATGTCATAGTGTATGATATTCATTTGATTAAAAAAAAACAACCCAACTCCTACTACCTACTACCAGGCGGCATCTTCAGTATGTGGCCTAACCACCTCCAGCATCTCATCTTTATTGAAGTGGTTATAAGCATCTGATTTTTATACTGTTTGGTGTCTACATTCTGCCTATTTAACTATATGGCTCTAAATATTAGCATTTTACTAAGGTTCAAAAGACAAGACTTCATATTGTTTTGAGAACAGATGCCTCAATAGGATGATAGATGTTAGGTAGTATGACCACAAAACTAATGAGACGGTTCATCTTCAGATGCAGCAGCAGCAACCACTCAAAAAATATCTAAAATGTAAATTATATTGAAAATTATTATACATACATAACATAACATCACGTAATTTCCTAGTTGGATTAAACAGAAAGGACAGAGCGTCAAACTCACAACATATTTCCTTCGCTTCACCAAATCCATATATCTTCTTACACTGCTCCTTCTGTATCTCTTACTCTTTTTAACACTCCCACATATGCTTGCATTATATATTTGTTTAGTCAGTCTTCCTCACTAGTTATTCATAATAATTATATTTCTATTCTGTCATTCTTCGACATTTTCAATGCACACATTCACTGCACTTAATCAGCTTTTATCATTATTCATATCCACAGTTAAATTTTAATCCAAAATTATTATGGAAACATTTTCGAATGAAAGAGAAATTTCCATAAATAAATTTGATTCTATATTTTGTCATATATAAATGTAAATATGACATTGAACTTTTAAATATTGATAATATTGTAAGAAAAATATATTTGACACAACATTGGCACACATCTTTAATCTGTTTACAGTTAGTGGTGCAGAAACGATAATTTTGATAATGGTTCAACTTGCTACTGATGCACACTTATTCCATGTGTTTGTCAATATTACTTCATCGATGATTTAAGCATATCAAGCTATATATTTCAAAGTAAAAAATAGTCAAATGTACGAGTACCTTTTATGATTTGTTTCTAGTTTTATTGTATCAGTTTGAGTCCTAGTGACAGGGGCATAATTATGCATTTTAAAGTCCGGAGTATTCAAAAAATAATGTGCCCCTTACTTATTATAAAACATGTATTTTTCATAACAATTCTTTTTTCATTGAACGTGTATTAACCCTTTTAATCCCAGCATATTTCGGCAAAAAAGATTTTTTTTTAATCTCAGTTAATATTTAGTTTTAAATGCATTCTTTTACAAGTGAATGATACTGAAGGTTTAAAAAATATATATTCAACTTAAAAACTTGTATGAATACTTTGAGTCCGATGATTGGCCCCGTGGAATTTTTCCAATAAACCAGGGGGCCGATGATCGACCCCGAGGGATTAAAAGGGTGAAAATAGGTATGTATAAATGTACCTATAATACTTTTTAATATTAAGGTTTAACAGTGCTTGGTTACTATAAACATATTACGATAATATAAATAGATTAAAAAAATTAAGAAATTTATTGCTTACGATTTCTCTGATTTTTTACATTTCCTTTTTTCAAAATATCCACTTGAGTCAACGATACTTTCCTTGATTTTCCACTACCATGCCTTTCATTCACATTTGCACTGTATATTTGTTTTGATAGTCTTTCTACATTATGTCCAAACCATCTTAGAGTGCTCTTCTTCATCTTATTCAACATCACCCTTAAGTTCACATTTCTCCCTAATCACTTAATTACGTATTTTTTAATGCATTGTCACCTCGTGTATTCTTCTTATTGCACGCATTTCTACAGCAATTATTCGACTTCTTTAAGTACTTTTCCATGTCCACGTTTCACTTTCATATATTAAAGTTACTACTAAAATACTGAAACCAGGCTGTATCAAAATCTTAGCAGATCTTCATACTGCCTGGTTTGAGTATATATGATTAAGGGTCCCATTGACTTTCCTTCTTATCACTACATGCCATTCAATATATTTTGAAGCTCTTCCATTACTCATCCATATATCACATTTACTTTTCCTTTCACACTTATCTATCACCATATCTTTGAATTTTGCAGCATTCATTCCTAAGTCTTGTCCTGCGCATCTCATAAAATTTACTTATCAAACTCAGTAAAACTCATATGAGTTTTATTTTATGTAACCTAAATGATAGCAGTGTGGGACTCTTAAAATTAATTGACATATAAAATTAACAGCCCGGCATAATTAGTTCAAAAACTGACTCAAGTTATACAAATGGTAAAGAAAATTATGAAGAAAAATAGTGTGGTGAGAAAAATGGTTTTAAATTTTTTCTCTGATTATTAATTCACTTACGCACTACGCATAAGGAAGAGTGTGGCTTGGTAGACCATCCTGGGCAGCAATGTGTTCGGTTTGATCTCGTTCGGCAAACGTTTGGTCTGAAACAAATAATTAAAATGTATTTAGTTCATTTTATTTAAGATAAACATTCATGAGACATTTTATAGAATGTAAACATTCATGAGACATTTTATAGAATATAAACATTCATGAGACATTTTATAGAATGTAAACATTCATGAGACATTTTATAGAATGTAAACATTCATGAGACATTTTATAGAATATAAACATTCATGAGACATTTTATAGAATGTAAACATTCATGAGACATTTTATAGAATGTAAACATTCATGAGACATTTTATAGAATGTAAACAACAAAATTTATAAAAATTAGTACATCTTCAAAGTCAAAATCTAAACCTTTTGCACTCAAGTTAATCTTATTGGAATATGAAATACTATTTGTTCTTAAATTATATGGACAGTATATACGAGTAAATCCATGAAAAATATTTGGTCGACGATCATATGACAACCTGATCAAATACTATAAGCTGTTTACGAGCTGCCTTTAAATTGACTGTGAACTGACCACATGCACAGCTTGGATATATACATTTTTTTGACAGTGTGTAAAGTCAGATTGTTACGTTGCCTATCTGCAGCTTTTTTGGTTCTTGGTTGATTTTCAACATTATGGAATTCCACCACAAAAACTTAACTACATGAAATATAATAATAAAAATTAATTTAAAAAACTATTAATAATGTTTGATTGATGACTTCCGTGGCCTAGTTGGTAAGATACTGGTCTTCACCTACAGTGTTTCGAGTTCGTTTGCCAATGGAATCCAAAATTAAAAATAATAAAAATAATCACAGTTAGATTAAAGAGTCCATCAGGTAATAATATTTGCATTGTTGCCTATGCACATAGGGTAGTATTTTCAACACGTGAGATGACATAATGTGAGTTACTTGCCTACTCGAGTGGTTCGTATCCCGAAGAATCAATTCCTGAGATGGAAAACAATATTGTCTCCCGGTCACTCTTCAACATATCCATATGATAAATTTAGATATGTTGAGGAGTACCATATGAATGAATGTATAATTTAAGGATTAACAATATTTAAAATTAAAGTGAGGAAAAACATGATAAGATTTCACTATTAGTTCCTCTTACATGTGCTGGTTTAAAATAGTTAACGACCCAATTATCCACCTAAACAATTATGTTTCGTAGATGGAATTTTATCTTAACTTTTATTTACCAAAGAGTAAAATTAAACTTGGCCACACGACCATGATAAGAAACACAGAAAAAAAGTTAACAAATAATTTTCCAGCTCAGTCTATTTTTGAGTATAAGAAATTAAACAAACAACTTTTGTTGAAATACAAAAAGTAAATATATTAAAAAGCTCTGCGTTGCTCGGGGCAAAATGTTGAATGTCATTTTAAATCAATTTAGGGATAATTGATTTTTTTAAATTCAGTTATAAAATCTATTCTTTTTTTATCGAGAGCACTGAAATATGGACCAGAAAAGTCCAAATATGTGGTGTTGGTGTCAAATGCTGACAATCCCATAGACCACCAGAATAATAAACATCTTCATACTCGAGGAATTAAATGGAGTGTCCCAAGGCCCATTAAATTCCTCAAACATCTTATTTGGAGAGTTTTCAGTGTATTGCAGGTTTCTAAGTAACGCTCTTCACTAATTTCATTTTTTTACTTGCCACACTAATTGAGTAGCGAGATGCCTATCCTTGGGACAGGATGGCATTTTCACTGGAGCTTTGAAGATTATTCTTTTTTCGTGTCGGGTAGTTGATTTTTGTTTTTGCAGAGGCACTGTCTATGGCTTCTTACTGGATAATGTTATTGTCAAAGCAGGAAAAAGTTATCTGGTTCGATGGGCAAGAAATTTTCAAGTTGTCGTAGAGAGGTAGTTTTTCACGCCGAGAGGGTTCGCTGTCATTCGACAGAAAGAAATCAACTCTCCGTTATGGAAGAAACGTACCTGGCAATACGGATTATATTTCCATGCCATAAATTGTTATTAAAACAACCTAGATTTCGTAATAATGGTCATTTTTAGACCATTAATTCTGCTAAGATTATATTTGTTACATTATACAAAAGTAATATTCTTCACTACCGTTGACTCAATATAATTTTATAATGTAAAGTTTTCCAAATATGACAGAGCTTTAGAAGCATGATGGAACCACATTTGACCGGATGTTGATAAATTGACACTAGCATTAATTGCAACTACGATTAATCGATTACTAATCATGCCTCACTTGTTGATAACTTCATAATAGTACAGAGGTCGGTAACCCTTTCATCTCGGGTAATCAATATTTTGAATTGAATTATTGAATATTATTTTTTTATATTACTTAATTTTAAAGTAAAGTTAAAAAATATTTTTATGATTGCAAAAATTGAATTTTTTTTCGATAATTAATTCATCTAGACATTTTCTATTAAAACTTTCGTACACATTCTCGAAATATTAATTCCGCCTATTTTTCACATTCTCCACATCAACAAAAGTATTATTAATTACATTTTATAAAAACTTTAAATACCTAAATAAAAAGGTATGGTAAAGTGTAAAATCTTAAATGATTTACATTTTACAAGTTCCTCTCCTCGAGCGATCATCATTGTCTATCTTTCCCTCTGAGGCATCAGCACTGAAAAAAGATATGGCACCACAGTGAAACCACTTACGTGAGTTTTTTAACCAGAAGATGCGTCTTCTTCCGCATTTCTTCTAGGTTGAATTTCTCCCTGTATACTCGTATCAGTTGAAAGATCTCATATTTTTCTCTGCACATTATATATCAAAAGTACTCAATATTCTCCTTTTGATCGCAGATAATATTTCTCTACCCTTATTCATCCTTTAAAGATATCACCATTACGTATGTGAGATTCGCTGAGTTCTTCAATATCACAACATTTTAAAAGTTTTTAGTTTTTTACGTAGCTTGAGTAAATTACCATGCATCAACATATATTATCTCTTAAATATATTTTCTTCGACATTATCCAGAGATATATGTAATTTCATGATATAGAATATGATATATCTATATGTGCATACTATGTTGCTATCAATCAACTTATATTTATTTATATAGATTTACGCAATAAATATAGCAACGCAAAATTCGCAAACGTAATTCGAGATCGAAATTTTTGTTGCACAGAAGTTTCAACATTTTGACATGGAATAAACAAAAATAGGTGTTTATTATTATTTCAAGCTAGAAATTTAATGCGAATTGTTTTTGAAAACCTTGTAAAGTGTTTTGTACTTTTGGCCTCGACTTTGTCATATAATTAAGTAAAAATAAATATTGAATGCATTAAAACCGAAAACCGCCTTGTATGATAAATCTCGCAATATTGTTTATGTAACATTCCAAGGAGATTAAATAAACAGTACACAAAAAGTCTCTAACTTCCATGTTCCAAAATTATCATACTAAAAAAATAATTATAATTGTCAGTTGTAAATTCTTTGTATTTTTCAGTGTTTAAAAGCTTTGAGATAAAATAGAAAACTGTAAGAAATTTCAGGAATGCAGCGAGGTAAATTGGAAACGCGCAACATTTGGTTACAACGTGCTTCTTTAATAATCTCGTATCAAAATGCAAATATTGTATAAATGATAATAGTTTCCAGTTCATTAGATTACAACAATAGCTTCAAACCTTTTTGGCTTTGCGATCCCCTTTCATCTATATAAATAAAAATGTAAATGTTCGTATATTAAAAATCTCTAATCTCCGCAAGTTCTTCACCGATTGCTTTGAAATTTTGACAAAAGGTTGCATTCGTATACAAGCATGTTTATATATATTTTTTATATACGGTTGTATATAAAAAAGTATATAAAACAGACGAAATAACGGGAGCGCCTCCTACAGCGACACACGCAAACTAAATAATTCTCATTGACAGTTATGTCACATTGCATTTTCGACGTTTAGGATTCTTTCATATCGTTTTTTAACTGTTTGTCTTATTTTTCATTGCTTTGAAATTTTGACAAAAGGTTACATTCGTATACAAGCATGTTTATATATTATTTTTTTTCTATACAGTTGTATTTCAAAAAGTATATAAAACATACGAAATAATGGGAGCGCCTCCTGTTGAACGTGACGGCAACACACGCAATATAGATTTCGACTTATTTTCATTTTGATTTAGAATATTAAATATTTAATAATAAATAATTAAAAATTAAGTAATAAATATTAAATAATAAATATTAAATTTTCAAATAGTTCGTGTTCAAAAACCAGGCTGAGCCACAGCAACGCGTGGCCGGGTACAGCTAGTAAGAAATAAAAACAAAATAAATTACCTTATGTCGCGGCCCTCCATGCCACCCACTCACTACTTTAAAAAAACTTGTACATATGTCATATTTTTCAATACTTAAATGTATTTTTATATTATAATATTTTACAACTGGATAAACAGCTTTGATAAACATTTCGGGACGTGATCCTATACTACTCACCTCACGATTTTTATGATTTTTTTGAAAAATAAAATAAATCATCATCACCATTACGCCATATCCCTATCGGGGTGGGCAGAGAACAGATCTCCACTTAATTTTATCCTTGCACGCATCTTGCACTTCTGCCACGTCCATATATCTCGTCATATATACTCTCCTATTATAAAGGTTTTTCATTCTCCCCGCCTTCAGAAATTGAATCATCTAGTCATGTCACATTTTCTAAGTTTTTCCATACTTACCGTACCTTTTATACAACCTGTATATATTATTTTTGTTTATCTTTTATCATTCATTTTTTCCGCGCGGCCGAACAATCTCAATTTTTCGTTCTTCATTTTAAGCACTGCATCTTTTTTCAATCCGTATTCTTTCGTAATGTTCTCATTTCTTATTCTACCCTACATTATTTTTCTACACATTCTACGCAACACTCTCATTTCTAGCGCATTTATCTAACTCTCATCTCTTTTTGGACACGTTCAAATTTCGCTTGCATAGTGCTCATAATGGAATGTTGGGACCAATATTTCATTATGAGAATTAACAAAACTAAAATAAATGCTTTCTGTTTGAGACGCGGCCTACCGGTCGGGAGCCACTAGATTATCAAGTTGCCTAATTTGTGATATCAAAAAAACAATAAAGTACATATATTATGTAGATCGTTGCTGTTTTTATGACACTTATGTTTGTGTGTTTTATCAAATAGTGGTTTAAAAAAGAAACATTATGTAATTTCAAAGTGGCCGAAGACTTTAGTAAATTGCATGAGAGATGGGAAGAGAAGGCTCTGAGAATGAATGTTGTGAAATCCAAAGTTATGGTTAGAAGAAAAGTATGAAAGGGAAAGTAAATGCGGTATGTGGGTGAGTAATCAAATATTAAAGTAAATTAAGGTATTCTGTTATTTAAGTAGGTAGTATCTTCTCAGCTTCATATCTGATGGAAGAGTCATCCGATATGAAACTGCAAAGATGGGTTGCTTATATTCAGAAGATATACGAAAGAAGGGACCATTGCTGGACATCTGGACACGATCTTCTAGGTTTAGTTGATAAGACGCCTGTTAACCCGGGGGTTGAGATTTCGATTCCCGCTGGTACTCAGATTTTTTATAAAAAGCGGTCCAGTCTTGTTTTTACTTGAGGCTTGTTTAAAACCTTTCTAGTTAGTTGAAAACGATTGTAACATGGCAATAAATAAACAACAAAAGTGCAGTTCAATACAATACCCGAGAGGGGGAGAGTTGGTAGACTAGGTTTTCTTTGAAATATTGAGAATAACCTCAAAAGTGATACCTTAGAACTGTTGTGAATTCCAAATAAGACGTCTTTATGAAAAAAGGAGACAGTCCATAAAACCCTTCTTTTTATTTTACAGAAAATATCATGTAGCCATAACCTCAATAGAATATGTGTGAACATGTCAATCTAGTAAACGATGTATTTCATATTCGGTCTTCAAAAAAATCATCCCATACAAAGCGATGTCGTATTTTTTCGATTATCTAAAAACAAGTAAAATGTGGATTGAGACATTTTTGCAAATATACAAGTATGTATGCCTGTAACGGGCAGTTGCTGAGGACAAATTGCGTGCGTGGAGGAGAAAGATTTAGGAGTCCAAGACTCGATGTAGGCTGCAATTGAAGCTGAATATTGTAACACACTTTCGTTGTATACAGTACTACCTGGCGGATTTATTGCGACGTGACAATCTTTTCTAACCAACCAGAAATATGTTTAACAGGCTTTAACTAGAAACAGACTGGAACCTTTCTTAAAAAAATGTGGGTAACAACACCAATCGAACCCATAAAACTCGGATTGGCAGATTGGCGTCTTGTCAACTAAACCACGGAGGTCGTCACACGTAGCATTCTGGGTTATCTTAATGAAATGGTATTATGAACATTTGAAAGTGTTTCAATTTTAAAACGTATTAAGTTACAGATCAAGACCACTTGTCAATTTATACCACTCCCCTGTAAAATTTAAGAGGCATAAACACTTTAGGGGTCTCATAAAATTTCTGTTCCTTTTTTAAATACTTTATTTAAAGAATAATTTTTGTATAACTACAGTTAAATTTTTTTAAAGATTTCTTGCATGTTATTTTTTTTAAGAAAACACGATAAAGTATAATTTGCCTCATTGAGCTAGACATCAAGAAGGTTTATTGATGACTGATCGACTGGCAGGTTGTAAAAATGTTGGACCATACAAACATTTGAATCGAAATGTTATCAAGTTTTGGGTAATATAATAACACACATTTTCTTAATAACAGTGTCTTAATTTTAGAATTGAGACTATTTTAATAGAATAAGATTTCTGATAATCATCAAAGGGCACTTCTAAAGGGTATATACGAGTTTTTACAACATTTTATATTTCCATTGACGGCGTTTAAATTGCAGCCTTCGTTCAAGACCGTAAAACACGGCAGTGCTCGTTGCGGAAAAGGTTCGTATGGCAATTTACATTTGGAGTATACAGTACAGGGTAATTGGGTCATTTGCTCCTCTGGATTTGGTGATTGCCATATATCCGCTCCAATTCGGACAGAACGAAGATAATAGAAGCAACTCCCGTTTTACAAGACAGGAGTAAAAGCATTTAGGTCAAGGGTTGTGAGAAAATGATATAAAATTGTGCCAAAATCATTACACATTTCCTAATATACGGAATTATTACTATCCCCTTCCAAACTTTCCATTGTGATAGTTGAAATCGGTTTATTTTTCTAAACTTTGCATAAATACGAGTACTTACCATTATTGCTATATACCGTGACATTTCTATTATACGAGTATTTCGGAGACTTTGGCATTTCAATTCGAAGTTGCCGCGGCAGATGATACTGAATCGCAATATTTATTTGTATTATTTTTATACATTTTACTAATGTGGTGAGCTGACGGAGGGTAGAAGAAAGCACAGCACGGTGGACAGCGCAATAGATTAAAGGACGCACTGCATGACACCTCACAATACAAATGCTCAGCATAACTGGGAGCAAACATCAGCAGATCAAGCCAAGCGGCGGTAAATTGTTGCTAGTTACCAGTGACCCTATGGAGAAGAAAAAAAAGCAAACAAGCTATAAGTTCTGAAACTCCTTGCCTTGCTTGCTTATAACAGAATATGCCTATCACAAATTGGCTTACATAGTCATCTCCGGTGGCACTAACGACCTACCTTCTATTATACTTGTCACGGGTAATAGGCATTCATTCATTTTAATAACACCACGTTATGTTTGTGTACAGTTTATTTTTAACCTTAAAATATGTGCCAGATTGCAATGGCTGAAAATAATACAGCGAAAAAATTTCCACGTTCTGTCAACCCTCTTTGGAGTGTTAAATAAGCCATGCTGTCCTCAGTATCTGCATGAAAATTTAAATTTTCTTTCTGAACGGTGACGGTAAAATTCCTTTTTATACCAACGAATCACATATCATTCCACACATATTTTGCGGTTCACTCTGCCTGAGTTTCGAACGATTATCCTAGTTCAATCAGGTGTGTTTTATCCTTATCGATTTTAAAGAAAAAAACTAAAGAAGCATTATTTATCTCAAAATATTCCTAACTCCTATAAAATTCCCATCCTTATTTCTACATTATTTTTTTTGTGTCAATTTGAGATTTAATTTGTGTCAACTTGACTCAAACATTATTTTCATATATGGTACTAAGTTTAAAACACGGTCACGGATACTGATAATAATTATGAAACAAAAGTTGGTTGAATGAAAGAAATTGCTTTAAAGCAATAAGTCTGCCAAATGTATTTTCATGAAAGTTTTAAATGAATATAAATAAATTTATAAAAATAATATTGCAAATTTATCATATATGTTAATGAGAACACACATAGAAACTAAATGAACACAATTTTTATACAAAAACTAGAATGACACTGAAAATGTAATAAATAAAATCAAAATAAGCTGCCAGCCTCCATATATGATATATGTCTCATATGACAACAATTTGGAGGATACTTTAGTGGTTAGCACAAATATCAAAAGTTTAGAGCCTAGACTTTAGAAAAATATATGTTTACGTATACAAAGTTATAATCCCCTTATATTGATTTCTTCATACAATAATACATCAATTGATATTTGGAGATAAACAAAGTAAAATAGAGCATTAATTCGCTCAACTTATGTTACCAGTCATTTTATTTTGGTGACTCATTAATGTTGATTTTACGTGGGAAGATACGAGTAGATACTTGTTATTTTTGTACCTCTTTTTTTAGTTGATTGGACATTCGGTCAAGCACCTCATAAATCAAGTTATTTAAATAATCGCCAAGAGAAAAATGCGTATAAAAATATTATATATGTAATACTTTTTTACCCGACGAAAATTCAACTTCCGTTCAGTTTTTTTCTTCATCAATTCGTATCGTACTCAACAATTCCGATTTGGTGATTCGTACATACTGAAGAGTGCGGCTAGGAAACAGCATTGTCTTCAGCTCCATTGCTCGAGTTTTCTAGTTTTAGAAGCACTGCACTAGGCAAGAAACTCGCGGTTCGTCATAGCACGTGTTGGCACGTGAAGTGGCAAACACTCGCACACGTCTACTGCGTGCAAGTATGGTTACTAGACGAATTAATTTACCTTTTATATTTTTTTTGGTATAATGGGGAAGTGAACCCGAAACACCCGGGTAGAAGTCAACCATCTCATCATCACTAGGCCTCAGAGATCGTCCCTACCAATTAGGTAACATTCGGGTTGATATATCATACCTATAATTGACATTAGTTTGTTGGGATCCTTGGCAAGACATAAGTCTCAACTTAGCTTTTCGCTCAACCTAACAATCGCTCTGCGTAAGCGCTCTGATTCCATCTTATTTTGACACACCTGCTGTATAATCCACCCATCTTGTTGGTGAATGTCTCTGGAGTATTTTAGTGGAACGTGGTCTCACAATATATTTCTTCTTCAACTAGAGAATACTTTTCACTAGAATCACTTTTCACCGTGTTTGAACGTTGCGATAAGAGCATCTGCGGGTTTGATTGTGAGACCAAAAATAATGTGATGTGATCAAGTTTGTGTGATCGTATATTGATTTAGGTGCAGAATTACTGTATTATATTTAAGCTTGTATACAGTACAATTTGGCGAGTTTATTGCGATGTAGTAATCTCTCTCAACGAACCAGAAATATGTTAAACAAGCCTTATAGATACGATAAAAATGTAATACTACATTAGCGGGGAGATCCAGGACGGAGGGCATATTTTCTCAAAGCGGTGAAGTCTAATCGTGGATCCACATTCCGCAGTAGCACGTCAAATCAATGACTGAGTCGCTTTTGCTGCCTCCTCTGCTATCGTCGATTTCAAGTTCGCCAACAATGTATTATTGTAGGCATCCTTGCCTTACCTAAACAATGTTATTCACAGACCGGTATACTTCCCGTCACCAATGAACGTCAATGTAGAAACCTAGTATGTCTAATGAAAATATCCTTATAAAGTAGACTGCCCGATTATACTTATGTTTTCATTGAACGATCATCTGAAGGGTCTGCATTTAACACAATCTCTGCGGACAACGGAATGTTGAGAAGACTGGAGAAGAATATGCCCAACATACAGTAGTTTCAATGTGAATTACGTTCCTTAGCATTGATGTAACGACATAGAAGAGAGATTAATTGAAACAAAATTTGAATTGAGTTCAAACATCCCTAAATTAGCCTATAATGAAAATATTTAACACAGGATGCTTTAAGAAGTTGAATTTAAACTGTTTTGTTTGTGATCTAAGAGAGGCCCCAATATTTTACTGTCCGATTTCCCATGCTATAGAAATTAAATTTCATTTACGAGCGACAAGAATCACGATTCAACAATTATTTCCACTTTATGTTATCTTAACGAGCTTTATATGACACATGTTTTAAACACTTTCCACCAGGGCCGAACAACCTTTTTTCGCGTACCATCAATACACAAAAGCACTGCATTATTTAAATTATTACGGATCAGTCAACATATATGCAATTAAATGACCAGAGCGCTGTTATCGCAGAGTGCAAAGGTATTAAATTATTTTTTTAAATAATGAAAGGAAACTCTGGGCGAAAAATAAGCGTTCTCCTACGAGGCGAAATAAGTCGTTGGGCAGAGTATCACAGTAAAAAACCTTTGTGTCCTAGTTGATAAGACGTCAGTGGTCCAGTTGACCTAGCCGTGGGTTTCTGTTTTGATCCCCGAAGGTACCCGAAAAAAAAGGTGGCACTCTAGTAAAAAAGTTCGCCTGTTAACAATACTAACACTCGCGAGACGTACTATATATGAGTATCGTTGACTCTTCACGTGAAGTAGTATTGCTAATATGTGCGATTATGAACAAGTTCCGTGCCAACTAAATCTGAAGGCTCGATTAATTGGTCTGGAAACAATGTTATCTCCCGGTCATGCTGTTTAATACATCTGAATCACCAATTCGAAACAGTTGAACGGTTTTGTACGAATGAATAAATGAAATTAAAAAAACTTAAACTGAACATTTAAAACAAGATTTAATATGGTCGAGTGAAGTTTGCATTGTGAACAAAAAAATTGCGTCGAACATTTAACAAAATATTTAAAATGCAACATATTTTAACTTTCGTTAATTTACATACCATTTTATAGAACTCTATATACTAGTGTAATACACCCCGCAGTTTGAGAGAACCTGCTTTACAATTTTTAGTCGATCAGTCGAATTTTAAATACCTGCTTAACACTTTCAAAAAATTTAATACGTTTATTTTTAAGATTGCAAAACTTTTATTGTAGTTACATAGTTTCACACATAATGCACTTTTTATTTTCGTTTTAGGAGTTTTCAGATCGTAGGAAATTAAGAATATTAGATTATCTTTTCATGGAAACTGAATCACAAAATTAAAATATTTTTTATTTATGAGGATGTAAACTTAATTTGTTGAATGTGAGAAATATACACAAAATTCACATGTTGTAATTATTGTTCTTAACTGCCCCGCCGCTCCCTTTTATATTACAGAAAATATTCAGCGTCTTTCCGATCATGAATTAGCACTACGCTCAAACAGATATTGTTTATTGGCTTTCTAATTCATCACTCTTCTCTTTTTATGCCGTATTTTATTGTTCATTCAATGAGACTTTGGAACCAGTTACTAACTAGTGTTCGACTCGCTCCGTCATTGATATGTTTTAAAAAGCGATTGAAAAACCTTTAATTACAACTCAATAATGTCAGTAAGTAAGTAATAGTACGTGTTTCATTCTTGGTATTTCTTTTCTCTTCAGATTCCCTTCTAAATTGATGATATTGATAATTTGAATAATTTATGCGACCATGTAACGTCCTTTGTTGACTTTTGTCTGGTTGGTTGGAAGAGATTGCTCCCTGGTAATAAGCCCGCCAGATTGTTATATGATGTAATGTTAAATCAATAAATAATTATCGTAAATATAAATGGTTAAAAAACGTAAATCTTTATTTATTCAAACACTTCTCTGTACAATGTACTTTTTATATATACGATTTATTGCCAAAGGGTAATCTCTTCCAACTAAATTTATCGATTTCGTTTCCAGTGTTGGGTGAAAGATTTACATTCGACCTTTATAAAAAGAAAAAAAAGTCAGAATTAGAAGAAAAAAACAGAGGAATCATTTGATAATTCAAATATAACCACTTAATCTGCGGTTAAGAGATAGGAGGGCGTATTATGAAGAAGAATAGTGGAAGAACCAGGATATACGCTACGTCACTGAAAGGAAATATAATAATTTTGGAGTCGATGTTAGAACACGCTAGCAACGGAGCGTATCTTAAGGCCCGCTCTCACGGATCAAGTTTAATTGACCGATTATAGTTGATGAACAAAAGTTGAATGAATTGAAATCTGTAGTTTTTTTAATCTTTGTTTTAATAGAGTTGATCAACTTTTTAATTGATCAACTCTATTGAAACAAAGGTTCTCACTACAGATTTCATTCAACTTTTGTTGATCAACTATAATAGGTCAATTAAACTTGATCCGTGAGAACGGGCCTTTATAACATATTAGTTGGCAGCTGAATCCAGTGCCTACTACCACGGATATTAAAGGACGATTGCTCTTTGGTGCTGATTGAAAAGTTTTCAGTATTTATTAATAATAATTTGATATTTTTATGTTATTAGGATGTTTATTTTAAAAGTATAATAAGAAACTTAGTTCATATAAGTATAATACTATCGTAGTCCATATCTCAGAAGCACAATATCGTATATACTAGTATGTACATATGTGTATATAAAAATCGGGCTACAACAGAAGCGGTAGTAAGCAAAGAATATCCAAGCGTGACAAATACTTGCGGAATTCAAAACAACATTTGTAATTCTAAAGAAAGGATATAATATTCAAATACTTTATAAAGACACTTGTTTATTTTACGAAATTATAATATGCTCCGACCGGTTTCGATATAAGTATCATCTTCAAAGGACTCCAATATATACCAGTTCATTGGTGTCCTTTCAATCTCAAAGTAATTTCAAAACAGATTAGAAAATAATGTTATTAAAGCCTATAAACTTTATTCTAATTATAGTTATCATCTTAAATGTGATTTTACGTTTTGCATAAACATTACTGAGATACGCACAATAAACAAATGCTGTAGAAATGCATGCATTGAGAAGAATACAGCATGAAGTGATAAGGGATGAATGTGAACTTAAATGGTTTGGGCATGTGGAACGAATGAATCGAGAAAGACTAAACAACAGACATATAGTGCAAATATGAGTGGAAGGCGTGTAAGAGGAAGACCAAGAAAAGTATGGTTGAAACAGGTAAGTAAATGATATTCTGAAAGAAGGAAACGTATAAAGTCACAGAAATCGTAGAAGTTGTATGAGAAGGATGTAGAAGACGCTAAGGAGGTGTGTCGAGATGAGAAAGTATGGTGATCTGCCCTCTCTACCTACCCCGACGGGGAAATGGCGTGATGGTATGTATGTATGTTTGCATATAAAATGCGGAATTTATTTACAAATGTAAATTGGATCGTAATAATTTACAAAAATGTCAAAGCCTGACTGGTATCCTGTTCAAATGTCAAAACTCCTACGTAAACATCGTTAATGAGAATATTTATCAATTTTTATAAGAAACAATACGATTTTAAATGAAGCCTTATTTTTATTTAAATGTTAAAATTATTCTACACAACACTAACGGACTATATCACCCGTCTCACTAGACATACTCGTACATATAGTATTACCTGTTCTGACACAGCTGAGTCACACCCGCGAAATTCATACACAGATGGACACACAAACCATTCCTAAAGTCCGAGGTGTAGTTGCTCTTGAATTTTGATAACTTACACCCAAAAACAAATTGTATATCTCACCAATAGAGTTTTTGTGTGTAGTGAAGAAGTCGCTCACATCATAGTCATCTCTACAATTATCCACTCATGAACATATCACATTATGAACAAATAACTCATACATACATACTATTCAATTGCAATCTCCATTAAATTTATCACTCAACTCGCACACAACATATAACTGTTGAGGAGGCGCCCTGCAATATTAATTAATATTCATTTTTTTATTCTCATCAGAAATATTTCTCATCTTTTTGGAGATTTTTGTTATATTTTAAATCGCTCGACTTCCACCCGAGGGTATCGGGTTGAATTCCCGATGGCACCCTAAAAATAAAAATAAATGGTTCCATTCCAGTAAAAGAGTTCGTCTAGTAATAACATTCGCACGCGCTAGATGCGTGAGAGTGTTGTTGCTTCACGTGCAATAGTATTACTAACACAAGGAGCTTCAGCGGCTCTATATGGTCGAATACAAATGGTTTCTTTCAATATGCCTGAACCAGCAATATCGAATAAGTTGAAGAGTGGTATAATAATGAATTAAAGAACTGCCAAAAATATGACAATAATGTACCCAAATGACATTTGAAAATTTTGAAATTGAATCTCTAGGAAACAAAGTATTTATTGCACATTTTAAAGTTGATTCGGAGAAATGACTGTATAGCAATAATCCCACAAGATGTATCATGTACCATGTACACAAAATACCGAAAATAAAATAATGAAATAAATTGAAAAATATTCAGCAGTTTCTCATTAGCATTCAGAACAGAAGATCCAAACGTTAAATTAACTAAATGATAAACGCTCGCGTGTTTCATAAAACTGCAATAACATTAACTAAATGCAGTGGTTGCAGCACGCGTGACAAATTTGCAACCGAGAGAACGGGGAGTTGCACACTCGTAAATTTATTCTGCGTATTAAACAATAGGAACAAGAGGCTTGTAGGTAATTGCAGAATGCATACACTATGTAATTGGGTTGTGCTGCATACTGACACTGCTTTTATACTCGTATCATCGAGTCTTGTCCATGTCGTGTTATCTTGTTCGAGAAGCTGCTTCATCTGCTGCGAAAATTGGCTCAGAAAACAATGGATACCAGTCTCAAGAAGTAATCCAACTCTAAATGCAACAATAACTAATGCATAAGGGGCTATACCATACAAGAAGATATGTTTCATTATTTAGACACCGCCATTACAGTCAATATAAATGTTGAATGATCAATGGGACCAGTCTCAAGAGATCAAAGTATGTTAAGAATGGAGATGTCACGAAGCTATTCTTCAAAATGCAGGATCCCCTCTGCAATGAGGATTTCAATCTCGATTAATATATTTGAATTTTGTGTTGCTACAAAATCTCCGTAGTTTTTTATGGTGATGAAGCATGGACGCTTACTCAGGTCATCACAAAACAGATAAGAGCTTTTGAAATGTGGTGCAATCGAAGAATCTTGAGAGTCTTATGGGTTAACAAGGTCAGTAATTTTTACATCTTGAAAGGGATAGATTAAACAGAGAAATATTATCCACAATTGAATCGCCGTCTGTGGCTTAGTTGGTTAGACGCCTATATTCCAGCGCGGGGATTGCGGATTAGATTTCCGTTGGAATACGGATTTTATAAAAATCGATTCCAGTCTATTTTTCACTTAAGACCTCTTTAATACCTTTCCGGTTGGTCGGAAGAGATTGCCACATGGCAATATGCCCACCAGGTTGTAATGTATACAATGAAAGTGTATTGAATACAACGAAACTGCTATTGCAGAGGAACATTCAGGGCAGAAGAAGTACAGAAGATGACGTGTCTCTTTGTTGAAGAACTTACAGGAATGTTTTCATTGTGGTGCCATATCTTTGTTCAGGCTGCCTCAATGGCCAAGATAGCTTTAGTGATAGTCAACCTCTGAAGAGAAGAGGACCTTTAAACATGATTACAACGTGCTTTAAAATTTTGATTGAAATAAAAACATCCCCCTAGATCAGTGGTCTCCAAAGTGGGGTACGTGTACCCCAGGGGTACGCGAGTACCGAAGTACCAAGTGACCGAAAAAATAAGAAAATTTAAACAAATATTAACTTGTATTTTAAAATTCTAATAAGAAAAAATATTATGTATGTAAACTGTTTAGAATAAATAATTTGTTATAAAATAAATATATTTATTTTATATAAATTTTGACAGTATCCATGATATTTTTACGTTTGTATACATAATATATAAAAATTTATAATGCAAACCCATATATATATTTAGGGGTTCGCACTATAAATTTCTTGTCTTAAGGGTACGCGATCAAAAAAGTTTGGAGACCACTGCCCTAGATTAATCAAGCTCTTGTTAAGATATGTGACAACAAGGATCAGAATCCGGGCCATTACTGTCCATTATATTGTAAAACAATTATTATTGTATTATGTTGGAAAGTTCGAGTGCTTAGAATAGTTCTAATCCTCAACTCGAAAGGATGTTGGAAAGTTCGAGTGCTTAGAATAGTTCTAATCCTCAACTCGAAAGGATGTTGGAAAGTTAGAGTGCTTAGAATAGTTCTAATCCTCAACTAGAAAGGATATTTTAAAATAAATAAACTTTGCTTATCCAAGGACATGAAAGTATGAAACTGCTTCAATGTCTCAATTCAGTTAATTACGCTTATTGAGGAGAAAAGAATTAAGTGCATTATTCAGTTAATGTTCGAACAGTAATCTTAGAATTCTTAGAAGATTACTAAGAAAAGAAACTAATATCACTCGCATACTATGATTCTTGTTAATTTTATTTTATTCATTAAGATTCCAAGTTTAAGAAAAAAATACTAAAGTGTAAATATTATTCGGATGAATAATTCAGGAATGGAATATTAAGACTACTTAGTTTGATTAAAATAATTAAACACTGAACACGTTTCGTTCTTCCCTTAAAGGGAAAGTATGAAACTAAATTTCCTTATCTTTTAACAACCCTTGGAATTCCAGTTGCTCGCAAAACCAAATTAATTACATTGTGTAATTGCTCCAACTCTTTGGAGATCGATTTCTCTATTTCTTATAAGTTGTATTTTCTCTTAATCGTCAATGAACGGTTATTTGTTCAAATACATTTTACAAAGTCGAAGGATGTTCCTTAAATTACAAAAAATACACATTTCCCCTTATAAAAGGCAATGATTCAAATTAAAAGCGTTTCACTATATCCAGGAGATTGAAAACGAATGCGACACCAGATATACGAGTATTTTTAGGCTTTCTCGGTTAGATTTCGGAGTTATGAATGACATCTTTCAAAAATCGATAATATAAGCAAATAAGCTTTCTTGAACATTCCTAAAATTCTATGGTTCTTAGTATGTATTTATTACACTTTCGTAGTATACAGTATAATCTGGCGGATTTATTGACATGTGGTAATCTCTTCCAACTAACCAGAAATATGTCAGACAATCCTTAAGTGAAAAACAGGCTGCAATAATTTTTATAAAATCTGGGTGCTAACGGAATTCAAACCTGAAACACACGGGCTGGAAGATAGGTTACTTACCAACAAGATCCCGAAAATAATGAAAGGCAATGTTTAAAATTGAAAGGAAAATGCACTGTGTCTTTGGGATTGAATAGGAATTCAACACCAGATAGTTCGTATTACTGACACTTTTCTTAAATCGATAAAATATAAGCATTCTTGGCTGATACGAACTTAATAAATGCTGTAGGCATGCGTGGATTGAGAAGAATATACGGGGTGACAATATTTGATAGAAAACAGAATGAAGTGATTAGGGATGAATGTGAACTTAAGGTTGATGTGTTGAGTAAGATGTAAAAGAGCACGCTGAGATGGCTTGGGTATGTGGAACGAATGAAATAAAAAATACTTAAAAAACAAATATACAGGGCCAATGTGAGTGGATGGCGTGTGAGAGAAATACCAAGGAAAGTACGGTTGGATCAAGTGAATGATATTTTGAAAGAAGGAAACGTAGAAAGTTAGAGAAATCGTAGAAGTTTATTGAGAAGGTGAATGGATGTTAAGGAGGCCAAGGATTTGTATCAAGTTAGGAAAGTCTGGCGCTCTGTCCTATCTACCTACCCCGACAGGGAAATGGCTTGATGTTATGTGTATATGTATAAGTTTTCTTCAATTTTCCTGAAATTCCATGGTTCAGAAACATTTATTTTCGAATTTTTATATATGTTTAATTCAGTTTCATATTGGATTATTATTATAGCATAAAATCAAACGTGACAGGATTCGATTAATTATTTTTAAAAAGGGTTTTTAAAGCTATGCTGTTTCGTAAAGTTGAGAAGTTAGCGATTACCTACGCGGGAAGAACACGTATTGCGTGAGTGTCGAAAAGTGTCAGGTTTCCTCCTTGCGCCTGGCCCTAATATGTAACGGCTCTCCACTTGTAATAATACTCGTACCACATTGTTCTCATTTTCTTAACAAGTCGGATTATATTTTCTTGGTAAACAATACCATGTGAATATGAATAATACATGTATCGGTTGTCATGCTTCTACAAGCTGATGCCATAATACTCGTACCCATGGACATATACATCTTAATTCGTATAATCCAATTCCCATAGTTTATGAGCATTTTGTTTTCACCAATATTTTTGTTGAAACATATGCATCAATACATTTTTTTTCTAACTGATTCCATTTATTAACCAAGCATCTTACATCTTAGTCTTAACTTATCTTAAACTATCTACCGGTGCTATGACAAGGATATTCTTAATAAAGACCTAATCTGGAAAGACATGGAGTACTGGTTGGTGCATTTTTGGTGTGCCTGTGTTTCGAACTGAACAAAAAAGGTGTTGGATTAGAGCGTGGCTTTTACATTTATGAAACTAAAGCTACAACATATGTTTTGAAGAGTTCATTAATTCTTTCAAAATTAAACTAGATAATATATAAGTGATTTTTGAAGACGCGAGCAAAGCCGCGTATAAAATAAATTAAATATAAGAGATTTTTGAAGATGCGAGGAACGGCTGCGTATAAAATAAATTAAATACAAGATATTTTTGAAGATGTGAGCAACGGCTGCGTATAAAATAAATGAAACATAAGTGATTTTTGAAGATGCGAGCAACGGCCGCGTATATAATAAATAAAATATAAAAGATTTTCGAATATAAAATAAATTAGATATAAGAGATTTTTGAAGGTGCGAGCAGCAACCGCGTATGAGCATCAACGAACACCCAAACAAAAATACAGGGTATATACACCATGTAGATTGTAAACAAATAAGACCTAGATTGCCGAAGCTGTGATCTTCATTGGTATCCTCAGAAATAAAAATAATTTGAAAATATGGAGAAGAAAAGTAGAACCCGAAGATCGCCACATGTTGATCAGCTCTCATTGGGAGACCAAAACTCGTTATTGTGTCAAGAAATATCGATAATAATGACCAATCTTAAAAAAATAAATAATATAGAGTATTTAATCCTAAATTGCCTTGTTATTCCACTAATTACTTAATCCCCGTGGTACGCATTTCTGCCTCCTATCTTTAGGCTTTCTTTAGACTGTTTTCGCCTGAAGAGAGCCTCGAGATAGGAGGTAGAAACACATTTAGCGAGGATTGATGTAATTTGTGGAATAACAAAATAATTTATTATTAAATATACTAACATAGAGTTTCACAATGTTAAAGCCTAAACCTTTGATATAATATACAATTTAATTTTAAAATATCATATTTTCTAATATCGCCTAAACTGAATTTCACGAAGCTATCAAAAATAAGTGCGAGATGCATCCAATTTTGATTCGTTGATTTGGACCTGTCAAAATAAAAGCTCGCCCATAAATCTTCACTATTAGAGCGTGTCAATGTGAATGCAGATAGTTCGGGATATAAAGACCATTCAACACGGTATTGTTAGTCGTAGCTTCATCAAGTTTGTTCTAGATCCATCAAAATATATCAGATAATATTATATAAACATCGTACGTTGTTTAAGTTTCAAACTAAATTGTATAATATCTGTGGCCATAGTGGAAAGTGTACAAGAAATCTAAATACGAGTATTTAAAAAAATTACAAAATAGAAATGTTCAAGACCAAACTCACCAAGAAACAATCTATATTAAGTTGGACAATAAGTTTGTCTACCAATATAAGATATTTTACAATTACACATGCTAGTCGTCAAAATGTCTAATATCTTAAATTTTTGTTAAAATAATTATACGGTAGAAATGTTGGTGTTGCCCCTAGAGAATATCTACTAAGATTATTTTTTAACTGGTTATGGAGTAAGTTGCATTTTATAGCGAATAAAATGTTACTGCATTTAGCTCAAAAGTACTCAAGATATTGACATAGCAATTTCAACATGATAATCCCAAATTAACGAATTTTACTAACGATCAATCGCTCTAATAAGATAATTTACTATACGAGTATAGCGCAGTCTCAAAGCGGATTGATTTCCTTTTAATATTATATAATCGTAGTCGTCCTAATATTTCCTCAATACTACAAGATTTATCTTTCGACGTGAATTTTTAATTTATTGAACAACAAAATAGTGAAAATGGAATAATACGAGATTATAATTGCACCTTCTCGTATATAAATATAGCTGCAAGATAATATTTTTTTGTATAAAATAATCGAGCAAATAAATCAGTTGTTGATCATAAAATCAATTACATTTGTTTTTATTGTTGAAGTAAATTTTTTGTATAACTTCATATTTATTTCTTTAATTGAAATAATTAAAAGTCAATTTTCATTTCAAAATAATGATTTAATTTTTAAATTTAATTTAAATTAACGGATGCCCTAGGTGGTAGAAACTTTGAGTTACAGCCTGGAGGTTTCGGGCTCAATCCAAGACGGAACCCAAAAAATGATTTCTATCAGATTATCCACATATGTCATTGAACATATTTATAATTGGTTGTGGTTATTTCGTATGTATAAGCCAGCTATACCAGAACAGACAATAAGTCTAGTGAGTCTTGTGTACAATTATGTAAAAATTTAAATGAATACATAAATATAATCAATTTCCTACAACTGAAACAGTCCACCCCGACCTCACATCTCCACAAATAGTCTCCCTTTGCTAAGCTGCCGAGCTGAATCACTAATATCGGAAGAGATTTATGACTTAAGGAACAATAGTATTCGTTTATGGAATTGCAAATTTGTTAAGGTCTATTTCGCCGAATGAAATTCTTCAATGTAAAGGACAATAAAAAAGCCCTAAAAAACTAATAAAAAATATATTACCGTATTAGACGAAATGGGACATTAAATAAAATAAATTGAAAATATACTCGTAATGTGTATGAATATTTCAAAGGTCTCTATCCTGTTTGGAATATTGTGTATGGGATTTACTTTTCTTAAAAATTGACGAGGTACTTAATTGTAGGGCATGAGGCTTGCTTATGAGTTCAAATTAATTGTAGGGCATGAGGCTTGCTTATGAGTTCAAATTAATTGATTCAAATTTTATGGTTATCTATATACTGTTAGAAAAATAAGATATTTTTATATCCACTTGATATTTTATTACTCAAGTTTTTTTAACGGAATATATTTTTCAAAAAGGAACAAGTACCATAGGAAGGAGCCTATTACTATCACTAGATGCGGAATCGAACTCGCGCACCTTGAGTTGGCAACATTCGTCTTACCAACTAGACCACAAAGGTTGCTTATGCCTGTCTAAATAATCTAGATATTTGCCTAAAATCAGATACAGTATTGCCAGTAATAATTATCCATTACATAATGACCCAGCGACTTCAAATTCCGTTGGAACTCAGGTTTTTTTAAAGAGGATTCCAGTCTGGTTTTCACTTCGGCCTTAACATCTTTCTGGTTGAAAGAGATTGCCATATGCCAATAAACCCGTCAGGTTGTATTGTATACAACGAGAGTGTAATACAATATAAGGGAAGGCGAACTACAAAGAAAATGTTGTAGATTTTCTGATATGGGATAGTAACATATTCCGCTTTAGGTGCAGTGTATGTGTGTAGTATTCATATTGAATCATGCATTTTGATAATATCTCCAAAAAATTGTTGTTTTTAAATGATATACGAGTATTACATTTTACCAAATATCTCAAAAAAGTTAAAATGTGGTCTGGATCATTTTAAAACATCTATTTAATTATCATTTAATTTAATTAAGTAATTGAAAATACAAACATTTGCCCTAAGCTATAACATACCTACGTATATGGTATATAAATTTATAACTTAAGAACTAATCTAATTTCCATATAACTATTCGAAAATGTTACTAACTTCAAATTAACTGCATTAAATGTACAAAAAATATTATTATAAAAAATCCTTCTCATTCTCACACATGGCGATGAAAAAGCATTTTTGTATTATGAATTTCAATGACGAAGGGACAAGGTTCGTTAAGGGCCGCTGGCTCATTAGGCCCCTAACAAAGGGTCTGTTTGTACTCGGCACTCGCACAAATTAGTTTAAAAGGTGTGACTGATCTTCACATAAAGGGTATCGGTTTCTTTGATGCTATAGTCTGTGCGGGGATTAAGTTATGTATATTTAATACTTTCATCCAAACAACAGAATTAGATGCATAATCTTTATCTGAGTACACATACATATAATCACGCCGTGCCCCTTGCGGGGTAGGCAGAGATAACAGATCTTCAAACTTTTCCATCTAGCACACAACTCTCTCTTTTTTCACATTCATACATTCCGTCTTGCACAATCTTCTATTATTCATAGTTCTCACATTGCCTTCATTCAAAATCTGGCCCATTTGATGCAGTCACGTTTTCCTCATTCTATCGGTTCCACGCACACCTTGCATTTCTGACTTGTATACTCACTTAATAATTCTTTCGTCGTTCATTATCTCCACATGTCCAACCCATCTTAAAGCTCCTTTCTTCACCTTACTTAAAACAAATTTTATCCGTGCATTCATTTCTGATGTCTTCAATCAACTTTCATTCATTGACAGTCGACAAATTTTACTTAGTGCACGCATCTCCACAGCATTAATCTTACTTTTATCTTCTCCCAAGTCCAAGTTTCAGTTCCATACGTCGAGGTGGGTACCAACACACCATTATATATTGTCATTTTCGCTGATATTATTGTTATATAGTGATAAATAGCACAATATACGTTATAACAATAATATTAACCAAAAAATAGTAGTAAGTGCTTCATACATAACAAACGAATGTATGTATGAAAAAATAAAAAGATAATTTAAAACAATTACAATAAGAATAAATATGAAAGCTATAAAAGTAAAACAAATGTGGTGAAATGAGAGTGTGGCATAAAATGTGCGGAAATATAATATATGAAAGAATAAGGAATGAGTATATAAAGAAATAATGCGGATTGGAAGTGATACAGTGTTTGTAATAAATATTGAGATGATTCATCTATGATGATGAACAGTGAGTCTCGAGACTATTTTAGTTCTTCTAAAAACCCGACGGCTTATTATTGAGGTGGAAGATAATGTTGTTTCCCGGTCACGCTTTTTAGCATGCGCATATTATCGATTCAGTTAAAGTATACAATACAAATTAATAAAGTGGATGTCTCTGTGGAAATCTCTTCCAGCCAATTTGAAATAATTCTTCGCGATAAAGGTGGTATGGCTAACGAGTGAATCTATAATATTTATTGTGTGTAAATTTTAGTAAACACGGTCTTTGCAGATCAAACCTGAGGTTTCGAAGGTAAGGATATCTAAGTTCCATGACGGTCAGCTGTCTCATTCTGCTGCAGTGTTTCTGCACAGCCAGGAGCGGAACAATGGATGGGCGAGAGGGGCAATAGCCCCGGAGCCAGGACTTGAGCTGAGTTGAAATTGAGAGTTTGAAATTCCAATGATTATTGGAGAATCTGTATCAAATGTTAAACCTCTGAAACTTCTCAGTATAATTATGAGTGGAACCTTATCTAAACATCGAATCATGTTCTGAATATTTTCAACTCTTCTATTTTTTATATTGTAGCTTCAGCTGAACTTTGCTTAAGCATACTCAAATTAAGAACTACGAGTACTTTAGATCAACAATATAATAAGAGCAGATTTAGGTGTTTTAATAGAATACTCAATCACGGAAATTAATAAAAAATCTTATTCTGAAGTTAAAGAGGTGTTGATTATCTTTTAAATATAATTCTTCAAACTTCATTTCCTTACATTGACTGTGACGAGAGAAACTCTGATACGTGCGAGAGTAATAAATAAATAAACATTGCAAATCCGAGAAATGACGAATTAGCAAATATTTTGCAGTGTGGAATAACCTGTGACCACCCAGAAGAGATATTACATCAACAGAGAAACATTCCAGTATTTGACACTCTCCCCAAGAAAGCTCACCACCAATATACTCGTACACAACGTGGGACCCACCGATGGAGGGGGCATGGTGTTGCATTCCGATATAGTGATACTCGTACAAGGGAAAATAACGAATTGTATGATGGTGTCAGATTAATTAAACATATTTTACTGGTTGTAAGTGTGTGATGAATAGTACCAAAAGCCAATTGTGCGAGCACATCTTAATTCAGGGTATTCCAAAAAAATGTAAACACACATTGAATGATTATAAATTCAGTATGTATTAAGGTATATATCTAAGATTTAAACTCCAAATCAAAGAAAACAAACGTAATATTTTTTTAATTACCGCAAGTGCTCAAATCAATGACCGTTTTGGTCCATGCATTGCTGATAACGCGGAATCACAAACATCACGAATATTTTTTTTGGTATTTGGACGCATTCTCTTTTAATGGCTGCTCTCAATAAATTAACTGGTGTCAATTTTGTGGAATAAATTTTATCTTTGAGGAGTCCCCATAAAATAGTCCATTGGTATGAGGTCTAGGGAGCGCGGGTGGTATTCAATGCTACTTCTACGTTCAATCATTCTGTTCGGCAAATTTTCATTGAAATAGTCTCTCACATTACGATAGTAGTGGGAAAGTTTTTCTCCGTCAACTCTTTAAGAATGTGTGGTATGAAAAAATCCTACAGCAAGTTCAAGTAAACGGCGCGGTATAAAAGTGTGTATACATTTTTTTGGGACAGCCTATTATAGTAATTGTTCTTTTGGTAAGTTGTTCACGTTTTTCTTATACATATGCAGATAAGTAGCCAATATAATGGATGCAGCCGCTATCTTATTTTTATTTTATCTCGTAGTTGAGGATCTCCTCGCTATTCCAATGTCTGTTCAGTTGAAAAGCGAAGTTGTGCCGTGGAGTTTTTTTCTTTCTTTAAGTGAGTGAGCTGTAACTGGATCCAATGGCACACCATAGTGAGACGATCGGAGCACACCGACGTGTTTTCCCCTTTCTTTTGAAAGAATAAATATGATCGAAGTAATATGTATCCTTATACCCGATAGACGTAAAAATCCTGTGTCATTCAAAAGGAAAATCACAGCGCGGGGTTCGAATCGGTGACCTTCCGTACGGAAGTCCAGTGCGTTACCGCGCGGCCATGCATCTCATGAATATCGTCAACATAAAATGAATATGTTTTTCCATAGATCAAATTAAAATAGATCCAGTATGGGTTTTTTGTGCAGAGCTCAAATAAGTTTGATTAAAATTCAGCTAAAAATCAGTTCGTTACCTAACATAAGCACTTTTCAGGGAGTTTTGGTTCTCGATCTCCGTTAGATATTTATTAAATCATTAATTAACATATATTATATGCTAATTATCGTATGATAAATACGTCAAAAGCAGCCATAGAACAAGAGGTGACACGCTGCATCTGATTCTGATCCCACGCGTTCATTTACCATTTGGAAGCAGGAACATACAGTCAAGTTCATTGTGTAAAAAAATTATAATACATTTCTGAGAGATAGTGGTGATTTTTGTAATGTTGCACCTTCTAATGTAAAAAGTGTAACAAGGTGGCACTTTGACGACGGGAGAGTCAAGAGAGATAAGCTTTTGGAGGTATCCACATATGTATATAAGAGCATGACTCATGTGAATGTAGAACGTGTAATAGGGAGTTGTTTGACATGATTTTGATGTGGTTGTTGATATTACGATATGGTAAGAATTATGAAATTGAAATTAGGTATGTGGATGTAGAGTATAAATGTTTCAGATGAGTGTTTTAGTCTTCAGGACAAATATATGAAATTTGTTATAAGGGTGTCCGCCTCAAAGTGTTAGAGATATAGCTGGTGTGTATAGTTTAGGTACTTGAAGACAAGCATTTTTTGGTAAGTACACTCCACCTAAAACCGAATGCGAATCGTCATGTACCGGAAGATCTACAAAGGTTTCTTTGTATTTTATTTTCCCTTGGCAAGTTTTCTGTGTTTCTTTTTACCAAATATGTTTTTCTAAACAAATGCAGACGCAGAGAAGTTCCTAATCTAATGGCCGCAGCTACCACCTTTCTATTCTTACACACAAGTTGTTTTTTAGTAATATTTTTAATCTGTCAATAACAGTGGGTGCGAATCCCGAATTAGAGCGCCTTTGAGTCTGTAAACGCCAACATTTAAATTGAAATTTTATTATATAATTTATAGTTAAGGGTTAATTGTGGAGGTTTAAAGACATTATAATTTGTTTTATCAAACACTGTGTATCCACTTTATGTAACAGTATAACCCTACCGGTTTCAAGGTTTTCCCTTTATAATCAGGGGTGCACAAACAAAACATCTTGTTTGTGCTTCCCTGATGATGAGGGGAAAGCCTTGAAACCGGTAGAGATATACCGTTACATAAAGTGGAATAAACAGTGTTTGATAAAACAAATTACAATGTCCTTTTATTATTTTAAGAAATGAGACCATATAAGGGTTATAAGCCATGTCTAATGGAGTGGTTATCTAAATTCACATGAGTGTTTTTGCGTTGTACTCTATGGTTCAGCTTTCCATTAAAACGATGTAAATTGTTAATGTTGTAATAAAAAAATAAAGGTGAATTTACTGTTTTGTTTCTAAAAATTATAAAAAAAATAGAAGCTGAAACAAAAATGATATAAATCATAAATTTACCTTTTACTCGTAATCTAGTGACTTATTCGATTGTTTATGGAAGCTGATTCTTGTGTACGTTATATTTCGGTTTTAAATCATTACGATCCAATAAAATTACAGTTAATGAAATTTGAGTGATTAAGCAACACCAAAGATCTTTAATAGCTCATAAGTACGATTGAACTAAAATGAAATAATTATAATTGATGTTAAAAATTCCCACTTATAGTTCTTAATTGTTCCATCATCAATAGCAATTAAATTGTAAGCCCTCTACTTTGTTAAGTGAATTAGGAATGCACTTCAGACTGATACGCATTTCGGAATTGAAAATTAAATTAAAATTTTTACTTAGTTAACTTAGAACTTGTTCAAATGTACAAGTTTGTATACATTTTCTCAAAATTGAGTTATAGAAATTATTTGTGAAGATTGATTCAGCTTTTTTTAATATATTAATGGATATTGTCGTTATTATAAAAACATATTTATGATACTAATTCTGAATTTGCTACCAGTAGAACAGTAATCTAACATAATATATTTTTTCGACATAATATATATTATATTTTCGATTTAATTTCGATAATAATAAAACAATCGGATATTTTGAAAGGTTGATCAAAGATAGAAAGAAATACATAATTAAGGAATTTTACGTTTTCAAATTGATGTTTATGGATAAATAAAGAATTACTCATATATTAGTTTACATATTGGTCCTCCCATTCCTCCTCACACTGCAAGCCTGTGCATGCGGCCCTGATCCACGGCCCGCGATACCATTCAACAATGATACTCGTGGTTCTTTACAGTTAGGGACACAATCAAATATTTATTATTATAATACCGTTCGGCATGTTTTGTTCTCAACAAAGGAGCATTCTGCATGCAGCAATGCACAGTGCACGGGGCAAAGCGATTAATTGCATAAACTAAGATGCTGCAAGTAGCATCAGTTAAACTTATACAAATAACTAATGATAAATAGTATATTATTATACATTTTAGAAATCTACTATCTTTTGTAAATTGTCTTTTAGCAGCAAAATGATGTGGTGCTGAAATAAATATGGACATTTTAACAGAGAGAAAGGTAGGAAGTATTAGAAATTAATGAGCATACTCGTATATGACGAGGCGTATGGATTTGGATGAGACGCGCTCAATGCTGAGCGTCGTGGTCCTCTGCCATGCCTGGAACTTGTTGCACCACCTGTTTATATTCTGCCCGATCCTGGGCCATAATGACTGCAGCATTGAAAGATGACCCTGTTAGCTCCTTTATTTGTTCCGTCTATCTTAAAGGATACACTTATCTTGGTCGTTTTCCCTCAACTGTCCCCATGCTCATCAAGCTTCTCCAGACTTTAATTATTATTTCTGGTAACAGGTCCAAAGTATGTAAGGATTCATTGAATGCAGTTATCAAAAGTCTTTCGGTTATATCTAATTCTTGGATGATAGATATGTTAGTGTGTCTTGCTGTCTATGGGATACGAAACATCCGTCTCAAACACCACATCTTGAAGGAATTTATCATGTATCTTTTATTCTTTTTCATCGTCCATGTTTTCACTCCATACAACACTATGAAGATTACTAGAGGAAATCTCGTTTATATGTTTTAGACATAGTAAAAGTATTTATTAGCATTAATACATATAAATACTTGTACATACGAGTATTATGCCTTTAAAATATAAACAATTAATAATCTCCATAATACGTTTGACTTTAAACGTTAAGCTACATACTGAAATCATTGAATATGGGAGCTACAAATTGATAAAATGTTTGATGATGTATGCTTATAAGCTTTATCACTATAGAGGGAAATTGTTGACACTTTTTTTTTATCATGAAATAATTAACGCATCTGTCATATAAAATAATTTATCTGTTACTCGTACATCAAATAATGCATCTTTTACCTCAAATAATGCATCTGTTACATTAAATAATTCATCTGTCATATTTAAAAATGCTGTATATAATTTTTTGTATTATACTACACCTTCGTTGTATACAGTATAACCTGGCGGGTTTATTGCCATGTGGCAATCTCTTCCGACACCAGAAAGAGGTTAGAGATCATAAATGAAAATAAAACTGAAACCGTTTTTTTAATAAATTGGGTTCCAACGGGAATCGATCGTTTAACTCCCGGGTTCGAAGACAGGTATTTTAGCAACTAGGCTACGGAGGTCGTCAACTAGGTCAAAATAATGATTCTATGGTACAAAACGGTAAGATAGCTCACTATTGATCTAGAGGAGGAATGTTTTGTTTGATCATTCATACGTTAATGATATTAACAGGATTATTTGCGCAAAATAAAGCTTTTATTTTTAAAATTTGGAGTGAGATTAATTAATCTCTCTGGACATTTGTTATCGAATGGTACCCTTCAAAACATCCCAATTAGTAATTCAGATGTATTGAAGAGCGTAGCCGGGAGACAGCATTGTTTTTAGCTCCATGCATCGAGTTTTCGGGTTTAGAACCACTTAATTAAGTACGTATTTCGCGGGTTGTCATCGCACGTATTAGCAATACCTACTAACCCAGACGTGAAGAGACAACAACATCAGCACATATCTCGCTTGTAAGCATTGTTACCAGACGAATTCATTTACTGGAATGGAACCCTTTGTGTTTATTTTTTGGGTGTCATCGAAAATCGAAACCGAAACCCCCGCATGGAAGTCAACCGTCTTGCCATCTATTGTAGACCATGGAGGTCACGATCCTTTTCAATAAAAAATAACGACAAAGCAGATCGCATTCGATATCACACTAGACACTTTGAAAACTCTGAATTATCAAATACTTAACAGTTTTGTATTTGACAATTGATATATTACAACAATTAAAATAAACATTTTGATAAAAACAGTGTACCGTTGAAAAAACACACAAAACTAAAGTCAATGGAATCCGCAACTCCCAACCCGTGGGTTGCCGGTTTGATTTCCTTTGGTACCATGATTTTTTTTAAAAGGGTCGAATTTTTATTTTCCCTTAAGGCGTGTTTAACACTTTTCTGGTTTGAAAGAGACCCCCCACGTGACAATAAACTCACCAGGCTGTAATGTATATATCGAAAGTGTAATATAATACAATACTAGCTAACATATTCCAATTGCAATATTATGTTGAGTAGACATGACACCGTAAACAAAGCGGTACTTAATAGTAGATGCCTTCAATTCTGAATCGTGTACACAGGGAGTGAAATTAACATTTTATAGATATATAGCTAACAGCTAAATACAATATATAGCAATAACATACAAAGATATATATTGGGTTGATGCAAAAATTCGCTCTACTTTTTATAGAAAAATTAAAGAATTTTTTTATTTATTAAATATTACATTTAATCAATATAGTATGTGCCGTCCTGTTGGATGACCTTTCTCCATCTCTCTGTAGTAGCTGAATCATACAGCGCTCATAGAAGCTTTTAGGTTTCTGGCTAAAGAACGCCAATATTTTGTCAATTAGTGCCAATATTTCGTCGCCATCAGCCTAAACCGGTCGTCCAGAACGTGGTGCATCGCTAAGATGTTTTCACGAAACTTTCTGAACCTCTTACGGCACGTGGAATCATCAACGGCACCCTCACCGTACATAGCACATATCTTATTTTGCGTCTGCGAAGCAGTCTTGCTTTTCCGGAAATAAAAAAGCATATGTCGAAAATGCTCCTTATTTTCTGTCATTTTGAATGCTTAACGAAATGTAAAAAAATACAACCAAATAACACAATTTTTCTCCAAGCACTCTTAAAATTCCTTCTGTTAAACAACATCAAAATTTTACACGCTGCGAAGTTAATAACACTTCGGTTATACGATACAACGCCATCTAGCGCCAAAAACGGGATGAACTTTAGCATCAACCCAATAACTTTCTCTTATGTACATATAAAGATTATGTTGTTATAAACAAACATGAATATATCGTGATGTATGCCACTCTTGTTCTATCTGCCTACCCTAGCAGGGAAGCAGCGTGATGGTATGTTATTATATAAACATGTGTAAAAAATATCTGTAACATAAGCGTAAAAAAAATATAATAGTTAATTCGTAATATTATTGTCACAAAAAGGTTAATATTTTCAGGGAGTTGAAACATGGTTTTTTAAACTTACTACTCTTTTGAGATATTTTTACCGTTTGCAGATATCTATCTACATTCCTACCAAAATTTTAATGAAAATGCATAATTTAGAACTGAAAGAGAAGACGTAAAGGGGAGATACTAAAAAAAATTGGAAAATTTGTGTTGGCGAACTGGTTGATATTTTTTCGATGGACATCGTTAAGTAGATGACTTATAAAGTTCCCTTTATGACGTCTCTATGCTTGTTATAGAAAGTGTAATACAAAGTTGTTGAAGACGAGCAAACGCAATCCTAGAAACTTAAGTTTCGTAATGGGTTCAAGTTTCCCCTCGCAGCGGGTTTGAAGTATTTCCTCTGATTAATCAATGAATTATGTATAACCAAATGAAATGAATGGGAAAACAAACATGACCCATGTATAAGGTTGTCCGGAGAGTAATGCCTTATTTTTTTTGGTTAAATTCGTAGCGATTCACGTAACCATGCTTCATCAAATTCTCGTGGAAAGTGGTTTTCGATATTTTCAGTATCTCAGCAATCTCTCGTGTCGTAGAACATTGGTTATTCTCAATGAAAGTTTCGATGGTTATCGTCGTCATACACTGGTACATATAAGTTTTTGGTTTGTCACATATTTTACGGTAGTAAAAAAGTATTACACACGGAAAAAATATTTTTTTGTTCCATCTTCAAAATTACGCCAAAAACCACTCAAGCAATGTTGGTAAACAGTGGCCGAAAAAATGCGCTAAATTATTTCTTTTCATAAAAATATGTATTGAGCCTTTATGAAAAAACGAAAATGTTGTGCTGACATTTATTCGAGAATATGAAACTACTTTCAGGATAACCCAATACATATCAACATAGATAAATAATTAAAATTTCTTAGATGCATTTACGGTAAGATAAATATAAATACAACCCATATACTCGCTATATCAATAAGTTATGATTCTCGGATAGATTCACAGTAAGATACAAACAAAATAAATCAAATGGCACGTGATATAACATGCCCAATATTTCATTTAGCAATTACTTAGGCAAACATATTAAGTTATTTAATCCGTGCGAAGAGCTCATATATCACCGGAGGAATCATCGCGCTGTGTTTGGCTTCTCCCACACCGCGGGAATATAATGATATCATGATCAGGCCAGGAGTTACGACTATTGTGTCCCATCACTATGGTATTCTCAGATCATGCTGCAGGATTGTCCGATGCGGTCACGTCCACAATGGGAGAAAATCAGGTATGAAGAGGGGGTGTGAAACTTAAATGTAAAACAATCGCGTCACGCGCAATTGAAAATATATTTGGTTGGACAAAATGTTCATTCGCTTTTTAAGTAAAAACACAAACAATTTTTTAAATTTTGATTTAAAATTTTATTTCTCAATATATTCTCCATTTAATTCTACTATCTTCTTCCATTTTTCAGGCAACTTTATAATTCTATCTCCCTGAAACTTTTTATCTTTTTGAGTAAAGAATTTCTCAATGTAACTTTTACAGACCATTCAACAGATGTTCGATTACCTGTATAGCTACAAAAATTACCTGGAGAAATCCTTTGCTCAAAAAGTTCTAGGAAGGTGAAATTATAAAGTTGCCTGAACGATGAAACAAGATAATAGATTTAAATAAAGATCATATCGTTAAATAAAGTAAATTTGTTTTAATTTTTACTTAAAAAGCGAACGAACTTTTTAGACAAGGTTAAAAAGTTCGTTTGCAAATCAATGTGATCTAATTGGTAAGACGCCTGTATACCAATCTGGGAGTTACAGGTTTGATTATAATTATTGTCAGTAGCCACACTTAAAAGAACTTAAAGCCCCTATCTTTAACATATTCCTGATTGGTTTGAGTAAATTGCTACATATCAATAGACCCGCTAGGTTGTAATATATACAACGAAAGTTTAATATGATGTTGACTACCTTTTGGTTTTATTGATTTAATTCTTATCTGCCATGTTCAGCTTTGGGTTCGATTCGTTGGTACTGTAAAAAGTTATCTAGTCTGTTTTCAACCGTTGTTACCGTAAAAAGTTTTCTAGTCTGTTTTTAACCGTAAAAAGTTTTCTAGTCTGTTTTCAACCGTTGGTACTGTAAAAAGTTTTCTTGTCTGTTTTCAACCGTTGGTAGCGTAAAAAGGTTTCTAGTCTGTTTTATTTTTCACATAAGACTTTCAACATATTTTTGGTAGGTTGAAATAAATTGCGACATGCCGATAAACCCGCTAGATTCAACAAAGATAGTGCGTCGCGAGAGATGCTGGTAGAAATAAATACATAATAGTTCAGTTCAGATCGACCTCACCACCGCCCACGGTGATGATAAATCCAATTGATAAGAAAGAAAAATCCTGAGGCTTAAAGATCGCTGTCTCTCGTTAGCTGCCCAAAGTCTACTCCACATTCGAATATACGAGCACATTACACATGCGGCTCTTTGTTGTTCTTTCACCCAGACCTTTAATTACTTTTTTATTGTGTGTATAGTGAATGTACAACTTATGAATAACGCTTTTTTTTTAATTTTGATAAATAAAATTAGCTACATCAAGTAAAATGGTAAAAAAATCTAAAATAAAATAATATAATACTCAGCATCGACTAGCGCTAGAATGGGGTATAACTGGCATGAGTATACATATAAGGACTCGAGATATATGATAAATCAATACAGCAAAATATCCACTTGAAACTGTCGCTTTCGAATGGGCTACTGCGTGTTGGCTAGTCACCGTTAAAGAATGAGCATAGTATAGGATCCCGGCTACGAGTGGGGTTTGAATGATGATATTGTATGTATATGTAGATTTGATTTACTAAATACCATATCTTTGCCGCGTCCAATAAATGTTGCATCTCTTTTCTCGAAGAACTATTCAACTTATAGATCGATTGTGAAACTTTTAAAGTTTAATTCATTGAATTTTTAAATCATCTAAAAATTGTTGTTTTTTAATGTAATTTATTATATTGACTTTTATAAAAGCATTATTGGCTCTTCCAGGGACTAATCATCCTAGTGTGAGAAGATTGCATAAATATAAAAATTCATTTTTATTCCAGAGTAAACTTACCAGTCTAAACATTTGTTGGACTTGTGATGAGATAGCAAGTTGTGAGCTTGGAATTCCATCAACCAATATATTGTCAGGGACTTAACAATACGTAGATGTCACAGCGGCGAAGAATTTTACAAGTGAACATACTGTCAAAAGACGATATTCAAAACAAAAAAAAACTATAGCTTGCGAACAAAAAGAGCCGTCCTCAATAGAGTTTAATTCAAGATACGGGGTAGGCAAGGAAGAGAAATGTTACAAATCTCAGTTGACACGGTCATCAAAGATGATTATGCAAACTCAATAGGCCAGTTGTAGTCCGAGACAGAAGCTTTTAGATGACGTGCAACAAGATCTTCGAAGACTGGGATTAGAGGCAAACTAGTAGGGTGTGGGCTGAAAAACATCTGGTGTCCCCGTGGCTGGGTTCGCCCTATATTGGTGGGGTGTATCTTGGCCGAGGGGATGCTATTAGATGAGCCCAGACCTTTTGATAGCTTCTGTATTTAATGTATTATCTGCAATTTATGTGTTTTAGAAGTGTTATTTAAATATAATATAATCTGTACATACTATGTTGCTATCAATAAACCTATTATTTATTTATTTATTTAGTAGTGACAGATCGGCTAGGAGATAAGTCATCGGCTCTACAGGATTTACGAGTATGTTATATGGCCTTCTGAGGTAAGTAGGTGGGTCATTTTTCACATTTTACAGATATTTCTTCCGTTACATAATGTTGATCTGATTAATTTATGTATAAACAGTTTTATAATATGTGTTAAAAGAGTATCTCACTTTATTAACGAAACTCAATGAGATATTAGCGTTAATTTATTCTCGTACATGAATAATTATAAACAATAAAAATATTTCATTCAGTTTTCGTTAAATGATAAGATATTTAAATAAAATATTTATGGGTTTATCTAGTTTTCTTTAAAAACATTCTTGCGTGAGGAAGAGTGATAAAATGTGTTAATATTAGTGTGTGTTAAACTTGTTGGTTATTCGTCCGGAACTGACTCGAACTGTTCTCTGGTCTGGTAGACTTGTTGGCAATCTCTACAAACCAATCAAAAGATTAATAAATCTGGATTCCAACGGGAATCGAACCCGCAATATCTGGGTCGGAAGACAGATGTCTGACCAACTTGACAACGGATTTGTTCGAGATTTTATCAGGAAATAAGAAAGCCAAGTGACCGAAGTAGAAACTACCAGGGTCTGAGTTAGCTTATATTGTATAATAGTAGACTCGTAGCTATAACATAGAAATAAATTAGATTAGTTATATAGTTCTTAAATAATTAATTTGTATATGGGTATAGCATTTAGCAAATATATGTATTAAATATTGTTTTATTAAATAATTTAAAAAAATATATGTCGAATATTTAGAATTGAAATATGTATTATCCGTTTTGTTGCCTAGTGGTGGAGAATCGAAAGTGAAAGAAAAAAATCTTTTTTGATTTATTGTTAGTGTTTTTTACTTACAAAGCAGAAGAGTTTATTTAATATTTTATTGGGCAGTGTGCATGGCGGGTTTATTGCTAAGGAGCAATCTCTTTCTACCATTTATGGTATACAATTATTTTACAAAGTTTTGAGTGAATGGACGTGTTTCAATTTTGATGTAAAGAAAAAAACTTTGTAATACGAAAATAACAAGTAAATAAAAATTGCTTGTTATAATTAAATAATAATCTTAAATCGTAGATAATGCGTCTAGAAAGATGACCTCCACGGCCTAGTTGGTAGATTTCTTGACTTCCAAACTTGAAATTTCATGTTAGATATCCAATGGAACCCAAACAAACGGTTCTAACCAAAAGATATCCAATGGAACCCAAACAAACGGTCCTAACCAAAATATATCCAATGGAACCCAAACAAACAGTCCTAACCAAAAGATATCCAATGGAACCCAAACAAACGGTCCTAACCAAAAGATATCCAATGGAACCCAAACAAACGGTCCTAACCAAAAGATTTTTCAAAATGTTTCTGGCTGGTTGGAATAAATTGCCATATTGTAATAAGTCCGCCGGATGGAAGTGAAATATATAACAATATAAAAACTCATATAGAAGGATTTAATACTTGAAAACAACTAAAACACATGGAAAATAAATTTTCTAGTCCTACAGACTTACCTACCTACTTACGGCACATGTGGTCACTCGTGTGGCACTACATTATATTGTACTCGTATTACACTTTTTGTTGCATACATAACCACTTGGCGAGCTTATTGCCATGTGGAAATCTCTTCCAACCAAGTAAATATGTTTAAAAAAAAAGCCTTAAGAGAACATTAGACTGAAATCCTTTTTATAAAAAAATCTGGGTTCGAGTAGGATTTGAACCCGCAACCTCTGGGTTGGGATACAGGCGTCTTACCAACTAGGTCACGAAAATCGTCAACATTCTCGTTCTCAAAAAAAAAAATATATTTTACTTTTGTCCTTTGAATTGTTAATCTGAGTAAATCAAAAGCTTTGGTACGTCGACTACTTGTTACAAGGAATAGTGGCTGTTGTTACTCAGCTACCATATACCTACACTTGCCCTACTGACAGACTTGGCCAATCAGGTTAGTCCTACTCACTACTTGTAAGCAAATAAAACCATCTACATTATCTCTAAGGCAAGGAACAAGTTTACATATTAATTTTATTGCAGGGAATTGTTGAAATCAACTATTTCCACTAGATAATCTACGAGTATGTCACTTGCACGTAAATTGCATGTATCTTTACAAAATGGATTCCATATAGCCCACTTGTTTTGAGAAAACGTCGGATCAACTACTATTGTTTCACGTGGAATTAATTTTTCAGACTCACTCGGAACATTAATTCTACATTTCCACGGTTCACTCATGGAGAGCGTTCTATGGTGATGTTGATGGAGAGTGAAGATGAATTGCAGAATTTGAAAAGTAAATTGTATGAAAGATGCAAAGAAAAAGATCTGAGAATGAATGCTGAGAAATCAAAATGATGATGATAGAAAAATGTGAAAGAAAAAGTAAACGCGATATATTGGTGAACAGTGAAATATTGGAGCAAGTTGAGGAATTTTGTTATTTAGATAGTATTTTCTTTGATAATGGAAGATTTAAGAGGGGTATAGAATGGCGTGTAGCAATAGGAAACAAAGCTAATGGGGCATTAAAACATATATACTAGAACCGGACAGTATCGAAATCTGATTATGTCCGGTTCGAATACATATGATAGTCCACAACAGCATTTTGGTTCCAATTTTGATGTATGAGAGTGAAACTTGAACGTGGAAAAATACTGATAGGAGCCGAATAAATGCTGTATAAATGCGTGCGTTAAGAAATATACACGGGGTGACAATGCATGAAATAATACGGAATGAAATCATTAGGAATGAATTTGAACTTAAAATACTGATGCGGTAAGATGAAGAAAATCACCGTGAGATGGTTTGGACATGTGTATCGAATGAATCAAGAAAGTCTAGTAAAACAAATATATAGACCTAATATGAGTGGACGGCGTATTACAGGAAGACTAAGGAAAGTATGGTTAGATCAAGCAAATTATATTTTGAAAGAAGTAAACATAGAAAGTAAAAGTTGTATGAGAAGGTGCATGGATGTAGCAGAAACTAAGGATGTGTATCAAGATAGGAAAATCTGGCGCTTTATCTTTCCTACCCACCCGATGGGAGATGGTGTGATGGTATGTATGTACCATTTTACTATAAATGACCTTGAATGATTATTCAATATTTCTGGTGATGGGTATTGCTTGGGATAGATGTCCCAGAGATGAGCTCCAAATTAGGATAAATGTTGCCAGCGATGCCTTTAACAATGTGAAGGTTATATGAGACTCCTCTGTCTTTAGTCTGAAGATAGAATGTTTGCTGTTTGGCGCCTGCATACTGCATGTATTGTTATACGGCTCACATTCTTGATGTATTACTGAGGACCAAGAGGGAAAAACACCTAAGTTTCGAGAACAAATGTCTTAGTAGGATGATGCGTGTCAAGTAGCAGCCGTCCAAATCGACCATGATACGGGGGAGGCGTTGGTGATTGTTTGGTCATGCAAGAATAATGCTGCCTGGTAGATGATCAATATCTGAGTTATTTTATAGTTCATTAGGGAATTAACAAATCGAACGTCCATCTAACATCATCCCATATACGTTATATCGCCTGTTGAGAATCATAGTGGCGAAAATCCAAAAAATAAAATTTCGAGTTAAGTCTTCTAAATGGCACTAAAATGACTCATTTTTTACGTGCGTAAGTGGCGAAAGCATATTTCAACTCCTTGAAGCGTCAAGGAGTTGAAATATAATTTACGCCACTTACGCACGTAAAAAAGGAGTCATTTTAGTGCCATTTGGAAGTCTTAACTCTAAAATAATTTTTTTTGTAGTTTTGCCACTATGATTCTCAACAGGCGATATGTTACAGAGGAAGCGGATGGTCAGTGGCTGTAAATTATTACTAACGAATGTATTACTAAATTGTTGAATGTGTACAACAGTCTTAACTGTTCACATTCGCTAAAGAAAGTGTACTTCCACTGCTCGTCGTTAGTGAATATTCTAGGATATGAATCTGCATGTGCAGTTGCGATTTTAGCATTTTAAAATGCGAGACTTGGATGTGTAAATGCACATTGAATGACATTTTATGTATGTCGAAATGTCATAATTATTTGACACAAAACGTTAATTAAAAGTTTTTTAACGTTTTATTTTAAATTCACTTTCTCAGAGCAATCATCGCGCCATTTTCCTGTCGGGGTAGGCAGAGATGACAGAGCGCCAGACTTTTCTAATTCGACACACATCCATACATATTTTCATACAATCTCAACGATTTCTCTGACTTTTTACTTTACCTTCTTTTAGAATACCATTAATTTGATGCAACTATGCTTTCCTTGGTCTTCCTACAATATATATACATATTAATTCAAATAAAGTCAAAACTTATGGTAACGAATAATGAGTTAAAAAAATAGAAAATGACATTTTATTCCAGAATAAGTTTAAATCTCCTGACTTTGTCATTTTAACTTGAGCCAGTATTGCATTTAAGGTGCAATACTCGTATAAGATTTAGTTCATCGTATAGTACGATACTTTTTTTGGTGGTTTATTGTGTGCAAGCTTTTGTACTTGAGCAACCACACAGTGTTTCTAAACCAGTTTTTTCAAGAATACTTGAATATTTATAAAATTTGGAATCAATATATTCCACATAAATGTTAATTTGAGATAAATTTATCTAAATTGACTGCATTTATATTTTCAACGAGATATGAAACGTCTAACTTGTTTTTTCATACTACGACGTTAACCAACAACCGGAGTTATTTATTTATTGAAAACATATATGACTTTTGTCTTTTATAAATCATAGCATCATTTATTAAACAATTGATAAAATATTCAATGCAGAATACATACGGTGCCTGAAATCATCAATGTATAGTATAATAAGATGAAAAAAATAAAAAGTGGAATAAACAAAGTAATTCAAAATAAAATGCATATTTATATTTCTCATTCTCGGTTATCTGATCATTCCACAATCCCGTTTAGGTAGGATAATCGGGCTTTGATGTTAGATAGTCTCAAATTAAAGTAAAATTCGCCAAATCTCAAACCCACGACGTCAAATTACTCAGTTATTTTAGCCCATTAGATTACTGACGCCAACATAATGAAGAATAAATATATTTTATTTTATAAAATAAACTTTGCTTCTCGCTTCATAACTTGGAAATATAGTCTGCTAGTAGAACACTGAGTGAACTTTTATATTTTTAACTAAAATTAAGACACTCCATGGCAACATTGTTCGCCGCAGTCACGTTTGAATAAGGAAAAATGGCTCTGAAGCTCGAGGTGCGAGTTCATAATACAAAGGAATTGCATCACGTATTTTCATGTTTACAATGGAGATTCGCGGATATTCTGCAGAGTCAAGATGTGAATAAAAGTCTGGAAATCATTTTGGGGTTATTGTTTTTTGTTCGCAGTCAATACAAACTGCAATAAAAACATTCCAACTATCTTCATGGAACTTTATAATCAAAGAATGTGCTTATTCGGATCACTCTTGTATTTTTTTTTTATAAAAACGTTATCTTGTTATTATTTTTGAATTATTGTTGCCTCAATGGGTTACATATTTTTTTTCATTTGTATCATACTCCTCAACATATCCGAATTGATGATGCGGACATGTTGAAACTTAAGATAGTAAGCGTTGGTATACATCAAACACAGTCACTAAAAATATCTTCTAACATACGAGTAATAAGAATATGTGGTACGGCTAGAAAAGTGAATTCCAACCCTGTAGCTAATGAAATTTTCTTGTAAATCGATTGAAGTGAAACTATTCTTATATTACGAGTATACAGATGTCTCAAAGTCCCGTTTGTTTGGACTTGCTATAAGAATGTATCATGCCACATATTCGAGATGTGTTTAGGAATGAGGAAGGATATTAGTTTCAGCAAAATGGAGCATTTTCCAACTACCATCGTGATGTGAGGCTCTATCTTGACAAAAATCTGCCAACGGATGGATTGGATGTAGACGTAGAATTGTACATCCGCGTAATTTAGCAGACTGCGCCACAGTACATTTTATGGGGATAAATTTCATGGCTCGAAACCGACAACAATTCATTCATTAAAGGCGGATATTGAGACAGAATGCTTCTTAAAATAATTCGTGATGTTTGCAGTTTCATTGATTAGCGTTATCAACAGTGTCAGTGTTTAGACCACAATGACCATCAGTTTGAATATTTGAGATTATTAAAAAAAATATCTACATTTCATTTGGATTATTAAACTTAAATTAAGTTGAATAAAAATATGTACACATATACATTTTTCTGGGGCCCTTTGTATATAAAAGAGAATACTCTCCTGTAAAATGTTACAAAAGGTAAAAAGAAAAGCAAAATTACAAATAAATCCCAATAATGTGATAGTATTGTGCTAAAAATTAAAACTATCTGGTGCAGCTCAGTCGAAGAATCCGTGCGCTAAAATAATTTGTTTTAGAGTTTTCTTTGAAAAATCAATCAGCCTTAGAAACATGTTTGAAAGCTGTTACTTTCTTTCACCATAAATAACGCTAACATTTATCTTATTTATAAATAGTAATTTCTTCAATCTGCAACAAGTGTTTACCTGCCATAATGTTTTACAAATCTTTTGCTTTCGGCGTTATCGATTGTAGTTGTTTTAATTTCACATTATTTCTAGCTTATTATAAAAAAAATACTAAAAATATATATAAGATATTCTTTGAGGGAATTCTGGGAACTTGATTTAAATTTAAGGTTGAGCGACCAACCGCTTTATCAACAGTTGATGAAATTCACACACATCACACCTCGGCTGAAACCTTGGATATCACATTTCAAGAGCAAAACACCGTGAAAATTTTTGCTTAAGCATTTTTTTAGAATAATCACTTCTTGAAAGGTGTCAAACTAGCAAAATTCTTGACAAGAAAAAATAACAAATTTTAATGAACGAACTTTCGTGAATCTGTTTTAAATTTGATTTTTATGATAAATTATCAGAATCTATATTTCTCAAGATGAAAACTATAACTTCATTAATCGACATATATATCAGATGTCTTTATTTATATGAAAATATTTACCAGGATTTTTCGTTTATTAATTCCGAACTCTAAAAATGCACATATGTCTTGTGCGACTGGCAAGGGGAAATATGGCAAATAAATCAAATGCACTGATGTATTTTAGTGACTTTTATTACATGAGAATTTTAATCGAGACATGATAGATGCCTTCGAGGTGTGGTATTAGAGGCGGATGTTCCATATCCCATGGATCGCAAGGCGTAGCAACATCTCTATCATCTAAATATTAGAGATTAGCGAAATATTTTCAACAGGAATCATAATTTGGGTATGTTGCTAGAAATAATAAAAATATACTTGAAAGGTTGGTAATCACGGATACAGTTGAGGAAAAATATACAAAAGGATGGCCAACAAGATGAACGGTCCAAATGTGGAGAAGAATCATTCGTGAAATTGGGTGTGAAATATTTCAAATGGGTCACGATCCTCAACATTGATGTACCGACGAAGAAGTAAAAGAATATAATGAATAAGATTATATTGCATAGTTTAATGCTTAAGAAAAAAATTCCGTTTTTTCGTTTAAAAATAGTATATTCCTCAACACCTCGATAATGTCATAGAAATATAAAATACAAACGAATTGATATCATTAACGCTTTTATTCTGATGTTCGAATTCGACTATCGTCACAAAAATAACTGCTTAACAATTTTATGCACCCGCTTTTTCATATTACTTATTTTATTTACACAAGAAACAAAGTCAAAGAGACACTAACATATACGCACTCAAACCATGCAAATCGAGATCTGTCAAAATAATGGTTCTGAATAGCGAAATAGTACCAACATAAATGTATGGGGGTGAAACGTGGACGTCTCCGTTTGCAGTGTTAAAAATGTTTATAGTTCATAATGAAATAAAGATATCAAGTTATGTATTCTCGTTTGACAAACGTGATATTATTTAAACATTTTCTGTGATTGTGCTTCTAGATATATTATGTAACATATTCTCCAAGAATGTGATCAGCTCATTATGTTATTGTTCACTGATGGGAACGTCAAAATTGGAGCGAATAGCCTTCACAATAATATTTCCTTCGTTATGGAGCTACAACACATATCAATTTTAAGCTTTTTAAATTTTGCCTCTACGTAACTTTATCCTGAGCGACTGACTGTCTAGTTCATAATTTCCCAAACTTTTTCGACCCGTAGACAACTTGTCGATTTTTTTGTTTTCCGTAAACCCCCTGCCTGCCTAATATTAAATTTTCCTAAACTTATTAACTTCAAATATGATTTTGACAGCTGACGCAGTGCTGTTCACCTTGATAAGGTTTTTGTAGAGTGGACAATTGTAAGAAAGAAAAACATGTACAATTTTTATTCATACCTTTATTGAAAAGACACAAAATGCAAGTAAATATTTAGTTTTGGAACGAAACAAATCAAAACCTAGTAAAATTCTTACATAAAATTAATACACAAATACTACTGTTAATGAGAGGGATGAACCTGATGCTCTGATAGCAATGATTCAATATTTGGTTTCAAATTAGTGAGGAATAATAGTCTCAAATCTCCACGTTCAATGATTTATTTAAGTATTTTCTATGTCTAATATAAGTATTATGTACACACAATCTGTAATCTGTATTATGTACACACAATCTGTATAAGACATTTACGGAACGCCTAAATATTGATGATGATCTGCTTAAATGGGATCCGCTCACGTGGACCCCCATTTACATCTCGTGCACCCCCATTTTCTTTTCTCGCTGATATAGACCCCCTGCAAGTCGAAATCGACCCTTGGGGGTCCATATAGACCACTTTGGGAATCTTTGGCTAGTTAAAAACATTCGGCAGGAACTGTTCTCAATAACATAGATAGGCAAGAATGGGTCTCCCAGCCCCCTATGCCTGTTGGAAGGACCTTGACTTTTTTGAATTGGGTCACTTCGGATATTAACATATTTCTATCACATTATTAAAAATAAAAGATAATTTTCTTCTAAGACTGGGGGCAATAAAAAGCGCTCATCAACTTCTTTAAGTGACTTTTGAATATTATATATTTTTATATGTTAACTTTATTTTTGTAACTAAAGATTCTCATGTAATTGGACTAATCCAGTATTGTTGATTAAAAAAAGTAATTAAATACATTTATTTATTAAAATTAAATAATCTTCAAACGCACGTTTCCCACATTTTACCAACATGATCAGTCCACCTGAGCTTTTCAATTTTATATCGACAGAAAGTTTGGAAGCCTGATAAACTCTCACAGATATGTCCGCCTTGTACTTGTGCTCAATTTCGTCGAAGAAATCTCGAGTGTAGGCAATAAAGAACTTGATAAACTTGGTGCGCGATAACAAGTTCTTCGAAACAGCCATTGTATTACATATACTCAAATTTCCCTTGCCATATCTAAGGCCCGTGTCTCATGGCTATTTTAATTTGTTGACAATTATCCACACCACTTCTCGAATACTCCACGGACAATTGAGCCGAGATCCCGCCGACAGCCTAACTATGGATCAAGCTCATTAAAGCATACGCATCAATAAAGATTCAAATTACAGTGGCCCAAAGTGTATACATCACTTAATAGATATTCCGAGGGATTTATTTCTAACTCGGATCATATTTGACGCTTCTTTATATATGATACTTCCAAAAGTTAATTTTGGTTTAAAATCTCTTGAAAATTACTCAAATTAAATATACTTGACACATAATAAAGGACAATAAAAGTGAAATAAGTTCTGTAAAAATGCTTGTCTAATAAAGAATATCCGAAATAACGATATGTGATAGAATAATATAGTGAAGGATTTTAGATAATCAGACGGACATACTCGTAAATAAAGAGAATAAGTTATAACTGAAATGGAGGGCGCTGAAGAGGAAGACTAAGGAAATAATAAAATAAGACAATGTTTGAATATAACGAAACATAAGTGATGTCAAGGGATCGAATGTTTTGGATTAGAAGCTTGACCCAGCTCTCTTTGTGTATGATGTATTCGTGAATTTTGATATGATTATGACTTACTTGATTATCACATCGTATAAACATATCCATCACTTTCATAAAATTAATACATAATTTGAAGTGTTAGCATTACATTTCGACAGTTTGGGTTCAATGTAAATATGCCAAGTTTTTTATGTACGAGTATCAATTGAACTGTGCCCAATACACGTACCTATATATTTTTTTGGTGCGAGTTGTCAAATCTCACGAGCGGCTGCAGCTCAGACTTATTGTATTGTTTGTTTATGTATATTATGCGAATCACTGGGTGTAAATCAACTGCTTCAGAATAGGCAATAAGCCAAGTAAAACGGCTGATATAAATCGTTTATCATGTGTAGTGTAGGATTTTGTGAATGTTTTAATAAAAAAAACTACACTAGTCATATTTTTTTCCGGTCAATTCTTACCTAAAACATTCGATTACAAACGTTACACCAATTGTATGTATGAACCTGGTCATTTTCATCCTTATCTCTTTACCTCAAACTCCATCACCAATTGGTGTCGTCAACTGTTCCACCAATCTGATGCATGCAACATTATGAGACTAATACTCATTGAGATGTATATTAACGAATCGAATTCGAGTACGAAATTCAAGTATTCTAACTATACTTAAATAATTAATTCAGAAGCTCCGTGTTTGGTATGGTGGATATTTTTAATGCAGATGTTTACTTCCGGAGGGTCAATCTCCGGCATTTCCTCAATCTTAGGTCGTGACTGGGAGACAGGTTATTCAATTTTATCTTAAGTATTTTTTTATTAATAATTTCGTATTCTTGCTGTTCTCGAGAGAGATTTTTTTGCTACTTAAGTCTTGTTGATTGATCAATTGTATTTTATTGTTATTTCCTTTCCACGTTCTACGAGTATTATACATTGGTATTTTCATGCATCATATTTTGAAATATATATGTTTGTATTGTGAATTGTTTTCAGAAGATGTTGATATGTTATATTTTCGTTTATAATTGTTACAATGATATATACACATATGCAAAGGACACTTAAGTAGTCGTGTATTCTGTTAACAAGTACATAAATTACAAAGTTTCAAAATAATATGGGATTTTCAGGTTTTACTGTCTCAAATATTGAGGTTTAATTGGTGTTTTGTCTTCATTTTTAGATAGGAATTTATAACATAGTATTATATCGTCTACGAATCATATTTCAGCGAAACTCGTAAATAGTGAATTATCCACACGCAATGAGATCAGTTGAAGTGAAGAGTCATAGTTGATAGAATATATTAAATATGTTTATACCCAAGAGTTGGCTATTTGAGATAAAGTCAGCATATATGACTATTTTACACTAAAAAGATAAAAGCATTGAATAGTAGAGCAAAGTCTATGGGCAGAATCTCTAGCTGCGCCCAGCGTAGTCACTATCCGCAGTATCCATCCGCTGCCCACCGTCCGCAGCGCAGACCACCTCGAGATGGAGCGCCCGACCCGAGGCCATCTCGGGTTATCTCGCGATACTTGCTAAATGGTGTACACTTTGAATATTCCTATATTTATTACCCCGAAATAAACAATCAAATATTAGGGTCATCAATAAAACATTTTAAACATACACCAAAATCGATTAAAAAAAACGTTTTAGGACAGTAATAATATTGATGTGCTATTACCGATGTTTTGTTGTTTTAAAGATACATACATACCATCACGTCATTTTTCTGTTGAGGTAGGTAGAGGACAGAGTGCCATACTTTTATGTCTCGACACACATTTTTAGCATCTTCTACATACACCTTATATAACTTTTACGATTTCTCTGACTTCCTACGTTACGTTATTTTAGAATATCATTTTCTTAATCCAATCATACTTTCCTTACTCTTCCTCTCACACGCCTTCCACTTACATTTGAACTGTATATCTGTTTTGTTAGTCTTTCTTTATTAATTTGTTCCATATGCCCAAACCATTTCAGCGTGCTCTTATTCATCTTACTTAACACATCAGCCTTAAGTTCACATTCATCCCTTATCACTTCGTTCTGTATTCTGTCATATAATTTCACTCCATGTATTCTTCTCAATGCACGGATTTTTACAGCATTTATTCTGCTCCTTTCAGTATTATTCAGAAAGCATATTTTTAACTACACATATACAAATATGAGGTAAGAAATATTTTCAAAGTATGGGTTAAATTGGAGAAGCTGGAACAAGAAGAATGATTACGTTATCTGGACAGTTTGCATATGTGTGATTGGAGAGTTAAAATGGGCATTGATAATGTAGCTATATTACAGGACTGGCACATATTGCAATGCCATAATTTAGTTGAGAAATATTGATTTATTTAATTTTTTATTTTATTTATATATACGAGTACATGACAAGAAATCTATAAATACACAATTTGCGAAAAAACTCACTTGTAATTTAATCAGGACACACAACTTTAATGGATCTGGGTTTGTTGTCTTTCATTTGTCGTGTCCCCAGTAAACTAGTGATTTTGCCTGTATCTCACTGAGGACATGAAGCATGAAAAATAAATCGATATTTCTTTCCGATTTTTTATATACAAACGTCTTGCAAGTCCAAAGTATTCCAACTCCGGTCGCAATAACAACCACGCTCCGGTCGACTGCCTAATTTCCCCCCTCTTTTTGCTTTTATTGAATTCGGCACCCCATTGTACTCGTATGTCATGGGAGCCAAATAGGCATATTGCCTTTGGGTAAAATATGTTTTAACTGTAGGGATGGTGAACATTTGATCAGTTACCATGCGTGTCATGTTTCTCTGCTGAGTCTGCGTCTCCCCTTTCTCTCGATGATAGTGCCAGAGAATGAACTTGAAATGTAAATTGACTATGTTTAGGACCCGATACTCCCTGAAAAGCTCCGCTGTAGGATACCAGGCAGGAAGTTTATTAATTATTTTTATAATCAATTTTTGAGAAATCTGCAGTAGAGTTTTTATGTTAAGTTTAATAATATACCATAAATATGCCAATTATAATTTAAAGTAACTTTGAAGAGTAATACTCATATTGTACAATATTATTTTTTTATTTTCCAAACTTAAAACTATTTTGAACCAAAATTTCAATATTTTTAATGTAAACTTGCGAGTATGTTAAAATACATTTTTACGTGACAATATCTGCCAACCAACTATAACGATATTAGAAAGGTCTTAAGCAAGACAAGAACTCTTTTAAAAGAAATAGGTTCCAACGGGGCTCGAACGTGCAACATCCGGGTCGGAAGATAGATGTTTTATCAATTAGGCCTCGGAGATCATCTTCTATTCCTATTTTCAAAATTGTACCGTTTAATTCGGAAAAAATACATATATAACCTATTACTTAATCGACAAAGATAATTTTAAATAATGATTTTTTTACACACTCATGCAAATACATCTTAGATATTCAATGGTACCATCGAGAATCGATCCCGAAACCTCCTGGTGGAAGAAGAGCATCTTACCAACATACCACGGAGGTCATACATGTCGTTATATTATTAATTGAGAAAATTAAAAATGTTGTTGGTTTTTGTTTTCTCATCAAATAGTTATTTGTTTATTTTCAGGGATTTGTACTCGTATAATAATAAAATATATACTATGATACATGTTTGATTGATATTTCTTGATGTTATTTGAACACATAAGTTAAATCGAACACTAAATAAGTATAACTATGAATTGGAATAAACTAGAACATAATAATTTGATGTTATTTGAACACATAAGTTAAATCGAACACTAAATAAGTATAACTATGAATTGGAATAAACTAGAACATAATAATTTGAATTTATTTATTTAAACAGTTGGACTCGATTTGGATTAGAATTAAAATGAATTTGAATATTTTCTACTTTGAAACACTGTGATGGAATTTATTTTGTTATTTGGAATACTGATCCAAAACACGTTAATATTGTAGCATATGAAAAATGTGGTACCATCGGGAATCGAACCCGAAACCCCCGACGAGATATCAAGCATCTTATCAACAAGGCAACGGAGGTCACCATACGTTATTATAATTGTTGAGCATGTATTTATCCGACATTGATGGAAATAGAAAACTATGCAAATACAACCGTGCAAAAAATTATGAAATTTAGACGTTCCGATTATAATTTAAATTATTTATCTCTAAACAAAAACAAATTACGGATTTTTGATAACCCTCAACTAATCTCAGGAAACATTCGGCGACTTTGTGAGTCTTCCGAGATAACAGAATTGTGTCAAACTGTAATGAGTTTGAAAACAAGTATTTTTTCCGACACTGAAATTCTGTTCCGAACTGATATGAGTGTACCAAGCCTTGACATTCACGAAAATTAGGAAAAATATAATGCTTGATTAGACACCAACTGCATGTGTATGGTATATGACCTCCTGTGGAAGGACGCTAATGAGAGCAAATAAAACCGACTATGCACATCACATCTCTAAAAATATAATGCTTGATTAGACACCAACTGCATGTGTATGGTATATGACCTCCTGTGGAAGGACGCTAATGAGAGCAAATAAAATCGACTATGCACATCACATCTCTAAAAATATAATGCTTGATTAGACACCAACTGCATGTGTATGGTATATGACCTCCTGTGGAAGGACGCTAATGAGAGCAAATAAAATCGACTATGCACATCACATCTCTAAAAATATAATGCTTGATTAGACACCAACTGCATGTGTATGGTATATGACCTCCTGTGGAAGGACGCTAATGAGAGCAAATAAAACCGACTATGCACATCACATCTCTAAAAATATAATGCTTGATTAGACACCAACTGCATGTGTATGGTATATGACCTCCTGTGGAAGGACGCTAATGAGAGCAAATAAAATCGACTATGCACATCACATCTCTAAAAATATAATGCTTGATTAGACACCAACTGCATGTGTATGGTATATGACCTCCTGTGGAAGGACGCTAATGAGAGCAAATAAAACCGACTATGCACATCACATCTCTAAAAATATAATGCTTGATTAGACACCAACTGCATGTGTATGGTATATGACCTCCTGTGGAAGGACGCTAATGAGAGCAAATAAAATCGACTATGCACATCACATCTCTAAAAATATAATGCTTGATTAGACACCAACTGCATGTGTATGGTATATGACCTCCTGTGGAAGGACGCTAATGAGAGCAAATAAAATCGACTATGCACATCACATCTCTAAAAATATAATGCTTGATTAGACACCAACTGCATGTGTATGGTATATGACCTCCTGTGGAAGGACGCTAATGAGAGCAAATAAAACCGACTATGCACATCACATCTCTAAAAATATAATGCTTGATTAGACACCAACTGCATGTGTATGGTATATGACCTCCTGTGGAAGGACGCTAATGAGAGCAAATAAAATCGACTATGCACATCACATCTCTAAAAATATAATGCTTGATTAGACACCTACTGCATGTGTATGGTATATGATCTCCTGTGGAAGGACGCTAATGAGAGCAAATAAAACCGACTATGCACATCACATCTCTAAAAATATAATGCTTGATTAGACACCAACTGCATGTGTATGGTATATGACCTCCTGTGGAAGGACGCTAATGAGAGCAAATAAAATCGACTATGCACATCACATCTCTAAAAATATAATGCTTGATTAGACACCAACTGCATGTGTATGGTATATGACCTCCTGTGGAAGGACGCTAATGAGAGCAAATAAAATCGACTATGCACATCACATCTCTAAAAATATAATGCTTGATTAGACACCAACTGCATGTGTATGGTATATGACCTCCTGTGGAAGGACGCTAATGAGAGCAAATAAAACCGACTATGCACATCACATCTCTAAAAATATAATGCTTGATTAGACACCAACTGCATGTGTATGGTATATGATCTCCTGTGGAAGGACGCTAATGAGAGCAAATAAAACCGACTATGCACATCACATCTCTAAAAATATAATGCTTGATTAGACACCAACTGCATGTGTATGGTATATGACCTCCTGTGGAAGGACGCTAATGAGAGCAAATAAAATCGACTATGCACATCACATCTCTAAAAATATAATGCTTGATTAGACACCAACTGCATGTGTATGGTATATGACCTCCTGTGGAAGGACGCTAATGAGAGCAAATAAAATCGACTATGCACATCACATCTCTAAAAATATAATGCTTGATTAGACACCAACTGCATGTGTATGGTATATGACCTCCTGTGGAAGGACGCTAATGAGAGCAAATAAAACCGACTATGCACATCACATCTCTAAAAATATAATGCTTGATTAGACACCAACTGCATGTGTATGGTATATGATCTCCTGTGGAAGGACGCTAATGAGAGCAAATAAAACCGACTATGCACATCACATCTCTAAAAATATAATGCTTGATTAGACACCAACTGCATGTGTATGGTATATGACCTCCTGTGGAAGGACGCTAATGAGAGCAAATAAAATCGACTATGCACATCACATCTCTAAAAATATAATGCTTGATTAGACACCAACTGCATGTGTATGGTATATGACCTCCTGTGGAAGGACGCTAATGAGAGCAAATAAAACCGACTATGCACATCACATCTCTAAAAAAAACACTGGGCGAAACTCTACCTAACGATTATTGCAATTTTAACATATGTACTCGTAGAAGTAAATTTGAATAATATAATTGCGATTTTCCGTAAATAATATGATTCTTGAGCTGAAATATGTTTAAACAACGTTTTTAAAATTGGTGCAATTTAAAAGGCACTATTTCACGTCATATGTGTATACGCGGCCTAGGCATTCAACGCAACGATGATGAGTGCTAATGTATTGTAGTATTCTAAGACTTGAAGAAATTGTTAGAACTGGAGTCATATGTTATGTGATAATATTCGAGAAAGTTCATTTTGCACTGGAAATTGAATAATTTATTTTTTTGCAGTAATGCATGACGTTGAATTCCAATACTAATCTTTTTATACTCGTATTAAATAGCTTTTGTTGTATGAAATACTTCTTTTTCGAGAGTTAAATTATTTATATTTACATAAAAGGAAAAATAAGTAAATAAAAAACTTATTTTATATTTTTGTGTTCACCACAGGTTTATTTTAGGTTCACAACTAGTTTCGAAGGCCACCGTCTTCATCGTCAGGTGAAGATAAACTAAATCGTTAAAATATATTCTGTACAAGTGTAAATAATATAATATAAGAGAGATGAGCTTAATATGACCTCTGCTTAATATGTTTCCAATTTAAAATCCCCCTCTGCCTTAAAGATTCACATTCACTTTCACATTTTTTTCCTCACCCCATTCACCATTGTATCACATATCTCCCTACTTCTCTTCCCCTACCTCGTCACTCTTATATTATATTATTTACACTTGTACAGAATATATTTTAACAATTTAGTTTATCTTCACCTGACGATGAAGACGGTGGTCTTCGAAACTAGTTGTGAACCTAAAATAAACCTGTGGTGAACACAAAAATATAAAATAAGTTATTTATTTACTTATTTTTCCATTTATGTAAAAAAAATGGCACCACAAAGTGAAACTATAGTCTTTTCGAAGATTCAAGAAATATTTATATTTAATTTGATTATTATTTTCAGTATATATGAATGTATTGTATTCGATTATATTGTATTACAATTTGTTGTATACGGAAATTTTCTTAGGAAATGTACATAAAAAAGACAATACAAAACTAAATCTTTTACCTTGTTCCCCAGTCCTTGATAATGAAACTTGGTCGATAAACAAATGATTTTAGTTACATTGTCGTAAGCAGTACAACCTGACGGGCTTATTACCACGTGACAATCTCTTCTAACCAACCAAAAAGATGTTTAAACAAGTCTTGAGTGAAAATCAGACTGAAAACAAAATCAGACTGTAATCTGGGTTTCAACGGGAATCGAATCCACAATCCTTAGGTTGAAAGACTGGCGATTACCTACAAGGCCACGGGGGTCATCATTTTTTTTTATAAAAATTAAAGCTACATTGCCCTACTCAAAAATAAAAAATTTAAGGTGTTAACACTGTATTAAATATTATTTTAAAAATAATAATTGCTAATTAAGTTGATAATGTCTCAAAAGTGGATATTTCGATATATAACATAAAAACACATATTGCAATAATTGTTATCCAGGTATAAGTTAGTATTTTTATTATTATTTATTTATTTATCATTACACATGACAAGAAATATACACAATTTGCGAAAAAACAACAGGTAATTTGATTTGGACATACAATTTTGATGGATCTGGGTTTGTTGCCTTTCATTTGTCGTATCTCCAGTAAACTAGGATTTTGCCTGTATCTCACTGAGGATATTTAGCATGAAAAAATAAATCGATACTTCTTTCCGATTTTTGATTACACAAAAACAAAACCCCGTTGCACGCTCTCATCAACCTGACAAACAGTGACACTCAACTACAACAGGAAACATCTTGCGAAATTCAACTCCTCACACATCATCACTCCAGAAATACCAAAAATATTCATCCCACAATATACCGCACACAATCATAAGAATAAAAATAAAAATTAAAACAAAAAATACACAGAAATACAAAAACAACCAAAATTAAAACAACAAGAAGAAACCGACACTCACGAACTCACACAAATCCTTTCCACTCGTCATTCATCCTGAAAGCCCAAGTACTCAAAATCCTGTCGCAATAACAACCACGCTCCGATCGATTGTCGAAATGGTTTTCCTACCTTTACCTTTATTGAAGTCGGCACGCCATTGCATGTAATGGAAGCCAAATAAGCATATTGCCTTTGGGCAAAAGAGGTTTTAACTCTAGGGATGGTGAACATTTGCACAGCTGAGTCTGCATCTTCCCTTCCTCTCGATGTATGGTAGGTATTAACTATTTTTAAGAAATTAAATATTAAGATTATTAAAAATAAAATTATAGTTAGTTAATAGTTATGCAGGTAATATAAATTGGTGCATGGCCGCGCGGTAACGCATTGGACTTCCGTGCGGAAGGTCGTCGGTTCGAACCCTGCGCTGTGCTACTCCCCTCGAACGACACATACACTTTTTCCTTTCCGCCTAGTGTTCGAGGGTATAAGGATTTCTATGACTTCGGTCATATATATTCTTAAAAAAAAGTTCCTAAGATATAAATTTGTATGTAAGTATAACCTTTGGCAAATGTTAGTACTTTATAGGATAAATAAAAAATATTTTAGAACATTATTTAAACTAGCAAAAAATCTTTAAAACGGGGTTCTCATGCCATGCCATATATATATATATATATATATATATATATATATATATATATATATATATATATATATATATATATATATATATATATATATATATATATATATATATATATATATATATATATATATATATATATATATATATATAATATATATATATATATATATATATATATATATATATATATATATATATATATATATATATATATATATATATATATATATATATATATATATATATATATATATATATATATATATATATATGTATATATATATATATATAGTATATATATATATATATATATATTATATATATATATATATATATATATATATATATATATATATATATGTATATATATATATATATATATATATATATATATATATATATATATATATATATATATATATATATATATATATATATATATATATATATATATATATATATTATATATATATATATATATATATATATATATATATATATATATATATATATATATATATATATATATATATATAATATATATATATATATATATATATATATATATATATATATATATATAATATATATATATATATATATATATAGATATATATATATATATATATATATATATATATATATATATATATATATATATATATATATATATATATATATATATATATATATATATATATATATATATATATATATATATATATATATATATATTATATATATATATATATATATATATATATATATATATATATATATATATATATATATATATATATATATATATATATATATATATATATATATATATATATATATATATATATATATATATATATATATATATATATATATATATATATATATATATATATATATATATATATATATATATATATATATATATATATATATATATATATATATATATATATATATATATATATATATATATATATATAATATATATATATATATATATATATATATATATATATATATATATATATATATATATATATATATATATATATATATATATTATATATATATATATATATATATATATATATATATATATATATATATATATATATATATATATTATAATATATATATATATATATATATATATATATATATATATATATATATATATATATATATATATTATAATATATATATATATATATATATATATATATATATATATATATATATATATATATATATATATATATATATATATATATTATATATATATATATATATATATATATATATATATATATATATATATATATATATATATATATATATATATAATATATATATATATATATATATATATATATATATATATATATATATATATATATATATATATATATATATATATATATATATATATATATATATATATATATATATATATATATATATATATATATATATATATATATATATATATATATATATATATATATATATATATATATATATATATATATATATATATATATATATATATATATATATATATATATATATATATATATATATATATATATATATATATAGTATATATATATATATATATATATATATATATATATATATATATATATATATATATATATATATATATATATATATATATATATATATATATATATATATATAT
>OX463853.1:20365810-20498978 GCA_949825065.1 Odontocerum albicorne
ATATATATATATATATATATATATATATATATATATATATATATATATATATATATATATATATATATATATATATATATATATATTTAATGCAGTTTGAATAATTGTTAATGATTTCTAACATAAATTAAAAAGAGATATTAATAGAAAAACGGAACCAAAAGTAGTAGCAAGAAGTTTATTTTCAATTTAGTTGGAAAGCGTAGCTGTGCCGAGAAGTCTCTTTATGTGAGTGAGCTGTTGCACACCATCAAACTCACCGGTCTCACCGCTGTACTGGATCCGATGGCCCACCGAAGTGCGACGATCGGAGCACACCAATATGTTTTCCCTTTTTTCCCTCTTCATTTTTTTAAATAATATACATACTGAAGTTATAGGTATCAAAATTAGAAAAAATCCTGTCATTCGAGTAGAGTAACACAGCGCGGGGTCAGAACCAGTGGCATTCCGCACGGAAGTCCAGTGCGTTACCACGTGGCCGTGCACCTCACCAATGTATCATATATAGCTCACCATGGAAAGTAAAATAAATAATCAAACACGATGTATTAATTATGAAGTTGGGGAAATCCTTGAAAAAGTGAGAAGGTAAAAATGGGGACTTTGGGATATTTGATTACAATTATAGACAATTGTAATGGTTTTAATATCAAGTTCTAATGTATTTTTGTATTTGATAATATTATTTGAATGTTGAAGCACAAATATCTTTTTAATCTTAAAAATAAACTGATAATAATATATAATGTTCTCCCTATATTATAATATATGTGTTTCTTATAAATCGGATACAAATATAAAATACAAAATGCCCAGCTTTTTCTATCAAACGGTTTCTGATGACTCTTGTATTGTGTTGCAAAATATTATGATTGAAATTATACAGAAGGTAGTTAGGAACAATTTAGTGGCCATTAGAAGTAAGTGGATGTGTATTTTAACAAGAATTTAGATGCAACTGCAGCATTTGTTGGACGCAGACAACGCTAACGAAGTTGTCCATCTTTTATTAAGAGTGACATATCTGAACGGGAAGTGGCACGAGACACTTCTAAGATGTCACAATTTATTAGATTTCACACGTTATTAACTCTTTCGTGCCACTGATCAGGAATACGGTTCAACATCTCTCATCACTTGATTGATAACTAGGAGATGATTTCATTTGCTTGATTCGATCATTAAGTGCATGATACCTTACTTGTTTTGAAAATAATTCAGTAAAAAGTTTTTTTCAATGAACACATGAAAAAGTGAATATATAATTGAACCAAGAATATGTGGTATGTCGATGTATGACAGTAAAAAATGTCATTATAAAGGTTGAATGTGAGCTGATGTGTTTGAATAGGATGGAGTTAAATACGTACGAGTAAGTGCTATCCACAATACAAGTAAAACTAATCAGTCTACCTTCTTATTTTTTTATAGTTATGGTTAACTTGAAATTTTTCCTTTTCGGGCTGTTCCTCTGATTTCCAAACGTTGGCGATTATCATGGCTTTCTTGACTTTTGAGGCGGCAACTCTCAACAAAGTTATGGTACCACAGTGAAACTCTCACGTAAATTCTTCCAGCAGAAGCTGCGTATTTTTCTCGCACATCTGCCCTGAATTTTACCCGTCAATGACAGTCGGATGATCTATATTTTCTCCTTGCATTATATGTCCAAAGTACTCTAATTTACTTCTTTTGATGGGGAATAACACTTCTTTATTCATCAGTTTCAAGATATCAGCATTACGGACTTTGTCAACCCACGAGACTCGCAACATTTTTGATAGCACCACATTTCAAAACAGTGGTTGTAAAAAAATGAAGGCTCGATTAACAGGACCGAAGATAATGGTGTATCCCAATCACGCACAATCACTTTAATATGTATATGTGTACATCACATCACCAATGCGGATATGTTGCAGAGTACCGTACAAATTAATGAATAAGGAAGGGGAAATTGACTAACTGGAGCTTTTACCAAACTATTTTTAAACGATACAGAATAATTAAAAGAGGAATTTTAGTTCGGATTAAGTTTGAGTAGGAAGTTGAACCCGTTAATATTAATGTGTTGCTTGTTTAGAACTGGATGATAAATGTCTAGTTTGTTGTTTGCCATTATACTGTATTAAGGTGACTCAATTTATTCACCGGGCTGTCGCGATCAATTGTCATCCATTAATAAAATTTGTGAATCTGTTTAAAAAAATAATTCAAAATACTGTTAATTTAATTAAAATACTCCTTTATAACTTTCTACGCTTTCCTTAGCCTAGTAAGTATGACTTCCATCCAGGGGTTCGATACAAACAAGTAATAAAAAAGGGTCCCACTGGTAAAATATTACATTTGATAACAATACGAGTACATACAAGCGCTAGACGTCAACACGATAATAGTAATACTGTTCAAATGTTGTTGTCTTTTTACGTGTATGTAGTATTGCCAACACGTGCGATGACGAACCTCGTGTTTCGTGTCTACTCAACATTCTCGACATTTTCAAAGCTAGATGGCTCTTTAAATGAGGCAAAATACGATGTTGCCATGTTCTTTTATGTTCCCGAATCACGAATTCGAATGTGTTGAAGGGTACTACTCGTACACGAATACATAAATAATATTATATATCTTTAGAAATTCGGGATTATTCAAGTGGAACTCTTTGTTACCTTATATCGTGGGGTGACTATCACAATATTGTAATAATCGAGAACATTTTACATAGATATTTCAGTATTAAAATTTGAAATGTTTATTTTAACTGTATTATGTTCGTACAAATTTCTACCAGAATAATTATCAATGTGACATTTTCGAATGGAAGATTGGCCTAAATATGATTTTTATCAAAATTGATTTTTATTGAACTATCATATTTTCAACAAATATATTTTTCTAAAAATATCCAGATCTGAAGAAGTGGCCAATCTAATGGCCCAAGTCGCCACCTTCCGATCATTAAACTAAACTTTTTTTAAATATTTCAATAATACTGCTTTCTTAAGCGCGCCGTATTGAAGCGAACAACTTTTGTCTATCATTATTATAAAACTGCGAAACCTCGGTTACTTTGGCCATACTTTTTTTGTATACAGTACCACCTGACGGGCTTATTGCAATGTAGCAATCTTTTCTAACACACCAGAAAGATATTAAAGAGGCCTTAAGTGAAAACCGGACTGGAATCCTTTTTTTTTTTTAATCTAGGTTCTATCGTCATTTGAACCCGCAACCTCCGGGCTGGGAGACAGGCGTCTAAATAACTAGACCACGGAATTCAACTTACTATCAGATATAACAAGATACAATGAAGAAACTGGTGATCCAAGGGAAACTAGAAGCGTCCCGATCACGAGGCAGATTACCAACGCGATGGACAGACCTGGTAAGGAATACAACCAACAGCTCATTCCAAGAGTGTACTGGAAATGCTATTGACCGTGAGAAATGGATGCAGTGCGACTATGTCCCAAAGATCATGACAATTCTGTAAAGAGCATAACGAATAAGAAAAATTATCTATAGTTGTCCTTTTATTATTATTATTCTTTACATTTATTTATTTTTCTTGAAAAAATATAAAAAAATCGTCTGGGCATTTTTTCTTTATTTGTTAGTTTGTCTAGTTAATGAAATTTTCGGTAGTTTGTTGTCATTTTGATCATTCACATTTATTCGTCGGTTAACATGAGTTTTTCAGATGGAAATTAAAATATGCTCCGAGTTCATTAAACATTTTGAAATCGTGAAATTAAATTAGTTTTCAAAAAAAGGAAAAGTATTTTATTCGTGACATGGAATTAAAGATAAAAAAAGATTAAACTATTTTGTAAACAAAATATAGATTTATTTCAAAAGTTGAATGGAATAATTGAATAACATTACAATTTGCTGAAAATACCATGGGAAACATAAGGTTTAGTTGATTTTTATCTCAAAGATTTAGTATTTTTCCACCAATTATTTACATTAAATAAGAATCAATTATATTTCTGAAGTATTAAATATGCAAATGAAGAATTTTATTCATGCAAATCCTTAATATTTGAATTTAAAATTATACATTTAAGGTAATCTTGATTGTAATAATTTATAAAAACTAATTTAAATCTTCTCTACGTCTAATAAAAAACAAGATTATATGATTGTGAAATCAAAAGTGAATATTAACATTCTGATTTGTTTACACAAAGGCTTACATATTACATGACTCTTAAAAAAATATATCATCTTCATCATTATTGTCTGAACAAATCCAGGCACCATCAGGCTATCGAAGTCATTGACTTCCCAGCATATAAACTATCTCAAGTAAATTGATTGTCCAGAATAGGCAACATCCATTTTTGCGATATGTCCTGCACATTGTAGTGAATGTTTTTATTTAAATTTTATTTAAATTTTGTATAATTATTTTTCTTTATGTACCGTGTCTGGTCCCCTTGGTCTAAACCGGCAGGGAAAAACCCCTCAACTGTCTGTATACCTGTCTGGTTGCGTAACCAAGACAGGCGCCTTCTACGGATTCCGCGTTGACCCTCAATTTTGCCCGTCAATATTAATTTGTTTAATTGACATTGTTTTTATGTCTATATCTAGATGTGCATGGCCGCGGGGTAACGCACTGGACTTTCGTGCTGAAGTTCGCCGGTTCGAACCCCGTGCTGTGCTACTCCCATCGAATAACACAGGCATTTTTTCCGCCTAGTATTCGGGGGTATATGTTAAGAATACCTATGATTTCGGTAATATATATTCACTCAAAAAGAAAAGGAAAATATTTGCCAGTATGCTTTGATTGTCTCACTTCGGTGTCCCATCGGATCCAGTACAGCGGTGTGGCCGGTTAGTTTGCTGGTGTGCAACGGCTCAATCACTTAAAGAGGAGAGGGGAAGATAGAAAAACACTCCATGGCACAGCTTCGCTTTCCAACTGCATTGATGTTGGAATGGCGAGGGGATCTTCCACTACGAGCTCTGCAACGATATCTAGATGCGCTGTAAGTAAAGTGTTCTTATGTTTTGTAACCACTCCCCTAAATTTAATTTGACAAGCGTGATGTAACATGAATACAGGGAGTTTTGTTTTTGCTTTTCAAATGAAATTAAGTTAGCTTGTTGAGAGAAGTCGATAGGAGAACTGTCGATCCTTATAACGGTATCGGAAAAAAGTGGGTGTCTATCATTTCCGACCAGAGCCATACAATTTAAAAAATGAAGATGTTAGTTAAAAATTGGTAGATATTATGCCACTTTTGTTTGTACCTGTTTGTAAAACAATTTAAAAACAAAAAATGATTTAAAAAAAAAAAATAATAAAAAAAAAAAAATATATATATATATATATATATATATATATATATATATATATATATATATATATATATATATATATATATATATATATATATATATATATATATATATATATATATATATATATATATATATATATATATATATATATATATATATATACTCGTATATATGTATGTTATATATTAAAATATCCGAAGTTATAGTTATTTTTGGGAGCCCAAAATGTAGTCAGATTTTTTTTTCTACACATAATGTTTCGAACTGATGACCATCTGTATAGAACCACATGACCTAGCATCACAACTAAATTAACAAAAAGCTTCATCTCTACAAACTTGTATTGTTAATTTTTATTAAACAAATAAGTATGTTTCATACACTTTTTTGAAAATCGAGCTTTAAAGCTGTGACATATAAATTTCATTTAAATATTTCATATCGGAGGGTCCACAGATACTCTAGCAGTAGGGTTAAAGAGGTACAGATAGATTCCTCAGCGAAGGTCAAGCATTTGAAATATCTTGATGTATTTTAGAAATGCACCCTTTAAAGGCGTACCATAAATGGAACATGTCATGTGCTCGGTAGTCTATACTTTTCTGCATTCGCTAAAGTGCGACTCCTTCAGACCCCACTTACGTATTATACGAGTATATTGTACGGACGAGACTCGATCGAACTTATTTTGGTTGATATAGCTCCATTGATTCCTAGGGAGCAGAAATCCAGGCTGCCCTGTTGTTGAATCTGATATTAGGTGTTTATTTCTAACATCCATCTCCTGCCACTTTCATTTCCATCTGTGTAATGTAAATTGACTAGCATGCTACTTTGGATCAAAAAGTAGATGCAGCAGTACTACTTTAATATTACTCTGGCGGCTTCTTTAATAATTCATCAAAACATTTAATAAAGGTTTTCTTAAACTTACAATTTCCTCGTATTTCGTTGAAGTGTTTTTAAACCTACTAATTGACTACATATTTTCTTAGATTGAAAGGCTGCTTAACCCTGAGAGCGCTACGAGAAAAAAATATAATTGTCTATCTAGTGCTGAGATATATTTACGATTCGGACGTTCGTGATAAATATTTATTTTAAACATCAAAAATACAAAAAACAAATATTTTTACAACATAAATATATTTTAGAATAAGTACCCTTGTATTCTAAATGAATGATATTCATTTAGAATACAAGGGTAGAACAAATTTCTTCCACTGCTATAGCAGTGCGCCGATCTCTCAGGGTTAAGCAGCTCTGGAATTCCGTATATTATTATCCTAGTGATAAGGAATCCTGTAAATCTAGCAGCAAAAAAACTTGTGTTACGGTATTTAGCCCACCTGATTATTTATAGTTTATTGAGTCGTTTAATATATAGTACTGTAACATAATTTATTATACGTATAGAAATATTTGAATGCGAGCCGGAGACAAAGTATGGGGGAGTATCAGCATAAATGGAAAGCTGTCTCTCTCCTAGTTAGCGGCACTCCGAAATTATAATATAATATACTATAATATTATGCATATCTTAAAACTGACGCGAGTATATGTTATACCTCACGCCGCGTTCCGTCTGAAGTGCCGGCTTCAGATGATGGGTGAGTGTACTTACTGCACAGTATATAACACATCGAGTGTACTTATATAACATGTTATACATATTATAGGGTATTTTGACTTCATGATGTTTTGCTAACGGACAGGATGAATAAATTCAATGTATTACCTGATTATATGTTACTCTTATTAGTATCGACTGTGAATGCAAGAGAAAAAATTTAACTATGTAAAAGAGCAGATAATGTTGAAAATAATTTGTTGTATTTTTTAAATATATTATATTAAAATATATGTAGTATTTTTATTAGTTGAAGTAATTCGATTCGATGCTTCATTTTTTATTTGGAATATTTCTTTTATTTATTACATCTACACAACATGTAATGAAAATATTTTTACATAGTTGATATTTTTTCTATTTCCATTATAAGGCTTTCTTATGTTACATAATGTGTGTCTGATTAATTATTACTAATATGAAAGACTACCAAGGATGATTTTTTTATACTTCTAGGTGGTGCCGAGAATATATCCACTGTGTCACTCAATTGATTCAATATCTCGAAACCGTGCGTCACTGAGTGTTTAGCTATGACAAGTTGGTATATATAATAGAGGATGATTTCTTGCCTGGTTATAATTATCGGGAATATAAAAACTAAATGCCTCTGATATTTCGGGACAGTTTAAATTACATTTCAGTACTTTAATAAGAATAACATGATGGGCTCATGTCTTTTTGTGTCGAGACTTCTATAGTTGCATATTATGAGTATTGTCAAAAGTTCAATATGGTGTGCATACGAGTATTTTGGATAATCACCCTCTGTTCTATACCATAAATATCTCAGGAACTTTATTGTATTTGTTCCAGAATATTTTTGTTTTAGTTGAAAGAGGGCTGAATGTTCCGAGGTATATTCCAATTTAGAAAGAATTATACATATTTCTCAGAATATCAATACTAACGAAGTCCCGCAATATTCTATCTACACGTATACAATCTTGAAGCTTGTAACAGTTAAATACCAGCTGCGAAACATGGTTTAGTAAATGTGATTCCAACATCAAAAGTTACCCTCAAACCTATGACCTCAGTGACTCGATGTAGCACTTCTTTCTGTATTTTATAATGGTGGATTAGTGAAAATGATTGACTGAAGGATAAACAAATACAAATTTTGGAAATTGAAATATAGGCGATTGCGTTTAGACCAGGAAATATGAGAATTTATACAATTTGGGTTAAAAATTGCAGAAAGTGTGCTTAACTAATATATTTCATAATAATATACATTCAGCACGTTTAGAATTAAATTAGTAACAACAGCTTTGTTCTAACGACATCTATCTGAGAAATGCGAAACTACTTTCCCAAAAACATATTATAATACAAACAATTAAACTACATCGCGACCCACAGTTTGACGTGTATATTTAATAAAAAGAGTAAATGTGCCTACAATAAATATTTGTGGAACAGATTGATAAAGAAGTGCATATTTGACAAGACAACTTATTGAATTATTATCACTAAGATTTGCGTGTGCGTGTATAATTTGACTAAGAACGGCCACGTGGGAGGTCTTTACATAATAAATTAGCAAAGTGTTCTATATACAATAATATATTTATAAAATACACGCATATGAGTATAATATTACTTAACCGCAATATTATTCACGAATTATATGTCCATGTTACCGACATTTATTTCAGATTTATTAAAAAAAAAATAATAATAATGCTTGAACACTGAAAAAAACAGTAGGCCCAAATTCATTATCCAGCCGTCAATATTAAATACTATAGTTACTCTATCCTTAAAATTTCAAGATTTGTATTTCAAGTCAGACATACGCTCCAAACTTTAAAATTGAGTAATGAAACCACGTGACTTACTCATTTAAGAAAGCTACGATAAATTGGCACAATATATAACTTGAAATTATAATTTCTTCAGTAAAAATAAGTTAAGATTTAGTATTTAGTATTACAGCCGGATTATGAATTTGGGCCACAGCTTTAAAGTTTTCGATCGCAGCGTACATATTTCACATCTTCTAAATCCTAGAACTCTTTCGAATTTTTATTATTTTTCATAATTTGTCATCTCTGACAAAACCATTATAGCACCATGCTGTTTGGAATAATTTCTTGCCTCTTATTACTTTATGCTAAACCTTTTTTTTAAATATCGTTCTCTTAATTCAAATGTGTGAGTCATTTGATACTTATTCGTTCGATATGCCTTTACCATTCATACTTCAGAGAACCTCTCTTCATCCTACAATATTTAACAAGCAAGTGTATAGTTTTCATTTAACCTTAATATATGTTGGCTGTATATACTTTATATTATCAAAAAATAAAAGGAATTATGGTATGTATACTTAAAAGTATAGAAGGAATCAGTGCCTTTGTTGTTGGTGCCACTGGAGATAACTATATAAGCCAATTCGTGATAGACATATACTGTTACATTTTAATATAGTCAAAGACATGTAAAAGCGATACCAAATACACGACGTCAGAGCCGACACAAGGGTGGGGCAATCGAGCACTTGCCTCAGGAGCGATATCTGAAGGACGCAAAGTTCTTTTAGTTGATGCCTGTGACTATACAATCATTTGAAAGAAGTTTTAGTAAATTAAAAATATTCAAAAAATTATTTGAGATGTTACACTTGGACAAGAGAAATTGTTAGATATTGCTATTCTTTCTATTGAGCATTTGATTATGCATAAAACCAATTTCAATAAAGTGATCGTTGAAGAAATAGAGCATGACCACAATTATTATAAAAACGCGTCTAAGAGTTATTTAATTTATAAAATGGTTCAGAATATAGGTAGAACCATGTCGAACAATTAATTATTCACGTCACTGCGTTTGTGTACCATTCTAGAAATGTGAGTAAAGGATATTAATGAGTTAAGACTTACCCGACAAAATGATCCTTGCCATTGGAAGACAAGTCATTGTCCGGGTCGTGGTTATTCCTGGAGGGCCAGGGCGGCGGAGCCGGGTCCGCCTGCGTGAGGCACAGCAGCCCGCTCAGGCAGAGCGCGGTGAGCAGGGCGAGCGGGGCGCTCCGCCCCAGCCAATTCTGCCGGGGGCGGCCTCCCATCTCGGGGCGGGGACCACGGCACTGCAGAACCTGTAGAAAACATCAATAATTTTAGTGAGCACAAATAGATCACGCTGAAATAGTTTGGATATCTAGAACGAACGAATGAAGAAATTCTAACAAAAGAAATATACAATACACATGTGAGTGGAAGGCGTAGTAGAGATAGAGCAAGGAAAATAGGGTTGAACTAAGTGTATGATATTTTGAAAGAAGAAAATTTAAGAAGTCAGAGAAATGGAAGGATTTTATCAGGTGTATGAATGTAGAAGGAGCGAAAGACGTGTTCACAATAGGAAATAATGGCGATGTTTCCTCTCTGCCTACCCCAATAGGGACTCAACGTGATTGTATGTATGTACATAAAAATCAAAGCACTGTCTCAAGAAATTTTTAAGATGGCGAAACGCTAACGAGGAAAAGAGAAGCGCAAATAACGCCTAACATTGAGCGCCAAGTGTTGCTTAAAATAATATGCTCACACTGCAGGGGGATGTGAAGTCCAGGGTTTCAATCCTAAGTTACCTGCTTGCCGCAGTACCTCGGTGTTTGAGATACGATGATACCAATAATTCAGTGCATCTCCGATGAATCCACATTTAGAATATTTCCAGCGTATTTAGCATTCTGGTCTTCATGGTCCATGTCTCAACACCATAAAGTATTAGAATAGAGCATATTAACACTTAATCATGCGTTGCTAAAGTTTAAGGTTCAAATTACAATATAATAACCGAAAACTGAACTCATCTTGAGAAATCATGCACATGATTCGATGTTGTATGTGACGTAAATTTTTACTTTAGTTTGAGTTCCTCCTGTAAAGTGGGCATAAAGTTGGTAGTATGTATAATTAACAAGCGAAGTAACATAGAAACTTCCTAATATGTGTTACTCGAAGAACGCTCCAAATATTTTTGGTAAGCAGCTACTGAACGTCAGGACAACAAAAAATTCGTATAAAAATAGACCTAATTCGGATAAAATATTAGGAAAAATACTTAAAAATAAATCCATATTCCAAGAATCATAAAAGCAACCCCAATGAAATTCATCTCCACTTGTTCAAATATCTGTGAGCCTTTCTATCAGTGCTGACAATAATCTGATGCACTAAGCGCAAGTTGCACTGCGCACTTCTTGAGCCTAGTACTCGTACGAGTATACGAGACTGATCGTGAAACGAAATGCTTTGTTTACTTTACAGACGATTTTTGACACCAATATATTATCAAACTGTGGCATAGCATAGATATTTGTGATATTTTCCTTATATATATTATGTATAATATGCGCGAAGGGGAAAATTGACAGTAATAACATTAACAAAATAACGAAATAAAATATTTCTTTACGGTGAAATTGTATTCATTGTCAGTAAACATTTTTTAAATATTGCAAATGAAACAAAAATAATGTACCAGTGTTGATATTTCTCCTGACGAACTACATTTCGAAGAACAATTAGGCAATCAACGACTTCTCCAATCCTGCTAAGAAAGTGAGAAATATTTGTAAAAATTGGTGATGAGTTGGTGATGTGACAAGATTTTTAACATGCCTTAGAAAAGTTTCGCTATCAGACCTTTATAGAATATTTTATTATACTACTATAAAACTCTTAGGTGTTTGATTTACTACAGTGGCCTAGTTGTCAAGACACCTATCTTTCAGCCCGGGAGTTATGGGTTCGATTACCGCTGGAACCCATTAAAAAAAAAGTATTCCAGTTTGGTTTTCACTTAACACCTCTTTAACATTTCTGGTCGGTCGAAAGATACTGCTACAAGGCTTGGTTATACTGTACACAATTAAATAGTTATATGATGCAATTAAATTAAAATATTTGAGTAACGACAGGTAACAAGAAAATGTCTTATTTATTGGACAAAAATAACATTACCAATCGCTTCTTGGACTGTTATTGAAAAATAAATTAAATCGCATCACCAAACAATTAGTGAGGTTAAAATATTAAACGGTGAAGGAACAATGAATGAGGTTAGAGATATTCCCAATTAAGGGGGGTACTGCGTGATGGTATTGTATTTATATTATATTAAAGAAATATAGGGTTGAAATATTATACTTACGAGTATAAGATGTGTATCGTTCTGACTCACGTTTAAGAGATCCTTTCATCCTAATTTCCTTTGTTTTCCTTCCCTATCATTGAACAAATAACTTTCCTCTAGTTATATCACTATTGTATCGAGATTACTCATTCTTTTTTATATACCTTTTTATTTATTTGATTAAGTAATCTATGATACACACATTTGCTGAGGACTAACTTGCCGAGAACTAAAAGACTAATCTAATTGCTATATTATAACTATGCGCAGATTAGTTATTCTTTTACTTGAAATTAAATATAGCAATAAGTCCACCAGTTGTACCATGTATCATATATAACCAAGTATATAAAGAATAAATAAAATAAACAAATCTTTAATAATTATGTAAAATATGATACAGTGGAGAATGATGGAAGAAAATTAATAGGACTCTCGAAGAAAATATGAATGGACGGTGATCAAGAAGACAATTAGGCATTCACAGAAACATGAGATCTTATATACAAGGAGCTATCGAAGTTGAGAACTCGAAGAACCGATCCTATTTGAACTAGAAAAAAAGGTTGATGAGTTTTATTATGTTTGCAAATTTACTCTGCTTGGAAGGTACAGAGTATGGTCACTGGACACGTCACACATTCCACTCAGCGAGTATATCTGGTGACAGAATCCGGAAATCCTGTCATAATATGGCAAACACCCCCGCAGCACCGAACGCCAGATAACTAAACAACATGCAATACATAATAAGAGTACAGTACGAGTACATACTCGCACTGACTCTTCCACGTAGTGTTGCTATTTGAATACTGGACACTTGACAGACGCGTTTTTATAAAAGAAACCACGATGACACATCCACAAATAAATAAAATACAAAATAAACTAAAACATTTCATACAAATAAAAATGTTTCATTTAAACATGTCGAACAAATGAGTGATGAAAACAAACGTGGAATGCGGTTAATTAAGATATATTTTAGAGAATGACTATGAAAGTTTTGACTGGACCAAAATCCGAGAGTACGAGTACAAGGAATCTACGAGTATCTGCATGAGAAGTTGATAAGATGTAGATATGTTAGTCGCGATAGAGATACCTGGCAAGGAAATATTCTGAAAATAATACGTGCCGAATCATATCAAAACACATCGATCAATGTGCCCATCATGCAGGATCTACAAAAAATAATACTGTCGTACTTCGGTCATGTCGTTAGAAGAGATGAAGACAGTTAAGAGAAGTTGATAGTGACGAAATGTTGAGGGACAGTAAGCAATATCACAGTCTCTCGTAAGGTGGATAGACTAAATAAAAACATGACGACTTCCTCATTGAGTGCTGCACTCATCATGTCTTAGTTCCAGACTCATCAGGGGACCACGACGGTCAGTCATCAGCAATACGACTGTAAAAAAGAATACGTACTAACTAACAAAATAGTATCACTTTCAGAAGTCGTATTTACGAGTATGTCCAAAGTTGGTACATCTCTACATTGTTTTTTATGAACAATACCAATATATCGTACTACTTTCTCAAATCGGGAAATTTGATTGTCAGCATAATCTGTTGTCATGCGAGTCCCAGTTAGATAGATTTATATTAGGAGTATTTTTATACTCGTAGATACCTAATACTAATGTAATCATTGTAAAGACAGATTCTCGATTTATATATTTTTTTTAAATTTAGGTTTTAACGGGAATCGAACTTGGAATCGAATACAAATACTGTTTGATTTAAAAAATAATACTCGTATTTAGCGGTTAATCTTTTTATTTTTAAGGGATAAGATTTGTTCATATAATATAACAAATGATTAAAAAACAAAAGAATTGTGTACCACATAAAACATCATGCGTTGTCTATTTTGGGTAGATAGACAGGACAGATTTTCACGTCTTTCTATCTACACACAAATATATTTCTCGCCTCGTCCACATCCATATAACTCGTCATACATGATATTTATTCCTCATAATAAAAATAAACAATTAAACAGGCACCCATTTGGTAAATAATCTCCAGGTATTTCTATCCACGCACACATGTATCCTCGTCCAAATCCATACATCTCTTCAAACATGCTATTCAATTTCTCTTATTATTTACTTTGCCTCAGTTTTAATTTCTACCGCTATCTTCTCCCACGCTAACCTCCGTCTAAATCTTCCACGCTCTCCATGAATTTTAGATTTAAGTAAGTCTTTCTCAACCCATTCTCTCAACATGAACAAACCATCTGCAAATTAATTTGTTCATTTTACTCAACATATAAAAAATATATTTAATCCAATAATTTCTCATTCTTTCAAACATTGAAGTACCAGATATTCTACTAAGAATTTTGTTGATATTAATTTTAGAAAACAAATATACAATTATCTACATAATAGTAGAATAGAGAGCGAAACACGCTAGTGATCTTAATTAAACTAGTGGAAATATATCATCAAATGTTTTATTGATATCCATTAAGTAAATAGTAGAATAGAGAGCGAAACACGTTAGTGATCTTAATTAAACTAGTGGAAATATATAATATCATCAAATGTTTGATTGATATCCATTAAGTAAATAGTAGAATAGAGAGCGAAACACGTTAGTGATCTTAATTAAACTAGTGGAAATATATCATCAAATGTTTGATTGATATCCATTAAGTAAATAGTAGAATAGAGAGCGAAACACGTTAGTGATCTTAATTAAACTAGTGGAAATATATCATCAAATGTTTGATTGATATCCATTAAGTATATAGTAGAATAGAGAGCGAAACACGTTAGTGATCTTAATTAAACTAGTGGAAATATATCATCAAATGTTTGATTGATATCCATTAAATAAATAGTAGAATAGAGAGCGAAACACGTTAGTGATCTTAAATAAACTAGTGGAAATATATCATCAAATGTTTGATTGATATCTATTAAGTAAAAAAATAATCTTTCTAAACATTATGGAATGCACCCAGAATAAATCCCATTTGTAAAAATCAACACAACCATTAATTGCAACTAAATTTAATAACGAAATCATAAAAAAAATCAAGTGAGTTTCATACTTTTGGGCGAAAGCTGAAGCGGTATTATCTCAGATGCGCCATTATGCAATCCAGCTGGTGGAAAGAGAAAACAATAGCGGCCGTTGAGCTCGCACTTTGTTGAACAAGTTGGTGATATGGAAAAATCTTGTGAAAACAATTTGTATAAATAGAAAATTCCTCAACAGCCTCAACCAGGGCATGTCATTACGAAGTCGCGACTTTCAAATTAAAGTCGTATATTCATATGAAACTATAACGAAAATTATTTATACACCAATTATATATAAATATGAAGGAATAAACTGTATTTGAGTGAAAATCGTGTAACATAACAAACATAAAATAGTATTTCAATATTTGTAACCCCGAGAAAGACGGGAATTATTCTACCCCTTCGTAAAAGGGAATACAAATATTAATGAATACTTAAATCATTCGTTTGATTTGCAATATATACGAGTAGTATGCTTTCAAAAGTAAAGTGATCGTTATCTTAAAGTTGTATGGACAAGAATTTAGTATCGTAAATTTGTGAAATTACTCATATTTTATTATTGATAATTGCCTCGGTAAAATACAATTATTGTCTATTGTATTGTGTTGTACAATATAATCTGGCGGATTTATTGTCACGCGGTCATTTCTTTTTACCAACTAGAAAGATGTTAAAGATACCTTAAGTGAAAACCTGACTGGAACTTCAAATTCAAGGCATATATACGAGTATATTCAAATTAAACTATAACGAACTACACGTGAGATATTTATATACATGCGTACAATTACACCATATCCCTTTTGTGATTAGTAGAGGGGGCAGATGTCCACACCCTTCTATCCATGCACAAGACTCTCGCGTCGTCCACAGCCAAACATTTCGTCATACATGCTCTCCTATTTTTATACGTCTTACTTTTCACACGGTATTTTTTTCCACCTGAATCCTTTCACTCTTTCATCGGTCTATTACTTCGTAAGACTTTCGTTTCGCAAGTCTTTAACAATTCGTTCTCTTATGGGGTATTTGACTTGAGATATATCATAGTTATTTGCAATATTTAATTTTTCATATATTTTTCAATGTTTGATAAAATTCTTACTGCTTTCTTAGTCCGATGATTAAATAAATCGTAAATATACAAAGTGTGTCAAATTAACAGACGTGATAAAAGCACAAACCAAACTATTATACAATAAAGAATGGCGAAAATATATTTAGGAAAAAGAAACTATCCATATTCTATTTCCAGCTATTAAATCTTGATTCTTTTAATTAAAATATTGTGGGTGTAGATAAAACATTATTTAATTTAAATTATAATCTGCAGTACAATACAAACTGCCCTTAAATAAATATTTAATAATAAATTACTTTTTATTTCACTAATTTCCATTTAATAATAGAGATAAATCATAATTTCTAAGAAAGTATAGTTAAAATACCTCAAAAAAATATACAAAACGAAGAATTTAGAAACATTATAGAAACATAAAGCCATGAGCAAAAAGTAACAAATAACAAAATTATGCAAAAGGTGTCATCCCTCATTAAAATCCCTAGAGACCACACACACTTCCTATGAAACATGATACCAGTTGGATCTAAGCATTGCTCTCGTAACAATCCGAAATAATTCCGCCTGAAAAGTGCTTCGACATAGTAAGTAGAAATATGGGGAATTATTTAGTTAGTGATATAACAAAGTGATTTATTATGAAATATTTTAATATGAGAGTTAAATAAATTATGTTTATTATGAAGGAGAATTTAAAAAAAGAACTTCTGTAAATCTGGCTTACATAATCCATATTTTGCAACTGCTTTATCTCGACTCCTTATCGCGTACCAAAAAGTTAAATACGGAAAGATACTCCGTACCTTACTTACCAACTCGTCGACAAATTCATGGTAATTAATATTTTGATTTGTTTATATTTTCTTTTTATTTTAGACATGGTACATTTCTTATGTGTATAAATTTCTATGAAAATATATGGAAAACACGTAACAATTTCATTGGACAATGAATTTATTTCAAAGATTTATTAGATGTTCAAATCAACTTAAACTCAGTTTTTTATGTAAATGGCTAGTCACACAGATTTGAGAGTTCCCAGTCAGTGGGCATTGTTGAGTTGACTACTTTCATTGTGAATACAAAATACGAGGGTCATTCAGAAACTAAGGTTACAAGAGCTCCTGAGGCCGGGGGATTTTTTTTGTTTCAAAGTTGGTGCACCTGGCGTGTAGGGGGATCCTAACGGTCAATTTGTTTGGTCTCGTGTGTTTGTTGGCCATTTTTTCAGTTACAGTAAATTCTTCCGATGGAGAGGTCGTCGCGCGCTCCCGCCAACTCTCGTCCATGCGAGACCCGCGCGGTCATCAGTTTTTTGACTTTGCAGAACAATACCGCCGCGAATATCCATCGGAAGCTCGTGGAAGTTTCTGGTAGTGATGTGATGAGTCGACAACATATCACGAAGTGGGTTAGGTTGTTTAGAGAAGACCGTACTGATACTCACGACGAGGCAAGGCAGTGATTTCTGACGAATTTGTGCAAAAAATTGAAGAACAAGTTCGAAATGACCGCTGTGTGACGCTTGACGACCTTCACGAAGAATTTCCTGACATTTCTCAAAGTCTCCTTGGTAATATTGTATCGAAAAAAACTTTGTGTGTGAGATGGGTGCCCAGAATGCTCACACCAGAGCACCGTCAAAATCGCGTGACCGCCACGCGTGAAAGGGAGAAACTTTTCTGAACTCTATCGTGACGGGGGATGAGACGTGGGTGTGTCACTACACCCCAACAATTTTCCAACGATCAGGAGGTCGAGGAAGCTGTGAAGAAGGGGCTGAAAGGGCTGGCGGCGGAGGTCTATGACACTGGCATACAAAAGCTGGTGCCCCGACTACAGAAATGTCTCGATCTCAACGGCGATTACGTCGAAAAATAGTTAAAGTATCCTGTAAATTTCAATTAAATACAAGCATTTTTCTATCCTACATAAATGTTGTAACCTTACTTTCTGGATGACCCTCGTATATACTAGTAGTACTCGTACAATAAACTCTCGCTATGGAATTTGAAATAATACTACGATCAAATAAGAATATAAATATCACATTTCTCATTAATTGCAAACAGACTATCTTAACACTTTGCAAACGGAGGGAGACATGTTTGGAATAAACGTTCTCGTATTGGTTGGCATTGGACTATTCGTCAAGAATGAGACTGGTTTTAAAAAACGATCGTTGTGACTGAAACAATAGATATATAAGAGAAAAATAATAAAGATGCATTCGATAAAATCAGAACATTATTTTATTGTGCTTGTGCAGTATTTATTATTTTTATTATATTACACGTTCATTGTAAACAGTACCATCAGGTGGGATTAAAGCTAAGTGGTTTTTTTTCAGCCAATCAGTAATGTGTTAAAAGGCCTTAGGTAAAAAATATCCAATAAGGGCCCTTTTCTGCAGTACCATCGGGAATCGAACACGCAACCCTTGACTGGAAGACAAGGTTCTTACCAATCGGGCCAAGGATATCACCTATTCATTTTAAATGAATATTTACAAAAAAAAAATGAGACTTCTTATTATCAATTTACTTTGTAAGTTAAACTTATTGGCATTGCAGTATACTATATTTATGAACACGTGGAAATAGATCAAATACAAGTTAATTATATACGAGTATATACGTACATATCTTCACGCCGTTTCTCTGTCAGGGTAGCTAGAGAGGTCAGAGCCCCAATTGTACATGTAATCTATCGCGATACATAAATTTCTCCTCCTCTACAACCATAAAACTTTATCATACAGGTCCTACGATTTCTCTGACATTTTGTTCTTTTAAAATATCATTTACTTGATTCAACCAAACTTTTATTAGTCTTCCACTTACATTAACGCACATTGGTAGTTGATAGGTCGTGGGCAGCTCTATATCTTGGGTCTTTGATATCCAATAATGATTATGAGTTGGAATTAAAAAGGACAAGCGCCATCACATGATCAATTATGGATAATCTTTATTTTATTTATTTATTTAACACTTTTATTACGAATACAATCTGGCGGGCGTATTGCCAGGCGGCCGTCTCTTCCAGCCAACCAGACAAAAGTAAACGAAGCAAGTTACGTGGTCGCATAAATCATTCAAATGACTATCCATCTCCACGAAATCCATAAGCACATACGTGAGCATATGCCCACGGACCCCACAAAGACGGACAATCACCCGAACTTTATTTTTCATATAAAGTGAGATATCATCAATCAAAATAAAAGGAAGGGATGGTGGATAGGAAAGGAAAAGGAAAATCAGGAATTAAACACGTTATTGTACTGACTAGAGTTTTAGGATTAAGAGTTTTTTCAGTCGCTTCTTAAAGCATGCCAAGGACGGAGCGAGTCTTATATTGGTTTTTAATGATTCCAGAGTCTCACTGCATGGACAGTAAAGGACGACGTAAAGAAAGAGGAGCGGTGAATTGGAAAGGCCAATAGGCAATCTCTGTTTGAGCGTAGCGCTAATCCATGATTGGAAAGACGCTGAAAAAATTCGGCGAGATAAGAGGGGGTGGAGGGACAGTTAAGGATATTATAAAATAGAGACAGTATGTGAATTTGGCGTCTATTTCTAACATTCGACTAGTTCAATGTCTTCTGGTATGAAGCTATATGATCGTACTTTCGTAGGTTGAAAATAAATCTTAGATAAACTCTATGATGATAAAACATGGACATTGAAAGAAAAGGAATGCAAGATGTTACGTGTACTTTGGACAGCACGAAGGACAAATTCATAAATATTGATATAAATGCAAATCGAACAGCGTTTGTATTCAATTATACGACTGTGAATCCTCAGGTATTTTGGTCCTATTACGAGTATCAGACGGGAAGATACAATAGAGAGACTGGTGATCCAAGGGAAAATAGGTTGTGATCATGAGACAGATCTGGTCAGGATTGTAATCAACAGCTCACTCTAAGAGTTTAATAGAAATGCCATCAACCGTGAGAAATGGAAGTGTATCATTCACATTATTTCTGAAGAATGGTCAATTCGCATAACGAATAAGAAGAATATGTGAAATGATACAGAAAAGCATAATTCCAAGATGGTAATGGATATAAAATGTTAGCTCTTATCTATTCGCTCTTCTTGGTATTATGGGGTTGTCTGGAAAGTAGATTTGCTTTTCTCGGATATACTCGTACTATATGTCCATAAGACAAACGTGATGAATTTATAATATATTAGTATCTAAGGTAATAAATTAGCGCATTTTTGGTAATTTTAGAAGATGGAACAAGAATATTGTTTTTTTCGGTTATGGATTCTTTTTTACTACCGCAAAGGGAAAAATGCAACACACAAAAAAAAAATACAGTGTACTCGTATGGAGATGGTACAGTAAGCGATGGTGTGCGTTAAATGTGGTTTAATAAATTCTGTAATGATGATACGACACTTGAAGATGGTGTCCGGGCGATTAACACTAATGACGATCAAATAACATAAAGGCTTTGATCAAGAATAATTAGTGATGTACGATACTAAAGATTGCCGAGATACTGAAAATATCGAAAAACATCGTTCACGAACATTTGGTGGAATTTTGCGTTTGAATTTGATCTATAAATACTAAAATGCTTTCCGGAGAACTCGATAGATTAGAAGGTTATTTCATTTATCAAGCAATATAAAATAATACTTGAATACAATTTGAATTAATTTAAAGGCCACGCGCAGGGGTGACGAATAGGAAGTGTTTAATCTTTCCAACCTTGTAAAATATATATTAGAAATTTAGCCATCTACCAAAACTAGAGAGAAGTGGAAACAAATATAAATTTTTGAAGAAAAAATCTGTTTTTGGGAAACCCCCTTTTTTATCATCAATGTAGACATCAAAATATAAAAATAAAGCAGCCGTGATTTTAAGAGTCCTAAAGTCCTTAAATCTAGAAATAAAATTTGCTTAAAAGTACATAATAAATAAATCGAAGATGCGGAGTAAAAATCCTGATTTTAGTCAGTTTCCAGCACCGTCGATATCGTAAAGGCAAAGCCAATAAAACCAAATAATACTCATATAAACTTATTCAAAACATAATCGAATTTCTTTTCGCATTTTTTTAAAAGAATAGGTATGACCGAAGTCATAGGCATCCTTATACCCTTAAATACAAGACGGAAAAAGTGCCTGTGTCTTTCGAGGAGAGGAGCACAGCGCGGGGTTCGAACTAACAACATTCCGCACGGAAGTCCAGTGTGTTACCGCGCGGCCATGCACCTCAAATATTGTGTGGTTATATTGTATTGAATTACATTTTCGATGTATCGGTGTATCCTGGCAGGCTCATTGTCATATGAGAATATCTTCCAATGAACCACACAGACGAGATGAAATGAAATTAATAATGAAAATGAAAACAACACTGAAACCTTTTTTTTTTAATGTACCAAACATCTAACTCTGGAGCCAGGAGTTTTACCAACTAGATCATGGATGTCGTCAAGAGCTAAATGAAAAATTTAGACCGGGCTGCAAATTTTATTTCCGAAATTAACGTAACATACCATCACGGGTTTTCTGTCGGGACATGCAGATAAGACAGACTGCTATCGCGACATATATCTTTCGCCTCCTCTTCGTCCATACATCTTCTCATATAACTCCTACGATTTCGCAGACTTTTTTACATTTCCTTGTTTCAAAATAATATACACTTGATCTTACTTTCCTTGCCCTTTCTCTGTCACGCCTTACACTCACATTTGCACTATATATTTGTTTTGTTAATCTTTCTTCAGCCATTCCTTCAATATGCCCAAACCATATCTGAATATTCTGCTTTATCTTACTTAATACATTAACCTTCCGATCACATTGATTCCTAATAATTTCATTCCGTATTCTGTCATACACCTAACATATATTGTCATCATGTGTATACTTCTTAGCGCTCGCATATTTGCAGCATTTATTCGGTTCCTTTCAGTCTTTTTCCACGTCCACGTTTCACACCCATTCATCAATGTTGGTTCTAGAACACTGTTGTGAATTATCATCTTAGCACATTTAGACGCTGTTCGGTTCGAGTGTGTATGAACGGTTAACTGTTATATTAATTTAATTTTGTAGAAACCCAGATTTGTCCACATACTTTTAATAGAATAACATTTTGATATGCCTATGATTAGCGATTCTTATCTACTAATGATTAAGACCTCTTTTTAAGTTTCAGATGCTCTCCGAACTTGTTTATTTTTTTCAATTACGATTAATATGTGAATGGAGAGAGAAATTTGGAAAAATATAGTGGGCAAAATTAGAGAGCGATGAGAATTATGATAAACAGTATAGAAGCTACAGCGAAAAGGATGAGGTTGAGGCAAGTCTGTATACGTCAGTCATTTGACATTTATACAGCACAACTCTTGTGTTGTTATTGAATTTATGATTATCGGCTACAGAAAAACATAAATTCAGATGTAATATGATCTAAGAGTAAAACCACTTTGGAAATGAAATTGCTAGGAATAGAACCTGGGGCGCCCGATAGCTTAGCGTGAATGCTAACCGTAAGACCACGGCCGCTGACACGTGTATTTTTATAGCGCTACTCATAAGTGTCATTTTACTGATTTATTTAAACACTTCCTCGTATAATTTGGCAACTTTCTTGCTATAGTTTTGTGTGCAAGTGCTGAATTCTAGGCCTAAAACAGCTTTATTAGTAGTACGAGCATATTAACTTTATTATTCGTATATTAACTGCCCTGCGAATGATTTTCCTTACCTTTCCTCAAGTAACTTCGTAACATACATCGTTGCTACTATTCATTTCATACATTTAATTGTGTCGCCGCTGGTGGCGGAATCCCATTGGGTAGTTCCTTCTTGGTCACTAAGTAGCGTTACACTGATTGTAAACAAATATTTCGATCTTCTAGTATAGATCGCTTTGGATGGGGTTATATGTTATCCTCCATAACATAGTGAGTGGTGATGGGGTCAAACTGAACTGAACAGAATCTTTATTGCCAAAGAGCAATTTAATTTATTTCGTCATCATTTTACATCAATAATTAAAATTTATCAAAAAAAATTACATATTTTTAATGACGTTAGGGAGCTTTACAATTGTATGGTAGGTAATCAAGTACAAGCATCATGAAGTGCGGACATATTAATAAAAACACAAAATGTAATGATGGGGCGGAGTGGCGTTCAACAATGGTTTAGTTGTTGGTGTTTTGCAATCGGAATTCTTCAAGGGCTCCATCACCCCGGATGACCCCTGGCCTTGTAGCTGAGACGCTGAAACTAATCAATTCATTATGTGCCCAAGACGCAGCACGCCCTCGTGTCAGAAGTATGGAGCGGTGCATTTCAAGATTTTCTTTATAGTCTGTTTTGTTTATATCCTGGCATTACATTAAAACTATTTAACATTTAGTATTGAGCTAAGCGTTTCAAAAACAATCGTACATATCCTGATTTAATAATTTTAAAGTAAATATATCCATAAGGACCATGCACTACTTGGTAGCCTACGTGGCTTAATTGTTCAGTTCCGTTAATTTCGATCCCACCATCACCCGCGCTCTTTGTTATGAGATACAAAATAAGTCTCCATCCAGCGCGATCTACATTAGAAGATCGAAATCTTCTTTATTGTTTTACCTCGAGTGTCGAAGAAAAAACTGTCCAAAGAGTCTCTTTCTCCGGTGGTGACACACCTGAGTGTGAAAGCAGCGCTGCACAAATAGCAGCGGCGACGGACTTAAGGTCCGACATCACGGGATTAGGAAAATTAATCGCAGCACGGTAAATATAAACACTCGTATAATGGTCTGGAGTTCAATCCGCCTAGCAAGTTGGGAGTACTTTCACATAAATCTTCGAAAGCAGCAAAACTATAATTTGACCCCACTAGATAGTAGCCAATCGATCCGAAAATTAACCGATGTAAGGATGAGTGGAGCTCCCTTCGGAAATTATTGACTCCACTATCATCGCAGTACCACAGAATGTGATCAGTGGATTAATCCAGATGGTCGCAAAAATTACAACACAGTAAAGGGACAAGATTGAAGCTAAAGAGTTTGAGGTAGTCTAATAGTTTGGGTGCATCTACGGGTAGCCGAGGTGCGCCCTGATCCAAGGAAAAAAAATCTCCCACGGAGGAGGATGACCAATGATGTTGCCAAGTTAACAACGGGGCATAGTTGGTAAGACGCTTGACTTCCATCTGGACGTTTCTCGTTCGATTCCTAATGGTACTCAAAAAAAGTTAACGGTTGGTAAAAGTGTTCGCCAGGTAATATTAATCGCATGCGCCGAGCGTTAACTCATCACGTACGATAATGTTATCAACACGTGCAATGAAGAACCGCGATTTTCACCTCTACTCCAGTGGTTTTAAGCCCGGGGACTAATTATTGGACCTGAACAGAATATTGTCTCCCAACTACAATCTTCAATAAGTCCGATTCATCAGTTCAAAATATTGAATGGTACCATACGAAAACAAATTATCCCACGATGCCTAAAAAGAGGTGGTCTGGAATAACAAATACATGAGAATATACAGTAAAGTCAAAATTTACTAAGTATGTGTGAGGTCAATCGTCACTTCTGGAATAGTTTACAAAAACCAAAAGTGTGTTCAGATTTATGAAATGAAAACCCTCCATTACAGGCAAAACTTCCAAGAGCCATTACAGGAAAAAAGTTTAGACGAGTAGATTATTAGAAATATCGGCATCTGAGAATGTGTGCAGTTCAAGAGGCCTAAAAACCGCAAAAGACACTGGCGAGGTCATGTGGAGCACAACAGTTCCCTACGTGATAATGTTTGAAATACCTGCTGGCAGTTGTCCCCTGGGAAGACCTCCGAAAAGATGGAAGGATAGCTGGGAGTCAACATCTCAAGGTAGGCAGTCCTGATGACAACAGACAATGTCTTTAGTGTGTCAATGTCTTAAGTATAAATTATATAATCTCTTTAATATTATCTGGTCGGTTGAAAAACATTGCTACATATCAATAAACCCTCCAGGTTGTACTATTTACAATACAATAAAAGAAAATTCAACAGCACTCGTAAATATCAAAACAAAAAAAAAATAAACGCATGTGATTAAATGCTGCCTTATTTTATTTTTAAAGCGCCCATACCCTTTCATTTATATTTTCACTAAACAATACCACTGTGATGGTATGAATCAAAAGAAATAATACTGTCAAGCCCTATTTAAAATGTTTACATGTCTAAACGACGCATTAAATTTAGTTCACAACACTTTAATGATGACGTCGCTCTCATGATGAATTAACAACACTTTATAATTTTTTAAAAGCTGACCAGGCATCATAGGGGAGCTATCATAGTCTCCTCACATTCACAGTTTATATTTTCGTGTTTTTATTTTTAAGTCATTGTTTTTTTTATATAACTTTATATGGTGAACCCTCCCTAGCTTATTTGGTAAAAAGTTTATTTATCTTTCATACTGGAGATATAGGTTCGATTATCGAAATGACTAAAGAAACTGCACTAGATTGAGTTTTTCACATTTTTTACGTTTTTTTTGGTTGGTTGGTAGAAATTGCCACATAGTAATAAACCTTACATGTTACAATGTACGTAAAGGGGTATTGAAATTGAAATAAAAAAGCGTTTTAATTCAATTTTACAAGAGAGTAACACTCATTACAGCAAGACTGAAATGACATGGCAAGTACTAATAATAATTGCCACAAATTTTTTTGAGGTCTTATCTCTCGCGGAAGCAATAGCTTCATAAGGATGACGCCCGTTTGACGAATCGAAACTAGTCGAGCCTAAACAAACTGTAAATTTCTAATTAATATTTACAAAAAAAGGTATAAATTGACTCGAAATATTAATAGTATATGAAATTAATTAGATTTGAAAAATGTTAATTCTTTTATATGTTTATTATACAAATTCGTTTTTTAATTCCATACACGGTTTAGTGTTTTAACATATAAATATTTAAAAACATGTAAAATGTGCGTTGCATAGTTTTCGTATATACTCATATACACTCGTTTACTATACACACACGTCCAATCCAAACACAGCAGTTTATCTACTATACTTAACCCATTGATCAGAGCTCACAAAAACAAAAATAATATCTTGTCTGGAAAGTAGTTTCATATTACTCGGATAGATATTGTTATGATAATAATTTGGTACTTTCATTACAAACGTGCTGAATGTATATTGTTATGAAAGGTTTAGCGCATATTTTCGGCCATTATATACTCAAATCGCTTGTGCAATCTTTAGGTGTAATTTTGAAAACGGAACAAAAAAAGGTTTTTTCCTTTTTGAAAAACACAATGGAACAAATAAAAAAAAATACAATAAATGTTATACAGTGTATAGTGATGATGCAGTATGTGATCGTGTGTTTTAAAAATTCATTGTTCATAAAAAAAATCGGTATGGTGATACGATACACAAAGGGGGTGCCCGTTTTGGAAGGTCGATTACCACTGATCAAGGTTTTTATCGAAAATAACCATCGTTCTTCGACACGAGTGATTGCTGAGATATTGCAAATATCGAAAACCACCGCCCACAAGCATTTGGCGAAATATAGCTCTTAAATTTGACCAAAAAAACGAAAACACTTTCCGGGCAACCCAATTAAATATTAACATATATAAAATTACATGATACACCATTCAAAACAAAATACGAAATAAAAAGTGCCTGTTTTAAAATTACATTACACTGTATTATGATTTTTTTTTCTTGAATATATCCACATTGAACATCACATGATTTCATGAGTATGTACGAGTATTATACATATTTAAAAATTTTGGAACATTTGAAACCGAATGATTTTAAAGAGGGCGTTGATAAGGTACAATACATTTCGAATGCATATTTTTTTCAACTCCTAGTCAAATGTTTGTGTCAACTGGCATTGTCAATAATTCAAATTTATTCTATTGTATTGTACTACGTTACGGCATCGTTTAACTCGTTAAAATATACTCTTCTTAGCTAATAAGTCAGTGGTAATTGTTTGGAAAATGCAAACGAATAGAATGGTTGAACGCGGGAGATTAAACAATGCTTTGGGAAAATGATATAATATATATTATATGTACTCGTAACTCCACCTATGTATTAATGTTTTTAAAATTTACGTTTGAATCGAATTAAGTGGAATCTATTGCATTACTCATATTATATAATTCATCATTTAATTTTAATCACATCTTTAAATTTAAAAGAAAAAAATAACAAAAAATATAGGATCTTTTTACGAGTAGTTCCCAACTAAGGCCCGAATTCATAGTCCGACCTTTACACTAAATACTAACTATTTTTAATAAAGAAATTAGTATTTAAAGATAAATTTCATACAATTTGGTCATAATTTCCTTAAGTAGGGGAGCGTGCGGTTGCATTGCCTCACTTTTATGTTTGGAGCCTACGAGGTCTTACTCTGTATACAAATAATGCATGTTTAAGTTGAGAATTTAGTATTTAGCCGGACTATGAATTTGGGACCCAGAAATTAAATTTAAAAAATCACGGATATATGATATAATATGTTGCAATAAATTTATTGTAATCTTTTTACAAACTGTTAAGGAGGTCCAGACAAAACGTCTCGATTTAAGGGTGTTAGAATTGATGTTATCGAATAATTTAATTCCGATCTTTGCTTTTGGAAAATAGTTTGAAAGATCTAGTTTATTTTATAATTTCAATGTTTCTATATTCACACTAGGATGATTTGTGCCATAACTATTAAGCCTAAAATGCTTTTATAAGAGTCAATATAATAAATGAAGTAAAACATTTTATAAGAGTCAATATAATAAATGAAGTAAAACATTTTATAAGAGTCGATATAATAAATGAAGTAAAATATTTCATAAGAGTCAATATAATAAATTAAGTAAAACATTTTTTAAAGACAATTTCTAGTTTAACTGATCACTCTTCAAAAATTTCACAATCCATCAAGTGGAAAAGTTGTTCAAACGAAGAAGAAACGCATTTAGTAAATGTCATTAACTGAACCAAATGTATCACTGTCTAAGGAAACCCAAAAAATACATGAGTCTCAGCATCCAATCCACACTCGCAGACGGGGTTCTGTAAAAGTGACCAGTCACCTCATAGTGACCCATCCGCTATATTTTTTTAACGTTACTTCATTTATCTTTGTCAATTCAGTTGACTGCATTTACAGGTGATACCCAGTTTCAGATTAAATTAATATAAAACAAAATATTTTTCGTAACTTGAGACATTCAATATATCGTCAAGAGACTTCTGTTCAGATTAAATTAATTTAAATCAAAAGATCTTCCGTAAGTTAATACATGCAAATATCCTGATTATGAGAATTATGTTTTGACTACCGAGCCTCACAAAACTCTCACCACTTAAATATTAGTCAAAAAACATGTAAATCTTAATTGCAACTTATCCCTGTTATATTTTTATTAACTTTAACCTTACTATTATGTATTGTATTACGTTTTCATTGTATAAAGTACAACCTGGTGGGTGAATTGTCTTGTAACAATCTCACTTATCACAAATATAGTATGCTAAAAAGGCTTGAAGGGGAAAAACAGACTGATACCCTTTTTTTTTTTAATAAAACTGAGTATCAGTAATAGTAATCGAAATCCCAATATCTGTGTCAGAAAACAGGTCTCTTTTTAAATAGGCCACCGTAAATATCAATTAATTGAACATTCTGAGAAAAACACTCAATGTGATGAAACGAATTAAGAGAACAGTTATAACCTCTAAAAAACGTGAAAACATATATTTAAATAAAAACCCCATATTAAATATAGATTTGATATATTTTTATTTAATATAGATTTGATATATGATATATCATATGTACAGATTTGATATATTTTTGCTTAGGCCTTTTTTTAAACCCGGGACACAAAATGACGGAGTCGGATTTTTCAAAAAATATCCTGAGGCAAGCTGTACGCACAAGAATATCTGAAAAAATGGATTTGGAAAATACCGAGTCCAGAATGCTGCTTATGAAGTGATAAGATTTTTAATTTCCAAAATTATAAAACGCATCATATTTTTAGAAGTAGTCCAGAGTATCAGAAGTCCTGCGATCAACTGTATACATAACATACATACTCGTATATCATCACGCCGTGTCACTTGCGGAATACACAGATATATCAGATCTCCATACTTTTCTATATTCATTTACAGATCTAAATACTTTTCCTTGGCCTCCTCTATATTCATACATCTCGCCATGCATAATGTTCATATTTCTCACTTTACCTTCTTTTAAAATTTGGTCTGCTTGATCCTGTCATGTTTTCTTCGGTCCACCTCTTTCACGTACATCTTGCACTTTTAACTCGTTTAATCATTCTTTCGTCATTCATTATATCCTAATATACATATCACCTTACTTATCCTTTCTTCGTCTTACTTAAAACATTAATTCTATCAATGCATTAATTTCTAATATCTTCACTCCGTCTTTTCTACATTGTAATTAACGTTTTTTTAGTTAACACATCTTACTTTTATCTTTTCCCTGACAAGTTCAAACTTCATTTCCATATGTCAAGGTGAGCACCAACGCACTATTATATATTGTCATTTTAAATCACTAATAAGGGTATTTTTCCAATCAGTGTACAAACACTTTAAGAGTTGTATACAAATTGATCATATTGTTTGTGTTTCATTTTCGAGGATCAATTCAAATCGTATCAACAAAACTAGATCTACTCGTATATATTAGCAACCCAGATTGCAGCTGCGATGAAATTCTCCCTCTGCAGGTTTTATTACGAGCATCTAACGGAGCTCAGTGGGCAAACCATAAGGTACGACATTGATTGAATGTCGTCAAAAAAGCATAGTTGTGGGTTCTCTGTGTCAATCCTCAATCTGAGCAGATTCTCTTTTAATCTACCCACGTGGTTCCGTAGGTGATTAAGTTACCTCCAAATATCCCATGGTAGGTGGTATCCCACCGGCAGGCACTCCAACATCGGAATCCGTGTCCTCAAGCATTCAGTTATCGCTCTCCAGGAATTAAGACGCTCACATGCCGGAGAGCCTTTAAGGCGGTTATATGTAGTAAAAAAACTCCTGCGTGATTTGGTCTAGGCTGTACTGGTTTTGGTCATACATACTCGTAATGTATTTGGGATCATCAAGTTGTTTGTGTTCCTCACTTCTGCATGCAATATTGCGGCAGATATCTATAGGAGGCATTCCAGCAAGCATTAACATCCATGTCCACATTATCCAATGGGGTTGGAATGATTTTCGGAGTGAGAAGAGTCAGAACTAATAAATACACTGTAAAGCAAAGCGAGTAGTCAGCTGAAGCCTGACACAAGTACTGGGTTGTCCGAAAAGTAATTCCGAATTTTTAGATCTAATTCAAAAGCAAAAATGCATGCTCATAGATGATGGTTTTTGATATTTTTAGTATGTCATAATTCTCGATGAAAACCTTGATTTGGTAGTCATCAGTGATAATCGGCCTTCCAGAACGGACACCATCTTCGAGTGTCCTGTCACCATTACGGTATGTTTAAATCATATTTGACACATGACCGCTTACTGTATTGTTGCCATATCTTTTTTTTTGGTTTGTGTCGCATATTTTTCTTTTATGGCAGTAAAATACCATCCAAAAAACAACGTATTTTGATCAATTCTCAAAATGACGCAAAAAAAAAGCAAAATCAATTTGGGCTAACAATGGCCGAAGAATACGCTTAACTATTCACTTTCACGATAATATACATTCAGCACGTTTATGTTAGCAACGAAATCTATCCCTTGCGACATATATCCGAGAAATATGAAACTACTCGTACTTTCCGAATAACATATACAGTTGTGTTTTTGCTGTACGAGTGACCAAGTATCTTTTTATTTATTTAACACTTCATTGTTAATACAATCAGGCGGCAATCTCTTCCAAATAACCATACAAAAGTAAATAAAGCAAGATACATGGTCGCAAAAAAAAATTAAAAGATTATACATTATTTATACAATCGTTAAGGCATTAACATTGTGGAGATCCGTCTTGTTTGTGCTCCCTAATGATGAGGTGAAAGCTTTGAAACCGGTAGGGTTATACCGTTACAAAAAGTGGAATAAACAGTGTTTGATAAAATAAATTACAACATTAAAAAATTATTCATATTTATGAAATTTATGGATATAAACATATTAAAGTAAAAGTGAGATATCATCAATCAAATGAAAAGGAAAGGATGGTGGAGAGGAGAGAAAAATTAGGAATAAAACACGTTATATTACTGACTAGAAATTAAGAGTTTTTTCAGTCGCTTCTTAAAGCATGCCAAGGACGGATCGAGACTAACATTGGTTTGTAACTGTTTCCAGAGTCTCACTTCATGGACAGTAAAGGATGATGTAAAAAAAGAGCGGTGAACTGGAAAGGCCAATAAACAATCTCTGTCTGAGCGCTGATCGGAAAGACGTTGAAAATTTTCGGCGAGATAAGAGGGGGCGGCGGAACAGTTAAGGATATTATACAATAGAAATAGTATGTGAATTAAGCGTCTATTTCTCACGTTCAACCAGTTCAGTGACTTCTGGTATGAAGGAACATGATCGTACTTTCTTAGGTTAAAAATAAATCTTAGACAAACATTTTGAGGACGCTGTAATTTGTCCAGCTGTTCCTCTGTAATATCCAAATAACAGACGTCCACATAATCCAAAATAACAGACGTCCACATAATCCAAAATAACAGACGTCCACATAATCCAAAATCGGAAAGAGCAGATATTGCACGAGTAAAATTTTGGTTTAAGTAGGCAGAGGAATCTTTGCAATACTTTAAGGGAATGAAGGCTAAAAGATCCTTCGGCTTACCTAATTTATTTGATCTCGTCATGAGAGAGTATTATCTATTACCACTCCTAGGTTTTTAACGGATTTATTTAATAGTATGATAGGCCCATCGAATACTATTGGAGGAAGTAAGTGAGTGTTGAATTTACAGAGAAGTATCTAAAATATAAGGCTGGGAAATATATTTGCCGTTAATTAATAAAATTAAAATTTGTTTGCAGGTATTTCGTTAACTACGATTGTTAGTGGGCTCGGAGAGCGTGTATGTTTCAAAGTGTCTTCTTAGTGCCAATTACGAATTAAACACAATGCGCTCCTTTAATTAAAATGAATCATTAATTTGTTTAGACATGTCGCCCTAATCAAAAGTTACAGCAAGCGTTTAACATATATATCTCCGGGCCGCGCTCGCATAAATATAATTCTATAAACAAGCAAGAATCTGTATCACCAAGGAAATAATATACTATTTAGTTCTTTAAGACAATTTATGTAACGCCGTTTGGAGAACAGACTCCCCTCAAAGGCGCTCTAACTCGAGATTAAAACCCACTGTTGTATTGTATTGCATTATATTATTATTTCATTTATTACCGAAAAAAATTTATGTGGTGAAATTAATTCGGGATTAAAAATATTTCAAATGCCAACAACATGTTATACCCTTAACAATTAAACTTAATTTTAAAGTAATTTGACCAAACTCTACCTCTGTCTCGAATAACAAATTTATTCGGAACACTCAATTTACTTAATTGGGTGACAAAATTAATAAATACACTAGAATTAAGAATATTCTTTGTATACTAGATACGAGTATGTGCATAGTTTAACAATCAATAAATTTTAATATCTTAGTATATATTTTAAGCCATATTTTAATTTGTTGCTATACTTGTAAGTATGTTATACTTGAAAAGGCGTGATATACAATAAGGAGGTCCATAATTACTAGTCAAAATAGTTCATACAACAAAGATTTGTATTGTATATTTGTATTTGTACTGTATACCAAAGAGTATTAAAGAAGCCGAAAGCATAAGGATTTTCGTTGTCTGTGTGTTTTATATTTTAAGGATATATTAAAGTATTATTTAAGTTAAATGTAAGTTCTCGGGTGTAAAATGATATATGCAAGTTAATAAGATTGCAATTATTATTTAAACTAAATAAATGAATAAACACACAAAAAGATTAGACTCCTATTCAAAATTCATTTAAAAATCACAATATGTTAATGTTTGATAAGTTTTATCAAAACCAGGCTTGTAAAATCCCCCGAAGGTCTTAGCAGGACAAGAAGTTTTTGTTAAAACTGTTAAGATAAGAAGCTTAAGAAAAATTATAGAAACAGCTCTAATTAAATGAAGTCTAGGAAACTTAAATTCGGAATTCTCCAACACATTAAAATATATATTAAGATCGTAATTCATAAAAATAAATATTTAAAAGTTGGAGAAAAATAAGAATCAGTGCCCTGTTGTGATATTAGTGCAAATAAAAAGAAACAAACGGAAGTTTTCAAAATTTCGTGAGGTCAGTCATTGCGTTCAATGCACACAGATAACAGTTTATCAGGAGCATGCTCATTGAAAGTTATTTTAAAATGGGTCAAATGAACTACATTATATAATTGAACTTTTCCTAAACAACGTGGTTTCACTTGGAGGTTCGAGTGAAATGAAAAAAATAATTAAACCGATTCGGATTTACAAAATACAAAAAAATATGGCATCCCAAGTAAACTTATAAAAATGTCAATTCAATAAAAAAGATATCATATTATACATAAGGCATAGAAAAATAATACTGGAAATATTCCGGTTGAGCTGTTTTCATTACTTACAGAGCTTTTGTGCTAAAAATTAAAATAACTAGCAATGAAATTAAACAAATTATTAACTTAAAATTCTTTAAAGAAAAATCTAAGCCATAGAAGCAACCATCCCTTCAATCGGAAAGAAAATCAACGGATACTTACGCGCGAAATATGCGAAATGTTCAACCGGAAATCCTTCGGAAAAACGCGCGAAACTTGACGTCCTTTTTTATTCAAAAATTACCGAAAACTTCGAAACATACTTCGTACATGGCCGCGTCGTCTGAAACTAACGCTCAAATTTGAATAAATGTGCAGATGTAACGATCATCCGTGATAAAGAGTTTTTATCTGCAAACCGGGATGATATTAGGTTTCTTCACAACAAACACGAGATAACCATAGAGAAAAAGTCAGCGGCGCAAACGCGTCTGCTCCAATCCAAACTCCGTGGTGAACTGAGAGAGCGAACTGTAGGCGAGTAGTGGAGGAACGTCTCGCAAGGCACAAAACACGAAGCACTACACACCACGGGATGAATGCGCTGTGGTCCAGCACGGAACAGCCCAACAGTCCCGGAACACCGAGTTTTAATACACACACCGCGCTGCCATCCACGATGTCGGAGTAAAGATTGTCGCACACGGGTCAATCGAAAATATATTCAACAATTAAAAATTTTGCCAAATTTAAAAATGTCGTGTATCATTTAGCGAAGCTCCACAATTGTTTACCGAAGAATGTTCGAGATAAGATCAATCGTGACCTGTTTAAATAGCTACTGAATGAAAAATATGAGAGATTTCTGAATTACACGATGAAGATGGTCAAAGAAACTCCAAGTCGGAAGTGGATGCGTGATGGATTTTCAAAGTGATAAATAGTTAAAATATGTCCAATTCGGAACAGAGTACAACCCGATTACTAACAAGCTGATTTTTTATTCGTCATTCTCTGTCATTGAAATCTATGTAGAATTTAATTTGCTAAAATATAAACTGTCAGCTGCTAGTATTGAACATAACTCCACAAATGAATATGAAAAACACAATTTCAAAGAAACTATAAAAATCACAATTTTCATCCATTTTACATTTTTTTTAAATTAAAATCTTTAAAACAGTGATGGAAAGCAAATACGAAAATAATGCAATTTCCAAGTATTTGGGAATCATCATATCTGTTATTTCTACAAACATTACTGAGGGTCGTTATCGATGAGATTTTGGTTGTACAAGTTGCGAAGACACGTCTTCATTTCCCTTAGTCACTTGCTGTTTGTATGATAGTGTGCAGGCTTCCCCCAGTTCCCCCGATTCATTCACCTGGTCACTCCACCTTGCTGGCGCTCTACTTCTGCCACTCTTCCTGGCACACTTTATATGACCTATTTGGAAATATCTGTGAGAAAATTATGCAAAATTATTTACAAATCAAGCACAAGTATACTGCAATTATTTATATTGTGCAGAAACAAATTTTAATGTACCTCTTCCAAGAACCTCTCTGGAACTGAAACGATTCGGTAACATTGTGCCATTTGTCTTCAATTAGATCCAGCAGGGCTTAATTATTCGAATGGTGTACGATTAATCAAGGAGAGAAAAATATTATGAATGCTGATAATGGCTACCGAACTAACTTTGATGACGCCTGGGTGGGAAAGTGATTTTTTTGTTTTTTTAGCTTTCTGGTTTTCAAAGCTTTTTACGAGGTGTTTTATTTGATTATATATTGTTTTCTTTTTGTTTAACACTTGCCACCCTGTGATGGATAGCGAGTGACCAAGACTTATATATTATTTGACTATTCGACGTTTTAATACATGATAAAATGATTTTTATAGCTAAAAACAAAAAATAACCTAGCAAATTTTGCATAATTTTAATTTAAAATATACATTTTTCACTGGACGCTTAGCGTCCAGCACCGTGGCTGGCGGATTTTGTTTAGCACAGTAAGGCAAGTGTTAAAGGAAATCTCCTTTTTGATAAATTCTATGAAAATTGTAATCTGGACCATAATAATATTTTCAAACGAAAATATTGATGTATCATAAGTACGAGTAAATCTTATAAACATGGGCTATTGCCTAGTTTGTTGGATCTTGAACACATTAACACCTTATTAGAAATACCATATTCCACATTATAATTGTTTTCTTATGTATGTATAACTCTGTGTTTTTTATGATAAAAAAAACGAAAAAATGTGCATTAATACGTTAGAAATATCAGAACTTCTGCACCAGATAGAGTGGTGCAGAAGTCCTATTTAAATATTAGGTGTTAACATAAGTTGTGTCCGTTTTTTTCCAAATTTAAAAATGAGCACCAAAAGTTAAAAAAAATGTTATACGTCATTCGAAAGAAAATTTTCTGCTCTACAAGATTTTGTGTTTGCTTTTACGTTACATATATTATTTTACTTGATTACAAGCCTTCAAAATGGAATGTCAAGTAGACGGAAGGGGGCATTTTCGACAACTCCTTCTGTTCGCGTTCAATCGAGGGAATGAAGCTGCCAAAGCTGCTCGCAATATTTGCGAAGTGTACGGTGAAGATGCTGTGAATGAAAGGACATCTCGTCGATGCTTTTTGCGTTTCAAAGACGGTAATTTCGACCTGAAAGACATGGAGCGTTCTGGACGACCAGTGGACTTCGATGAGGACCGCTTAAACCATATTATTCATGAAGATCCCCTTCAAACCACCGTAGAATTGGCTGAGCAGATGAATTGTAGTCACATGACTGTTTACAGCTATCTTAAATCAATAGGAAAAGTCCAGAAGTTCGGCGCTTGGGTTCCACATGTTTTGAGTGAAAACAACAAAAATCAACGTTCCACAATTTCTGCTGGTTTGTTCGCGCGTCATCGAGTGACGTATGGCCACAAGCAAAGGTTCCTTTACCGCATCATTACTGGTGATGAAAAATGGTGCCTTTATATGAATATGAAGAAACGGAAAGAATGGCTGAGTTATGGTCATCAAGCAACGCCCAGAGCGAAACAAGATTTGCATCCGCGCAAGATTTGCATCTGGTGGGATTGGCAAGGCGTCATCCACTACGAGATACTTGAACGCAATCAGACAGTCAACGCGGAGTTATACATTCTGCAAATGCAGCAACTCAACACTGCAATTCAACAAAAAAGGCCGGATCGGCAATATGGCGTTATTCTGCAACACAATAACGCCCATCCTCATATCGCCAACATTACGAAAAATGCCATTCAAACGCTTGGTTGGGAAGTCCCCCGCATCCTCCATGTTCTCCAGACCTCGCGCCGTCGGTTGCCACCTTTTCTGGTCGCTTTCGAACAATTTGCGCGGCGTTTCCTTCAATAATGACGTCGAATTGCGGACATGGTTGGACGAATTCCTCGAGTCAAGACCGGATTGTTTTTATCGCACAAGCATTGAAAAACTTGTAGAACGTTGTCAAGAAGCTGTAAATAATGAAGGAGATTACATTATTATAAAATAATGAAGGAGAATACATTATTGACTAATTTGTTGTAATTTTTTTTTGTTGTGTTCTCTTCATTTGGTAAAAAACGGACACAACTTATGTTAACACTCAATATAATACCGTGATAGTTTAAAATGTATTTTTATTAAGTATTATATTCAAATGGTTATATTTGTTATCGTTCAATAAGTTTATTATTAAAGAAGCGTTGATTAATGTACAATTTAATTAAAATCTTTCAAAATCTCACTATATTATGATTAGGTATGAGTATGTCACTGTGAAAGTGAAATGTAAGCTTTCACTTAAGTAGTCAGTAAATATGGAATAAATCGTTCGTTTGAAAATAATAAATCCATATTCACTACTTTTTGTTAACTTTTCTCACTGGGTTTGGGGAAAGTCAATATAAAATGTAACGATAAAAAATATTTAATTAACGCTTTTCTTTATTGCAGCAAGTCAAAGAGCTATGACATTTCAATGTACGTTAAGTGTCATTCTATGTACTTGCATTTACACTGTGCAAGAATCGCACTTGAACACGGATGTTCCTATTCTAGAATGTTAACTAATGGTGGTCAGTGGAAGTACACTAGTGAATGATATACCGCATTAACCACAACAATACCACCCCGACACATCAACTGACAGCGGGATGTCAAAATTATAAAATATTAACTCTAGACTATTATTTATTTGACACCGTGGATAAAAAGAAATTATTTCAATTTCATGTTTTAATTATTACAGCGTGGATAATTTTATTTATAAAAGTGAAAATAGTGCGACACTCTTCGACACGGCGAATTAATTATACGTGTACGAGTATATACTCATACGAGTACAATACATTATTTTATTACAATACATATATTTATTACTCCATTGATTACACTAATCCCTGCGACTCGTATTTCTACCTCCTATCTCGAGGCTTTCTTCAGGTGGAATGGTCCCAGTTTGTTACGAGAGAAAGCTTAGGTCAAACTGGTGTCATGTTTCGTCGGGAGTGTGTGTAAACTAAATATTTAATAATAAATTACTTTCTTATCACTAATTACATTAATCCCCGCCACACGTGTTTCTATTGCCTGGCATAGAGATCAATGTACGAGTATTATACTTAGTCAAATAATAAAGTAATTTATTATTAAATATTTAAAATATCTTAGTTCTTTAAGTAAATGTGATTTTTTTCTATAAATATTTAAGATCGGGCAGTGTGGGCCAAGCTTAAGATCATTTGCCGTGATTACATAGTGGTGCATACTTCTCATAATCCGATACCACGGCCATCCTCGGATAAGCCCACTTAGATGCAAAAAGTATAAGGATTCCGCATTTTTAGGTAAACGTCGTTTTTAAATTGGATAATAGTGCCATATAAACGTGACCTGCCTTCTGCCAAGTGGATGCTTTAATATTTGGATCATCAGATTGACTCAGATTCAAATTAGATTCCTGTTTGAGTGCCATTTGAATAGTTAAGGATAATAAAATGACCTTACTCAATAATTGACACGCTTCAAATTCCATATTGCAAATTGCAACTCCTGATAGAACGCATTCAAGTGAGCAGGATGTTAGTAACTAAGCGAAAGTTCCAACTGATAAATGTATAGCTCTTGTCCAAAAGTGATGAAAGCAAGCTAAATGTGGTTACGTAGAATGTGTAGAAAAATAAACAATCCATATGAGTTGTATAGAAGGTTAAATAAGTTTGGGAAAATCTAGAAGGACGTGGCACTACTAAATTAATCAGATTCAGAAAGAGGGAAGAACCTTTATACTCGTAGAAGGAGAGAGTAGACATGGACTTGCCAGAAGCGTAATATGTGTACCAGGATAGAATGAATATTTTCATTTAATGTTGATACAGGTTATACTCAATTACATTATACATAAAAAACCAATCCCCGGGAAAGTAATGTATGTCTGAATTACGTATGAGGGAATCAAAAATAGTGCGGATTGAAAGAAGTCCTTGAGGCGAAGAAATAGCATTTAGATGATTCGGTCACTAGAAAGGATGATTGGTGAAAGAATTACAAAAATAATCTACAAAATCAGTAAAGGAGTGAGAAGCTTGGGAAAACCTAGTAAAACCAATAAAACTGAAAGAGGAAGAGTGGAAAGTCTTTATATTAGGAGAGTATGGGCGTGGCAGAAGCGAAATATGTGCGCCAGGATTTAATGAAGTCGAAATATATTCTCTCTGCCTACCTCTGGAGACTTCTTCAATTTGTATGAGTATAACTTCTTATCTAAACACTTCGAATTATCGAGTTTGGAATAAGGCATCTTTTTTATTTAGTTAACCTTAAGTCATAACATTATATGGCCAGTGTTAAATTGATATAAAAAATGTAACCAATAACTAATTTACTACTATTAGATTAACATCTATTTGTCTAAAGAGCCAAACCCATAAAACTTTTTCACGGCTTATTCAAAATAACTAAAAAGTGTAGATCAATGTTTTATGTGTTAAAATGTCAAACAAGTTCAAAATAGAAATTAACATACCTGGTTAAATACCGCTTTAAAAAAATCCATATGTGTCTGCAAAGTGGCGTGATGTGTCCTCAAATATCCCAAAACAGATAACATTTGAATTGAGTTCTTTTTGCATCAATAAGTTTTTATAATTTTCATACAGTCACATGTAAAAATAAAACAAAAAGGCAAAGAGATAATTAATAATATCACAGATTTCGTCCAATTTTTTTCACATCATCATCTTTGCGCCATGTCCCGATTGGATTTAACAGAGATAACACATCTCTACTTCATTCGATTCTAGCACATTTTTCACTCTTCCCTTTTTTAGATATTGATTTATTTGGCCGTGCCACGTTTTTATTTGCCATCCTTAACTTCTTATACCTTCTATACTATTTGAATAGATTATTTTTGCAAATCTTTCGTTATTCTTTATTTCTACATGGTCGACCCATTTCAATGCTGGTAAAACAAGTAATATTTTAATTTACAATTGTCAAAATTATAATCTGATATTTCACGACACAACTTTGAGATGAGAGCGTGTCATAAATAAACGTAATTATACAAAAATGATCCAACCAAAATCATTTTATTTCAGTTTTTTCGAAATATCGAATAAACATACCTCAATCTGATATTTTTTAATTGTAAATTTTTATTTTTTAATTTATTTATTTATTTTCTCAATACAGGCTTAACCCAATTACCTACATTGAAAAATACAAAAAATGTTAACATTAAAAATATTATATAAAATAAAAAAAATATATAAAATTATGTATATGCATACATATATATACACACAAACATACACAAATATTCAAAGTCACTTAAATACGTTGATGAGTGCTTTCTAACGCGCTCAATCTTAGAAGGAAATTTTCTTTTGCTTTTGGTAATGTGACATGAAATATGTCAATATCCGAAGCAGTCCCGTTCAAAAGAGTTAAGATCCTTCCAACATACATAGCAGCTGGAAGATCCATTCTTGTGTATGTTATTGAGAACAGTTCTTGCCGGCACAGTCTAGTGTAATTGTTAGGAACATTTGACGCTAATCTTTGTAGTACTGCTGGACAGCTCACAGCTCCCCGAACGAGTCTGACAACGTATACCAGGAGACGCAGATCTCTTCTTACGCTCAAGGAGTTATACCCGAGCATGCCCAGCAGAAACTGAGAAGGATAAAGCCATGGATAGACACTAAACTCACTCATATAGAGATATCGTAGATGTTTTTTTTGTACCTTATCCACTATGAGTGAGTTTTGCGTCCCCAGTGGGCTTCAAATGCAAGCATTGCTTTCTAGTTTGCTACGGATCAATGAATTAAACAACGTTTTGAGCACCATTTGGTTTTCAAACGACTTAGAAATTCTCATTACAAATCCTAGAGTTTTATAAGCTAAATTGCACATAATTTCTATGTGAGGACCAAATGCGAGATTGCTGTGGAACAAGACACCCAGAGTGTAATCTATGAAATTTCAAGACGTGTGAGCGATGATACGAAATAATTTTGCACTTTGATGTATTGAAATATAATTTATTATTGTGACTCCACTCACAAACGTTCTTGAGATCTGACTGAAGGTCTAAGCAGTATAGGGATTAATTTTTTTTAAAGATTTTGAGGTCATCAGCAAATAGAAGAAACATGGCTTTTTATAACTATATCTAAATCATTAATAAAAATAAGAAATAAGGTAGGTCCAAGATTAGACCCGTGAGGAGCACCTGAGTAAGCAGTGAAACAATCGGAGCTGTAGGTTCCATGTGAAACAAATTGCTTTCTTTCTGTAAGATAATCTGACATCAGCCTTAGTAAGTTACCTGGGATCCCAAGTTCACTATTTTTTTCTAATATTTGTATTAAACTGTCAAGCCAGTATAAAATATGCATTTCAAATTCTGAAAGACAAGAATGAAAATAATTTATAATACGAGATAATGCACGGCGAGGTGTATGGACGTAGTAGAAGCGAAATATGTGTATCAGGAACAGAATGAAGTGAAGATGCGATGTGATGATGATGATGATGATGATTTATTACAAAAAAATTATGTTACGAGATAATTGTGGAAATATCACGACACAAAGGGCTTGTATGAAATTAATTACGAAATATCCAATTTATTTTTTTAACAGTTCGTATCTATGTTTTTTTTTTCGATATTTTAAATAAACAAAAAAATGTTTAATGTGTTGCGTCCTTTTGAACAAATACATCCAATTGAGTCACTCCGTTAAACACTTTGTGAAACACTGTTCTTGATAAACAACAAGAGAGTAGTGTTTCATTCAATCGTGTTTTCTGTTTCCAACATTACAGTATCTATGTTTTATTGTTTTAATAAGAAGCTTTCGTTCTAAGAAATTTCCTATTCTTATCGTGAAATATGAGAGAAATGTGATATTGGGATTCAAAAAAATTATAATCAACTACGATTGCAATTCCTTGCATACAGTGTAAACCAGTGCTTCTCAAATGTTTTGTGTTAATGTACCATTTTTTTTTCAATCCAATCCATTGCCGATCAGTATTTTTGTGAAATAAAATAAAAATTATTTTATAATAAAACGAAGAGAACGGATTCAAATACTCGTATCATCGTGTGTTGTAATCTAACGTTTAGTTTAAGTATTGTAACATTCATAGACAGCACGGCACTTCTTAGTCGTATTGCTCATGGCTGAGCGTCGTGTTTCTCTGGTGAATCTGGACAGAGCGGATGATTAGCCTCTAGTCCTCCCGGACCAGAACCATGATGAGTGCAGCGCTCAATGAGGAAACTAGTCATCTCTTTGATTTGGTCTATCCACCTTTCTGGAGACCGTTCTCTTGCTCGCCACCCTTCAACACTTTCAGTCATTACAATTTACTTCAATGTGTCTTGGTCTTTTTCCAGCGACATGTCTGAAGCGTGTCAATTTTTTCTTCCTGTATGTCGTTGACTGCATTTTCTTGGCCTGCAGATCCTGGAGGATAGACAAATTTGTGCGTCTTTTAGTCTACGAGATGCGAAGCATTCGGCGTCAACACCAAATCTCGAAAACATCCAGCATATCTCTTTTCTTCTTCCTCAGCGTCCACGTATCCACTCTATCGAGTATTGTGTAGAAAACCAGAGTTCTCACTATACGAATTTAGGTGTCGAGAAATATACGAGTACATCTATTTTTCCATATCTTTATAAGTTTGGGCTTTGCAGGTTTCGCAATAGATGGCAATAAATGTTCAAATAACAAATAAAAACGAATATAGTAGTATAAAATGTTTTAAAGAGACTTTTGAAATCGTTTTGTTAAAATAATATATTGTATAATTATGAAATTTTAAGTAAAATCTCGTTGCGGCCTAGTAACAAATTGCGAACTAGCACCAGTTTGGAAACTATAGTTTGAGTAGCACTGGTTTATATGCCAATATATCGTTACCACCGCTATTCTTTTCACACTCCGGTGTGGCGTCAACAAAGGTGGGGCTTCTCCATGGGGACAGTTCTCTTATCCAAGTATGACAAAATCTAATCTTCTTACGAGTGTGATCGTACTGTAAGGGAACCTAATTCGTTCCTAGAATTCGTGTGGGTGGATAATTGTCAACATCATATCCCTGTTAAAAGTCTTGAAGGAACTTTTATCCTTAGCACTTCCCAGAGATAACAGTTTATGAAGATATTTCTATAATAAAGAACTGATTATACATAAAACGTAACCAATTCAGCGCGTCTCTCATGTATACATGTGTTCAAATGTCGTGACTAATGTGCACAGCCCATGTATACCATACATGTGCTCTTCTTTAGTTCATTTAAAAATGTCGCCAAAAAGAAGACAGCCTACTTAATATATGTGCCAAGAAAGTTGTTAAAAAAATAACTGTGTCCTTTTTTATATACAAATATTTTCCATAATATGCTATAAAATAATGTATTCGTTAGTTAATAAACTATTTATTTATTTATTATTACACATGACAAGAAATATACATAATTTGCGAAAAAACAACAGATAATTTAATTCGACATACATTATTTTAATGGATCTGGGTTTGTCGCCTTTCATTTGTCGTATCCCCAGTAAACTAGGCTTTTGCTTGTATCTCACTGTTTGTACATTGTTTGTATTATTTATCTAATAAAACATATTTTAATATGAGCTGTTTTGAAAATATATGGTATTATTAAAAAATTACAGCTGATATAAAAGAAATGATGAAAGTCGCGGAAAAGGCTAAAATCTTATTAAGTTCTGTTATATAATATGATAGTATTATATTATATTTTTATCGGCTGAAATAAATAAATATACATTGAATTCAACAAAATACACAGAGTTATTGTCAATGGAATTCGTACTAGAGGACGACCAAGGGAAATATGGTTGGGTTAAGTGAATTATATCAACCAAAAAAATGCCATTTGGCGACCCATTGGTATATTCAAATTTTCAGTGATGCCAACCATCCTAAAAATGTGGCTACACCTGGTATATCATCATCATCCTATGAATTCCATCAGGAACATAGTGAGATCATAAATCGAATCCATCTAGATCGGTCCACAGTCTGGCACTCCACGTCCTCTTAGGGTAGACCAAGAATGCGAAACTGTTTAGTCTATACAAATCTTGAATAAACCTTTAGTATTGGTAGCATGTGCGAGTATTAAGTTCATTTAGTTATTCATATGGCATCCTTCAATTTATCGAAAAAATTGAAGAGCGGGGTTAGGAGACAACGTTGTATTCGGCTTCATTCATCGTGCCTTTGGGTTAAGAATCACTGGAGTAGGCACGTAACCCAGTTCGTCATTATACAGTCTATTTGACAAGAGGAAATCGTTTTTTTCGATCGAAATCGAAAATTTCCTGGAAATCGTTAGAGGGTAGATTCAAACGCGAGCAGGTAGCAAGACCCTTCCCACAAGATGCTTTGTATAGAAAAACTCAGTTGTCGTTCGACCTTGGTTACACAAGAACATATTTCACCATGAGTGCCGCGTACGCATCACGTTACGAAGCTATGTACACATCCGAAAGGACCGAAAATGTCGTGCGGAGCCGCTACTAAATACATGAGAAAGTCGAAGACATTTGTAAGTAAGTGGGCGAAACGCTATTCCGGCGTAAAAACGTCGATGACCGTGTCACTGCACAGAAAATGACGAAAAAGGAGGACAGAGTGATTTTACGGGTGTTTGAGAAGAATCCTCATCTATCATTGCGTAGCGGACATGTGATTTTGCGTGAAAAAGTCTAATTGTGTCATGTGACACTATAAGAAGACGTTTACTAACTCATCGAGTGAAATTTCGAAGCACGGTGAAGAAACCACTACTGTCCGAAAAAAAAGTCGAAAAAAGATTCATTTGCGCGAAAGGAAATTTGGACTGCGATTGGGACAGCGCAATTTTTCGGACGAAGCTTCTTTTTGGGCACGTTCTTCTATTAATCATACCTGGTGTACTCGCACCAATATACTCATCCAGCGGACCGTTAAACACCCGGTAAAAGTCCACGTCTGGGGCTGTTTCTCAAAGTAGGAATTTGGCATTTTTCACATCTTCACAAATAATTTGAACGCTGCCAAAATTGTTAAAATATATCAGAGGGCTTTATTACAATTAAGCAGTAGATATGGGCTTTATTAGAATGGGCAATATCAAGTAAGCAGTAGATATGAGATACCTTAAATAAGTAACTGGTAAAACCATTTTGTGGCTTAGTCATGTCGTCTGAATGCCAGAACATAGAATGCATAAAAAATATCTTCTTGTCAATAGTACAAGACTAGGAAGATGGGTGAAAAGAAGATACTTCAGTCGGATTGAGCCAATGTTAAGGCCGTGGCTTCAGATACGCTGTGTATGACAGCCCTAACAATCTCTCAATCTCGTCCTGAAAGAGGGAGGAGTCAAGATATTATCAATGACGTGTCGTAATGTAATATAAAAAAAACTTCAAAAATCATAACTCATGCGACTGACAAATGAGCTTAAAATTTATGAAATTTATAAGTACCCTGGACCACGAAATCGACTAATTAACCCAAAGAGGATACAACAATCGTTTTGATAAAAGCGATGTGGAGGACACCGTACGTTTTTATTAAGTTAAGGTCAGCAGAGCCTCAGGCAATCTAAAATTTCATTTCAAATATTGCAATGTTTCCTGCTTCCTATAATTGCATCATTGTTCTAAGAAGCAATCAGGGGCAGTCTAACTACGTTCTAAATAAAAAGCTGTTACTTCGGGTGTCTCCGATTTATTTAAAGACTTGTGTATTTTTATTAACATAATACCATCACTCGGCAATATTTTCAAACCATCTACAGATCGGAAGTTTATATTGCACAGGTGTTTAAATTTGATTCAGCGATCAAACCGTTAGCATTCATGCTAAACAAGCGGGTACCTCAGATTCGATTCCTGGTGGATTCACTTCAGGATTGGTTTTACTCTTAGATCGTTTTCCATTTGAATTCATATTTTTCCGTAGTTTATCATAAATTCTTATAGCGCTACTAAACAACACAACATTCACTCTACATAAAACTCTTCTTAACCAAAGACTGCAGCATATTAAACCTGCCGATCGTTTTGGAAATTTGATCTCCTTGCCTTTGGAATTTCGGGTGGGATCTATTAAGACTGTGACTTTCACACAATAAACTGATACACGCATGAATGACGTAGAGTGCCATATCCGCAGACTGTTTGCTAAGGGATTCGCTACATTACACCATGCTACGACTGAACTAGAGGTGGACCTATGACAGGCTCTGGAAGAAGTGCCAAATAATAACTGTTAAATGAAATAACTGTTTTGAATTCGGCTTTAAGCTACAAATATTAATTAGTTTAATAATGTTATTCTATGTTATTTTCAAGACATTGCGATGCTGGGACTATTGCCAAGTTTATTGAATGTTGGAAGTCTGGAATCCAATTTACGATGATACAATAAACTACCTCTTGATTATCAGACATCCTGTGGATAAAAGACTCATGTACGTGTACTTGGTTGTTGTGTGAAAGCTGTTGCACTTCACCAATTACATATGGTAGTCTTGAAATATCAGACCTTAGAACAAAGTGCCAAGATAATAGGCAGGTTTAATCTGCTTTATCTTTCCCTTCGGCAGAGTCTTATATAAAGCGTTATTGTTGTGTTACTTAATAGCGCTATAAGAATTTATGATGCACAATATGTAAGCTACAGAAAACCATAAATTTAGATGTAAAACGATCTGAGAGTAAAACCAGTTCGGAAATTAATCCACTAGGAATCGAACATGAGGCTCCCATTTGCTTGGCGTGAATGCTAACCGTTAGATGACGATAACAGACCATTAAATATTGTAATATTAACTTCTTCACGCCTGAATTAACTCTAAGGGTTTAAAAATATTCCTGCTTATGGGTGTATTATTTACATTAAATGCAAAATTACCATATGTCGTATTAGTTTAGATAGATGGGGTTCAAAAGGTTTCAAGTTGTTAATAAAGTATCCTACACCTCATTTGGTATCATTGAGAACAGAAATATACCACAAAGTTATTTACAAAGCGCATATGAACTCTGTGCCCATTATAATGGACGCCAGGTCTGGAGAGGTTAAATCACCACATTGTTAGCCCATGTCCTTGAAAGACAATGGATGTACAGAGATTGACTAATAAAATACATATATTGTAAAATCAATTATGTATTATTGAAGGAAAGATTGTAACTAGCAGCATATTTTTTGATGACTTTAGAGACCAAGGACATTCCACGCTTCGCCCTCTGTCGCTTGAATTTGAGGATCTTAAGCCAATTTTCATCACACACATCCCTACCTCTACGAAGCACCTGGTGCCATGGAATTTCACGTTATAAGTCAAGATGTCTCTTTTACAGACATCATACACGCAATATAAATCATGCACCATATAAGGTAATGTAAGTCATTATGTACCTTTTAATTATAATATTGGGTTGTCCGGAAAGTGACTTCGTAATTTTTGGTCCAATTCATAAGCCAATTTTTTAAATTTCGATGTTACTTGCTCGTGGGCGGTGGTTTTTAATAGTATCAGTATCTTAGCAATCTCTCGTGTCGTCACAAGTGGTAATCGGCTTAAATCATCTTCGAATGTCGTATCACCATTAAGGGATTTTTAAAATCACATTTGACACACACGATCGCTTACTGCATCGTCGCCATACAGAACAAATATGTACATATATGTTTTTCACGTGTTAAACATCAAGCAACGAAAAATCAACTTATTTTGATTCATCTTCTGACGCCAAAAAACGATCTAGCAATTCGGCTCAATGCTCAAGCGATGGCCGAAAAATGCGTTTAACACGTTCAGTGCTGAGGACACGCCTCGCGTATCCATATAAACAAACGCCCAGTACGCACGACACGTAAGGCGTGTTCTGTTGACAATATGTTATGTTTTTCGTAAATTTCTCAGCACGGCACGTATTTACGTAAAATGTTATTTTCAGTGAATGTGTTATATTATTTTTCATATATACATCTAGCATATTTAGAATGAAGTTAGCAAAGTTGTCCTAACAACATCTATAAGAAACTACTTTCCGGGCATCCTATTATTTCGGAAAGACGAGTTGCGCGTCACGCCTGCCCTGGATGCTCGCACTTTGACACATTTAGCAGGAATAGATATTACACATCGTGAGCCGGTTTGCACGGATAATCCAGGCATGACAGGGCGCAGGGCACATATTACACATTACGCATTAATTGTGCGGGCAAGCTGCACTGCCGCTCCTACCATACTTGGAATATTTTCACGCTCGGGCGAGCGGCCTTTCCTATGGATGAAAAGTACCTACATACTCATCAACAATTACATTCTCTGATATGTCCCATTATCTAAAAATAGAACACTTTATCAAATGAGTAAGCAAATGGTATTGTTTAAGGCTAAACTAAAGGGGGGTACATGCGCAGCTTGAAGCACCGTGACAAATTGTCTCTCGCAGAATGGCCTTGATAAACGGCGACTTGCAACCTTTAGTTCGTCGTTCGTTCGTATAAAAAAAACACTTATTTATTTATCCAGGTCAGTCGACTATCAAAGATCAGCTGGTATTGTATTAATTTATTTACATATAAACGGTACAATGTACCTTATGATAAAAAAAATAAAAGAGCTAGCAGTAAGTGCACAACACATTAAGGACAGAATATAAAAAAAAATACACAATTACAACAAAAACAAACAGAAATAAACGGGTATCAAATCGTACAAAATCACATGTTACCAACACAATACGGGGGCGTCCACAGGCGCGCAACCCGCACTGCGCAAAAAATACAAATAATTGAAAAACAAAATATAAATCGAAAACAAAGTGTAGAATACGGAATCAGACAGGTGCAACTTCATAAATCTTCAACATGGGGAAAAAATACGAAAATAGATTAAAAAAAACACAATCAATGAAAAAGCAGTTCGAAAAAAGTTTTTCAAAAGTCCTCGAAAGACACGCGGGATACCATTTCAAGGCTCGGATATTTGGAAGTGCCTTTTCAGGCAATCCTTATAGTGCGTTTTCAGGCAGCGTACTCATTTCCGATCTTACGAGGGTCATCCAGAAATTAAGGTTACAACATTTATGTAGGATCGAAAAATGCTTGTATTTAATTGAAATTCACAGGATACTTCACAAATATATTAAACTATTTTTCAACGTAATCGCCGTCGAGATCGAGACATTTCTGTAGTCGGGGCACCAGCTTTTGTATGCCAGTGTCATAGACCTCCGCCGCCAGCTCTTTCAGCCACTTCTTCACAGCTTCCTCGACCTCCTGATCGTTGGAAAATTGTTGGGGTATAGTGACACACCCACGTCTCATCCCCCGTCACGATAGAGCCCAGAAAAGCTTCTCCCTCCTGTACAAAACGATCCAAAAATTCACGCGCGGCGGTTACGCGATTTTGACGGTACACTCCGGTGTGGGCATTCTGGGCACCCATCTCGCACACAACTTCTTGTAACCAAGTTTTTCCGACACAATATCACCAAGAAGACTTCGAGAAATGTCAGGAAATTATTCGTGAAGGTCGTCAAGCGTTACACGGCGGTCATTTTGCACTTGTTCTTCAATTTTTTGCACAAGTTCGTCAGAAATCACTGCCTTGCCTTGTCTTGAGTATCATTATGGCCTTCTCTGAACAACCTAACCCACTTCGTGACATGTTATCGACTCATCCTTCCGAGCTTCCGATGGATATTCGAGGCGGTATTGTTCTGCAAATTCAAAAAACGGATGACCGCGCGGATCTCGTACGGATGGGAGGTGGCGGGAGCGCGCGACGACCTCTCCATCGAAAGAATTTACTGTGACTGAACAAAATGGCCGACAAACACGCGGGACCAAACAAACTGACCGTTAGGATCCCCCTTACATGCCAGGTGCGCCAAATTTGAAACAAAAAATTTCCCCCCGGCCTCAGGAGACCTTATAACCTTACTTTCTAGATGACCCTCGTATGTTGTCTAGGTATGGGAGAATTTGCAAAATAATTGTTCTACAATTTTCATATACCTGCAGACATAGTTATTTAAATGTAATGAAGTGTTCGTATTACCTAATTTAATTTTAAAATAAGAAAACAGCTAAAGTAAAAACTCTTATTGATGTGGAATGGGATATACAGATAATTGTTATATTGCATTACACTTTCATTGTACACAGTCTGTTCAATGGGAAAGGTGACTGATTTTATTTTCGCGTAACCATTAGCGCCATCTGTGAATGAATAAACGAGTTAACCAGCGACACATTTCGACTATCTTCCGTAAAATGTTCAAAGCGCTGTGATCGCTGGTTCATTTGTGATGACGTTACAACTGACAGTACCTTCTGAGTCTCGGTTGTTAAAAGTGCTCAATCTGGCCATGGGTGTAGCTGTTGAAACAAAAAGAGTTACCAACTTTTGTTGAATGTAAATTTTTCTGAGTAGGAAAACCAAATAATATAACAGATTTATTGAAAGTAGTCGGAGTTTACCATATACACAGAACAGAAAACTAAGAATGATGAAGAACATGTGGAGCCTAATCTTTTACAAGTCAGACCATTTGATCAGCCCATGCAGACTGATGAATAATGTTTAGCTTGGGGTTTAGAAAGACTAATGACTGTCTTCATTTAATTGTCATGTGTTCTCATCAGAGGGGCAAAAAAGGTATTGCCCTTTTTCTGTGAAAATGTCCTAGTGGTTTGTGAAATGAGATCTCTTATAACTCGCTTTGATTCTCTGGACTAGATTTTCCCAAACTGTTTTAGCCCCTTTTTCAAAGTTAACTTTTTTCATCACCTCCCTCTGGAATAGTTTATTTTTATCTCAAATAATAATAAAACTGTAATTGCAGCTGTGCCCGCATTATAATTTTTGGATCTCGTAATTTTTTCAACAGTCTGATAGTGATTTAAGCCTTCTCACATTTTTGTAGTATTGTACAGTAAACTTGACATAACATGCAGATTCTAGATACTGAGAGCTGGACTTGTAAGAAGTAACTGTATGTCGAAAGTGCGCGCAACTATATACATGATGATATTCGCTTGTTAAGACCAGTCGTCTTGTTTTTTAGAGAAATCGGTTGTAATTTGCATTTTACAATGTACGTTTCCTTAGAAAATAAAGCAGCCCTTACATTATATGACTGTTGGACCAACATGTACGAATGGTTGAGAGGTATGAGTCTTGCGACGATACATGACTGTGTGTCTAAATAGTCAAAGGGTAAGTTTTTAGTAATATAAATAAAACACTTATTTTTTGTATGAAATTGTGACTAAGTAACATTGCCCTTATAATAATAAAAAAGATTTCGACCTTCCAGAGTTGATTGTGCTGGATACTTATTTTATCACCCACAAGTGTGGGTAGTAGTCGGATCGAGCTGAACTGATTTATAATTATAGATTGTCGTCTATGAGATTTTTTATTTGTTTTTATTTTACATATTCCCTTCTGTGTATTAATGTTGGCAACTAATGCTAAGATCCCTTAGATTATAGTCATACAAACACTTGTATTCTTGAGAAGCTCTAATTAAAGGATAAACTCTTGACTCTCTGCTTGACGCATATTCTACAGTTCCTTGGCGTGAGGGAACCGGAGAGACTTATGATTGGCATCGCTGATGAAAAAAGAGTTGGAGAAAATATTTTAAAACAATAACCTTAAATAACCAGCAGTATAGAACCATATTGAGGATGCTGCTTGGTAGTCAATCAAAAGTTGTGCGGATTACAATTATCTCTTTGTCTTCCCTTACCATTTAATTAGTTACAATTATCTCTCTGTCTTTCCTTAACATTTAATCAATTCCAATAATCCCTCTCTTTTCTTAACATTTAATTAGTTCCAATTATCTCTGTATTTCCTTAACAATACTCCAATTTGACAAATATTTCCATAACAATACTCATATTTGACAAATGCGTGTCCAGCTGCAAAACGATCGATCAGCTGAGATATTCTCACATCAATTGCTGGAAATTGGGAACGGAAAGGTGCCGGTTGATATGACCTCAGGATGAATTTCATTGCCTCATAACTTCTGCAATTTAGTGACGTCAAAAGAAGAATTGGTTGAAAAAGTATTTCCCAATATTCAAATCAATTATAAGAATCACGATTGGCTGAGTGCACGAGCTATTCTTGCCGCCAAGAACAACGACATCTTCGAACTTAACAATATTATTCAGTTCCTTTTTTAATGTTTCGCAATTTTATATGTTTTTGTTCTAACTTTCTTTCTTCTTTTTCAGTGGAATCGATCTGCTTTAGTTCATCAAAATGTCGAGGAAGCAGCAGAGCGACGTGCAGCCAGACTTGAGGATGCACAATTGCGAGGACGGCGATCGCGTTCTGCAGTTTCATTCTCAACAGAATGAACGCGACAGGCTGAGAGTGGCTGAAAGATGTCAAAAATATTGTATACCCACAAGCATTGTGAAATTAAACATATTAGAAACGTGTGCTTTCTCTTTTCTTTCTTTTCCATTTAACCAGACTGAGCCACAGAAACGCGTGGCCGGGTACAGCTAGTAAATAATAAAACGCAACTGGTCAATCCATTATACATTTTTTCTTTACACAAGTTTACAGCCAGGTTGTCAATGAACTCAGACACAATAAATATAAAAGTAAGCAATAAAAATTCCAATAATTATGAAATTTGACTGCCTGTTGAGCTTTTTCTCATCATCATATCTCATGTTTCTCCAGTACATTTGTTATTGCCACAAATATTGTTTCTCAAGGAATGTCATGCGAGTTGGGCTGAGCAACAATTTGTGCTCCCTATAACAATATAGTCTCAGCTCAAATAACATTATGTAGCATTTAGCAAACTTCTTTCATGGGAGATAAGGAGACATCCTTCGTGGCCTAGTTGGTAAGATGCCTATCTTCCACCCAGGAGAATGTGGATTCAATTCCCATGGAACCCAGATAATTTTAAAATGTATTCCAGCCTGGTTTTCACTTAAGGTCTCTTTAACATCTTTCTGGTTGGTTGGAAGAGATTACCACATAGCAATAAGCCCATCAGGTGGGTACTGTATACAACAAAAGTGTAATATAATACAATAAGGGCTCACATATTATAAGAATGTCTGAGTATTAAAAAATAATGTGAAGTCAAAGTTCTTTGCAAATTTTAATATAATAAAACATATCAACTCCTTTGAGGTTTCTTTTGGTTGTGAAACAGCGCTATAAAACTGTAAGGTTGATATCACTATTATGGATATACATATAAGCAGCAACAAAGAACAATTTGAATTTGCGCAGCACGTCTCAACGGCTAGAAATATCGCGGCTATTTTTTCTTAGTATTTATTACAATAATCAAAGTCAGGTCAAGTTTTGTCGATGAATTTCTGCAATATTGAGAAATGATAACTTATTTAATAGTAACATAAAAATAAAAAATAAGTACTATTTTTCATGGGCAGCAAACTCATATGAATTTAAAAAAAACACTATAATAGTCACTTATTTGATTTTGACATGGTAACTTGGTATCACAGATATTGTTAATGTTTTCACGCAGAATATAAATATGATGTCACTGATTTGATTACAATATTATAATCTACGATTCAAAGTTTTTGACAAATTTGTATTCACAGTTGTGGAATTATTCAAGGTAAAATAAAAAGAAAACTTAAAAATACATGAAATAAAAGGGTACTCAAAAATATTTAAATCGATGCGTAATATACCCCACAGCCATAATACACCCCACCGCCAGGGTTGGCTACTATGTAGATCGGTGATTTTAAAATTTTGAATGATTAGAATTTATAGCGAAACAACATTATGAAATACGCAGTTTTGCGAATTAACAGTAGAATTTACTAATTGATTTTGGGACTTGTATGAAAATGACTAAAAATACGAATTACCACCGTATGTGTAGTTGAAAAGACTTTTACTGTATTTTTTCTTTTTTTTATACTAAAAAAGTGTAAATCTCATATATTTTTAGTTTTTTTTTTTTAAATGTTCTTTTCAGTGATGAGAGTATGTAATTGACACATGCGACCCATAGCTGGTTGAATTTAAATGGGAATTCCTTGTTATAGTTGGCCAGCAGGTCTATGGTATCCGATTACAGAGAGAATACGTTAAATTATGACTTATTATTATATCTGTCTTTATTATGTAAAACAATAATAAATGAATAAAATAAATAGACATAAAATTCGAGCAGCTAAGTAAAAAATACATTAGTAACTGGTATTTAACAACTACTATTAGGACCAAGCGTGTTACTTAACATCACTGAATGGCATGTCTGTGTCTGTATAGGTACATGTAAGTGAAAAACTGGATTGAAAAAAAAACAATTATCATCTATAGAAAATAATTTATTTAGTATCAAAATATATTAATGAAAAATGTTGCAGTCTTAATTAATCTAACCCTTTAGCAGTGATTCTGCAGGTTAAAGACAAGTAAACCTGAAAGGACAATGTTTCCAAGTATATAGGTAAACTTGGAATCCAAAACTGGTAATAAATAGTTCAAGTCAATGGACATGTTTTTCCTGAGAAGGCCAAAATTCTTATTAGTTGGTAAGCGGGGTCATGATTGATGATTGGGTGAATTCTTATCGTAATAGTGCATTTACGGAATCCACATATGGATATGCTTTGAAATTACCTATCTTTTTACCATCAATATAATTATAGCTTTGAAAACAAAATTGACATAGAAAGGAAGTGTCAAACGGGATCCTTTCACAGCCTTCGACTCTCCATTTGGCAACGTACATTCCGCACATGCTGCAGTATCGTGCCTTTCTTAGAGATATTGACTTACGGATTGGGTAGGAAACTGAATAACAACTGTCAGACGGTTGCAGAATTTCTACATCAGAAAAAGTGAACAGGTGCTCACAATTACCGAGATGTTGGTAAACCTGGAACAAATTTTATTTCATAAATTTATCTAATTTTCTTAAGTCACAACATTCTCTCCATCGGTGTTGGTAAAGAGTATTTTTTTCAGTGAAGTTAACCTTTTAATTATGATTTTAAGAATCCGAATATGACAAAATATGCAAATTCAAAATAAATCTAAATGTGAATGATATTTTGAAGGAAGAAAATGTAAAAAGTAAAAAAGTCAACACAATGAAAGAAATGCATAAAATACAACAGATGTGATGTTTTCTTTTGTTTTAAGTCTGTGTTTTTCAAGAAGAATATATCAAATAAAATTTCATTTAAAGAAATTATCATTTTACACCATACATCAAAGTTGCCACAAAAACACTATTGTGGACTTAGCAGATTATGATGAGTATATATATATATATATATGTTTTAGTGTTCCATTGACATTGTTTTCTAATGCTACACACCATTTGATATCCCTCTTAACTCTTCTATCATCTGAGAACATACTATCCAAATAGTAGAATTCATCAACTTGCTGTAATCTTTTATTTTTCACCCATGTCACATTTACTTTCTATCGTCATTATTTTGGATTTTACAACATCCATTCTCAGATCTTTCTCTTCGCATCTTTCATACAATTTACTTATCAAACTCTGCAATTCACCTTCACTCTCCACCAACACTATCATGTCATCTACATACAGTAATCTGCATACATTTCCATTTGACATTTGTATGCCACCAAAATTGATCTCTGTAGTTTCTTCACACATAAATCTATATAAACATTAAACAACCAGGGTGACATAACGCATCCTTGCTTTACCCCTTTCAAAATTATAAACCATTTAGTCAAGGTCCCTAATCACTTCATTTATAATTATATTATACATTGTCCCCTCATGTATTCTTTTCAGTGCACGCATTTCTACAGTATGTATTCTGCTCTTTTCGAAATATTAAACCATTCAGTCAAGGTATCATTTACTCTACTTTCAGCGTATAATAATGCAATACCACGTATTTACATTCAACACCATATCCATATTCATTCAATATTTTCTGTAGTTTGTCTCTTATCACGCGGTCATATGCATTTTCCAAGTCTACAGACATACAAAATACTTTTTATTTTTTGCCATACATTTTTCCACAAGCATACACAAAGAGAAAATAAATTATCATAATAATTTTATATAAGTATTGTAGTTATATGTACCAGTTGAGAATAGAAAAATTATATGCTTACATGAGGGTAACCCAAATTAATTTTAAGTTGATTGAAAGTTGTACTTTCCATTTGGCTTGTCTCAAATGGCCCCAACCCTGTTCTGGGTCTGTTCTGGGCCCACTTCCTGATACACTCACTATAATCTATATTATTTTTGTCCCTGAAGTCATTGTAGAAGGTTTCGTTGATAAACAAAAATCCTGATTTGATCATGTTCTGAAAATTTAAATATAATAATTATTTACACACTTTAACATGTATTATAATTTATAGCAATGATGGGTGCTATCCAAAAATAAGATACAAGACAAGCACTAGAAGTGCACAAGAGGACAGTAGGGGGGGGGGAGAGAATACAAATCCTTTTAATACACAAAGACGTATGTCAAAGCTGATTTTATAATAAAACTGTTTCAAGTTTAAATATTTTAAGTTTTTCAGATTCAAAAAATTTACTTATTTAAATATTTTGGTCACAACTAAATAATCATAAATTAGCTATTCAGATATAAGACTTTATGTATAAGAGGTATTGAAATTGGCGTTTCTCACACTTCATGTAACATGGATGAGCCAAGACACAGTCCTGCTATACTCCAGTGGTGATCCTGAAATATTCAAATGGACCACTAGCTAAAGTATACATAGAAGGTACAAAAATAGTCATGATGCACAAAAAAAGTTGCTTATTGTAATTGTGTATTATATGATTAAATTAACTTATCCATGTTGTATAAATAAAGCCTTTATTTGCAATCTAAATGTTCCCTCATATATCTTAAACCATTACACTGGAGGGCACCAAAGTGACACAATTTTGATTTTATGACAAAGCTCCCAGGCACCACAGTGGTGACATGCTACAATCAGTTTAGCACTAACTTCCGTGCAGATGGTGTGTTGTATGTGTATTTATATTTTTTATCATCATTTTTAGTTTTTGCGGAAAGGTATAATGATAATACGGTAAAAGTCCGAAAATTTATAAAAAAATCGAATTAAGAATTACATGATCACTAAACATTTTTCAATTTTCGCAGCACTTCCTACGGCTGGGAATATAACGGTCATTTTTTCTTACTGTAAAAATAATAAAAAGTACTCGTAAATCAAGTTTTGTAGACATATTTCCGCAATATTGAGATATACTTTTAATAACATATTTGTTTAGTAAAATTAAAAAAAAAGATTTATTTTTCATGGGCACCCAACACCTACAAAAAAAAACCACTATAATGGTCACTTATGTGATTCTGACATGGTTCCTTTTTTATGTTTGCGCCTGTAATATAAATATAATGATGTAACTGGTTTTTACTTGGTTGTACACTTAATTACGATATTTTTTATCTACTACTCAAAGTTGTTTTTGACTAATTAATGTTCGTAGTTGAGAAATTATTGAAGGTAAAATTAAACTTAAAAATATGTAATAATTTATACTACAAGAACACTCAAAACTATACCTATTAATGTCCCTCATTAAGTTTAAAAAAATCTCACATTTTATTTATAATTAAGGCATTAATATTGTGGAGGTTTAAAGATATTGTTATTTGTTTTATCAACTTTATGTAACGGTATAATCCTACCGGTTTAAAGATTTACACCTCATCATGAGTCTTGTTCGTGCTCCCCTGATTGAGGTGAAAACCTTGAAACTGGTAGGGTTATACCGTTAGATAAAGTGGAATAAACAGTGTTTGATAAAATAAATTAAAATCACTTATTTTATATAGTTTTTGTTTTGGCACACACTTGATTGCAATGTGACGCAAAATCAAAGTTTTGACAAACATTCAATGGTGTGTCGGATTTACTGAAAAAGTATTTTTGCACCTCTTTCAAATAACGCAAAATATAATTTCTGAATGGTGTCTTCTGAAGTCTTCCTTCATTTTTGGATGGCATTGCCTTCTTTTTACACACCATCTAACAATTTTATTTTCTTTCTGATGATCTTGTAGGTGTGTCGAACAGGTGCCATTTTTGGGTGATATTAGTTTTTTATTAAACACAAATATATAATACATCATATTTTTTATTATCAAACACATGAATATTTAAGAACAAAAAAATAAATTTTCAAATTATGAAAAAATTATGTTTCAAATTATTAAAATACTTTGAAAGACGAATAATTGACGCAAACTGACATTGTGATTTATAAACAACAAAGAACTGATTGACATTTATAGTACAAACAATAAACATCGAAGACCACAACATTTGTTAATTTATAGAAAGGTTAAAAGGTTGGAAAAGATTGTCACATGACAATAAACACGCCAGGTAAAATAAATTAAAAAAAAATAAAAATAAATAACAGCTACATAAAAATCTTAAATTTTTATTATATCCTTTTTACATAATTTCCATATTTTATCGGTCTTTTGTCAATAGGTCTTCCTTACCACGTGGATCTTAGAGGTCGATTCTCGGAAGACTTCCCCGTGTGTTCACGATAATAATCTTGGAGTATTTCGATATAAATCTTTGGATACAGGAGGAGCCCCAGAAATTTAACTGCTCGCCGGCATTTAATGCATTGGCCGATCCGCTGCCAGGCCCGACATTTTACGTTAATTCGTGATTTGCGTAAAAAAAATTTAATTATCAGAATTCATAAATATTTTTTGGCAAGAAACATGAAAAATGTGGTTTTTCAAATTAACAGTGCAATGTATTATAAAAAAATCGATTTTGGGATGTATAAAACGGCGAAAAATATGGATGACAAATTATCATTGTTCTAATTAACGAACTTCTACTATATTTATTAAATAAAAAAAAGCAAACTGTTATTAAAAAAATTTTTTTTTTATCAATACTGCGACTGAGTGACTGACGGGACTTTGAGTGCAAAGGGTTGAAATAGATAGAATGTGGGTTGGATTGTTTTGAATATATAATTCTTATAATACCTTGATGACAGGTCCATTATCAGCCTCGATGTTTTCACTTTTGTCAACACATAGAGTTACATTTGCGCAGATAATATTATCAACAAAACAATCTAAGGTTTGGGAGCCAAGGACAATGATTTCTTGATGAAATTTAGGACATCCAGTTGGCTTAATACCATGCTGAAATGTAAAATAAACATAACATATATTGAACATACACCACATAAAATCAAAATGTAACGGCTTGCAAGCACCACTCATTCCGGATTACAGATTATGTAAAATGCTGTAATGGCTTGCAAGCACCACTCATTCCATGCGCTGTTCGCACGTAGAAGGTGTCCGATCATCTATAGTGATAACTTGCGAAGGCCACGCATAAGAAACATTTTATTACAATATGTGCAAGTATATAGTCACAAGCAATGGTAAAACACAGATGATACATTACAATACAACAATATACAATAATCATTTCTCAAACAATTTTATAAAATAAATTTCCTAATTTGTGACACATACGTCCAGTATAACAGCAATATTGAAACACTCACTATGCTGATCAAGTATTTAGAAATCATTAATTCTCAGTTTTGTTCTTTAAAATTCCTCTCTTCTTTGGAGGTTGCCAATCATCATGGCTATCTTGACCTTTAAGACAGCAATTCTGAATAAAGATACGGAACCATACTAAAATCACTCCTATAAGATCTCTAACTAGGATATGCGTCTTCCTCTGCTCTGAATTTTCCTTTGCAGCATCATTTGAAGGATCTCATATTATATGTCTAAAGTATTCTAACTTTCTCCTTATGATGCTGGATAATAAATCCTTATCTTGATTAATCTATTTCAAGATGTCATCATTACAATTACAGACTTGGTCAACTCATGAGACTAAGCATTCTTTGATAGCACCACACTTGAAGTCTTTAGATTATTTGTAAGCTTCAGACTCTGCCTGACTAAGTGTCCATGCTTCAGCATCATATAGAAAGAAGCACAGAAAATACAAACAAGTAGCAACAAAAAATTCGCATTCCCTAAATTGAGATTGAAATGCTTGTTGCAGAGGAGATCCTGCATTTTGAAGAAACAGCTTCATGCCATCTCCACATTTACTTTGATCTCTTGATTCCATTGATCATTCAGCCAGAAATTGTAGGATTGCTCAACAATTTCACTATTTATATATTCTCAAATACAATTTAAACTTCATCTTCTTCATCTTATTTTAGACCTGTTATGGTCCTGCATCATTGTTTGCCTCTTGTAACGTCGACTGCCAGCTGTCTTTCCATCTTTTGGGAGGTCGTCCTGGAGGTCTGCTTGCTTGGGGGATACTGTCCCTGGCCATTCTTACGGCTCTTGGTTCCGCCATTCTGGATACGTGTTCGTTCCAGAACCTTCTTCTCTGTCGTCCCGATCTGACAATATCTTCAACTTCGCACGTCCTTCGGATTTCTGTGTTTCGTACTCTATCACGAAGGGTTTTGCTAGTGATACTCCTGAGTACCTTCATTTCGCTGGTTCGAAGGAGATTTTTGGTTTTGACAGTGTCAGCTCTGGACTCTATGCTGTATGTCATTATGGGGCGGACACAGGTCTTGTATATCCTCACCTTGCTTTGGATGTTCATGTGCTTGTTTTTCCAGATAGTGTTCTTTAAACATCCGGAAATAGCTGCGGCCTTTTGTGATTGTTCAAGCACTTCGCCATAGAGGTCATTATTGCACATTATGTTAGCACCCAAGTATTTCAATTTTGTTACTTGTTCAATTGGTGTATCGTTGATCGCCACACTGCATCCAACTTGCTCTCTGGCTAGAGTCATGCATTAAGTCTTGCTGATGGAGATAGACATGTTGTATTTTTTGGAAGCAGTGTGGAATCGATGTAGCATTTGTTGCAGGTCTTCCTCTGATTCGGCTATGATGGTGGCATCGTCAGCACAGCATATGATGTTTAGCATATTGTCGCCCATCTTGTATCCCAGGTTAAGGTCGGCAAGTTCTTCTATAATTTTATCCATAACCAAGTTAAATAGAAATGGGCTTAAACTATCTCCTTGTCTTACTCCGGTTAGTGTTGGAACGTCATTAGAGAGTTCTCCGTCTACGTGAATTCTTGTGGAGCTATTTAGGTTTATGTCTCTAATGGTTTTGGCGATGGAGGGTGACACGTTCCTTTCGAGCAAAACGCTTATTACATCTTCTAGGTGGATTCTAAACTAATTTTGTAAAATTATTTCAAATGATTACTATATTATTACTATTTAAGTAAAATAAACTTACAAAGTGCTTGAAGGGATGATAGACCCTTATTCTTATCATCAACTCCGTGCCCGGCTGTAAATCTGGAGGATTAATTATTGAAACCACCTAAAAATTAATTACCACATTTAGTGACAAAATTAGGACAAAAGTTGAAAAATTAAACAATAATGACAAATAAAATTGCTGCCTTCAATTGGTCAAATTGATTGTCTGGTTGGTTGGAAGCAGATTGTAGTCGACGATTCTCTTACAATCCCACCAGGTACATAACATGACCTTTGACGCCTTCAGGGTGGTTAAAGGTGGTTTACCTTGCTTGCTCCACCTCTTCCGCTCGACATTGTTATAGACAATCCATTTTTCATCGCCCGTCTATTTGTTTAATTTGGTGTTTTTGCAATCAATCACTTACTAGGATCTGATCAATTGTTTTTATTGCTCAAATCGTAGTACTCAAACATTGTAGTAATTCACATAACCAAGATTCACCAAATGCTCATGAACGGTGGTTTTCGATATCTTCAGTATATCAACAATCTCTTGTGTCATACAACACTGGTTATTCTCAATCAATGCCTTGATTTGGTCTTCATCAGTGGTAATCGGTCTACGAAACTATTTTCCGCACAACCTATTACTGGTCTAGAACTCATCCTTCTTGAAGTCCTCATCAGAGTTGACAGGTGCATAATTAGATACGCTGATGTCAACCATATTATAAACTTTATCCACACCAGTCTTGAACTAAAAAATTCATTCATCTCTAAAAGAATGCATAAATGAGAATTTATGCATTCTTTTAGAGATCATCATTGACTCCTTTTTTTTGGTTCATTTTCATCAACACTCAACTTCAGAATCACGATTCTCTTCTATACTGCATTGCTTCTGTTTTATCTCACTCAAGCTATACTCTTTCATATAGTTCATTTACTTTTATACATGTACATTCATATAGTTCATTTACTTTTCTCTCTATTCTTCCTCAAATGTTCCATACATTTATTCTTAATTTTTTCATTCTCGTTCCGCTATTATAACATATATGAAATGATGGGTAGCGATCCTTATTGATAAAAAAAATACCATAAGCTATTTCAAATTCAACAAACCTTTTCATCTGGACATCGATCACTCTTATATTTTAGCCAAGTTTGGTAAGAAAACTTTTCTTCACTTCTGATTTCTTTTGATTTTTGTATAGTCTTAAATTTTAATGATTCAGATTGAAATTCTTTGGATTTGAAAATATATTTGTAATTAGATTCAGTAAGATCTCCCTTTTCTAAATAATGATTTTCATATTTTAATCCATGTAATCGCTTGAAGCTTAAACAAAAAATAAATTAAATAAGATTTGGACATGAACTACAATGTTACAAATTAAATTACCATATATATATGAATGGTTGAATTAAAATAGGCACTAAGTACCAAAAAAAAACTAAGTATGCAGTTTCGTTCTATATGTCATATATAATGAAACTGCATACTTAGTTTTTTTTGTTTTTTTTTTGGTACTTAGTGCCTATTTTAATTCAACCATTCATATATATTAATGTGAAAATTTGCCAACAATTTTACTAATAAAACCATACATATGTTAAAGTGGAAGTGGATTGTACCGTTGAATGTAAACTATAAGTCAGGCATGGCTAACGCGCGGCCTGATAACCCATAACCGATGGAGTTCCTGCGATGGTAGGCATAAAAGAAGGGTTTGTCACATTAATTAAAGAAGAGGCAGCTAAAGTGGACAATGATGGTATTATGCAGTATCACTGAATAATCTACCAAGAAAACCTTTGTGCTAAATTTCTGAAAGTGGAAAATATGGCAGTTGTTATTCAAGCAGTCAAATTCACACGTTCCAAAGGTTTCCACCACAGGGAATATTCAAGTTTTGATGACTTAAAAACCGTATTAGATGATGAAATTTATTTTTCTGATGTTTGATGGCTCAGCCATGGAAAAATGTTAAAGAGGAATTTTGATCTTAAAGAGTAAATTTAAGAATCCATGGAAATAAAATGTAAACCAGTTAAGGGATTCTAGAATAAAGAATTGATAAGTGAATTAGCCTTCCTAGTGGATCTAACTGCACATATTAATGAATTAAATGATCAATCAATTAACGCAATGTTTGACCATATCATTGTTTTGAAAGCAAAATTGTCTTTTCGAATTACAGCTAGAGAACAAAAACTTCATGCATTCCCCAACTCTATGAGTACTATCCCACGATATTCTAGGTCTGGTTTAGGCTTCAAGAGTAAATTCAACAAAAGCTTTTTATTACAATTTACAAGATGTATCGGGAAGAAAATATAATAAAATCATCATTTGTGTAAACAAGGTAAAGAATGATTTATTTTGTATTTTTGTCACAGCATCAAATATATGTATCTATACTATGTTTCTGTGGTGGAAGCAATTTAAGCCATGTTTAACACATTACTAGAGCTGCCTATTAATGTGCTGCAAGAACTTGGTCCATGAAATTGGTCCTTGGCAAAAGTACCCTGCCCAAATGCAGACCCAGTATAGTCTTAGTGCCAATGACTGAAGGAAACAAAGTCCAATGTATGCATAATATCCTCCATACACCCTACTTGACAAGTGCACCATTATTTCCAGGCAATATAGAACTAGAAGTTCGGCAATATTTTTAAATATGTTTTTGATAAATATATTGAGGTTACAAGATGGGTTGACAATTTTTTTTAATTGATGCGCTATGTCAAGGATTGACTTATATGGTATATACTTACTTCTAACAGTCCTCATAACAAAAGCACTTATGAATTGAACTATATAATGTATGTTCAGACTATCCAACAAATATACAAATTATAATAATTCCCCCTATATTCAAGAAGCACACCATGGTTCAAAGTATATCTCAGAAGAAAATATTGATACATTTAATATAAAAAATATACCTGCATCTTTCTGAAATGCTTTGTAATTCCTCAGAAGTGCCATTAAACTCCATCAATTCTTTTATTTCCTTCAAAGTGACATCACCAGTTTGATTATCAATATTTCCAAAAGGAATCTTTGGTAATATAAAATTTTCAGAAGATTTTCTCGAAAAATCACCAGGAATCACGGGTTCGATATTTTGAAATCGACTAGTCGCACAACATTTATACATTTTTCCGCTTTTTAACAAAGTTAAATATTCAAATTATAACAGTTAGAGAAAAAGATTGAAGTTTACATTAAAAAATAATAATCACAGATTGTTTGCTAACCGTATTCTGATTTTATTTCTACCCATTAATGGTTCGTTGAAAATTGGGATTAACTTTTTGCTAATTGCCGATTATTAATATTTTCAAACAATTTTATTTACTATCAGCGGTGTGTTTTACATGAAATTTAGGATTTCACATTTACAGGACGATACTAAATTGACAGTTCGAGTGTTGACCAGAGATAATTTTTGTCCTTCTCTCTCTCTCTCTCTTTGAATAATGGCCGTGAACTCCTATATATGAAGGAGTATACGCCAGTGTCCAGTGATGGTTTTTTGTCCTTGAATAATGGCCGAAGATAATAATATATAATACGCCAAAGGCACTACATTTTTCTTTTTCTTTTTTGTAATTTGGCGTTCACCAAGGAAGATTGTTCTTCGGTATTATATAGCCATAAATAAATATAATAAAAAGTACATTTGAAATTTTAATACGTGTAAATGAAAATGAATTATTTAAAATATTACGTATATATATTATTGATATTTCAATTTAAACCCTTATATTGTATATTAAGGGTTTAAATTGAAATATCAGTTTAGCTCAAATTAATGTAAAAACAAATTTAACCAAAAACTTAAAATCAAGCATATTTTACTATAAAAAATATTGTTATAGATTTAGATAAAGAAATTTTTAACACTCGTTTACAGGTTTTAATATTTCAACTCAGTAAATGAGTCAAAATATTAATTGGCAGTGAAATATGAAAATTTTAAAATAAAAATTAGGAAATAATTGTCCTGATCACATAAATGATCACAAGTGAGATTTGATACAAATGTGACCAAAACGCATACACTGACGGTTTTGCCTCCATTTGCTTCTCTAAATAGGCATTGCGTATGTATCGTTTCCTCTATATTAATTTTCAAAGTATGGCCCTCTAATACTATACACGGGACCATTTTTTCAATATTTCTTGCACTAACTGTTCATCCTCAGCAAATTTAATAACTACTTCATGATAACCCAGGTTGGTATATTCCTCCTTCATATCACTCACCATATAAGTTCGCTTGCTATACAGTAATAATCCTTTTCTGGTTACCAAAAACCATTTTCTAGGTTACCGACTGGTTGCAAGTTTGGATAATTTATTTTTTGAGACATTTTGCAATGATTCCCTTAAGAAATTTTATTTTGTGGCTAATGATCTCCAATATTTATATCAGATAGTTGACAATATGCCTTCGGCGAGTTTTCCGATACTTTAGGTACATTGCTTGTGGCCAAGGAGACAGTTTGAAGAGGCTTGTGGTTACTGAAAACGTGGAAACATGACACACAAGAGAAAAAGTCCCAATGCATCGGACTAACCAAGTGAGAGACACAACATGACTATCCTTAACAAATGGTCGTCAAACCGCAGAGTGTAGAGATGGAGTCATCAGAGGCTATTATGGAAGTCATGATGCTCAGTCATGAGCTACACGACAAGATAAATGAATTCAGTTTGTCTCTAAAGTTTGTCGGAAGTGGAAAAATATGTCACATGTAATATAATTTTTTTTTCAAATAGCACATTATTTTCGATACTAATTTATATAGTCTTGATTAGTAATGACAGATTATGCACTATTTTTTTCACTTCTTCGTAATTACTTCAATTATAATATTGAAATTATTTCTTCTTTTCCACATTTTGATGTAGTATTGAATCTATAATAGTCACAAGTGAATATTTTATAATATTGACATTTAGCTGTCAGGTCTTGTGTCCGGGCAATATTATTGTGTTTAATGCAGTCTTTAATCTGGGAAATTAATCTTATATCAGATCTATAATGTGTTTATAGGAGTAGTAATTCAGTAGCCCCATGAATATTTTATATACAAGAACCATGTTACATCAGTTCAGAAACGTTATACTCGTAAATAAAAACTCTGAAACCGTGTATGGCAAAAGGTGATATGTGAAGTTTCATTCAGGCTTTACGAAAAATAATCCACTTATGAGCTCAATGTCACTGGAGAAAGCCAGAGATCAGTGCAAATTATAGCTTCATCCATTGGTGCATTGAAGTAATTAGTCGGTAGGGCTTCTGTTTCAGTAGTGTGGTAGGATAAAAGACCTCCAATTAAAATTAGATCCATTCTTTTGCGCAGTAGACTATCTTTGACATCAATGTGGTCTGGTCCAGGATATTTAAATTCGACCAAATGTTGCAATCCCTTCATAGTAGGTATAACTTGAAAGTAAGGCACACTAATTTCAATATAGACTTGAAAGCAAATACTATTGAAAAATGTAGATATTCTTCAATGATGTTTTTATTATTCACGGATCAATACTGGGTTCTTTTGAACACTGACTTTCGAAATATCTTATATAATGCCATAAGAGCAACTATTCGGCTAGGATCTGAATCATTACTTTCCCCTAAAGCTGTAGTGTTTCCTTCACTAATTATTTAATCATTTTTCTGAGCGTTTTCTTTATTATGGTTTAGTTTGTGGTCTTTTTGGGGCCCCCAATCAGAATTAGCCCAGGGCCCCTTCTAGGGTAAATCTATGCTGCCTGTCGATAATGAAAATAATAATATATATGCTGCTGGTCGATAATGAAAATAATAATATTATTTATTGTATTTTTTTCAAATCCTAACTTTGCCTACTTAGAAGGTTTTGACTTAAAACAAGTGAAGCAGAGACATTTTTAAAAAGAAAGTTTGTAGATTTTATAAAATTTAAACTGCAAATTCCAAGTGCTGAGTTGGACAACGATCTATTGTTGGAAGTGATGAGTCTTACAACCTTGTCAGACAGAATAAAGATTATTGATCTCACAGATCATACAAGATTATCAGCCTATAATTTAACAATCTGGAACTTATTTAGTTTATCAGGTTACACGTTCCTTATAGGCCCACTAGGCAAAATATTTTATTCCACAATGATGTACAGTACCTGGCGGTAAGTAATACACATCGGGCTTAAGAAAGAGACTGTCGGCCATAATCGGCTAACTTCGGCTTTGTAGAGTGTTGTCTCTGTCGCACGATGCGCTACGCTTACACTTGACAACAACTGATAAATCGCGATGGAACACGTGTATGAATGACAGAGACGACGCTCTACAAAGTCAAAGTTAGCCAATTATGGCCGACAGTCTCTTTCTTAAGCCCGATGTGTATTACTTACTGCCGGGTACTGTAGTTAAAACTAATTATTTATATAACAAGGCAATCAGTATTGCCATTTTGGGAAATTTTACGTGACTTTGAATTCTTACAAAAGAATAAAGAAAAGAAGTGGTTCTAACCAGGGTGAATTAAATAAATTGTGAGTTTTTTTTTGTTGGGTTTGTCTTGGTCTGGGCTGGCCTTTTTCTATTGTATAACTGCTGATTTATCCTTATTTATAAATAAATAAGGAATACTGTGTGACACAAACCATTGATATTCATACATATTTATATCATACATATGCTACACATACATAAGTTGCGGCCTTTAGATTAGGTACTTCCTTGTATTTGCATATGTTAAGAAATACATATTTGGTAAGAAAACCACAGAAAACTTACCAAGGGAAGATGAACTATAAAGAAACCTTTGTAGATCTTCAGATATGTAATAGTGTCACATTCAGTTTTAGGTTTAGTGAAGTGTATTGTGTAATGTTCATATAAAATTATATATTTTGATAAGACCTTCCAAAAAGCGTCGTCTTTAAGTGTTTCCTAAAGTTTCAACCACCACCCACATACCTAATACTAAGAGAATAACCAATTTATTAGAAGACGTAGAAAGGGACCTTAAATGATTTGTGGAACACAGTGTTCAAGTTCTATTTCTCTCCGAAATTACTAAATTAAGACACCACCAAATACTAAAAAAATTATTTTCAAAATAGGGATTGATCTTATATGCCTCACTGACAGTTTTAAATACGAACCACAGTATACCGTCTTGGCCTCTATAATACATGTTGCAGTCAGTTTGGCGCTAACTTCCGTAACACATGGTGGTGTGTCATATTTTTATTCATGATCATAATTTTTGCAGTTTTTGCTGGCAGGTTGGGCGTACTGGCAGAAGCAACAATATTAAAAAACATTTTTCCATCAATATTGTTATCAGTGACTCGTAACACCTATAAAAAAATGAGTTTGAAGGTTTAAAAGACTGTTGCGTTTAATGAAGTTTATATTTTCAAACATATTTTTACTGCTACCTAGAAGAATTGAGGAAAATAACTTTGGCTTTCACATACTTGTTAAAAAAATATGATTTTTGTTTTGCTGAATTATGGAGCATTATTTTTTGTTCCTAAATAAACTTCCTATAATTCAGATTTTGTATTATTAGAAAAACATAAATTCACATGTTACAAGGACTAAGGATAAAACTTGGAAGTGAGTCCTGGAATTGAATCTGGTCTGTATGCTTGCTTTGTACAAATGCAATCATGGTTCAGAGAATAAATTAAGAGTTAATATATTGTTACATTTTTAACCTTTCTCAAAATTATACGAATTGTTTAACCTACATAACAAGTTATCAAATTTTTAATATTACATTTTTATATCGTCAACTCACTGTAGATATATGCGTAAATTTAAGTTTTATTACTTGAATCTTAAAGAAGATGTTTGTTTCACTCCGTGGTGTCATATTTATTTATTTTTAATAAAATAAATAAAACACTTATTTTTTTTCTATTCACCTCCATTTTATTTTTGTGAGATCCCAACTGATTTCAAAGACCTCCATTTTCTTCATCAGGTGGAAATGAACTAAATTACATGTCTAAAATATATTTTCTAATGGCAGTAGATAAAAGAGGGCGCAGGGGGAGTGGCTAATAAGGAAAAGGGAGTAAGTTAAGTGTCAAAAAGGGTGGCTTTTGAATGGGAAACATATTTAGGAGAGGACTATTATTGAAATTAATTTGGTTGTTTATAATCTTGAGGCTTAATTTACAGTGAACTTAAATACAACACCATCTAGTAAAACAAATATATTTTCTAAGATTTAAGTTATTATTAAAATTAACTTGGTTATTTATAATCTTCAGACTTCATTTTATACCTTTTTTTTTAATCTCAAGAATTTCTTAGTTAGCCAGCTGCAATCCCCACCAGCTCGTGGACTTTCAAGTGCAAAAAGGCAGATGATTTTTCCCACTTGAAACTGATCCAAATAAATATTATTCATTTTTAGCTTCACAAAGCAACTATTATAGAGCCTTTCAACCAAGGAAACAAGACGTGTTGGTGTATGAATTAAGTACTTTCCATATTTTTTTCCATTTGATGCAGTCAAAGGCTTTGGTGTAGTTTATAAAACAGAGTACTGCTGGTGTTCAATTAAATTTCCTGCACTTTTCAATTGGTTGAAGGTTGTTTGTGATCCATTTTTCTTTAACAAAACCCATTTGCTATTGAGATTATTTTGTTAGTAAAGTGTTTCAGACAATATGGTTAGCAATATGCAACAAAACCTTGCTTGCATGAGATTTAAAAGTAATTTTGTATATTTTCTTGTAGAACCTTTTTTATGCAGTAGGATAAATTCATTGTGCTTTTGTGGCGGAAGGTTCTCTCTGTATCTAACATATGCTGCATTGCCCAAGGTGCCCGGTGTCTTGTACCAAAAAGGGCTTGATTTGTAGAATACCCAGTGTAATTAAGGTGGTAAAATTCTGGGTGGAAGTGGTATAGTGCCTTTGACATGAAAATAAAAAGAACTCTACCCAGCCATGTGGCCAACAGTTAGTGTTCCGATATAATAGTATTGCGTATATTATGTACAATATCAATGGCCCTTTCTCCAGTATTCTTTAGAAACTCAGTCGGAATACCGTCCCACCTTGACAATTTTACTATTTTTAAGTTTGACGTCACCATTTTCTATTTAACAAGAGTATTTGATATTTGTTCTAATTTCAAAATCTCTAATATTTAACAATACATAAAAAATCTATTAAAAAAATATTTCAATAAGCCTGAAGCTCATCATACTAGGTTAGTCAAAAAGTTTTGAAAGCGGAAATGAAAATACATTTTTTTTGGGAGGAAATCACTTTTATTGCTCAGTATAGTCTCCCATAAGATCAATACACTTGGTCCAACGATCTTCCAACTTTGTTGTCCCATTACGGAAGTGACTTTCTGGAAGGCCTGCAAAATACTCCTCTACGACGGCTATAACCTCTTCGTTTGATAAAAAATGCTTTCCACGAAGGAATTTTTTGAGGTGTGAGAACAGCCAGAAGTCAGAGGGAGCTAAATCTGGCGAATAGGGTGGATGCTGCAACAATTCGTACCCCAATTCACTGATTTTCGCGATGGTTTTTTGAGCTGTGTGAGCAGGTGCATTGTCTTGATGAAAAATGATTTTTTTCTTCTGCAAACTGGGTCTTTTTTCACAATTTTTTTCATCCAACTGGTCCAAAAGGTCACAATAATAATCAGAGTTGATTGTCTTACCAGTTTGGAGATAATCTATCAATAAAATTCCTTTTGCATCCCAAAAAACTGACGCTAACACCTTCTTGGCCGATTTCTGGACACGAACTCGCTTCGGAGCCAAAGTGCCTGGTTCACACCACTCCTTAGCCTCTTGTTTTGATTCAGGATCATGGTGGTAGACCCAAGTCTCATCCATAGTGATGAATCGACGCAGAAAATCCTTTTTATCCTTTCGAAATTGCTCCAAATGTTGCTCAGAAAGTCGCATTCGAACGTGTTTTTGTTGCATTGTTAGCAAATGCGGCACCCATTGTGCACACAGTTTTTTGAAACCCAAAACTTCAGCCAAAATATGCCATGTTGTTCCATGTGAGATGCCTATGGTGTCAGCTATCACATCCACAGTCGATCGATGATCTTCCAAAACCATATCCTGTATTTTCGCTATGATTTCTGGTGTTGATGCACTTTTTGGACGTCCTGAGCGTGGATCGTCTTCAACGCTTGTACGGCCACGCTTAAACTCCAAAACCCATCGGTGAACGGTTGGAAATGAAGGAGAAGACTCCTTTAATACTTTCACCATCTTTGCATGGATCTCAGTAGCCGATAAATCTTCCAAAACAAAGAATTTAATCACTGCACGATATTCGGATTTTTCCATTGTTAAAAAATACACTGACACGTCAACTTCAAATGGCTTGTAAACAAAGAATGAATTGACAGATCGAAATGAAATTTTGAGTACGTTCTTATGAAAGATGAAATATTAAAATGGTGTAGAAATTTTGGTTTTTCTACTGCTCTATAGATGTCGCTTTCACAACTTATTGACTAACCTATTATATACCAACCTTTCACTTATGTATTGAATAACTGTTTTTATTATTTACTAGCCGTACCCGGCCACACGTTGCTGTGGCTCAGTCTGGTTAAATGGAAAAGAAAGAAAAGAGAAAGCACACGTTTCTAATATGTTTAATTTCACAATGCTTATGGTTATACAATATTGTTGACGTTTTTCAGCCACTCTCGTTTCAGTTCTGAAGCTGCAGAACGCGATCGCCGTTTCGCTCGTTCGCTTTCACGACATAACCTGTAAATGAGCAATGTTTAGTATTGCGTGATCAATTCCAATTCATTTCTCGATATTATTTGAATTCAAATGAAAATCAATCGACACATCACAAATTCACCGCCAATTTCATTGAAAAATAAGTAAAACAGTTATAAAACGAAATGAAAGAATCCGAATCGTCGAAAATTCAATGTCACATAACCTGACAATGAGAATTGTTTAGTTTGCGTGTGTTGCTGCAGAGGGCGCTACCATTATTTCGTCTGTTTTATATACTTTTTTTATATACAACTGTATATAAAAAATATATATAAACATGCTTGTATTCAAATGCAACCTTTTCTCAAAATTTCAAAGCAATCGGTGAAGAGCTTTCGGAGAATAGAGATTTTCAATTAACGAACATTTACATTTTTATTTATATAGATTGACTCATTTTCTTTCACATATAAATACAACATGAAAAAACCATTCATGAGTTTTTATTAATATCATTAATTCCCAAAAATAAAAAAAACCGCTTGTAAAAATTCACTCGATATGCATAGAAATGGTATGGTAGGTAGATAGATAGATATTAATTGAGTTTTAATTCGATCAACTATTTCATTTATTTCTATGTATTATTGAATTATATCAAGCATAATTAGTTGGAAAACTATCAAGTCCAAACACACAAAAAAAAACACAAGAAGAAAGGATTAAGTGCACTTAGATGCTTTTCGCTGATATTTTTTGGTTTGGCAACTTTTTACCCACATAATTCAGAAACAAGAATACAATGCTGCGAAAGTTGCTGATAAAGAGAGAAGTACTAAAGATACAACATTTCTAATAGCAACAATTCATTTACAGAGTGTCCTTCAAGTTCCAAGCAGCAGAGTTTCACTCATGTATTATAGCAGAAAACTTTGTACATACAATTTAACAATATATGAAGGAGTTACCCCTTCTTCTTCTCAGTGTCATGTCAGGTCCCCCCAACGTTGAATATCACTTGAGAGTAGATATCTTTGTCTCCGGCAGCCCAAAAAAAACCCCAACGCCCCTTATGGCGGTCCAATCACGTATATTGTGGAGCCAGGAGATTTGCCTCCTGTCAACACCTCTTCGGCCTTCTATTTTGCCTTGGATGATACCCCTAACAATGTGTATTGTTACACATGGCTAGAAACCGATGGCAAAAGAGGCAGCTCTGAAATTGGCACTTGCTTATACAGATGGATATGCCAATTATCACCAGGTTAAAGAAATGTCTATTTTTTCTGACACATGTGGTGGCCAGAATAGGAACCAGCAAATTGCTGATATTCTCTTGTATGCTGTGCAAACTACACCCATTCAAATTATAGAACATAAGTTTTTAGAAAGCGGACACAGCTACATGGAAGTGGATAGTACGCACAGTGCTATTGAAAATTTTAAAAAATACGAGTATATCATATGTCTGTTGACACTAGGAGTGATTGGATGAATATTTTTAAATTAGCAAGATCAAGCCGAAATTTAAACAAGCAGCCAATATCATGTTAAAGAGATGACTTAAGAAGATTTTCTAGATCTTCACACTTTAGCCAATAATACAATAAAAAATCAGACAACAGACATCAAAGGTATGAAAGTGAACTGGATGAAAGTAAAAGTCTTTAAATATGAATTTTCATAATCATATCGTCATAATGATGATTATGAAAAAAATAATATTAAAACAAAAAAAGGTAGACCATCATTACCTGAAAATATTACAATGGAGCTAAAAAGGGCTTATTCTGCAGAAGTACCAATAAGTGTTCCAAGAAAAACGATTTACTCTCATTGTGTGCTAAAGGTGTTATCTTGTTATCTCGAAGCAACTCCATAGTTGGTATTCATCCCTGCCAACCAGCACAAGAGTTCATCACTTAATAAACCACGACACATCAAGTCATTTGGAAGAAATAATAAAATAATATAGAAAAAACAATATTTTAGAAGCGTTAAAGCCACCTTTTTACAGTTGTTTTCACCAAGAAATGATTAAGTCTAAAACGGGTGTCCTTATTTTTATTTTTTAGGTGAAATGTTTTTAAGTTACTTATTTTTTTTGTAGTAATTCTTATAAATAAATAAACTGTCTTTAAATAACATTTGTTTGTATTTTATTTTATTAAAAACTTGATTTTACATCGCCTTCCGAAACTTATATTGCATTTATCTCAAAACTCAATATTTGGACTTAAATGCTTTTCACAGAACAACGACGATATGATACAGCAGAATACCAAATTTAATTTTTTGAGATTAATAGTGTTTCATTTTAGGGAAATACATATTTAACATATTTGCTGATGTCACCTTAAGATATTTTGTTGCAGCAATCTGTAGGAAATGTCAAATATGAGGCTTTTTTATGTTTTGCTTGGCATTAAATGCAAAGATAATTAACATTTGTAAATACTAGAAGTTATTTTAATTTTGTTTTATGTTTTTATCTGCATAAAAATAATAAATGGGTGGCAAATAATATAATTTTTTGTGTTAATTGATTTTTTAGGAAATAGGTGAATAAGAAAATGATAACAAGAAGTTGCTTGCATCTCTAAATCATATATTTCATGTTTAAATATCATGTAAAAAATGTCAAGGTTTATGAGAAATTAATCACACTAATATTTATTTCTTTTTCTAACATAAAAGAACTTGAGTTACAATACTTTAATATACTGCAATGGTCATTGTATAAAAATACCTGTAGAATGCATCACAACTATTATTAATTATTAAAAAAAATAAAAAAATATCTGTAATTTACAAAAGGGTAGAGAGTTTGTCAGTGAGCATTAATACTAAACTTAAAATGTTTCCTACAATTTCTAAAACTAAGAATAAAATATATATGGGTCCTAAAATTCAATTGTTTGAAGTCACCTTTTCTGGTGTAATTAAATATGCATAAAATAAAAAATCTTAAAACTAGATAGTTATGTAAAAAAAAATTATATAATGTAAAAAAATGTCCATATCAATACACAATCGTTCAATTCATCATCACAGATGAATTATAACCTATACCATAGTGTTCTCGATCCATCATCACAGATGAATTATAACCTATACCATAGTGTTCTCGATCCAGTGATAATATTATAGTTTTTCTTATGATACAACACTGATTATTACAAAAATGATATTGGGTTTTGTACAAAAACAATATTTGTAAAAATAAACATGGTTAATGACATTGACTAGGAATAATTTGGAATCCACTGACATAAGCAGCTACTTTTGTAGTTTGCCCTGCAACAAAAGAAAATAGTTATTTAATATGTTACCAAAGAATATCTTAACATCAAAAATAAAATGTTACTTTCATTTCACACATGACAATTTTCTTTCCGACTAGATGTAGTAATTACTATAAATATGTGTTTTAATCATTCAAAACAATAACAGAATATTTAAAATAAACTGACAGATTCGAGTTTTAAAATTAGTTGTCTAAGCAAAATGCATATTACTCTTTTCATGGTAAATTATCAAAAAAACATGTTTTTTTAATTTATAAAAATCAAAATTTAATACATATTCCGATCCACAGAATCTGGCATTTTCTTAGTAATCTTAGAATCTAGTATTTTCTTTTCCTTGGATATTTTTTCATACATTATCAAAAGCTCTGTTAAATGAAGTAGGTGAAACTTCAAATTGATAAAAGTTAAAAAAAACTAAACAATTTATTTCAAGACCCTAATTATTGTTACGAGTATAACATATGTGAAAACAGGATAAGTTGACTATATAAATACTGTTTTAAAAAACACTACTCACAGGTACTTTTTAATCAAAAGTAAAATGTTATTCAAACTGCTAAATAAAAAGGAATAATGGTTTAACTTGACTACACATAGGACAAGGTGCATTACTTGCAGCACATTACTTAACAACTCTGTAAATATCATAAAAACATATAATAATATGTAAAAATCTTGTTATGGAAATAATCCTAATGAGGTGGACTAAATGTTTCATAATGCTAATTTCTTAGGTTATGATATATTTTGAATAAAATTCTCCTTGAATATTTTCATCCCAGAAGGCAAAGTAGAGTGAGGTAGGGTCGCAATTAAGTTAGAGTTTTATCAAGCCCTATACTCATAAGTTTAAAAATTACAAAAGAGTGTCATTTTCCACTGGACAGAATTGAAGTGGATAACAATGAACGTTACCTTCTTCCTTCTGTCAGACCCAAAATCATTTGGGATGGACTGCAACAAGAGGAAGAATAAAAATTGTTATTGACTTGAATTGGTTGATTGAAGGAAGGAGAATATGAACGACACATAATATATACAATAAAACAATGTAATGTAATGTAGAGAGAGGGTGAATAATACTTACAAAGGTTCCCATAGTGAGAAGCATCTAATTATGATGGAGAGATTCATTAAACGTGGCGTCGTCGTGGTGCTTCCTCTTGCTAACAGAGTGGCTCTTGGACTTGGGGCTAAGCTCACAGGCGCAGCCGCTGCGCACCTTGATGTAGTCCAGCATCCAGCCACCCTGGGGCAGGGAGGGGAACTGACGCTGGTGATGGTGGCGTGACTCATGCTCACCACCCTTGTCCCGTACTAGCGCATACGAATACGAGTACTTCTGCACACAGCGGGACTGCGCGCGCAGATGCTTGTCCACAAAACGGCACGGTTTGTTTTCCACGCCTTCTCCACAAGACAATTCGTAAAATCTGGAAAAAGTAATCATTGTTTATATAACTATACGTAATCATAATCAATCGTCAATATTACCTTAGCTGGGGCAGGCTTTATTAGTTATTTTCTCTCTGGGTAACCTTATTTCTAGGGATATCCCATATTTCTTTTTGAGTTTGGAGTCAATCAATATCGGTTGTTACAGTAATTAGTTGTGAGTAATAACATTTATAAGCCTTAAAACATTTTTTTTTGTTTTGCATATTGAATACTAAATTACAGAATTATTACAGTATATGCATACTCTATTAGAATAAGAATCACAAGTCACTGCCATCATGTCAAGATTTCTTTTTTCGCTAGTGTCATGCTCAACCATGACTCAACTGGAATCACATAACATACTGTTTCTAGCACTTGTTTAAATCAGTCCTGGTTTTTGTTTAGATTAAATCATGTTGAATTTCGGAATAAAAAGAAATAATTTACTTTCCTTTTACGCTTTTCTAAGTTTTTGGATGTCGCAATATTCTTTCTCAGATCTTTCTCTTCACATCTCTCGTACGATTTATTCATCAGACTCTGCAATTCCTCCGCATTCTCCGCTAACACCACCACGTCATCAGCACCCAGCGTGAAAAAATGAAAAGTAAGAGAGTGGATGAATAGTCGTACCTTTGCCTGTTTTCGCCACCCTTGAAGAGCTCGACATACATGCCCTGGTTGTTCGTGCCTCCTTCCGGTTCGACCATTTCCATGACGGCAGGGCAGCAGTCCACGGTGTGCACCGTGTCGTTGGTCTCGCGCCGGATCAGGGCCTGCATCTCGGGCGGGGTCAGCCACTCGCGCCTGTGGACCCTGTGGCTCTCCCTCTCCCTGCGGGGGTGCGCGTGGAACATGTCCGCGCTCAGCGAGCTGTTGCCCGCACCGGGGAGCCCTGACCCACCGAGCGGAAGAAGGACTGCTACCAACACCTGCAATCAAATATATACCGTTAATTACTTCTGGATGCCATAACTTTCATGACAATACTGGATTCGCACTTGACTGTGATCAATCTACAGGCTTCCTTACTGTTTTGTGATTGACCTAGGGTAAATTGAATAAAAATGTATATTATTTGTTTATCACTTTTTCGTTAATATCACTTCAAGAACTATTTGTTATTGAATTTATAAAAGGCAAATCATAATCGTCATTAAATAGCGTCATTGAGTAGCAGTAAGCAACCTGGGGGTTGCGACTCCCGTACAGGTTGCGAAACGCGATGTGAAGTTCGCTAAAATGTATTAAGTACTTTTAAATAAAAAAAGATAACCGTGAACCTTGAGAAACGATTACTTCGTTTTACCCAAAAAATCTGTCAAAACATTTCTTCCATTTGCCTATTCATATTTGTGCGAAACTGCATTTTCGACTCTAACTGTAGTAAATAGAAAGTATCGTTCCAGATTGAATGTAAAAGCAAATATAATGGTACCCATTTCAACGATTGTGTCAAATATGCAATTGGTTATTTCTAAAATTCAGCGACAAATTTCAGACTTATTATAATAAATTGTTTTGTGTTATTCTAACCTGAATAAATAAACCAATAAAATGGTATTTCTATTTTTCATTTACGTGAGAGTCGCATAAGAATTATACTGCAAATAGGGGTTCGATTGGCCTAGAGGACGACATGGCTTGCATGCATATTTATTGATGACTGTCAATTCAGATACGAGTAGTGTAGTTTCTTTCTGAGAGTCAATCTGACCGTTGGTTGATCATAGTGAAATTAGCGCGAATAAAAATTTGCTCCATGCGATTTTCATTATGCATTTTTCTAAGCGAATGAACCAGAGAATCAGTTAATACAATAAAAACAGTGAAGGCAAAACGGGGTTCATTTAAATCGTTCTCAATATTGAATATCTGAACAAACGTTCTAAAAATTGGCCACTTGCTAGTCATATAAAAATGCACCACAAGAATTGCGTCATTCACGCACACGAGGTTCTAAAACGATATAACTAATCTGATTTTATGGCGAGTGGAATGCGTGGTAGAGGAAGACCAAGGAAAGTTTGATTGGATCAAGTGAATGCTATTTTGAAAGAAGGAAATGTAGAAAGTCAAAGAAATCGTAGGAGTTGTATGAGAAGGTGTATCAATGTATAAGAAACAAAATATGTGTATCGAAACAGGAAAGTCTGGCGCTCTGATTTTTCTGCATACATCGACAGGGAAATGGCGTGATGTTATGTATGTATGTAGCTAATATACTATTATTATTCCAGTGTCGTTCTATTTCAGAAAAAATGTCAAGTTCTTTTATCGCGATTCGCAAAGAAGTGTTTCTTACTTCATTGAGCGAACCCAATGAGATGGTTCCGTTCCTCATCATGTCATCATCACACTATGCCCCTATTGGAATAGACAGAGCGAACAATTATTCACTTTTGTCCATCCTGTTACACATCTTTCGCGTCCATCACGTCCATACATCTCGTCATACATACTCTTATTATAAGCAATTTTCACTCTTCCCTCTTTTAGAACTTGATTAATTTGGTCGTGTCACATTTTTTTAGTTTTACCAAACTTTTAATACTTTCTATACTACTTGTATGGAATATTTTTGTAAATCTTTTTCTCATTCATTTTTTCTACGTGGCCTAACAATCTCAATGCTCCATTCTTCAACTGAAGCACTACATCTTATTTCAATCCTCGTTTTTTCTTACTGTTCTCATTCCTTACTTTGTCATACATTAATAGACGACCTCCGTGGCCTGGTGGTAAGACGCTTGTCTGCCGATCCGGATGTTGCGGGTTCGAGTCCGCTGGAATTCAGATTCTTTTTAAATGGAATTCCAGCCTGGTTTTCACTTAGGGCCCATTAAAACATCTTTCTGGTTGGTTGGAAGAGATTGCCATATGGAAATAAACTCGCCAGGTGAAATAAAAAAAAATGTTTACACATTTTAAGGAACGCTCTCTTCAACTAAATTATCTTACTTTCATAACTTTATTCTATATCCAAATTTTGCTAGTCTTATATTGCATAATGGGTAGCCAATTATGTTGGTAAACACATTGATTAACCGACCATTCATTCTATTGCCTGCTGCTACTTTTCTTTCAATTTTGTACTTCACGCGACCATCCGACGTGAACATGCTGCCAAGACACTAAATATCCTCAACTTACTTGAATGATGGTGTTCCAGTACATACATACATATCATCACGTCATTTTCCTGTTGGGGTGAGCAGAGAGGATAGAGCGCCAACATTTCCTATCACGATATGCTTCCTTCGCCTCCTCCACATGCATATCTCTTCTCATCCAATTCCTCCTGTTTCTTTTCCTCCTTAACTTTCTTTCTTTAAAAAAATCATTAATTTGGTTCATTCACATTTTTCTCGGTCGTCTTCTTCCTCGACTCTCACTTATGCTTGCATTATACATTTGTTTAGTCAGTATTTCGTCACCCATCCGTTCAAAATTTCCAAATAATCTCAACATGATCTTTTTTCACCGTACGTTAGTTTACGTACGTTAGTTTTAATTTACATTCACCCTAATAATTACATTTCTTATTCTGTCGTACATCCGTATATCGACACACTACACATTTTTCTCAGTGGACGCATTTCCACTACGTTTACTCACCTCATTTCATTCATTTTACACGTTCACCTTTTACTATAATACGACAATATTGGCACCAATACGCTATTGTGAATCATCATTTTTAGTATATCTCGATATTGCTTGGTTTGAATATATATATTTTAGCCCCCCATTGATTTAGTTACTATTTATATTTCCAATGTTTCGGTGATAAGAGAAAATCAAGTGTTCTAAAAAACTCAGTGGCTACACGAAAGGAATGCGGACGTTGCAGGGAGACTCACCCAACAGGGAATATAGAATATTTGACGCAAATATAAATATACTCGTAATTCAGTTTGAAACAGAATTTTAATTCTTCTTAAATTAAAACAAATTTACTAAAAATTGTGATAAACAAATGATAACTATAAAAAAGAGCTACGTTATTCCGGTTGTAAATACGTAATCCATTTTTTAGAAAACTCTTCAAGCTTCTTCTGGAAAATATAACGAACTATTATTGGCTAACACTGGAATGCAACATTTGGAGGCTTAGCGCATTCCTTCCGAAGTAGAAGCACACCAGCACAGCTGGCAGGCAGCAATAAGTTTTGGATTAGGTCTAATGCTATTATGTTTAGAATGTATCATGACAAGTTAACTTTGCAATTATAATTTAGAATAGCTTTCAAGGCGAGATCAAATTTATTGAAACAAATCTGTATTTAAAGCATTCAATTTTCAGATTATGATCTTGGGATACACCTGTTGTACATAAAGGAAATTCTAATGCAAAATATTATTTCATTTTATTCAGATAACTTATGCGATTATTAAACATTTGAGCATCATATTGTATTCGGTTTCACTTTAAATTGGAAAATATCTCCCGCATTTTTCCAGACTATTTACTTTTATATAACTTACATATATGGGTTAGATCCAATTACAGACGACGTTTTAAGAGAAAATATACTGTAAAAGAGATAATTATTAATAAATAAGATACATATTATTGTTAAGCCGAAACAAGCAACTTCCATTACTAAGAAAGCTTACTATGCATTATTTAAAATCATTTTGTGAAATTTTGAAGTTGTCTATGCACGCGGAGCACGTCTTACATTGAACGGTGCTGATATAGAGAGAGTGAAAATTTTTAAATACCTCGGAAGTATCCTAGTGGAAGACCTCGACCCAGAAACCGAAGTCAAGTGCAGAATTGAATCATTTCGTGCGACTTTTAATAAAATGAGAAGCGTATTCTGTGATGATAATCTAAACTTGAAACTTCGACAACGGTTACTCAAATGCTACGTTTGGTGTTATTGTATGGAGTGGAATCATGGACCCTCAAAGTAAGTAGTATGAACCGACTGGAAGCATTCGAAATGTGGATGCACCGGAGAATGCTACGGATACCCTGGACGGATATGGTCAGCAACACAAGGGTTCTTCAAAGAGCCAAAGTTGATAGAGAGCTGCTGACTAATATTAAAATCCGAAAGGTGTCCTACTTGGGTCATGTACTTAGAGGAGCAAAGTACAAATTACTGCACCTGATCATCCAAGGCAAAATAGAAGGCCGAAGAGGTGTTGGTAGGAGGCAAATCTCCTGGCTCCGCAATATACGTGATTGGACTGGCATAAGGGGCGTCGGAGATCTTTTTCGGGCTGCCGGGGACAAAGATATCTAGCCTCAAGTGATATTCAACGTTGGGGGGACCTGACATGACACCGATAAGAAGAAGTTGTCTATATCCGAGCCTCTGTTCAAAAGTGATAGCCAACGAAAGAAAAGAAGAACACTTGGAAAGTTAGTTCTACTTATTGCCAGTCTAAATAGGTCAATATTTCTCTATCGTGTCTCAATATAGTATGTTAGTTGTCAGCAACATAAAACCATATGTTTTCCAGCATAGTTGGATTAATTGTTGTTCGTGTCAGAATATAAAAAGAAGCCCTCACATACCTCCTCACTCTTTAAAATGTTTTATTACTATGACATGAAACTTAAGTTAGGAAATAAATATACTTTAGCTCTTGGTCCGAAACCGAAATATTTTAATATAATAAATTAACTAAGAATGTAAATGATTGAATTATTGAAGATTTTTGGGATTTGTTACATTGATTTTTTTAAGTTTTTCAGACTCAATGACGGTAAAAAATACGAGAAAAGTAATAAGGTCAAAAAATGAAGCTATATATGGATAAAAGCAAGTATGCTGAATCATTTTATATTTTATAAATCTTTATGTGGATATACTCGTAATAACTAAGAACTGTACGTCATTTTACATTTGTGCGGAACGCAAATTCTAAAGCTATGTGTGGATATATTGTAATAATAAATGAATAACGGCAAATATTCGGAACGCAAGTTCCAAAGCAAGCTATATATATGATAATATAATAAAGAACGATAAATAATTTAACATTTTGCACTCGGAACGCAAGTTCTAAAGCATTATATGGATTTAAAGCTACATATAATATACATTTTGTAGTTGGAACGCAAGTTCTAAAGCTATAAAGGATTAACGGTAAATCATTTTATATTTTGTATCCAAAACGCCAAATCCAAAGCTAGGTATGGATATAATCATAACATAAAATAAAGAACGGTTAATAATTTTTCATTTGGAATGCAATTTAATAATCACATAAAGAATGGTAAATCATTTTATATTTGTAATGCAAGCTCTATTTTGAGGTATGAATCATTTCTTATTAAATAAGCATGCAATAGAGAAGGGGAATGCGGCAATAGATCAGGTGCCTTTCAATTACATGCAACTCTCAATATGCCCAAATCAGGGGAAATGTCCTTTTATTGTCTTTGTTCCTCCCTCTTTTATGTAGCTTGGTCTGATGCCTGACTAATTTTATAGACATTTCATATTAGAGTACGGATGGTATAGTGTTATCAAAATGCGAATTGTTTAGGTAACAAAATAACATTTTGATTTATTTTGTTTCGATCAATGTCATACTTATCGGTCACAAAAATCAGCCAAAACATAATGAATTATTTTGAGAAACTATTTATTCGGCCTAATGTAAATAAGAAAGACGAGAACCTCCTTGACGACTTTGAGAGAAAGGTACTCAGAATAATTTTCGAAGCCGTGAAAGAGTGCGGAGTTCGGTGCAGACTTGAACAAGAATACAAGAGTTTTCAAATGCATTAAGATCGAAAGATTTCGGGCACGTACTTCGAATGCCAGAGCCTCTCCATCCAGATCGCATCCTGAACAGCAAGCCTGGAGGAGGACGACGACGGGTTAGCAAGTCGAGATTGAGACGAGAGGACCAAGGATCCAGAGACATAACGATACTGATAATAGGGAATTGTCGACGAACTGTTCATGATTCAAATCGGGAGAGGTGATTTCTGGAGGATGCATAAATTCAGACTGAATTGTAGCGCCAAAGATTGTTTTAAATTATATTATATAACACTTTAGTTGTACGAGTATACAATACAACCTCGACTTGTTATTACCATGTATAAATATCTTACAAATAACTAGAAATATGTTAAAGAGGCCTTAAGTGAAAACCAGGCTAGATGGAACTCTTTTGAAAATAAATTGAGTTCCAGAGGGAATCGAATTCGTAATTCCCCTCTTCAGGTTGGAAGAAAGTCACGGAGGTCGTGAAATATGACGATGATGCTTTAGTTAACGACATATGATATCATTCAACGAATATAATACTTGATTATTTTTTAGGTTTTGACTATATTAGTGGCTCGAAAATATAGGAATTTCATAGGAAAAGTTTCAGTTCATTAATTATTACTTTCTAAAATCAACAATACAAAATGTCAATGATCCGAGACTAATGCTGTATTATATAAAATTAGTGAAATGGATTTTCAAACCGTAATATTGTAAAACAATATTGTGTCAATAATAGCGTAATATTGTGTCAATACGATCATATCACTTCATATTAGAAGGAAGTAAATGATTTGAATGTGAAAAATGGACGCAAAATTCGCATATTGTCACTATTGTATAATATCCTTAACTGTTCCGCCACTCCATCTTGTCTCGGTTAAAATATTCAGCGTATTTCCGATTATGGAATTGCGGTGTGCTAAGGTTGATATTGTTCACCGTTCTTTTTTTCTTCTATGTCGTCCTTTATACTGCCCATGCAGCGAGACTCTGGAATCAGTTACCAGCGAATGTCTTTGGCATGTTTCGAAAAAACGATTGAAAAAACTTTTAATTTAAAGCCTGTAATGCTAAGTTTTTTATTCCTGATTTATTTTTTCTGTCCAACATCCTTTCCTTTTTTCCTTTGGTTGATAATTTTGTACAAATTAATACAACTTTTAATAATTTTAGCGACCTATATAACTTCCTTTATTAACTTTTGTTTGGTTAATTGGGAGAGACTGCTACCTAGAAATAAACTCGCCAGATTGTTATACAATGTAGTGTTAAATAAATAAATATTTTTTAAAATTTAATTTGAAGATTTGAACAGCTTCTTCTGCGAGATCACTGTTTGATCTCTGAAGAAATTGTGACATTCGAGATGGGTAGCGATAATTCGGTAGGACCGTCCATTCAATTGGACAGCATTCCATATCTGGTACGGAGTGCGGCAGAAACTGTCGCTGGGTCGGCACTGCACGTGCTCAAATCGTCAATGGCCACCGTGGTCGCCCCTCATTAAAGATGCTAAACTTAAATACCAAAATATGCTTCCAAACCACATTTCAAGAGACTGTCTCGAGAACATTTTTGATCATAAAATATGTAATTCTATTAATTAGCTACGCAAATTAATCGAAATGTCGTGTGGAATTTATAAAACATATAAAAGGTGCGTAAATGAATGTTCTCGTTAAATTACTGGCGATTCTAAAATATATAATACATTCATCTAACATAGCTTATTAATTGATCGAGTATTCGTATTCTGATTTTAAATCCATACCTCTTTTTCCTTCTGTACTCCTATGTGACAGAATTTAAGTTTGTAGCCGATGTGGACCATGGAATAGACTTAATACGGCTCAAGTACAAATTCTATTATCATATATAGATATATGATACACCTATATATCTTCTACTTCACAAATTCTATTATCATATATGATATATCTTCTACTTTACAAATTTCATGGATATGGAAGTTTCTCACCCCATCTCTAAGTTTTTTTCATTCGTATTTAATTTTCCCTTCAACATATCCGAAATTGTGACATGGACAAATCTAAGATCGTGGTTGGGTGACGAGATTATTTTCAGCCCCATTAATCTAGCCTTCGGGTTTAGAACCACTACAGTAGGCACTGAACTCGCGGTTCGTCATCGCACTTGTAGATATTATCCCAAACGCAAGCGTCTAGCTCTAGAGGCCTACATCCTAGCGCGTGTTGTATTGTTACCAAAAGAACTTTTTTACCAGGCTGGGACCTTTTTCGGTTTTTTGGGTACCAGTGGGAATTGAGTCCGTAACTCCCAGATGGAAGTCAAGTGGCTTACCAATTAAGGTGCGGAAATCGTCATCTCTAATTTTTTTTTTTTGTAATGGCTCTGAGGGTATACGAAGAAGATATTGTGAGATGGGGTAGAATTCGTAGAAGACACAGACGAGGTCATGTGTAAAAAAATAGATAATACAAGAGTTTCCTACGTGTCAATGCATGAAATAACTACTGGTGGTGGTCATCTAGGAAAACCTCTAAAAATATGGAAGCATAGTCAACATCTCAAGAGAGGCAGTCCTGATAGAAACAGATCATATGTCTAATTTAGGAGATGACTCGAACAAAGAGTCGAAGAATGATATGACACTCGTACATATTAAGACAAAGCTAAAATTTCACGCACCTTGGAGGTGGAGCTGGTATGATTAATTAATAGTAATAAAAAGAGCATTTAAACCATAATATCCATTGACTGCAAGCTCTGATTTATTTAAAGCAGCCATTGCAACATCAACAAAGGCAACGGGTACCAATTAACATAAAGTCGATTGGACTATGGTATAATGATTTCTCTAAGGTTATCTACAGCATTGCTGCATTGAGACATATATTTAAATACAGTTGAGGATCAAGAATAGACAGGTTGGAAATTTGAATGGCGTTTATGTCCAATTAAATTTGTACTTCAAATTCAAATGACAATCTTATACAGCGCCGTTTAAAGTACAAATTGTCCTCAAGGGCGCTCTAACTGGGGACTCGAACCCACTATTACTAAATCACGACTAGTAGCTATAGCAGCACCCGAGCAAATCATGTACAACACTTTCTTTGTATATAGTACAATTTTATGGAATTATTGTCAAGTGGTAATCTTTTCCAACCAATAATAAAGATGTTGAACGAGGCTTAAAAATGAAAACCAGACTGATAACCTTTTTTGAAAACCTGGGTTCCAGCGCGAATCGATCTCGCAACCTCCGGGTCGGAAGACAGGCTTCTTATCAACTAGACCATGGATGAAGTCAAATTCAAACTTTGATCGTAATCGTTGAACTGGTGTGTACATTTGATACAGGTTTAACCCAATCATATAAAATATAATGCATATTGATAACAATGATACTCGTGCATCCCTGTGACTACGAAGCTTTTTAAGGAGCTTAATCCTCAGTTGAGTTCTCAAGATGCAAAACCTGCTCTGTAAGACGGCGAGTGTCGAAATCCGCTCTACATATAATTTAATCAAAAATATTAAATTTTCATTGTGTTTCTATCAAAACTTATCATGGGGTTGATATTATTTATTGTTTCTAAAGGCATAAAGTAGAAAATATACCATGGTTACATTTCATTTATATTTGAAGTATTTAATCATATAAATACCATCAAACCATTTCCTTGTCGGGGTAGGTAGAGTGGAAAGAGCACTAGACTTTCTTATCTCGACACAAATCCTTCACCTCTTCCACATCACCTTTTCACGCAACTTCTACAATATCTCTGACTTTCTATGTTTCCTTCATTCTGAATAACATTCACTTGATCCAACCATTTTCTCCTGGTATTCCTCTACCACACGTTCACTCACATTTGCACTATATATTTGTTTTGTTAATTTTTAATTCATTCGTTCTTCTCTTTCTTCATTAATTTGTTCTACACGCACAAACCGTCACATAGTGCTATTCTTCATTTTACTCAACACATCACCCTCAAGTTCACGTTCATCCCTAATAACTTCATTTCGTATTTTAACATACTCGTACATTGTCCCCTCGTATATTATTCTCAGTGCACGCATTTTTACAACATTTATTCGGCACCTTAAGCTATAATAGTTATACTTATACTTGATAATTTTTACAACATTTATTCGGCACCTTAAGCTATAATAGTTATACTTATACTTGATAATTTCACTCACATTTGCACTATAACTATATCTGTTTTGTTAATCTTTTTTCATTCAATCTTCCACATGGCCAAACCATCTCAACGTGCTCTTCTTCATCTTACTTAAAATATCATAATTCACTCAAAACCGAAAAAGCCTTCCAGAGCGGGTTTTGCATCCTGATAACTCAATTTATTCACTAAGAAATGGAAATATTCCGATGGAGATGAGAAGTGGAAATATTATATAGAAAACATTGATATCGGTTAAGTCATTCCGTTTGCGAGTGGTGACGCTCTTGATAGCCCAGTTTGTGAATACAATAATAATGTCAAGAGCGATATTTACAAAGAAAAATAAAACAATCTGAATAAATACGTATTGTGATTAGCAAAACAGCCGGCTGTCGATAATATGCAAAGAGCTTACTGCACGCTGCATGCCATTCGTACGAGATGACATTAAGATAAATATTATTAGGAAATTTGATACGCCCACCGAGAGCCACGGGCAGGCTGCGGGCCGCTCATTCACGCGGCGGGGGCGAGGAGGGCCCGAGGCAGCGGTCACTACAGGTTCGGCCGCTCTTATCCCCCGAGTTGCGGGATAAGCGCACAGTGCAGGAAGCTCACACATCATTAAGGACAATTTATGACCGTCGCTGACACCTTCGGACCTGTTCTCTTTCCCAGTGACGAAACACGATAATCATCATATTACTTTATTTGATAAAAATATCCGTTGTTCATTCTGCACAACTACTCCTACTACTATTTTTAATTCGTTGTTAATCATTATGTTAAATAAACACCCAAAAAAATTAATAATTAATACAGGATGGCCATCAGTCGCGTTCTAGTTTAAAACACTGATATTTTTTCCAGAAAATTTTAAAGGCACCCTTAAGTTGTATGGGAGGGAAACGTGGGCCTGGAAAATACTGAAAATAGCAGAATAAATGCTGTAGAAATGCGTGTTTTGAAACGAATATATGGAGTGACAATGTATGACAAAATACAGGATAAAGTAATTCAGGATAAATGTGAACTTGAGGCTGATGTGTTGAGTAAGATGAAAAATGTCACGCTGATATATTTGGGCATGCGGAAAGAATGAATGACAAAAGATTAACAAAACAGATATACAGTGCAAATGTTAGTGGAAAGCGTGTGAGAGGAAGACCAATAAAAGTATGGTTGGATCAAGTTAATGATATTCTGGAAGAAGAAAACGTAGCAACACATATAAATCGTAGAAGTTGTAAAATAAGGTGTGTGGATGTACAAGAGACAAAAGATGAGTATCGAAATAGGAAAGTCAGACGCTCTCTCCTCTCTGCCTACTCCGGCAGGGAAAAGGCGTGATGGTATATATGCATTTTTATGTTTCATTATGGAGAATTTAGCGATAGAGAAACGAACGAAAATGACTAGTTAATTATTTAAAAAATTAAGTCAATTATTCATACAGAACGCGCATATCGACGTCATTTTTGCTGATGGAGGTTGTCCAGCAAGATCGACAATTATGAGATTATTTGCACGTTTTTGACAGCAGGGAACAGTAGTTTGTTGATTTGCCTCGAGTCGAAAGACCGCGCACTGTCTGCACTAATGATAAGATTCAAAGGGTACAAGAGAGTGTCGTTGATGATCAAGCAACTTCAACAAGGTTTAGCTCAACTCGGACACTGCAACGATTCTGAGGAAGCAATTTACACCTCTTTCTGTATGAAATTCAATTGGCGCAAGAGTTGAAGCCACAAGATCCCCAACAACGTCATGAATAGGAATATAAGACTTATTGGCAATAATTTAGTTTCAAGAAACCATACACCATGTCCACATCTAATAATACCTGCGAACTTTTACATGCCAATCATTATAAATATTTGAATGTAGTATGAATGTAAATGCAGATAAACGAAAATTGGAATCCCTCTCAGGAAATAAAGGGGAGGTTTTCATTAAAACGAAGTCTCATTTTATAAGCTGAAACCAGAGCTTGGAATTAATAAATTTTACTAGGTAACATACTCGTATATTACTTATGCTACCTACCACACACCACTCCACTATCCCTAGCTACTCGTATATAATAAAAAAAATATACGGATATAACTATTGTAGTAAACGATGTATTGCATAACAATGACTTAGACTGTAATTTTTAAAAATATTTTTTTTTCTTCAGAAAATGCATTATTTTCCTTTGGTACACATAAGTTATGTTTATTTTCACGACCCTCCTGTGATTTTTCACCGCGACCCACAGGTGGAGAAAATATGCTTCGGGTTATCTTGAACTATTCAAATAAATGTTAACAAAAAGCTGATTTACCTATAGTTTTTTCACGCGTGGGTGAATAGAATGTTTTCAGATATGCAGAACCTCAAATAATAATTTTAATATTAAAAAAAAAATTAAAATTTAATATTGAAAAAAAATTTTTTTTACACATGTCACATTTTTTACATATGCAATTTGCGAAAAAAAAACAACAGTTAATTTAATTTGGACACACACTTTTATAGGATCTGGATTTGTTGCCTTTCATTTGTCGTGTTCCCAGTAAACTATGCTTTTGCCTGTATCTCACTGTCTTCAGTGAGATACAATATACGAGTATTATACAATATAAGCATTATTATTGCAGAATGAGATTTTTTTTTGTATTTAAAAATCTGGAACCCTTTCTTTTTTCCCTTTTTACGTAATACTATTGTTAAAAAAATTGGATAGAAATTTTTGAAAAAAAATAAAGTTTATTTTTTGTAAATTTCTGATATTAACAATTTTATCTAAAAAATATATCAAATACACTTGATTGAAGAAGGGAAGAAATATAAACAATACTATAATCCCTCTTTCCAAAACAATTTTTTTAAAGAAATAAAAATCATTCTTTATAACTTTAAATACGTAAATATTATAAATATTGGCGAATAGACAATTTTATATATTTTTCCTTAAATTTATTTGATCAATTTAAAACATTTCCTATGCATGATTTTAGTCGTTAGCAGCAGCAAGAGTAAATTATACTAAAAATGTTATCTTCCACATTGGAATAAAATGAATAGTTTCGATATCAGATTATCGAAATCCTAAAATAAGTACCACACTACTAATATTACAGTCTAAAAGAGGGAAAATGAATAGTTAATAAAAAGGAAATAATCAAAATTAAAATTAATCTGTTTTGCTATTATTAATTGTCTAATTGGGAACACTTGGAATCCTACACCTTGTAAAAAAAATATTGTTGAAAAAGCTAAAGGTATGAATGTAAGCTTATATTTACACATGATCAAAAGCTCATTCCGTTTTTCATACTCAAAACATTTTTACATCAATTCACATCATAAAAAAACGAGAATGCTTAGTAATAAACATTAACCAAAGCACCTGGTTGAAAAAAAAAGTCAGTTCATATCATAAAAAATTTACTTAGGAACAAAATTTATTTAACGTTCAAAGCATAAAAAATATTTCATCAGTTCACATCATAAAAAGACATGACGCATAAATGAAATCTTATGTTAAAACTTTATCTAAGGCATATGGCTTGTAAAAATTTATAAAAAAACTGACACACACACGAAAGCTTACGTTAAAACTTTATCTATCGCGCATGGTTAAAAAAATATTGCATTCGTTCACGTCATAAAAAATATGATGAAACGAACTATAGAAGAAATAAATTTTATAAACGTAACGCTTCGTTAGTAATGTATAAAAAAAGAAAGTTAAAATATAAATTCACCCAAATATTACATAAGAAAACAATAAATGAAGATTCAAGTTTTAATTTAGCCCATTGGTGCAATCCAGATTTATGGGTACGGGAGACTGTGAAAACGGTTGCACACGGCGTATATAGATAACGTCACAAATGAAAGGCTTCGACCGAAATGATTATTATGTTTAATAAAAGCCAAATTTTATTATTTATAAGGTACAATTATGTATTTTCTCAATTTAAGTAATACATATTATTCTCTCAAACGCACACATAAATCATTAATTATTTATATATTATTTATAGTTAAGGCATTTACACTGTGGAAGTTTAAAGACATTGTCATTTGTTTTTATCAAACAATGTTTATGCTACTTTATGTAACAGTAAAATCCTACCGGTTTCAAGGTTTTCACCTAATCATCAGGGAGCACAAACAAGACGTGTTTGTGCTCCCCTGAACAAATCACATTAATTTAATAAGTTTTAGCAAGGTCAGTTGTATTTTCGATGAGAGACTACATTCCAACACACCACATTTCTTCTAGTCCTGATATTATTGTTTAAATATTAGTTTTTTTCTTATTTGAATTTAAATAAAAAATATTATACGAGTATATAAAATCTGTCATGAAATAAAACAACTTTACGTATCCAAGATAAACCAGATATACAATGTATAACCATGTACAAAAAATAATACATAAGTAAATTATTTTGAGGGTGAAAAATATAAACGTGAACATGCAAAAAAATAAACCTGCAAATCACATGTATTTAGGTTTATTCTAAATATAGAAAAAAGTATACATCAACCCTTTTAAATTTCCTGTTTAAGTCATTTCCATACAAGCCGATACATAGCGTCGAGATATTTCCTCTATTATCTTTGAACTGGTAAAACTCGGGTTGGGTCCTTTTAGCAAACGTCCATTCATATTTGAGAAATTAAGTTTCTTTTAAATACAGTTTAGATGAAATCAAAATGAAATGAAAATGCTCTTTCTTGATGTAGATCTTGGATCTTTTATGTTGCGAAAATCATTCCTGGGAGGTAGATTACCAGCTGTCTCTCCCCCTTTTAGGCGGCCTTTCTGGCATGTGATATCCCGCGGGGATCTTGTGTATATGGGATTTTGTCTCAGCCCATCCTATCCACATGGTCACGCCAGTACCGCCTTCTCTTCTTGCTCCATCTGACTATATATAATATATAATATTTGTCGCATGTGAGAGTTTCTGACCCTATCTCTGATTTTCCCGCGACGGTTCTTAATGTTTCCTTCTCGGATAATTGAAGAAGGTTCATTGTTATAGTTGTGCTAGCTCTGATTCACCAATGTAAACCAAGATTAGTTAAATAAATAATCGCCTAGCAATAAGGTCACCAGATTGTTTTTACAATGAAGTGTTCAATAAATATCAAACAAATAAATGATCGGCCTGACACAGGTCTTATACGAACATTCGAATTTCACTATCGATTTGCATGTGTTTATTTTTCCAAATCATATCTCTTAGATAACCAGATATTGCGGCTGAATGAAAATGGAATGAATATGTAATGAATGGACAACCTCCGCAGTTTAGTTGATGACGCATGACACCCAGCCCGGGGGTTGCGAGTTCGATTCGACTAGTCCATATCTATACATCTCGACATACATGCTCTCCTGTTTTTCATACTGCTTAACTTTCTCTCAGTTGAAATTTCTCCAACTATCTCTCTCCACTCATTTCTCTACCTAACTCTTCCCGGATCTAAATTCATTTCAAGCACATATATTTTTTCGTAAGTCTTTTGCAACGTATTATCTCAATGATGACGACTTCCGTCATTTAGTTCATAAGATGTTTGTCTTCTATCAGGGGGTTTCGAGTTCGATTCCCGATAGTACCCAAAAGAAAATATTAAAAAAGGTTCGAGTCTGGCATAAGATTTCGTCAAATAAAACTCGCTCGCGCTAAAATGCTCGCGTGTTGTTGCCTGTATATGTGCTGTAATATTTCCAACAAATACGATGGTGAAATATGAGTTCCGTCCCTACTCCAGTGATTCTTAACCTGAGGGCTCGATTATTGGGGGCGATGAAAATATTGCCTCCCGGCCACGCTTTTCAACGTGGTCGAATCAACTACTCGGATATGTTGAAGGTTTCCATATGAATAAATAATATCCTTCTCCAACAAACAGTTATTCTTTATCCGATCATTTCTTAATATAGTACGAGTATATCAAAAATGATAATACCGTTTTGCTTAGACACGTTGGTCAATGTATTTTCAATAAAATAAACAAAAAGCAAGGTTTTATTTATGAGAAACCTTTCATTAGCTAAATCAATGTAAATAGTAAGATAAGCAAGAATGTTGCAGAACAAGACTAGACGTACCCTGTTGATGTTAAGACTTTCAGTACCAGCAAAAGTGTTCGCGCGGGGCGTATAGCACAGCGCAGTCTGTATTAGGGTTTATAATATTGACCTCCCAGGATTTCCCGTTATCCCGGGACGTAAAAAATTATGTCAATAATTTCTAATAAAATAACATAGAAAGAGAAGGGGTGGTTAATTATTTCATATACAACTCCAATTCATAAAATACGAGTATAATTTTCTCCATAATTGGTATACGTAAAATGGTATTGGTAACAGGTATATATATTTAAGAAATATTGTATTTAAATTATTTTTAAAATTTATTGAATAAAAAAATATTTAAAATAAATTTTAACACTTGCCACCCCTGTGATGGATAGCGAGTGACCAGGACTTATATTTTATTTGATTATTCGACATTTTAATACATAGTAAAATGGTTTTTATAGCTAATTACAAAAAATAGCCTAGCAGATTTTGCATAATTTTTATTAAAAATATACATTTTTTACTGGACACTTAGCGTCCAGCACCGTGGCTGGTAGAGTTTTTAAGCACAGTAAGGCAAGTGTTAATAGATTTAAAAAACAAAAGTGATCGATGTTTCGGTCACTCAGTCTGGTTCTTACACGTAATTTAGTTGTATTGTATAATAAGTCTTGCTGTAGAAAATGCTCTTTCGATTTCTATAGACGCGAGTGGAATCGTCTTGAATGAATATAGCAGTTAAGAAATGTGATGTATATTTTCCCCTGTCGCCTCGAGGACATCGAGTTTCGTTTTGATATTTTTCAGAGCTCTTATTTGATGTCCATTTTTTTTTATTTTTGAAAGACTAAAATAAGCAAACAAATACAAATGTATTCTAATACATTATGATAAACTATATATTTTTTTTGAGAGGTCTCAAAATGCATGATTATACACGAACGCTACACTACACCTAAAGCCGAATGTGTAACTATCACATATTGGAAGATCTTCAAAGCTATTTTGTTTTACTTTGGTAAGTTTTCTGCGATTTTCTTACCGATTATGTTTTTCTGAATATATGCAGATGCGGGGAAGTGCCCTATCTAATGGCCGCTGCCAATACGTTCTTATCCTTATACTCGAGTTATAATGGTTTATAAAATTTTATGAAAATAAATAAAACACTTCTTTTTTATTTTGTATTCACAACTGTTTTAAATAAAACAGTTGTAAATATAATATAAAAAATAAGTGTTTTATTTATTTTATTAAAAAAATATGCATGACATCACAAAGTGAAACAAATGTATTTTCTAAGATTTAAGAAATATATAGATTTATTTTGTAATATTTTTAATTCATTAATAATAGTGGCTTCGAACGCGAGTTGGAGCATCCTTGACGATAGTTCATTTTCTAAATGGTCCTTATTATCATTAACACAAAATGAAGGAAAATGTCATTTTTTTTCTATTCCAAGATTACCCCACAGAACGCATTTCCCGAGACACCTAAAATAGTTTAAACAGCCTGGCATCCTGTAAGAGAAAGTTTTGTCTGCATATAGTGGAGACATGCACTGGCTACATTATCGGCTAATGTTCGGCCCTGCGCTCTTCGGAATGTTATTAATTAGCCGAGGGCCCAATCCCCACTAGACTGCACCGTGCACCGCTGAACACAGGCCGCGCCGCGCTGCACAACACAGACCATTGGCTGAATTATTCCGCACAATGAGAATTTATTAACCAATTGCAAATATACGATTACCGCATTACATTATGTACTATTATAATCGATACGTGGGGTCTCGATTTATCTCATTCCTTAAATGCGAAATTTGCGTCGGCGCGAATACATGCATGCATACATACCATCACGCCATTTCCCTGTCGGGTAGGCAGAAATGACAGAGCACCAGATTTTCATATCTCAATATACATTCTTAGCCTCCTCCATATTCATACATTTCTCTGACTTTCTGCCTTTACTTCTTTCAAAATATCATTCACTTGATCCAACCATACTTTTCTTGGTCTACATCTCACATATCTTCCACTCATATTTGCACTATACATATTTTTTTCTTTAGTCTTTCTTCATCCATTCGATCAACACATACAAACCATCTCAGCGTGCTCTTCTTCATCCTACTCAACACATTACCCTTAAGTTCACATTCATCTCTAATCACTTCAGTCCGTATACTGTCATACATTGTCACCTCGTGTATTCTACAGCATTTATTCGGTTCCTATCAGTCATTTTCCACGTCCGCGTTTCACTCCTATACATCCAAGTAAGAAGAAAACGTAAATTTACAATGATTTCAGTGGATACAATACTGACATAATTCTAATTTATTTATTTCATAGCAAGCATAAGGACCTCCGTGACCTCCGTAAGAAGCCTGACTTCCAGCTCGGTGGTTGTGGATTCGATTTCCGTTAGAACCCTTTTTTTTTTTAATATTCCAGTCTGGTTTTCACTTTAGGCATCTTTAACATCTTTCTGGTTCGTTGAAATTGATTGACGGATGGTGTAAGCTGACCAGTTTGTACTGTATACAGCGACACAAAAATAAGAGTATCGTACATATTATACTTATACAACAAATTGTTATAAAATACAATAATACGATACATTTTGCATTTATTATATAGCTATGTGTATAGGTACATTTTCTTTGTACAATGAAAGTGCAATATAGTACATACATATTATCAAGTGAATTGTTTTCTGGATTAAAAACTACCTTCACATATTTTCATTTACGCATACATATTTTACCTTGTCCACATTCGTATCTTAGTTAGTAAGACGCTTGTCTTACAGCCTGGTAGTTGTGGGTTTGGTTCCCGTTATGTCATAGCTTTTTTAAAGAGTATCCCAGTCTAGTTTAACCTTAAGACTTTTTAAACATCTTTCTGATTGGTTGGAAGAGAATGTCACGGGGGAATAATCCCGTCAGGCTGTTATGTATATAACGAAAGGGAAATATAATACACATTCATACATCTCGTCATACATTATCTTCTCTTTCTCATAATACTCGCGATTCTTTATGTCAAATTTTATTAATCTTTTTCCTTTTATTCTTCTGTCAGTCTTCCTCTTTCTCAATCTTCATTAACTTCATACATACATTGACTATGTACTCGTACATAGGTACATATGTGATAATTATCCAAAATACATTTTTTGGGGTGTTTGAAAAAATACTTCGTTGCTTTTTATGAGCTTAAATAGAATAGGAAAAACATTAAGATGTGATATAACAAATATAAAATCAATTTTCTGTGCATTTAATAAATTTACGCATTAAAAATTTATCATAATAAAATGAGTTTGAATTATGAAATATTATTATATAATATATGATATATTAACGAAAAAACTTAATGATCATTAGAGAACTGCCATTGAGTGCCTTCCTAATGGAGAAAAATATTAAATTAATTAATATTTGGCTTTTTAATAGAAATCTCAGATTTATTTGACATTTCTTAAAGAGATAATTAGATATGAGAATAATAACCATCACCGTGGGTAGCGTCAATCGTTATTTAGTCAAATGCAGATATTTTGAAACTTAATTTTAATAATCACGCCAAACCTCGATCATAAAGGTGAAACATTCAGATAAATTGTAAACGGCATTATTGATGTAGCTGTATTATTGAATTACTTAAGAGATTTCAAAATTAATATATTTATCAATTAGTTTCAGATTAAAGCTTTGATCAAATATCATATTTTGCGCTATTTGAAATATTTTTGGACGGAAAAAAAGTTTTGGTACCATATCGCATTAAATATTATTTGAAAAGTTAAAAAAATATGAATTTGTGAAGTATTATCTTAAATGGATGATAAGTTACGCACTAGAAAGAAAATAAAAAGGGTACAGTGAATTATAAAATCAACGTAAATTATATGGTACCACAAGGTCGTGTTATAGATCTAATAATTATCTACTCGTAACATACATTGCCGATCTCTTACTTTTAGTATATAAAAGAGGCAAACTCATTAGTATTAGGATGCCACTGTAAGTATTGTAGATGTTGAAAGTTGGAAAGCGTCCTTCATTAAGGTAAAGAAAAATATGACAATTGTTAAAACTATTTGCAAACAAATAGTTTTACGTTCAATATTGAAAATATTTAATAAATGACTGTTCAGAGTGTTCAAGCAGACATCCACAATCAATAAGACTCAACGCTTCATTTTTGCAACAAAAATAAATGAAAATATTATCTGCTTCAACTTCTGTATGATATTTGAATATGATGTAGAAATGAAATATATCGGAATATATATTGTTGAAAATTGAAATGTGATAAAAATTTAAATTTATAAACAAAAATGTAATAGCTAGGGAAATAATGAAATCAATATATTATGAAACCTGTCAATCAAGAAAGTCTGTGGTAGTGCAATGAAAACTGTGAAAAAATGCTTACTACAGTAAATAAGACTTCAGCTTCCACAAGATCAATTATAAAGTAGAGCACTTTTGTTTTACAGCATGATAACCAACTTTAGATGTACACCAGTAAACACTAGGGCTTCAACTTCCACAAGATCAAATATAAAGTAGAGCACTTTTGTTTTACATCATGATAACCAACTTTTAGATGTACACCAGTAAACACTAGAGCTTTAACTTCCACAATATCAATTATAAAGTAGACCACTTTTGTTTTACAGCATGATAACCAACTTTAGATGTACACCAGTAAACACTAAGCTTCAACTTCCACAAGATCAATTATAAAGTAGAGCACTTTTGTTTTACAGCATGATAACAAACTTTATATGTACACCAGGAAACACAGAAAAACAAAACCATCTCACCATTCCGAGAAATAATATCACAGAGACAGCGAGGTCATGTTTGCTTCGCTCCAAAAATACTCAATATCCTTATTTCACTGAACGAAAGGCATTAACACCTCGATGTGTCCGTAGTTCAAATGGAGTGCACAATATTTACATTTAAATATTTTATCATGTACTTTGTTAAGATGAGTATGCTTACTTCATGCAGAATACCCTGAGTTACACAATATGATATATTAAATAATTATCGGATCTAAAATAACTGTCTGTGAGAAACATTGTGATCTTTGGACACTGAAAGACTCAGTTGTGAATGAAATACGAGTATATGATAGATAGATATCTCGTATATGCCAAAAGGAACCAATCCCCGAAACATCTTTATGATTTATATATATTATCGAATAAAATATGAATAACCAGTTTGATGCATGTATAGTATCGAATAAATGTGTAAAATACATAACTACATTTAAGTGTTATATTTTGAAAAATAAATCTTCAAGAATTATAATTCATTAAATAAATTACATACTCGAGTAATTCTACGAATATCGTGACTAAAACGGCGTGATCAAAATTATTAGATCCAACAAGGCATACATCGAATCAATGAAGTAGTAAAGCATAATAAATAATGACTATGGATATGTGGAGGGTTGGTATGTACGCAGAAGAAACCTTGTTCGATCGGACACTGTATCTGAAATGTACTCTTACTGGATCATTTAGAGACAGAACTCCCTTTAAGTTCATGTATATAGCATGTGTTTAATTATTTATTTTACATTTCATTGTAAAACAATATGGCGGGCTTATTGTCAGGTGGCAATTTTTTCCAGCCAACCAGACAAAAGTAAATAAAGGAAGTTACAAAAAATATTCAAATGATTATTCACCTTTAAAAAAATTATGAACAATACACATAGTAAAAGTAAGGGGAGATTTCATCAATCAGAGGAAAAGGCAAGGATGGTGAAGAGGAAAGAAAAATCACTAATGTTACACGTTATATTACTGACTTGAAATTAAGAGATTTTTTGGTCGCTTTTAAATCATGCCAAAGACGGAGCGAGTCTTATATTGATTTGCAACTAGTTTCATAGTCTTACTGTATGTCCAGTAAAGGACGACGTAAAAAAATAAGAGCGGTGAACTGGGAAAGCCAAGAAATAATCTCTGTTTGAGCGCATTATAAGCCCATGAACGGAAAAACGCTGAATATTTTCGGCGAGATAAGAGGGGCAGCGGGACAGTTAAGAATATTATACAATAGTGACAGTATGTGAATTTCGCGTCTATATTCAACCAATTCAGCTCCTTCTGGTATGAAGTGATGTGATCGTACATTCTCAGGTTAAACATAAATCTTGGACAAACATTTTGAAGACGTTGTAATTTGTCTAGCTGTTTCATCGTAATATCCAAATAACAGACGCCCCCTTAGTCCCAAAATGAAAAGAGCAGAGATTGGACGAGCAAAATTTTGGTTTTAGTAGGCAGGAATTCTAAACTTAGCGTTAAGAAATAAATATAAAATCATTCGGAATCTATCGTGGATCAAACCATCAGTTTACTAACGCCTACAAATTGCTAGAAACATACTCGTACATTATATCACCACATGTTCCTTACACGATTATTTCATAATTTCGGTAAAATGTTTTTTAAAGAAAATAACATCTATTGTAAGAAAAATCAACGTTTATTATTATACATTTATCCTTTAATTACCTTAACAGCTACATACATTACAAATCGTTTAAAACAAAGTGCTCTGTGTGTTATCTCGAGTGCATAAGTTTGTGCGAAACTCGACACTACACCAATCCGGTTTAATTCTAATAAAAGGATTTTATGTGACGATGCCCAAACCATTTTATAGTATTGATATTACTTCATTTCCACTGCAAACTTCTTTAGTCAGCGCTAAGTAAATTACTATCCAAAGTCTAATCCGAACATTTGGTTATAGTATTATTTAGGTGTACCTACTGCGTTTATCTGTTCATTATAAGATAGTATTACTTATTTGTTTCTATATTAAAAAACATACAATATTTTTAACCCCGTAAATAAAAGTATGTTACTCGTGTATATGGACGCAGATATGCAAAAATACATAATTCCACAAAATATCTTTTTTGGTTTATTTGAAATATCAGAAAATCATATATCAATCTTATATGTGCAAAATATCAAGCTAGTAAAATGTTTTTTATAGCTACATTTCGTTTTAAAAATTATTCTATGTAAGCTAATACAAAAACAGCTGAATTCGTCGTCAACTATCTTAACCGAGTTAGAAACAGGTAAAATGTGAGCTGTGTCCATTTCGCATATATTCCTTCATAAATTAGTAAATTATATTCTGACTTTCTAGGCATTTTAGGGATGAGAAGTGTAACCCATATGTACTCACAAATCAATTTTAAATAAGTTAATTTCTATGTTTAAAGTAAAATAAATACATTTGTATTGCACGTAATACCAGTAGTTCAACTTGGGGCAATACACGGTCCGTCTCGTGTTTTCATGTGACACGAAATCATTTTTAATGAATAACAATTTCTTATTTAAGTTGACTATTATTTTGTATCGTTTATGCAATTATATATATTTTATTTTAACTTACATTTATCGAAAAATCGTATATTTTAGCCCCGAGTGACCTTATACGAGTAAGAGTGAATGAGGCTTGTGTGACTTGTGTAGCCGCGTGTGATGCACAGCCGTCTACTTTTGCCACGAATTTGAATATATACATATATGTATAAGCCTTCACTAATACACAATCACTAATATTCGCGTTCACGCTTCATTTTATTTTGACAAAATAATTTAATTTTTATGAAATTAAACTGCATCTACAAAAAGAGGTATTTTATTTGGCGGTCCTTTTGCCATTTTTTTTGTTTCTACCTGCACTTGTTACTACTAACCCGTCTACAAACCCTAAAAACTATTTGATTCTGAAAATAATTAGAATGTAAACATTAATATTTAAGGAACAAAACAAATTTAACGATTTTCCTTATTTTTACTAATAATTTCCGTGCACTTGTTATATAATGTCGGAATTAATTTTGTCGGGAAAGAATAAAGAATTCAGTTTAATATACTGGTCCAGGAACAGTTAATTTTATAGTTAACAAGACTAACTTATGTGAGTACTAAGTTATTGAATGCACCAAATGACTGGCTGCAAAGTGAACATGGCACAAGGAGGCGATTTGTTCATGTCAGATTACCGGCATTACTAAATCTAATAACGCTACAGTGACATACGAGAAGAAAGTTATTCGAACGGTTGTTTCGCTCTTAATGCGGTGAAATTCTCAATCATCCATTAAAAATGTCACTGTCCATGGTAATGAAGCTTAATCAAGAAGTGTGCCTGGAAATTATTCACAAATTTCTAAAAAGGCTTAAAACTATCCAGAACTTGAAGACATACATACGAGTATGTTATACAGGTAATCCCTCGTGATCGAGTATAATTATCAGTTGTGCATGGATTGTATTATATAGATATAGTTGGACGTTTGTGCGTGTATTGGTTTGTTGTGTTGAAGCTGTTACACTTCGGCAAGTAAGTCATGACAAATCAAATCTAGTTCTAAAGGTAAGGAGACCAAAGTTGGAAAATCATCGGCATGGTTAATCTGTTAGAAACATACACTATATTTAGTTTTTAAGAGATTTCCACATGGCCATCGATCAGCCAAGTTATATTGTATACAATGAAAATTTTATTACTTATATATTCGTACAATACAAGAGATTTTCACATGACAATAATCAACCAAATTGTACTGTATACAACGAAAGTGTTATACTCGTACAATACACGAGTATTCCATCGTAATAAACACGCCAGGTTGTACTGGAAACAACGAAAGAGTAACACAATAGGAAATATTTTAAAATGTGTTATGTGATAAAGTAGAGCAGCACCAGAGTGGTTATTGAAGCCGAAACCTCTTGGCTGGAAATTAAGCATTTTACCTCCTAAGTCACGGAGGTCGTTAAAATGTTTGTGAACCAGCTAACTCTGAGACTGTTATAATGGATTTTACTCATCTTATTCGAATACAAACATTTTAATTATGCAAAATGGTAAGCACTGCAATGAATTGTTGATAAAAAATACATATAGGATGGCCCACAATTCAATTCTTGCATTAACAAAATTTTGTACAGAAAGAGGTGCAAATCCCTTCTCAATATTCGTTGCAATGTCGTTCTTGACATTTCAAACTGATCTGAACGTTGTCAGGTTGAAGTTGCTTGATCATCAGCAGCACTCTCAAGTTGTACCCTTTGAATATTCTCATTAGTGCGGATAGAACGCGATCTTCCGGCTCAAGGCAAACCAACTACTGATCCCTGCCGTCGAAAAAGTGCAATTAATATCTTAATCGTCAATTTTACTGGACAATCTCCGTCACTAAACGGATGTCAATATACCCGTTGTGTTCCAATAATCAACTCTTGATTTGCGAAATAAAATTCCACCATTTTCGTTCGTTTCTCTATTGGTTAACTATCGATAATAAAACTTATGGGCGCCTTTTACGAGTAAATTACTTGAAGGAAACGCGAGTGACGGGCCAACCTGTACCTGTAAAATCAACGAAGTTTTTTTTTTGAAAAATATGCAAAAGATATGAAAAGGTACACGAGACAAATTTAATAAAAATCATGTTACAATTAACAAGTTTAACTCAGTCGTTGCGGAATTTGAAATGTTTTAATATACCTGTGGGATATTTTACATTTAAAATATTAGATTGTTTCGAAAATAATGAGCTATTTTAATATCACATACTCGTAATTTCTAACTTTCTTTGCTACGAAATATTTTTTTTTGTTTGATAGTTCAGAATCTACAATTTAATACAATAATTTAATCACTTGTATATTTAAAGGAAATTGGAAAGATGAAATAGCTTAATAAGTGGGTTCCACGTGAACTTAATGATACCCAAAAAAAAAGTCGCCTAGAAGTGTGTTCTTCGTTGCATTTGCTTAACCGTAATGGTCCATTTTTCTATCGTATTGGGACACGCGATGAGAAATAGATAATTTATGAAAACTGTAAACGATTTGTATAGTGGCTCAATCACGATGAAGCACAGCAAAGCACTTTGCTAAATCAAAATGCATCAAAACAAGTTAATGGCTACTGTATGGTAGTCTGCAACTGGTGTTATTCATTACAATTTTCTCGGCCAATGCCAATTTACTCGTATCACTGCTCAGTTGTATAGTGAAAACTATGCAACAAACAACCAGCTCTGATTTATCGAAGTTGACCTATCTTGCATCACGACAATGCACGACTTCACAATGTGCAATTGACAATTCAAAAACGCATTGGACTACGAAACATTGCCTCATTTACCTTATTCACCCGATCTATCGCCAACAGTTTTTCAATTTTTCAAGCAACCTCGGTAACTATTCACGGCAGAAAAAATCAATAACAGGAAAACAGCAGAAAATGCCTCCATAAGGATTTCTTAGTGTGTAATCCACCTGAGTTTTATTATAACACATAGCCATAAATAAGCTTGCAATTCGTTGGAAAAAATGCGAAGAATCAAATTACTCTTACTTTGATAAATAAAATTAATTTACTCCAAAATTATGTCTGATTTAAATATTGAAATCGACCATTATTCTCGGAACATCTTTTATTATATATTGTATTTTAGTGGTTTCTTAGATACATCGTGTCAAAACTCAAACACTACACTTATCCTAAAATTTTAATGATTCTGCACATTAAATATGAAGTTGGAATGACATAAAAAATAATTCGTGTTCTTCTTTTCTTTATCTGAATTCTGACACCTGCCCAGCAATGGGTGTTTCATGAGTCCTCCTCGGCACAAGACACCGGGCTCCTTGTGTACTGAAGCGAGTGTCGCATGGACTGCTCTTCACCGCAGATACAAAGAGTCGGTCCATCACGCAACATTTCCCATTTCAACATATCCTTGGTTCTCCCAATCTTTGCTCGGAGCCAGTTAAGGCATTTCCAGGTCATCTACGGCAGTTCAGGACAAGGTGATGATGTCTTTATGGGTAAAATTTAAAGGGCTAGGGGCTAGTAGTTACGCAAAGGATGTCTGGGGTCGTCCAGTTGGTTGGATCTCTCAATACTGATTCTATTGTCTCTACTGAGTCTTTCATTCACGTTAAGTTTTAAATGTCATAATAAAAGGCGTTTTGAAACTATAATTTCCAAGAACGTATGATTTCGCTTACTCAAAGCATTATTACAACATTAACACAAGCAAAAGAAAAGTCGATCGGGTGTTATTTCAATCTAAAATTGACTGGAATATGTTGTCTCCGTTAATAGCCATTGAATAATTTGATAAGTTCTTTTTTGTATGGCTGATACTCTCGAAAAAAATGTTGATATTTTAACATATAGTGGAGTGTAAAGCCTTCATTCTTCATTCAATTTTCAATTTGACCATTAAAACAGTTCCAAGTTTTATCCAATTATAAATTCGAATGATGTGTTCTACGGCTTATTTGGAAGAACACAACGTGGCAATAAGCCTGTAAGGTTGAATTTTATTAAATGGGAATACAATACCAAAACAATCCTATGTATGTTTATGTTTATCCATTTGTTTTCAACAAATTTTTAGATTAACTAAAATTTAGCAATCAAGTGAAAACATTATTTTCCTTTTCTTCGTGGTCGATTCTTCAAGATTGAGGGTTGTGATCTCTCCGGTCAATCTGCCCATCTCTGTTCACGACGATTTGTCATCTCTCATATGGCCAAGAAATTGGAGTGTTCGTCGCTGACATATCGTGGGGTAGCCAGCCTATCCTGAATCCTAAGTTGTTGGATGATGGATACATTGACGTCACGCCATCCAAGATGTCCTCAGCACGCATCTCATTTCGAATGCATCCACTTTATTAAAATATTTTCAATTAGAGTAGACTATTTCAACATAAAGTATATTAAAGATACTAACGTACCCAACACATAATCCATGTCTTATTGTTTAATGTGGCAGTAATATTCGCACGCGCCGAGTATGTTTGCGAGTGTTGTACTTTAACGCGTGGTAGTGTTACCAACACGTGCAATGACAAATCGTGAGTTCCGTGCTTATTTCAGTTGTTCTAGCCCTGAGGTTCGATTACTGAGTTCGAAGACAATACTGTCTCCCGGCCAAGCTCTTTAATATGTCTGAATTACTAATTTGGATATGTTGAAGGGTACCATATAAAATAAAAGAGGAAATTAACCAGATGCAAGGCATACGAACATACGAAAACGTCTGCTTCAAAACATTAATAATATCAGGGCAACCGCGTTGAATGTCATCCTTAAAGAGTGATACACTTATACATTTTTCCTTGAATCAGGGCACGCTTAAATTCCCCTTGATTGGTCCCTAACTGTTGGACATCCTAATTCCTCACTGGTCATGTGATTTTCAACAGGAAACTTTCTTCATTCAATCTAGTCCCTTCGCCCTGTTGCCATTTATGTGACCACCCAGATCAATTCACAGACCACAATTTTTGAGACAGGGAGGAAAGAAGAATCTCTCAAAATAGGGATGTAGCTAAAGCACATCTTTGAGACGATTGGCTAATCCGACTTTGTGGTGACCAGGGATAGTTTTACAGATTTCTCCTTTTTTTTGAAAAAAATGGTGACTCCCTAAAACTTTAAAGGGGGTTTGCATTACAAACAAGTATTTTTATTTTATTTTCAAATTTATCGTCTATGTCCGTAGTTTCTGAACCTTGTTGCTGCCACCGCCATCCTTTTCACACTCCGTTGTGACACCAGTCGAAGAGGGGTTTCCCTCCTTGGGACAGCTTTTTCATCAAAATATGACTATATCGAACTGTAAGGGTACCTAATTCGTTCCTAGAGACAGTGTATGTGGAGAAGGGACAAATGTTTCCGTTAAACAAAGACACATACTGTACAATGCAGATACCCAAAATTAGTGCGGAGTTAAATTATAAAACCAAGTTTATCCTGTAAAAGCGTTTTCCTCATTAATTAAATTTGTAAATATTTATTGTTATGAAACATCTAATAATTACTAAATTCGGTACATCATTGCAAGTTTCCTTTTTGGTTCGAATGGCCTTTTAGGAAACCATAAAGTAGTTTAATTTAACGGTATCTCAGTGACTCGAGAATTACCTTTACTTAATTAGTAGTTTTTCTAAAAGTATCCCATGATTCAAGGCGGTCTGCCCACCATGAAAGGTTATGAGCTTAATTGTAAATTATAAGGCAATAAGAAATATATTACGATTTCGCTGTCGGACAATTAATGCAAACCGTTCATTTATGATCTTGTCAATATCATTTGTTGATGATAATCGTGATTGCACATGTAATATTATGTTTTTAATTTCAAATAAAAAGACAACATAAATAATTGTGTTTACCATTACAGAAAAGTACTCGTAAAAACTAGTTTGCTGTAGTACTGAATAGTAAAATAAGTGGCTAATTTCTATATACTTTACAATTTATATTTTTTTTACCAAATATGTTTTCTCTCGAGTGCTTATCTTCAGGGTTTGTTGGTTAACAGATAGCGAAGTGCCGACATATCGAAAACGTTGTAGTTGTCATATTCAGGGTTTGTTTGTTATCAATTAACAGCTATCTATTATACAACAAGCCCTAAAGATGAGAACTATAGGTCTCGTGTTCTGAATGATATCGAATAAATGTGTATCCTAGAACCAGCTAATTTAAGACTCGCATCGTTGAAGTGGTTAAAAAAACGAATAAATAAATATTACTTTTCCCTTCAGTAACGAAGCACGTTTTTCATGGTATTCTATAGTCCCCTTTTCCAGCCATTTTTCCTTCTCCTGGACATGGAGACCTTGCTAAGTTTGTATTTTTTATTTATGTTTTTACTTTGGTATTATATAGTTTTTTTCACTACATCCATTATTTAAGTACTTCATTTTTCACTAAAAATTAGTAAAACAATTGTATGGTTGGTTGGTTGGAAGAGATTGTCACTTGTAAATATACCAACCATATTGTACACTGTACAATAAAGTATAAGTAGAGATTATTCTGAAAAAAAAAAACAATCAATTATTTTCATGAATTGTAAAATCCAAGTATTACGTTTCAGTTAAATCAACATTTACAGGAGGCAGTTAAGTAAATTAAGTGTCATGAAAAATATATTGAGTACATGTAAAATAATAAAGTTATAACTGCATTACTTTTCACACATCAAGTCCTCTATAATAACTAAGTGTTTTCATAGATGGAAGGTAACATGATTTAAGATTAATTGTGTGGTAGTATAAACTGGATACCGTTGATTAAAAAAAATATTGACTTTTTTTGCTATAAACTAACTTAATATCATAGTCTGGGCTTTGCACTACGATATATTCGTACATCTATATAAATAAAAATGTAAATGTTCGTATATAGAAAATGACTAATCTCCGAAAGTTCTCTACCGATCGCTTTGAAATTTTGACAAAAGTTGACATTCATATACAGAAATGTTTATGTATTTTTATTTATATTTCGGTGTGTATAAAAAAGTTTAGAAATCAGGAAAAATAACGTTTGCGCCTCCTGCAGCGGACACGGACGAACTAAACTTTGACAGTTTTGTCACATTGCATTTTCGACGTTTCGGAATTAATATTAAATAATTAAATCTATATAAATGAAATATTAAATAATTTAATGTTTAATAATAAATAATAAATTTTATAAATAATACATATTTTAATTTTCATGTACGTTTATTGAAATTACGCGACATGAGTGCCCATGTGTCGAGACGTAAAAGTATACGAAGTTAATGTCGGCCATTTTGAATTTTGATAGCGTCGGTGAGTTGCGTCTCAAAGAGAGAATGTTACATATTTGTATTAAATTTTAATAAAAAATAGTTGTGTTGTGATAAAATCGACTTCAGTGATTGTGGTAAGTTGTTGAGATTATATTTAGGTTAAAAAATAAGGGACTTAGGAATTACATTTGATGAAAAACTTTCATTTATAGAACATGTCACTCGGGAAGACAGCTCAATCCCTTTTATACCGAAAATTGCTGTACTAATTATAAAATCCACTCCTCTATAATTCGTATGCAAAGACTTGGAAACGAGTTTTGCAACAATTTAGATATTTTTAATATAAATATATATACTATAGTATTCGCCAGAATATCACAACAATATTTAGAAATAGCTACTATACTTTAGAAAGTCGAGGATGAACCATGCGACGTTTAAAACATGTCACAAAGGGATGGGGTAAAATCGTTTTTTTTTACAAATCGAATAGTTTTTTTATAAATCGAACAATTGTTTTTCTCTAAACTGACGTTTTAATTCCTAATTTTCATTATCCTGACTTTCTAATGTATTGTATGGTTTGGATGTATCTTTAAATAGGCCAAGATCCACTATGAATTAATACTAATTACGAACATTTAATTAAAATCGATTTTCGAAAATCCAATTATCGAATACCCCATCCCTAGCCAATGCAGACTAAAGTAGTGACTTTTGACAAACGTCACCAAATATTATTTGATTTTAACAAACTGCCACATTTTTGCTAATTTATGACAAGATGTATTAATTTGTCATTATTGTTAGTTTTATGTAATGTATTTACCTAAATAACTTGCTATTTATTAGAATCGAGGCTTATATTAAAGTTGATAAAATAATTAAAATTACTGAACATCGTTACAAGATTGTATTGGGGCAAATTTGTGAGCTGTCCTCATCCTAGATTTTCCGAACTATAACTTTGTGCTCTCCTTTATTAATATAAATAACGTAATATAAACAAAACATTAAGGACAATACTTTGCCTCTGGAGTTGAGTAACCCTGCATCAACATGTAGGAAGGTTTTAATTCTGCAAAGCAACTGCATCAGGTTCTACTAATGAGGCCATGTGTTTTTATATCTCAATATCTATCCATAAAATTCCCACAAAATTCTCAAAAAATCCAATATTTGTTCTGTATGCGTCATTCCACCAAAAACAAATCTGAGTTCTTTACCTCTATAAAATAAGTCTTGGACAATTACGTAAGTCTGCTTGGTGAAGTTTGGTAATATTTTGTGGTATACATACATAACATATATTGAACTTAAATATACATATAATCCAATATTCATAGTTCGCCCTTAACACTAAACCTTAAATATTTCTGCTGAAGTATTGGGTTGTCCAAAAAGTTCATTCGCTTTTCAGGTAGAAATAAAAATAAATTACTTTATTTAGGTTATCAACGAGGCTATCATGGGAGTCACGATGCTCCGTCATGAGCTACATGACAGAATGATGAAACAATATTTAATTCTGCTGTTTATAATTCCATATCCGTAGAACCTTTTGTCTTTTTGAGCAAATATATCTGGAGGACATACATTACATATATTCAACTTAAATATACATATAATTATTAAATAATTTTTAAACAATGATTGTAATTTATTATTACCACTGCTTTTTGTATCTTCATGTTAGTTTAAGATACAGTTGTATTATTTGTCAATAATTTTAAGTACTTGTATAACCTGTCACATGTTCATTTGTATATAAAGACACTGTTGTGTCGTTAATTAAATAAATAAGTTATTTGGTGGTACATTAGAAGTACCCGTGGAAATATGGCAAAAAACCTGAAAATTAAAACAAACTTTTACGCTGCTCAGATGCAACTAAAAACCGATAAAAGATTCAAGCCAACGGACGTAACTGAAATGAATACTTTTTAGTTATAACTTTTTTTTCTTCTTTTTCAGTGCAATCGATCTTTCATTTGAATTCAAATCATATCGTGAATTGATCTCTTGGAGTGACGCGACATGTGCTTCAGAGATACGGCGTGATGTTGGTATGTATATTTTTGACAAACGTCATATTTAATTTAAACGAACTGCCAAATTTTTGCTAATTTGTAACAAGATGTATTAATTTGACATTATTGTTAGTTTTTTGTAATATATTTACCTAAATAACTTGCTATTTATTAGAATCGAGCCTTCTATTAAAGTCGATAAAATAATTAAAATTACTGAACGTCGTTACGAGGTTGGCAAATTTGTTAACTGTCATAGGACTCATTCAGAAACATCAAACCGAATATGTGATTAATTTGATCCCTTTCTTCCAGAGATGCAAAGAAATGTACTGAGGGAATCCACCAAGCCAAAGAGAAGAACAACTGCGATGATGCGGAAGATAAATCAATTGTTAGTAAAACAATTTATTTTACTCTAAGGTCCTTCCGATATACATAGTTCGCCCTTAACACTAAACACTAAATCTTAAGTATTTCTGCTGAAGTATTGGGTTGCCCAAAAAGTTCATTCGCCTTTCAGGTAGAAATAAAAACAAATTACTTTATTTAGATTATCAACGAGGCTATCATGGGTCACGATGCTCCATCATGAGCTACACGACAGAATGATGAAACAATATTTAATTCTGCTGTTTATAATTCCATATCCGTAGAACCTTTTATCTTTTTGAGCAAATATGTCTGGAGAACAGGCTGATAGTGGCTGAAAGAGGTCAGTAGGAATATCAAAAGTATCTTTTTTATATAGGGTTTAATTTTATCTCTATGTTTATATTTCAAAATCTATCAAATCGTGTGTAGTAATGGAGATTTTTTTTAATTAGTTCCAATTATATGCTGCCTGAAATACTCTACTTTGTGGCGACACATAAAGACGTTGAAATTAACTACAAATGTGCATGTCCAGCTGCAAAACGATCGATCAGCTGAGATATTCTCACATCAATTGCTGGAAATTGGAAACGGAAAGGTGCCGGTTGATATGACCTAAGAACGAAATTCATTGTCTCATAACATCTGCAATTTAGTGATGTCAAAAGAAGAATTGGTTCAAAAGTATTTCCCAATATTCAAATCAATTATAAGAATCACGATTGGCTGAGTGAACGAGCTATTCTTGCCGCCAAGAACAAAGGCGTCTACGAACTTAACAATATTATTCAGTTCCTTTTTTAATGTTTTGCAATTTTATATGTTTTAACTTTCTTTCTTCTTTTTCAGTGCAATCGATCTTTCATTTGAATTCAAATCATATCGTGAATTGACCTCTTGGAGTGACGCGATCATTTGCGAGCACGGCGATAAACGCGATAGACTGAGAGTGGCTGAAAGATATCAAAAATATTGTATATCCACAAGCATTGTGAAATTAAACATATTAGAAACGTGTGCTTTCTCTTTTCTTTCTTTTCCATTTAACCAGACTGAGCCACAGCAACGCGTGGCCGGGTACAGCTAGTATTATATAAAGGTGTGAGTATTTGCTAAATATATTTTTAACTGTATTATACAAAGTAATATCATGAAAACCGTTTACCTTAGTCTATCGTTTCCATATACAACTTGCACTTCTGTCTTGTAAACTTGCTAAGTCATTTTTTCGTCATTCATTCTCCCCACGTATCCAAACCATCTTTAGGTTTCTTTCTTAATATCATTTTAAAAAATTCATTTTATCTATGCATTCGTTTCTGATGACTTCGTTCCTTCCATACATTGACACTGCATCAATTTGGAGTGTCCAAATACATCTACACAACATTAATCTTACTTTTATCCTTTTTCTGCCAAGTTCAAGCTTTACTTTCATACTCAAGGTATGAAATATATTACAATGTATTATTACCATATATGCAATATATTACAATGTATTGCTACCCTTCTTTTTCTGCCAAGTTCAAGATTTACTTTCATACTCAAGGTATGCAATATATTACAATGTATTATTACCATATATGCAATATATTACAATGTATTGCTACCCTTCTTTTTCTGCCAAGTTCAAGCTTTACTTTCATACTCAAGGTATGCAATATATTACAATGTATTATTACAATATATGCAATATATTACAATGTATTGCTACCCTTCTTTATATATACTCGTATTTTTAATGATGTATCTACAAAAACCGTCGACCTCCGTGGCCTAGTTGGTAAAACACTTGTCTCCCAACCCGGAGGTAGCGGGTTTGATTCCCGTTGGAACCTAGATTTTTTAAAAGGATTCCTACCTTGTTTTCACTTAAGGCCTCTTTAACATCTTTATGGTAGGTTGAAAGATATTGCAATAGTCCCGTCATATTGTACTGTATACAACGAAAGTGTAATATATTGTAATATAATACGATACAAAAAACTGTATGTGAAATTCAGCTTTCTCAAAACAGGCACTCAGACGTGTAAGACAGCTGTTGAAAACCACAAATTACGAGTATTATCAGTAAAAATAATAAAAAAATAAATAACTGTAAAAATTAAATTGAGTTGAATACTATTATGTTTGTTTCATGTCAAATACGAGTATATTGTAGATATGTGATATATAAAAAATACACTACACTATAAAAATATTAACGGCGCTTGAAAATTTTCTTAGTTTAGTCAATGTATAATACAAGTATAATGAAATTTATCACTTTATATATAACGTATTGTTAATTATCAGATATGTATGCTAATTATAAGTTTGATTCGAATCACGCGAGTATAGAAGTGTAAAATATGAAATTATGTATTCAGAACATTTTTCTTCAACGTCATCGGCCATTTATAGTTACTTTTATAACTCGTTTGAAGGAAAAGATATATCGGTCTAGTCAGTGAATACATATATCGTTATGATGTTATAATTTAATCATAACAACTGTACAAATGAGCACACCATGTCGGTCTTTTTATATCCATTGAACATCATATTTATTTCCCTGAGCCACACATAAAGTCTAGAACACGACTGTTAACATCATTCGCTGTTGGAATTGTGAAACTTTTTACGAACGTTGGAACAGGAAACTTTCATCTTTGATTGGGAGAGTAATTATCCATTAGGGAATGATTCATTTAGACTGTGTAGTACAAATACATATGTTGGCTCATGTCACATTTTTGAAAAGTAGCCATTAGATTGAAAATAAATGAAACCCGAATTTTAGTATGAAACACGTAATTGTTAAATTCATTGAGAAGGAAAAAAATAATAAGTACATATGTTATAGTACGAACCAAGTATACATGAAAATGGGTAAGAGCATGTAGAACGAATAAATAAAGAATGAATAAAAAAAACTAATAAGCAGTGCAAATATGAGTAGAAAGCGTGGTAATCGAAGATCACGGAAATATATTTTGAAATAAGAAAACGTTAAAAGTCAAAGAAATCGTAGAACTTGTATGAGATGGTGTAAGATGTGTGCAGAAATAGGAAAGTTTGGCACTCTATCCTCTTTGCCTATCCTGACAAGGAAGTGGCGTGATGGTATGTATGTGTGTATAGAAAAAAAATGCCTGTTTAATATTATTTACGACTGCTACGAAAGATAAATCGCCTGAATCAGGCTACAGGAAAGTGGAAACTGAAATCTGATCAAGGAACTCGATAATTTACGAGAAAACCACTAATAACTAATGACATAAGGACGCGGAGGTTAGCATGGACGGGTCATATAAATAGATTTCATTTAATCACTATGCAAGTCCAACGACAAGATTTTGGTCAATTGGTAGACCTAGATAGAGCCTAGCAGGATCTTAGAATACTGGGAGTAAAGGAAGACTTACGGAAGACAGCAGATGACAGATCGAGTTGAACAAACATCGTACGGAAGGATAAAGCTCTACATATGTTGTATGACCGTTTGAGGTAAGCGAAGTAGGTCATTTTATTCTAAAACGCTTGTTTGGTGATACTTGCAATTGATGACAGAAGATACCACATGTCGCTTAGAACAGAGATGAGTGGAGATCATTAATATCTATTTCCTGGAGTCAAAAGGTTTGTATGGTAAAAAAGAAGACAAAATAAAAAAAGGCTTATACTCTCAACAGGGCATAATTTACAGGCAAGAAATATAATAAGTAGTTGCGAAAGTCGATTTTCCACTTATCTTCGAGTATGACACGTTACCTGTTTATCATAACTTGTAAAAGCAAATCATTACACTGCAGTAATATCTCATTTTATTCCACTGAAACGGAGATAAAGCCTAATTTATTCCAGTCTGATCAAAATCAATATATATATATTGTTCTTGTTTAATGAGATTTTAAGTATAATTTTCCACTTAGAAATTATAATATTTATTGAAACTAGACTATTAACATTTTGAATCACCCTCAACTAATCGACAACAAACAATCTTAAACTTCTTAATAGACTCATAATGCTTTTGTTCTTGTATCTGGGCTAGTTAAAACACACTCTTGAATTTGGTATGGAAAATAAAATACGAAAATACATACATACCATTGCGCTATTTCTCTATCGGGGTAGGCAGAGAGGACATAGCGCAAGATTTTCCTATCGCGAATCACATATTTCGCCTCCTCAACATCCATACATCTTATTATACAACACTTACGATTTCTCTGAAATATTAAATTTGCTTCTTTCAGTATATCATTGACTTAATCCAATTATATGTTCCTTAGTCTTTCTGTAACAAGCTTTCCACTCACATTTGCTCTGTATATTTGTTTTCTTCATTCATTCGTTCTACATGCCTAAACCATCTCATAGTGCTTTAGTTCATCTTACATAATATACCACCCTTAAGTTCACGTTTATTCTAAATCCCTTCATTCCGTATTCAGCCACATATTTTCAACCCACGTTTTCTTGTCAGTGCACGCATTTCTACTTCAGTTTTGATTCAGTTTTTCACGTCGATGTTTTGCTCCCATGCATCAAACTTGATATTGTACGGGTATTTTTATTCCTTTCCATAAACTGTAAAAGCTTAAAAAGACTCAAAGGATGAAATCACGCTTATAATACATGTATTATAGAAGTCTTCAAATATATAAACATTGATTTGACTGAACATAATACAAAAAAAGATACAGTTAAATTTAAAAGCTGTATGAAGACATTTGAAATTGATGCAAGGATAAAATGGATATTTTGAGTAAAATTATGAGCGTTAAAATGGTTTAGATATGTGGTGAAAAAGAAAAACTCGAAGACCCGATTAGTGGGATCGAAGATAATGGGTTCTCCCGGCCACGCTCTTCAGCATTTACATCTCATATGTAGACATGTTGAAAAGCACCATAAGAACGAATATGTATGACTTATATGTGTATATTTTTTCTTAACTCGAGTATATAATTTTTTACAGTTAATTTAGAGTATAAATGTTTCAGCTGAGTGTTTTATTATTAAGGATAGATAAATACATAAAGTTTGTGATTAAGGAATTAGATCACTCCGTCACAAGCCTTGCCCACTATTTTGGTTCTCTATATTCTCAAAATGGTGTTTTTTGGATTGTTATATACTTGTATTCTACGGTTCGTCCTTCCATTTAAGCTGTAAATGTTGTTCCATGGATAGTTAATAAATAAACATATATGTTAAAATATTCTTGTTATTAAAAGTAATAAATAGTATCGATATTAGTATGTTTCAAAGCTGTTATAACAAATCCAAGGTTTTCACGTGTAACGAAATTATTACAAAATTAATTACTTTAGCGAAATCGTTTCTGGGTACGATTCAATGCAATGACATCTATATTCTGCAGTAAAGAAACATAGAACAATTTAACAGCATATTATATTAAATCTCTATTATCTAGTTTGTCGGTTAATAAATCATACGTGCTATCTGTCTGAACACTCGTCTAAATGAATAATAAATCTCAACCGAGCCAAGGGGAACAGGCGTAACAGTATCAGTAAGTATTACGAGTATTATATATTAAAAGCAGCGCAAAACAAACACGGATTCATCGATCAAATGTGCTGCATCACATTTGTGTTCACGGTTAGAAGCTTATTTATTTATATTTTCTCATGTAATGTCATACAAAAATACTTTTTATGTAATAATCCATTCAAAATACCTTCTTTGATGTAAATACTCGTAATTTATAAGGACGATGTCAACTATTCAGAATCAGACTGTCAAACCACTTCTACCCCACCACCACTCTCGCTGTTATGGAGAACAAAATAAGTCTCCATTCCAAGCGATCTCTACAAGAAGATCGAAATCTTCTTTATCAATTATGAGCACCACGTCACTAAGTGACGAAGAATAAATAACCTAAAGGGACATTCCCTCCGTCAGCGACACACTAGAGTGTGAAAAGTATAGTAGCGACGACAGATTTAAGATCCGACTTCACTGGAGAAAAAAATTACTCGCAGTGCAGTAAATATACTTATAAAGTGGCTTAAGGCCTGAAAATCAAACAGCTTAGTAAATGCAAATATTTTCACAGAAAACTTCGAATGCATCGACATTATTTTCTAATAGCACTATATCGAAGTAGCCAATCGGTTCGAAGATGTACCGATGAGAGGCTGAATGCTGTTCGAAGATGTACCGATGAGAGGCTGAATGCTGTTCGAAGATGTACCGATGAAGATCCTTTACTTAATTATTTACTCGATTATCATCGCAATACCACACAATGTAATATGCAGATTGATCCAGATGACTGCGAAAATCCCAAGAGTTCGATGAGACAAGATTGAAGCCAAAGAGTTTGCCATTAGAGATCCCATGGCCAGAGATAAATTTGGTAGTCCTATACCCACGGGGTGTATTAAAACTCTATTTGTTTTGTTAGCCTTTTATTAATTCATTCTACATGCTCAAACCATCTCAGAGTGCTCTTTTTATCTTACTCAATATATTAGTCATAAGTACACGTTCATCACTTTGTTCCGTATTACCACACATTGTTATCTCAAGAATTCTTCTAAGTGCACGCATTTTTACAGAAAGGACTACTTTATAATGCAAGCATAACATGATTGCCAAAGCACGTAAAACAAATGTCCATACCATCTTAGAGTCCTCTTCCTCACTTCATGTAATACTTAAGTCTTAGATAAGTTCACATCTATCCCTAATCAATTCATTCCGTATTTTGTCATCGATATAAGAATATCTAGTAAGCAATAAGCAAATTATTACTTTAGCGCAGAACCCACCTAGAATGTTGTTAATTCCTATAAAAGGCTATCCGCATCCTGTAGCTTCGGAAATTATAGTGGCTTGTTATAAGATCCTTTAAGAAGTGGCTGGCGAACATTCAGCGAGAAACATCTTTATGGATACATACGAGGATACCACTCTTAGTATCGCTTCTATGTATTGTAGTTAAATACTTGTAAGGAAGTAAGAGCATGACGCTTCTATGTATTGTAGTTAAATATTTGTAAGGAAGTAAGAGCATGACGCTTCTATGTATTGTAGTTAAATACTTGTAAGGAAGTAAGAGCATGACGCTTCTATGTATTGTAGTTAAATATTTGTAAGGAAGTAAGAGCATGACGCTTCTATGTATTGTAGTTAAATATTTGTAAGGAAGTAAGAGCATGACACTTCTATGTATTGTAGTTAAATACTTGTAAGGAAGTAAGAGCATGACGCTTCTATGTATTGTAGTTAAATACTTGTAAGGAAGTAAGAGCATGACGCTTCTATGTATTGTAGTTAAATACTTGTAAGGAAGTAAGAGCATGACGCTTCTATGTATTGTAGTTAAATACTTGTAAGGAAGTAAGAGCATGACGCTTCTATGTATTGTAGTTAAATACTTGTAAGGAAGTAAGAGCATGACGCTTCTATGTATTGTAGTTAAATACTTGTAAGGAAGTAAGAGCATGACGCTTCTATGTATTGTAGTTAAATACCTGTAAGGAAGTAAGAGCATGACTGGGTTGAACAATAGTTGGCTCTTAAAACTTGCCGAGTGAGAGCGGTACAGACACATATTAAGGGCATATATTTACTACGGATTTGCCTTATTTATAATATGTTATCATTATTTACCGGTGTTAAGCCATAAGAAATAAAGTAAATCGGGTATTCAAATCGGACAGTATCAAAATCTGGTAAGATGACAGCCCACAATATTATTTTAGTTCCAACGTGGACGTGAAAAAATACTGAAAAAAGCCGAATAAATGCTGTAGAAATGCGTGCATTGAGAACACATGCGGTGAATCGTATAATATAATACAGAATGAAGTGATTAGATATAAATGTGAACTTAACGTTTATGTGTTGAACAAGATGAAGAAGAGCACTTCGGGATGGTTTGGAAATGTGGAACAAATGAATGAAGAAAGACTAACAAAACAAGTATACAGCGCAAAAGTGAGTAAAAGGCGTGATTGAAGAAGAACAAGGAAAGCGTGGTTGGATCAAATGAATATTTTGAAACAAGGAAACATAAAGAAATCAGAGAAACCGTAGGAGTTGTATGGAAAAGTATATGGATTTAAAAGAGACGAAGGATGTGTGTCGACATAGGAAAATCTGACACTATGCCCTCTCTGCTAACCCCGACAGGGAAATATCATGATGGTATGTATGTATGTATTTCTAAAAGACGTTATTTTTGATCGGGCGATGAGGGACTCCTTTGCATACATGTACCCCACATATTTTACAGATTAACATTTGCAATCCACTCGGCGAACTTATCGTATGTGGACCATTCTTAGTCACGTTCAAGAGATAATTGAAAAATTAATACATTTATTAGAATATCCTTTCATCCTTATTTTCATTTGTTCTCCTTCCTTATTCTTGAACGAATTCTTTTTCTCCAGTACTGCCATTGTTGTTCAGGAATAAGTAATTTTTTTCTTGAATTACGAGTAAATCAATTTTATCTTTTTATTCTTGTAAAATCCATCACGGATTAAAACACCTTTACGTGTTCTAGAAACTTGTTGGTTGGAAGAAATGTATATATAGTAATAATCCCGCCAGATATATTATCTATTGCATTACCATACAGATTCCAAGATTGCAACTGGTGGACAACTTAGAATTCATATTACATTTTTTTAATAGACAAAAACCTTTTTTGAAAACTCAGAATATCAATGGTGGTCGGGACTGGTATTCCCGCGATGCAAGATCGGTATCTTATTAACTAAGTCACGGAGGTCGTCATACATACCATTGTGTCGTTTTTGTCAATGATAGCACACATATTCCCCATCCACTACATACATACGTGTATACCGTCTCTAAAGCTCCTTAGATTTCTCCGTAATGGTTATTAATATTTGACAACAGAAGCAATGCTAGGTTGTTAGCGTTCTCGATAAATTCTTGATTTGGCGTTCTTTTTTTAAAATTCGTAAATTATAATAACATGATAAATAAAAAGGAGTAGTCGTATTTTGAACATACCTTTATTATGATGAAACGAGAAACATAAACGAGAACTTTTACACGTGTGAAACAATCACACGCCCTATTATATTTAGTTTAATATTTTTTTACATCGAAAAATACAATAAAAACTAACAAACACTTAAATGACATATTCTTCAATAATCATTTTAAAGAAACATATTCCCCTTTCTCTAGTATGCTTAATGTCTCAGCTCAGATACCGTAGTCCTGCTGGCCGACTAACTAGGAATTCCTGTTTTAAGCCAACCAGCTTATCACATACGCTAATTAAATACTCATGTCACTGAAAAGTACATTAAAAATAAACTAAAAATTTACTGGAGAAATAAATAAGATCAACAATTTTTTAGTTAAATAAATAAAAGCGAAAAAAACAATAGTCACAAACAAAAATAACCATACTCGATATATACAATATAAAAAACATATACGTAAAATATTATTTATAAAATATACATTATGTGTGCATATATATAGTATGTTATATTGTTATTTTTCTTCATTTGTGCTAAGTGGGATTCGTTTCGAATTTCAATATTCGCTGTTTTTCAATTTTGGTAAAATTTGGAATTTAAACTTAAACGCTATCGAGGGCGGCGTCCCTTGCGCCCAGATGCCGCTACGCTACTGTTTGAAAATGCAGAAAAAAACATTATTTTCTTTATTTAACACTGCTTTATAAGATAAATACATTAATATTTTTTCAAATATAAAGTGAAGTTCTATAGTGGTGCCTCAATAATTAATAAAATTGATAAAATATTATTTTAGTGAACAAATTGTACGTAAATAAGTTAATTCGCGATATAAACGCACAAGATCTGAAATGGGTAGTCAAGCGCTCGTATGGTAGGTACTCGCACATCCGTAATGAATAAGGATTAATTAAAACGTTGATCACATTCTGTATTTAGGCGTGGTAAAGGCACGCCACGGCTGAGCTGCACTGGCGGGGCTTAAAGCTCGCCTGTCACACAGGGTGACATAGGCTGACAGGGACAGTGCAATTTCCAGTTTGTATTGATACAACATTAACCACACGACAATATTACGCTTCTGGGCGGCCGGGCCTCTTGTACCAACATTTCAATGTGTTATTCAAAGGAAATCTCAATAAAACTCGAGTCGCTGGATATAATGTAATGTAATCTTAAACACAATACAAATAAGTCTATACATTTTGTCGGTGTTGTTATAATATATATTATACCGAATAAAATGAAACGTTTCATTTCACAATATACAATCTACTGAATAAAATGAAATGATTCTTGCTGTCAACGATATTTTTCAAAGCAAACTTAATTATAAATTTATATCCTTGGCCTAGTTAAATTTTTTTTAAAGTTAAATCATTCTACACAAATTTCCCTCGGTTAGTAAGATGCCTGGTTTCCAGCCCAGGGGTTGTCTGGTCGATTCCCGGTGTAACCAGGTTTTTTTAAAAGGAATCTAGTTTGGTACTAGAATACTACACTCCACCTAAAGTCGAATGTGTTATTATCACATATCGGAAGATCTATAAAGGTTTTCTTTTTAGTTCATCTCCTAATCACCGCAACCCCCCCTTTCCTATCCTTAGACTCAACTTATTTTTTTGTATTTTAAATCTGCCAATAATAGTGGGTTCGATATTCTAGTACACGAAAGTTTGCTGTCTTAATGGCTCTACGAGTATTTAAATCTGCCAATAATAGTGGGTTCGATATTCTAGTACACGAAAGTTTGCTGTCTTAATGGCTCTACGAGTATTTAAATCTGCCAATAATAGTGGGTTCGATATTCTAGTACACGAAAGTTTGCTGTCTTAATGGCTCTACGAGTATTTAAATCTGCCAATAATAGTGGGTTCGATATTCTAGTACACGAAAGTTTGCTGTCTTAATAAGTATTTAAATCTGCCAATAATAGTGGGTTCGATATTCTAGTACACGAAAGTTTGCTGTCTTAATGGCTCTACGAGTATTTAAATCTGCCAATAATAGTGGGTTCAATATTCTAGTACACGAAAGTTTGCTGTCTTAATGGCTCTATATAAATTATCCATTTATTATTATTAAAATATTTGTCTTCTTGGGAACGTCAACTTAAGCGTAATGGCCCTCATTAAGGGTAAATGAATGCTGTTAAATGTGGAGTCCCAGGTCGAGTCACTTGTATATCGATGATGAAATAATTGAATGTTATTTGATGGCATCAACAAAACCAGTCGGAAGCCCTTATGATTATATCTTTGGTTATCTTTGAACAAACTCATTTTCTGAATATTATATTTTGTTAATATCAGAACATTCTCACATCAATTTAAAGGCTTGGCTTACGAACTAATACCATAGATAAAATCGTAAAATAAATAATTAACCAAATAGCAATGCTCATAAATATATACAAATAATTATAATTACAAAAGCCTCCGATATTTCTTTTTCTTCTCCTAATCCTATGTGCATTAAAAGTTCATCATCTACCATAAATTACTTTCCTCTCCAGCATACCTTCTAGGACTTGTGCCCACTATTGTTGTAGTTTCTCCAACCTTTCCTCGGTCTTTCAATCGACCACCTTCCATCTTTAGAGAGGATTGTATTGTATTATATTTTCATCGTACACAGTACAACCAAGCGGGCTTATTGCCTTGTAACAATATATTTCAATCAACCTGGAAGTCGTTAAAGTGACCTTAAATAAAAACAAGATTGAAAACCTTTTTAATAAAATTGAGTGCCAACGGGAATCGAACCCGCAACTTCCGATTCGGAAGACAAGCACCTTACCAACAAGGCCACAAAGGTCATCAATCACTCTAATATTGCATCGTAACATGTAAGCTTGTATTGCCATTTACATCACATAACATATTTACTGTCACTTTTAATGTATAGTACAAGAAACTCATTGATCACTTTTAAGTTTTTTTTTAATTGTTGTCTTGATAAAAATGATTGTTTTGGATGTTTACTAAGGTCTGTTATGCTACTGAATTCTACATGGATCTTACAATGCTACGCAATGCACGAAGGATCCTATCAGTGGAAATTTTCAGTATCGCATTAATCTCTCATTTCGTAAAACGCTGGTTATTCTCGATCAAAGCCTAAATTTGGTCGTCATCAGTGGTAATCAACCTTCTATGTGTATTTTTTTAAACCACATTTGACACACACGATCGTTTACTGCATCATCGACATATACTATTTTTTTCCCTCAAAAATGTGACAATTTACGCTCATACCTTTCATAATAATTTGTATTCAACATAATAATTTATATTCGGAATGAAGTAAGGGAAGAAAATTTTTTTCTAACATCATGTATCCGAGAAATACGAAACTATTTTCCTTACAACATATTAAATTGGCAAAGTTCCTAACTCACTAGATCGCACGTGTTATGTTCTCGCATATTCATAATATTTAATTATTTTTAAGTTCACATAAGAAATGTGGATGTGTATACGTTTTTTTGCGTGTTTTTCAAGAATGAACTAGATGAAATAATTATGTATTACGAGTCTAGTCGTCTTAAACTTTTAATACTGTGAAAGTTCGACGTTTTATTACCCGGTTGTAAAGCGAGTATCACGGAATAGTTTACAGGTTGGTGTTGGCTATAAAGAATCACGCTACGTATAATTAGCAAACGCTAATAATCCGCTATATTCAATCAACGAGCTAATTGATCTGTGATTGACCTTTCTCAGAGCCAGCCGCCAAACAAGTGATTCGTATTAAAATTAAAATCGATATTTGTTTTTTTATCAGTGCGAATTACCATTTAAAACTAAAATCTGCATAATATGAACGTTTCTCGTTACGATTCCGGTTTGAAGAACACGACCCACGACCCGCAAATACAGTTGCGACAAACGAGATGTTCCCAGGCGCCTCGCACTTCATTCATACAGGCGGGCGGGCAGCGGTGCGCCGCGCCGCGCCGCGTGCCGCAAGTCGCTCGCTGCGCAGGGGTGGAACAACCATGCATACGAATTTCATAGTGAAACATCTTATAATCTTCACATATATAAACTATTTTATATTTAAGATTTACGTTTTTCCATAATCAACATTTATGTTAATTTTCGAAAATGATAATAACTGAGAAAAAAACTCATTTCACATTTCCATCAATCATGCGTGATTTGAACTATTATATATTCGTATGTGATAAATATTAAAAAGTAAAAAAAACATCACAACATTTGCTTTACATGTTTATGGAAATAGTTAAATCAATTGAAATATAAAGAATAATAATAAAAATACAATTTATATAACGCCGTTTAGAGAGTTGACATACTTAAGGACTGTCTAACTCGTGATTCGATCTCACTATTATCGAAATATTAAAAATATTACAAATAGTAAAATAAAATAAGTTTAGGGTAAATATTGGAAGGTGGTGGTTGTGGTTATTGGATTGTTGATTCCCCATATATACATATTATATATTATGAGTAATATATTTGGTGAGAAAACCTCAGAAAACTTACCAAGGGTAGACGAAGTACAAATAAACCTTTGTTGATCTTCCGATAGATGAAACACAGTCGCCAGAAAAATCAACATATATTAGAGGTTATAAAAAACAAATTAAAATAAAATGAATGAATCGCGACCAAGTCAAAAAGGAAAAAAAGATAGCCATAGAACTAATAATCAAGGAAAATTTTCAAAATATTGCTGAAATCGAAACGCATCAGGTAGGGAGGCTGTCCTTTCTGGTCCATTTCTTTTAATATTATTTTACGTTATATATGAAAAAAAAACGAAATGTTGTATAAATCAAGATATTGTAACTTTAATGATAATTTGTTCTCTTGAACTTTACTTTCAAATAGATCCAGTGAAAGGTGCAAAAAAATTAATTGATTGCAAATGTTAATTTGTTTTGAAAACAAACGCGAAAAACTGTACAATATACATACTCGTACAACAAATAATTTGTGTTTATTTTTTTAATGATAGATATTTCTCCCTTTAATACTTCTCGGTTTTTCAAGTGTTCCCCCTTAATAGGAAGAAACCATGAAAATCTTACATACGTAGGTTTGATTGCTTCAAGTGAAAAAAGTAGTACCTTATTGAAAATTTGTTTCTTTACACTTAGAAGTTCGAATCAAAAATATAATTAAGATTTTTAACTATCAAACTTCAAATTTGTATAAATTTATATTTTCACATATAAAGGTAAATAAAATAATGCCATGCAAGCAAAAGAGTATTAAGTTTCTGTCAAAAAATACCAACTTCATGTCGTATAGTGAGTCAACTAAGATTGCTGCACCTTCGAAAAATATGTCCCAGGTAACTTTTTCTTTATTTGTAACCTTATTTTTAGTTTTCCGTTGAATGATTTAAAAAAAACATGTAAGTGAAAAACATTATAGTTTTTTATGACTTGTGTCAAATATGATTTTTAGAGACATAAATGTCCTTTATTGCATTATTACTATTAGAAATTACTTCTGACTTGAGTTCAGATTAGTTATAATCAACTCGTAAATGTGGAACATACGAGTATGTTAGCTGTAATTTACTTAAACTCGTAATATTCTTTTATATTGATAAAATCAGTTTTTTGAAAATGTTAAACAAGAGTTGAAACCCCGCATGGAACATACGGTTTATACGAGTATATGCTACATGTATTTCTTGGGCATTTTGTGGCAATGTCGTAAAATTTGTGAACTCATTATATTTCTTTAATAGCATTTAACTCGACAGTGTGTAATATTCTCGCGAGTGACGAGGTGAATTGTGGACACGAATTTATACACGATTTATCAAGTCGAAATTGCTTCAAACACATAATATCAATAATATTATATTTTAAATGTATTTTGCTCTCTTGATTGATGATAATATACTCAACACAAAACTTATTTGGCATTTAAATTGAAGCGGAAGGCACGTCTCTACTTTTTGATTGTTGTCAGGGACAGTATTTAATAAAACTATGTTGGAAAAAATATAGTTTTATGTTCCTAACAACTATTTGAGGAAGAGAAATAATATTAATTTATTTAGACTGGCAATAAGTAGTAGCTACTAACTTTCGAAGTGCTCTTACTTTGATTTGCGAACTGTCCCTTTTGAATGGGGTCTCGTATATTGACATCTTTAATATTTCAGAAAATATTTAAAAAAAAGTATATAGAGCTTTCTTATTAATTGAAGTTAGTTGTTTTGGCTCAACAATTTATTTGTTATATACTATATATATTACCCTTTATGGTTTATACTTAATTTAGTTCAACCTGTAAATATAAGTTTTATAAATATATTTTTTAATTACATTTTAGTTTATTGCACATTTCCTGACATAATGGAAAATGACTTGTAGGTTATATACAGTAAGTGCGGGTATATAATTGCTTCAATGCATACCCAATTATACATATCCGCACTACATCCCTTAAGTTAATCAAATTTGATACGTAGTTTAATAATTAAAATTCAGAATTTTCAGTGTCCCTTAGGGTAGGATTTCACTGTGAAAGGAGCCAACGAAAAGAACACTAGGATTACTTGCAATGATAATTTAAATGTCATCACTTATACACCAAATAGGCCTATGGTATTAATATTGTATTTTTAACACATAAAAATAGATACATAAATAATGGAAACAAAGTTAAGTGCATGGCCGCGCGGTAACGTACAGGACTTCCGTACAGAAGGTCGTCAGTTCAAACCGCGCGCTGTGCTACTCCCCTCGAATGAGACAGGTTTTTCCTAAGGGTATAAGGATACCTATGACTTCGGTCATATCTATTCTATTAAAAGAAAAAAAAACATTTAAGTGACGTAAAAAAAGATCATTTTAATATAATTCTCATTAGACACGGTTTTATTGTCATTTTAAATTAATTAATTCATGAACCTTAATACGAATTACGAAGACGCGATTTTATTGTCGTCTGAAATTTATTAATTCATGAACCTTAATACGAAACCTTTTCATACGAAATTAACAATGAGAGTTCATGTGATGATTTTGTGAAATTCATCATTATCATTATAACTTACATCATGCACAAAATCAAAGTTAAAAAGAAAACTACACAATCATTCTGCCAAGAAAAAAAAATACTGTACTTGATGTGAACAGAAAGTTATAAAGAAATGAATATACCATAATAACCAAATTAATCTCTTAATTACGAGTATATGCATTATATAATACGAGTATAATAATTCTACACATTGGTTGACTACACAACTCTTTGTTATATTTTCGAACAATTTAAATTAGTTAAGTACTTAACAAATTTAAACATTGCTTAAAAGCAAAATAAAACTAAATGTCAATTCGCTTCTGTTCCAAGAAATTAAATAACTGGTCGTGGTTCCGTTGGAGATTCGCATTTGCATATCGGATCATCTCCTGATCTAAAGAATTATTATTTTATTGGAAACACTGTAACTATGTGGATTTTATTTGATAATATTAACCTGTTGCCTGGAATTCAGGTGCTAAATCATCTATTATTTTAAACGGTAATGGCACATATAATTCGAATTAAAATAAATCAATGTACGTTGTGGATATCCCCATGTGCCTAGTTCACTATGAAAATGGTTTTGATAAAGTGCAACATCCGAAACTTGTACGTTTCCTGCAATAACGTCTTGAACAGAGAGATATCCGAATTTCCTAGGTCTTGACCAGAGATATATCCGAATTTTCTAGGTCTTGACCAGAGATACATCCGAATAAATAAGCAAGCCTATATTGAAATCGGAAAATGAATATTAGGGTTCATGGAGAAGTTAGTGAGAAGATTAAGATATGACTTGGTGTTTGATAAGGATGCATTTTGTCTCCCCTTATTTTTAATATCTATATTTAAAGAAGCTTTGCACGAGAAAAAAACTGGAGTTGTTTTTAACGGTAGTAGACCTATAGGTTTACTGACTCACAAAAAATGACAGAAAATATAAATGTTATTAATAAATTGTGTGGACGTAAAATGAACTCCTAAAAAGTTATGAAAAGTATCAAAAACCCCTACACCATGTCCAATTCAAATAATTAACAGCAAACTTGAACAACGTGTGGGTCAATACAAATATTTGAAAAGGATTCATTAATAATGGGATCTATCTCTGGAGATAACGGTGTGGATATACCATAGATAGCGAGAAGTGCTTTTATGAAAATGAAGTCAGTTTTTAAAAGCCAATACCTGAGCTTGGACTTGAGAATGCGTATGGTTACCTGCTACATCTTCTCAAATCTCTTCTTTAGAGTGCACATTAAACAAGAAACATAACGTAAAATCGAAGCTTTTGAAATGTGGATTTATAAACGTATCCTCTAGATTCCCCTGGATAAATCGTATTACAAATGTAGAAGTGTTTTCTCGTATGTATAAGGATCGGCAACTGCTTAAAACTGTGAAGTTGCAGTATATCGGTTATATAATGAGAGTCACAAGATATATTATTGTATAACGCAATTAATCATCCAGGGAAATATATAAATGGCAAACGAGGCGGAGGAAGATGCCACATCTCTTGACTTAAGAACTTGCGGGTGTGGTTTGGTTACAATTCTACTGATTTGTTCCAGGCTGTAGCAGTGAACTAAATAAGAATCGACATGACGGCTACCCTTCCACAGGAGACAGCACCTCGAGAAGTAGAAGTTTAATAAGACTGCAAAATAAATATTTATCATAACTAAGTATAATTTATTCAAAGTACAAAAATATACGAGGCATATCCAGAAAGTAAGTGTACTGAATTTTTGTAGGTTACAATTTTTTTTATTTAAACAAAAAAATTACGTGGTTACCGTAGTACATATGTAAGCTATTTTTCGACATAGTCGCCATTCCTCTCAATGCAGGTGGTGAAGCGGGGTATCAACTTTTTGATGTATTCATCGAAGTAGTTTCCCGCCAACCCCTCCGTCCACTTCTCCACCTCCTCCTTTACCTCCTCGTCGGTTGAAAACCTTTTTCCACCCATGTGCAGCTTCAGGGAGGTAAAGAGATAGTAATCTGAAGGTGCTAGGTCAGGGGAATGCGCGGGATGGTTCAGGACATCCCATTTAAACAAGGTGAGCAGTTCCTTCGTGGCGTTTGCCGTGTGTGGTCTGGCATTGTCGTGCAGCAGGCAGACTCCCTTTGTCAGCATGCCTCTCCTCTTGTTCTGAATCGCCCTCCGCAATTTTTTTAGGGTCTCACAGTATATTGCAGAGTTGATGGTCTCCTCTTGAAGCATATATTCAATTAAAATTATGCCTTGACAGTCCCAAAACACGGATGCCATGATTTTCTTGGCTGAAATTGTGGTTTTGAACTTTTTGGCGGAGGGTGAAGAGGGGTGACGTGACCGTTTTTAAACTCGCGACACCACTTGTACACACTCGTACGATTCATAGCTTTATCACCATATGCAGTTTTCACCTCATTATAAACCTCAACCGGAGGTTTTCCCTTCCAAACGAGATAACGGATGACGCCGCGTATTTCGCACTTGGCGGGAGATTGGATTGACATTTTTCACGAAACGTGTTGTCGCGTCGACACTTCTCAACGTACTGAACTCGAACTGGTCTCGTTGCGGAGGGCAAGGGTTAGGCTACACGGAAGTGTAGCCAACATGTCGAAAGTAAAATCCATCCGGTCGTGAGAGCCTCAGTACACTTACTTTCTGGATACGCATAGTATTACTATTCCTACTGACGGCGTTTACTTTGATTTAAATCTCATCGTCTATATCTCGAAAATGAGATTTGCTCCCTTCGATGTTCCCCTCACCGAAAAGGTGGTTTTCAAAGTAAGGTTGACGACATTTAAGTTGTAGATATGTTGGTACAGCTCTTTATTTATTACTCGTATATCAAAAGAGTGGTTAGAAATATCTGTCGCAAAAATGAATATCTTGCTATATTCAAATTTATTTAATTGACTATTGTTCAAATATTTATTTAAAAGGAAAGCTGAAAGATTTCGTAAGAATTAAATAGATTTTTTTTCTTTGTTAACTTCATTTCAAACGTATTAAATATACATTATTATGAAATGTAATAGTTCATCGCATTTTTCCGGTCATTTTTAGTACCTAAATTTTTGTGCGGTTTTTTGGTCATTTCGAAGATGGAATAAAATAACTTGCTTTCAGGTGCTTGATGCTTTTCAACTACCGCAAAAGACAAAAATGCGACAGAAACAAAAAAAAGTGTACAGTGTATGGTGATATGTACAGTGAGTGGCGACGATGCAGTAAGCGATCGTGTGTGTCAAATGTGGTTTAAAAATTTCGTAATGGTGAAACAACACTCGAATATAGTGCCCGCTTTGGAAGACCGATTACCATTTATCACGACCAAATCAAGGCTTAGATCGAGAATAACCAATGTTCTACGACACGAGAGATTGCTGAGATACTGAAAATATAGAAAATTACCATCCACGAGTATTTGGCGCAATTTTATCCTTGAATTTAACTTAAAAATATGAAATTACATTCAAGACAACCCAACGTAAACAATTTTTTTCTAATATAAAATTAGTTTGATCAAAATGGGGACGCGAGCATAAATTATTGCCTTTACCTTAGGCGCACATTGAAATACGACCCTCAGATATGCAACGTTGAATTTTAAGAACTGTGCCATTAAAACATTGCAAACACGACGCCGGGTATATTTAAATCACAAAAGTCAACGAGGTTGTAAACATGCGTTCCCTTATTTAATTGTGTGGTTTAAGTTGAAGACAGACTGAAGGTAAACATGTGAGGTTTCTTTCTCCGAAAACCAGAGCAGTTGGAATCATATTTTTACTCTCGAAGCACTTGAAACATTGTAGAAATCTTTTTTTTTTTAAATTAACTTAAATGAAAGTTAGCTTAAATTCCGATTTATCATTTATATCGTGGTATACTCGTGGATTGTTTATTTCATAAGTTACTACGAATTTAAACGACTTTTTAGTATATGTAAAAGTAGTAAAAAAATATAACAAAACATAAATTGGGATAATGATGTGAATTGTATTGGAGTTATGATAAGAACGATAAATATTTTGAGATAATGAATGCCTTTAAAGTTTTGTTTTTAAAAAATAAGGAACGACATCTGATTGAGCTAGGAAGATTGTTCCAAAATGAACTGAGTGAACCGCAAAATATTTATTAGAAAGCGCACTCTCCTCAAGGGCACTCTAGCTCTGGATTCGAACCCATTATTATTAACAGATTTAAAATAATACAAATATTTGTAAAATGATGTATGATGCTTTGGAATTACTTTTATCAACTTTCTTTTTTTTAACGTTTTTACTGGTAAAAATATAACGAGTATGTCGAAGTTATCCGAATAAGATTTCTGTACTGATGTTTCATGGAATGGTCTCTCTTTGTAGCTGGTTTTCGAAATAAGATTTTTCATTTCTAAAATTTATCAAAACGTCATTTTGATTTTCGTTTTTCCCTTATTTTCTTTTTGTCCTATCATTATTGTTTAGAGATTAGTAATTTTTACTTGAATTTCAATATGTTTTTTGGTTTTTAAAATATGTCATTGATTAAACCAACTTTTCGTATCCAATATAAACTGGCTAATTAAAAGAAATTTCTGAACAACAATTAGCTCACCAGATTAACAATGTATAAATATGTACATAAAATAATAAAAATAAATAAATAATAAAATACGCCATAATTTATATCATCATCATGGAACGTCTATTATTACCGTTTTTCGTAAAACCTGTCACCCCAAAAGCGCTCCAAAGATTAAAGTTGGAGAGCAATTAAACATCGGCACAACACTGAATTCAGATGAAAATAAGTAAGTAAGTAATAATGCGTTGGAAGTGAAATAAGTATCAGGAGTTTAAATGTGTTATATTTTAGTAAAAATACAATTTTTTTATTCAAATGGTATTTTGATCATGGAATTGCCGAATAAATTTTTATTAGTAATTAATTACCTTGTTTGTAATGTGCAGAATTCATTATTCAAAATTAATTTTCTATCGCAAGGGCCAAACTCATATCAATGTTGCTTGTAAATTTTGGAAGTCTATGTTAATAGTAATTAAAAGAACAAGATATTTGAAGTATTTAAAAAGTCCTAAAAGTTATCTTGATGAAATGAAATTCAACGTAACATTATATATTAAATAATTGAAAGGATTACACATGAAAATTATTGATCATTGATTTAAAACAAAATTGTTGATTTAAAACAAAATTGTATTATATGCTAATTGCACTAAATATTAAATTTTATAATTTCATATAAATTTCAAGAAAAACTTGACAGATGAACGATGAACGATGATTTCAAGATGGGATCAACAGTGTGTTTCAACTTTCCAAGTTACAAAGAATATATCGATAGCGAAATGCGTACGTGTGTTTTATATGGGCATTGCATTTGTTGTAGGTACATAGCAGCAATATGTATACGTACACTGCGTGGCTTAAATATACTATTATCGTCTGTGTGGTATAACAATGGCGGGAGTTGATTTATTTTGACGCCCGCTCCCACGTACAATCAATCAAATTTCAATCAATCATAAACCGACAAAGAATACCTTAAAAAATCAATAAAAATGAGAAAACTTTTCTACAGGGAAGTGTATATTATATATATATATATATATATATATATATATATATATATATATATATATATATATATATATATATATATATATATATATATATATATATATATATATATATATATATATATATATATATATATATATATATATATATATAATATATATATTATACTAT